>STHB01000003.1:21841589-21993304 GCA_018908115.1 Anopheles rivulorum | reverse complement strand
TGTGATTATATTTCCAAGGATTGAAACTTGAAGTGTATAATACTCGTTTCATTCACAATGCTTTGAACGCATCGCATTAGAATGATATCTTTTTCCCACACCAAGATGCAGTTCACATGAATTGCACTTGTTTACCATAATTATGACAAATCTATGTGTGTATCGTTTTAATCAACCTGCCATCGTTTACCTGTTAGTGTATTTAAAATAATCGAAACCTAATTTCTCTCGCCAGCGCGGGCACATTATGTGGCCAATTTTCCCGCCATCCTACTTAGCCGGGTCAATGAACCGTAGCGGCCATAGAGTGTTGTTCACACTTGCCTTACCGTGCATTGGCAAACTTGGCAAACATTGCACCAGCTGATGGGTCTTTTTGGCCAAGGAAACACTCTCCTTCGCATGTCTTCTTTCCTAGCCAGGGGGGGGGGGAGGGGTAACAAAACCGCAAGAACCACCACCACCAGATGAAACTACCCGGATGAAGTATTCCTCACCATATTACCAACTATTTTCCAATGGTTTTGCATCTTTGCCTCTTCCTTTCGGCAATAACTTTGTTCGAAAACTTCCAGCCAAAGACCCAACGGAAGCAGATGATAACCTTCGAAAGTTTTGCATGCATTGCTGTTGTGTGTGTGCGCGCGCGAGTGTTCGTTTCTTCACCACAAGAAGTTACCGGGCTACAAACACAGAAAACCAACACCCGCACGAGGTAATGATGCAATGATTGGTAATGGTGGCGCAGTTCTGTCTTACCAGACGATCAGCAGCACCACTTCAAGTGTGGCTGTAGATTAGTCTGAAAATGCAATGTAGAGGAGTGTTGCTCGGAAATTGACACACTTGCCACACAAGAAAATGGAGCTGCATGACTCGGAAAAGAAATTCTTCCCAACCCGTTCCTTTTTGTCCGCTCTTCCGAGTTCGTTCACAATTGAATTTATTCTTTCGTATCGGCATCGGCATGTGTCGCGCAGATTTTCGCACACCGATTGCGATTGCCAGTGATGCTGCAATTACCACACCACAGCCAGTAAGGTGGTAGCCTTAATTTATCTGTGAAGTGAAAACTTCCATGTTGCACTACAAACGGGCGTTCATATTCGAGATGTTAATCTATTTGTAGCCGGAAGAGAGATACGCTCGTCCAGATTGGGCTAATGGGTTGGTTGAATGGGAGGTTGAAGTGTGTTAATTTTTGGAGTGTTGGTTTTGCAGAAAATTTATAGAACAGTGTACTCACACAATCTTCGGTCAGAAAAATGGATTAAGCTTTTAGTTGCTTAATGGTTGAGGTTGTTATAATGCTTGTTGCAGTTTTTATGCTAATAATTAAAGACCTTTCTGCTTATTTTACTCAGACTATGAAACTACTTAGTATAATGTCATAGACCCAATAACTGGTCTAGTATTGGGTAAACTTCACCATACCAGTTAAATACGATGGGAAATTCGTAAAACGTTGTTAGAAAACTATACAAAAATCATTGTAAACACGTTGTGACAATTGACGAGGAATTCCTTGATAATATGAAGAAACTTGGGAAACCTCGACGGAAACCCGTTGAACACTGCTTATCACATCCAGTGTGTAATCCGGTTTACAGTCTGAATCCAGTTCTGAAACAGGAGTAAACATTGGACTAACCAACGGAGTACACACCCGATTCGTCTCTAGATTCGATCACGGAGTCCTCTCTAGGTTTTTGAGACCTACTGGATGCATGAATTTCCCATCACTAAACTGATCTTCCCGATGCAGCCACAGTTGTACCTCTGTCTTAACAAACTTTTAAAGAAAACACCAATATTTGATCATTCTTCATGCAACGATGGTATGAGGGCCTTAATTTGTTAGTTCAATCGAATGTCTATGCCTTAAACTCCTATACTATTTTCCTTGCAGAGATGAGGAAATCTAGTAGGAAGTAAAAGTAGCAATATTCAATTCTAAAATGCCTGAAGTGGGGCGTTAGTCTTAGCCAAACAAATTGGCAATCTTCAGCATTCTGAGGTTCTACTCTTACGCACGCACCACTGGAGTCACAAAAGCCGCTATTCGCCTAAAGATTCTGTACCCCTTCGAGAGATACGCGTCAAAGTTTTCGGTGAGAAGCATCGTCTCGCTGAGTTTCGCATGTTCGGTACGCGATCGCCCATGGCTACACATCGACATTGCGGTTTTGTTTGTTTTTCTCCGAAAGCAACACAATACCACGTTGAAGTGATTTAAAGGAATGCTTAAGCACAACAAACAAGCACCGGCAACGGTTCGTTTCAGCTTCAATGCTTCAACCATAGTTACAGTTTAGTACCGGTCTCGAACCGGCTAAACGATCAGCAAACCTCATCAGCTGTTAGCGAGCAGTCAGCAGACACAATTCCATTACCCTGCCGCATTTGTTCCTGCTCGTTGAGTAGAGCATTCCCGCGGGAACGGCGTGCAAAACCGAATGGTTTATGATCCTGTCCAAGTGGCCCAAACGGTCCAAACCACACGCTTGGGTGGTGGGCTCGAAGTGTGTGTTCGAGAGACAGTGTTCCGCTAAAGTGTGTGGCATGCCCTAACAAGCTTCCAACCATTTGTTTTCACCACACTCGACCGATCGCACGGTTCGGTTTTGGGGTGTATTCCCATGCGAGCCAACTCTCCCGAACGATTCCCGAGTAATGGTAGCTTTTAAAGTGCATAATCACCTAATATGATTGTTTCGCCGAGCAAGCTCTTGAATATCACCCGGGATCGGATCGGGGAGATTCAAGTCGAGCACCAATGTCTCAGGTAGGCTAGAATAGACCGCATCCGCAGGCCTATTCGAGCGTGTTGCGTACGAACGGGCAGAAGGCATGTAAATGTGGCGCTTGGTTGGTGTGGTTTTGTTTTACCGAACACCCGTCCCGTCCACGGCTTCAACACGCGGTGCGGCCCAGTGTTTGTTTGTTCTAACGCGTTCTTGCTCCATCACGCTTGCCAGCTGTCGATCACGAGAGCACAATTAGGCCCCATCATCACCATCATCAGCAGCAGCAGCAGCAGCAGCATTCTCACTGTTCTCTCTCCTTTGTGTTCTGTCTTTGCAGCGTGGCCAGCGGTTTCCCGGACTCGCGAACCTGCCTGCTACACCAGAAGCTTCAGATGCTGAACGTGTGCATGGAACGGCGCACGCTACGTGACGGTGGACTCCCGTTTGCGATGCGACCAACCGCAACAGGACCACCGTCGGGTGCCGGTGGCGGCGGTGGCGATCAGTCGGATGAAGAGTTCTTTGACTGTTCGGACGATGAGCAGGAGTCCGGTGCAACAGGACGGCTGTCTCGGCTCGGCAATATGCTGCTTGTAAACACGGACGAACCGTTGTACATTCCGGTCACGCAAGAACCCGTCCCGAAGACGGAGGATCAGCTCGAAGACGATGCGGAGGTAATGCTGAAGCTCGGCCCGGGCAGTGAGCTTTGCACGCAGATGATGAGCGCCTCGCTACTGTCCGACATGGAAAGCTTCAAGGCGGCCAATCCAGCCGGACAGCTGGAAGACTTTATCCGGTGGTACAGTCCGCGCGACTGGATCGAGGACGAGCCGGTCGATGAGCAGGACCCGTTCGGTCGGAAAGGGCATCTGAGCGCCCGGATGCTGATACCGGGCAACACCTGGCAGACGGTATGGGAAGGTGCGAGACCCATCCCGGCCCGGCGCCAGAAGCGACTGTTTGATGATACGCGCGAATCGGAGAAAGTCCTTCACTTCCTCGAGTCGCGCACGATCGGCCAGATTGCGCAGCTTACGATGGCGACTCTGTTTCACGTCGGTGTGCTAACGCTAACGCAACAGGCCACCCCGGATCGGGCCGTCGTTCCGCAGTTCGATGAAACGATTGACCGCATGACGGCGGCCTGTTGCCGATTGTCGCGTGAAAATTGGACCAGCGGATCTGAGACCAGCGGTCCAGCCCGGGCCAACTCACAAACGAAGTACGAACAGCAGCTACTCGCTGAAATGATGCAGCTCGAATGTGTCGTCACGCAGGCACGCAGCTTGCAGCGAAAGCTGTTTTCTACCGTCTCGAGCGAAAGCTCACCACCGTCGGACGAAAAGCTCCTACTGCAAAAGCAGCTTGTTCTGGGGTTGCTTCAAGCGCGCGAAACAAATCTACCAGAGGGCGCTAATAACCCAACGGCCGGTCGTTTAATGGCCCTGTTTGCCGAAGCGAAAAGGGCTGCAAACGAGCAAGGAAACAATAACGAGCAGCAGCTGCAAAACAAATCGACTGGCAATGTAAGCGTCTTTGTTTTCTCTGTTTTTGATACTTAAAGAAGATGGTAATTCATATGTTTTTCTATTTTCTAGACCCTGCCGGATCCAGTCGAAAAACAGTTTACTCTCCGGCTTAGTGGCAATACCGTCAGCAAGGGTGCTGGATCGCCACAATTTTTAAGGTTAATTCAAACAACAATTTAGCATCGAAGGAATTGAAATTCTAATCTATTCCTTTTGTTCATCCTTCCAGAGCAATACTAATGCCGCAAGAGTTTCGTCTGTGCGGAGCATTTAGCCGTAACACCACCTTTTACTAAATGGACGCAGCTCTGATGACATGGCGACGATAGACGTATTAAATGCAATCTGTAAGCTAAATGGTGTTGGGTTGATTAAACCATAATCCTTTATATGTAATCCAAGTTTCTATTAAGCTCAAATATAATTCTTGATAGTAGCGCTAAAGAGCACATACATCTCAACCTGTTTAACAAATGGTCGCAAAATATTGAGAAAGTTACTAAGTTTACTGAGGGTTCGAATTGATTGAGATTGAGCTGATATTAGAACTAATCGGATGATTTGTTCCAGTCAAAAGTATGACTTACGCCAAGGTTGTTGTCGCATGATTATCGAATTTAAGGAAGAAAATTGGAATCATTTCCAATCTGATCAAGCTTTTCAAATGTTTCAGTGAAGAAAGCATTGTCCAGAATCGATTTCATCTTGCAAAAGCAAAAGGTGGTAAAATCCCACATCTATCTCTACATATTCCACTTTAAAGTGAAAAGAGTTCCAAAAATTGTTCCAAATTTACTATTTCATCATGAAAATCTAGTAATGTCACTATTTGCTCGACTCTTTTGATCATTCTTTGCGCACTTTATTGTTGTCATCGATCGCTTTACTACGAATGCTGATATAGAAACATGCACTAATACACCACCTGTACCATGTTGTCGTACATATTAATGAGTTTAAAACTTTATTCTTTTTTCTTTATATATATATATATATATTCTTACGCGTACCTATTATCATCACCTCTGCCATCTGCCCACCGTCTACTGGCACTGTTTGGCCTCCTGTCTTTCTGTTATGTGCCACGAGCTCCATTGTTCATTGCCGCTGGCTCTACCAACCTTATAACCGTGCGGATGTAAAAATGTACATTTAAAGTAAATGACTACTTTCACGGTGTGTTCTTTCTTTTAAGGGGCTTTTGTTTTATGTTCCAAACGCGCGTTCCATCGCGTATCAAAACACAACAAAAGAAGAAAAGATTGAGTATCCAGCACTGCATCAGCTGCATTTGCGAGCCTCACCTTTGCAACCTTACTATGCAACGTCTAGATGTGTGTGGTTTTTTTTTCTGTTGTTTTGATTAAATGATTTTGTTATACACATAATTATTGTTACCGTCTGGCTTGCTCTTCGCCCTTGCCCCGCCATTATTTACTACACTAGGGGAGGGATGGAAGGAAAACGTTGGGGGAGGGGAAGAAGGAAGGAGGAGGTTAGTTTATCGCTCTTGTTTACTTCTAATTCTGCCGTACTAAAATCATGGCAGCTGGTAGAGAACAGCCAACCGACCCGATTGATCCCGAGTGTGTGGCTCTGTGCTCGTGTTTAAGCTCTAAGAAAGTCCTTACAGGGATGATTTTTCTTCTTCTTCTACTGCTTCTTCTACCTGTCTAACTAACCACGGAACGGAATCGAACACAAAAGGAGCGGAAAAAGTGTCGGGAAGAATAATAATGATACCAGTACGATTTACGCTTCGTACGGGATGAGAAAAGGAGACCGATTACTTACATATTAATGATTAGTCACTAGCTTTCACGCGGTTTCGCGGCTTTGCACGTTTGCCACACGGCACCCGTCCGTACACAGACACACGCACCTACCAACACACACACACACACATCACTAAGACCCAAGCTATCACCGGTGCTGTGGGAAAATTCTACCCAGCCGATCCGATCGCTCCGATCGCTCTTTCTAGTATGACAAATATTTCTAGCCGATTACCACATCATTTTTATATCGTAATAAATATATATATATATATATATATGTGTGTGTATGTATGCCTGTATATATATAAAGAATACATCTGTTCTGTCCTACGCTTTCCCACCTTCATTAGTCTTTCGTACGGTTCGTGCAGTTAAGGATTTTCTACAAGGTTAATCCTATCGCTTCCTCTCCCTACTGTCTGCTCCCTTCTCTATCTCGCTCTCTCGCTCATCCCATTTGCTGCCATACAACGAGTTGTCCTACGTGGTTTGCTAGGGCTACTAGAATTTGTTTTGCTCCCTTCTATGGAAATTTTTTTCGCTTATGGCGGTATACGACTCCCATAATAATGCCTTCCAAACGCTGCTTAACGCCCGCGTTGAAACTGCGCTACACTACACTATTCCCATTAGGCTTAGTATTTCGTTTGAATCGTTGCAGTTTGAACAGCATCGTGCGTATCCATGCTACGTTTCATTTTGTCACAGTCAAACCGGTGCCACAGCCACCGTAATACGCGTGCTTGCGTGCAGCAACGCCGCCACCATACCCGTGGATGGCAATGCTGGATGGTTTTTTATTGTGAAAACTATTCACCGTACGACAAACACACACACACACGGACACACACGTTTCTGGGAGAGGAAGTAGTTTGGAAGCGTCGCGTTGTCTTTTGTTCCTGTTGGACCATTTTGCTTATGGGTGCTACGAGTGTGTGCCCTCACCGCCGTCCTACCTTATCACCTTGTGTTTCGATCGTAAACGAGTTGTTTGCTATCTACAGGCTACCCCTGAACTACCCCTGAATCGGCTTGGCGCTTGTTTGGAGTCTGACCCCCCCCCCAAACGGTGTGGTCGACCCGGATTCTACTACCAGCTGAGAATCGTTGGTACAAACAGCAATGCTACTAAAGCTACCTCACCATCGGGTACGGCACGGCCGCCTAGATGAGGCTAATGATTTTACTCGTGTCCTTCGCACGGGCGAGCGTCTCATGTCATGCCCGGCCAAAGATGGCCGACACGTCGCCGGTACTTTGCGAATGGGGCATCGCGCTACCGTGATGGTGATGGTGATGGTGCGCCGACGACGTGGAGGACGCATACTTGGACGCACCGTTTATTGTCTGCGTGCTGCCGCTGGTGTGGATGCTGTTGTTGTTACCGCTCCCGGTGCCACCCACCGCACCGCTGCCGTGCAGATGATGGCTGAGCCCGTGGCTGTTGTTGTTGTTCGCTAGGTTCGTTAAGCCGGTCGCTGTTACCTTCCGGACGTTCGTCAACCGATGTAGTGAGGATTGCTGTTGTGCCGTTTCGAGATCAGTTGCTAAAAGTAAAACGCAAAACCGAAACGATTAACACTTGCTCATGGGTGTAAGACATCCTGAAACAAAAGCTGTGCAGCCTTAATGTGTATGTGAAAGAGAGAGAGAGCGAGCGATCGAAAGAGCGATGAGCGGACTGGAAAACAGAACGGGAGAGCTTGTTGAATGTACTATGGTTTTGTTACGATGGACGCTGTGGACAGGCACTGATGCAACCGAATGGGGAGGACCATATACATGAAGCTACAGTATGCATTGCGCGAGACAAAATGCGCGACATGTCGTTGTTTTGCAAATGAACGATCGCGAAACAACACTAAATGGCGTAAGGGATAATGATGTTTGNAGAGAGAGAGCGAGCGATCGAAAGAGCGATGAGCGGACTGGAAAACAGAACGGGAGAGCTTGTTGAATGTACTATGGTTTTGTTACGATGGACGCTGTGGACAGGCACTGATGCAACCGAATGGGGAGGACCATATACATGAAGCTACAGTATGCATTGCGCGAGACAAAATGCGCGACATGTCGTTGTTTTGCAAATGAACGATCGCGAAACAACACTAAATGGCGTAAGGGATAATGATGTTTGGCATGTCGCCGACGTATGATGGGGATGCAACACATGCAAGTGCACATGATACCACCGTACCTTTCAGGGCTCTATACTATCACACTGATACGATTCCTGCATGAGGATTTGGTTAGTCTGTAGGCGTCGCGGCGAAACATGGAACAGATGTAAAAACAAAAACAAAAACACAAATCCGTCAGCAAAAATCAGTTCGATCAATTTTCAAGTGTAATACAAAACAAAACAGAACAAAAAACATGAAGATCTTTTACATCGTTCAAAATACATCAACATTAGCTTTACTACATTAATTGCACAATCGTTACCATTAACATCGAACTTTCTCGATTCTTTCGTTTCTCAATGAGCGAACAAGGCGAACGTCACACACGGCCATCAAAATGCAATGATCATATATAAGCAATTTCAAAACCGAAGCCCTGCCAGATGTGCTAGCCTTAGAATTCTTACATTTTTTGTTTTGCTTCCCAATGCGCTAAATGCATCAATCACAATTCAGATTCTAACAAGTGTCCAAAGGGTGTCGTTTCCAATAGGTCTAGAAAAACAAAGAAAATGGAATGTTTTTTTTTTTGTTTTTGTTGGGTTTTGTGTTGTCGTTACCGCAGGTGAACAGAGAGAAAAAGCAAGTTTTAGGGCGTACACAATCCGCAACGGTACAAAATTTTCAAAATGGCCACACACATACAACACACGGGAGGCAATGTATGTAAAATGGAAGAGCAACAGTTTAAAAAAATGCATTCGATTGATTATGATGACAAAAGAAACAAACAAAACAAAACAAAACAAACCGTCACAAAACAGTAAACTAACCTGCAAAACAAGCTTACACATTAAAGGGACAAGACCAAAAAGCGCACAAAGAAATAAAAGCATCAGCTTAAGCGGCTACACGGTGAAGGCACCTATAGTTAAGAGCTTTGAGCAATGTTTGGTACAGTATGGTAGCAAGCCGCACTCTCTCAGTCTCATTTCTGCTTCTGCTTGTCGAATATCGAGATCAGATCCTTCACGGTCGTACAACTAATGAGCAGTTTGGTTAGTGGTTGCTTCTGAGCGGCCGGAGCTTTCTCGTTGCTTTCGATGGGTTTACTAACTTGACCTAAAGCGCCACAAGAGTGGGGGAAAAAAATAGATAGAAGAGAAGCAAGGATACGAGGAAAGGTTTGCCGCAGCATTAGACCTTTAGGCACCAAAAGGAAAAAGGCACACGGTACGGCAAAGACTTTGCATGCAACTGTGTAAGCGTCTTGGTAATGTTTCGCTTTGGAAAAACGCTCGCAGCAAACGGTGGTGTAAGAAGTGAAACGAATGTTTCGGGGGCTATGCTAGCTACCAACAAACCAAAATTATGCAAACCACCCTCAAAAAAAGTACTCTCACGCACACACATTCAAGCCTGTTAACCAAAAAAATAAACTGAAGAACCATTGTACGGGACAAAGGGGTAGCGTTACCTTTGACGCGCTCTTTGGTAAACCGTAGCGTACGGTTGGAGGGAGTCTTTATCTCTGGCAGGATGGTGTTTGGTGTCATTGGCTGAGATCGTTGCTGTTTGTGTAGGAAGTTCAGCTGCGTGTCGCTGCTTTCCTTGGACTTGGAGCCGAAGTAGGCCTTGGATGCGCTCACCTGGAGCCACTCGTGCCGGGCCGCCTGTTCCGGTGTCATGCGCTTATGCGGATCCCATCTAAAAGGACAAAAAAAAAACGGGATAGTTAGTTGATTGCTAATTGGTGTATTTTACTAACGTTTAGTAGCATTTCATTGGCTATTCATTCCTTTTCACTAGATTACTTTCGAAGGTGAAGGATTCTTGAATTTTCATTATTCAGATCTATTCTCTTTCCAACTTCATTTAGATTCATGAACTAGAATCAAATTCATCCATTATTCTTACAAAAATCGTTTAACATGTTTAATTTTGAAAAAAAAGGTCAACACTAGAATTCATTGCACATAAACCACCGTGCAAGCTTAGCCTTTTCATTGTTTTCTGTTCTGGTTGGTGTCTTTGTCTTTTCTTTTTGTTAACCCCAACGGTTTTAGCGAACCACCTCGTGACCATTACGGCACGCAAAGCCCAACATGCCGGTTCCGGCATGTCTCGCCA
Organism: Anopheles rivulorum; assembly: GCA_018908115.1. Taxonomy (NCBI): domain Eukaryota; kingdom Metazoa; phylum Arthropoda; class Insecta; order Diptera; family Culicidae; genus Anopheles; species Anopheles rivulorum. The sequence goes on along the minus strand of STHB01000003.1, from coordinate 21,982,994 downwards.
GTGCACGATAAATACTGACTGCAGTAGAATTGTTCCCCCTTACTGTTGTTGCTGCTGCTACTTTTTTTTCCAGGCCACAGGGTCAGCGGGACGTGGACCAGCTTAGCACCAACCGCACTAATCCCATCACGTTTCGAATGTTTTTAACTATGCTAACCGAATACGGGTGGTTGCCACAATCACCCCTCCCGGGTCCAAACCATTTGACACACTTGGCACGCAAAGAAGTCCCGCGGGTCGGTAAAGAAAAAAAACCCTTTTTCCATCCTTGGTGAGCGCAAACGTTCATTCACACGCCATTCGTAAATCCGGCCACGAAATACTCGAAACGTGTTTGTATTAGTTTTCCGGGGGTTGTTTTTTTCCTTTCGCCCCAATCGAAGGTCCTCATCGTTTGGTGTTTCACCGTAGGCGTACGCCTTGGTTAGTTATAATTAGGAAAATGTTTTCCCCTCTCCCTTTTATCACTTCTCCATCCCACTCGCCCCTTTAATGAACGAGTTGTGTTTTTTTTTGGTATGGGAAAAACTTACTCCAAACATTTGCTGACGAAATCGATGAATACGGTATCGTTGCACCGTAGCGCTTGCGACAGCGTCTTCGAGCCCGGTTTCCTTTTGCGTCCCTTCGAGTTGGTTATGCACCGTGGCACTCCTCGTGAATCTACCATACAGACGTAACACGGCACGGAAATGTTGCGGAAGCAGGAACAAAAACAATCCGACCCCCGAATAGAGAGGAAAAAGGAAAAAGAACAAAATATTGTTAATCATTACGTTTCTGTTACTTTTTATCGCATTTTTTGTTTTGGGAAGAACATGGGAAGAAAGAAACAGAAACACACGGAAGACTCATAATCGGGTCACGAGGCCACCACCCTACAAGTAGAGAGTAGCCATTTCCGTGTTGTTTTTGTTTTTCTGTTTCCTGTTCCGAGGGTTTTTTTGTACTTTTCTTTTCGTGTGTGTGTGTGTGTGAGCTACTGACCGAAGAATAATCGTTTCCTGGTCGCCAGCTGGAAGATCTCTTTAGACGGTATGCCCAATATTTCCATTATGCACGCCAGCTGTTCGACCTCGTTCTCGCCGGGGAATAGTGGGTATCCTGTGTACAGCTCGGCCAAAATGCATCCTACGAGTAGTGGAGAGAACAATTAGTGAGAAGGGCTTGTGTATTATAATAAAACAGGAGAGAAAAAAACTGTACCATAAATAATATAAGCGATTAGGCAAATGGGTTCAATTTTGGGGGGGCGCGCAAAAATCGATCGATGCCTTGCAGTACCAAAATGGAATGAGTTCTCAAAACCCGAAAGCGCAAATGAACATTTACCATCCCAAATGAGACAGTCCAATCGAATCGCAATCGTTAATTTAAACTATCTTTTCGCCATCGTTTCACCACCCGAGCAAATTAGTTTTCCAGCCGCCAAATGGCATAAAAAAGGAGGAATTCCTACATACGTGGCATATCCGAGTGTGTGTGTGTGTGTTGCCGTATATGTTGATGCCACCCCAATTGACCAACACATCATCACCAAAGGGTATTTCATGCTGGAGCAGCACGCGTATGTGTGACTGTGTAGGGGTTGTTGCATGTTCGATTCAATTACCACTAAGTGGATGAAAGCAGCGTGAAAAAAAGGGTGTTGTGTTAAGTGTAACCCCCCACCCTCTTTTGCACTCCCCCCGAAACGGTAGCCTAACCTGGTGGCGCCGATACGATAGGAACTTTGCACCACAAAACAACGTGGCGCACATTTGCTGTCTGTCGATTGAGCACCCCAAGGGCACCCATTGGCTCTGTTGGTGTTGGTGGTGGTGGAATTTGCTGTTTGCTGTGCACTCCACGTCCATTCACGGACACCACATGTGCGACACCCTCGCAATCGCGTACACTAATTGAACGCTAATGCGAAAAGTGCCTTTCGGAATCAATCGGGAACACAAAATTTCGGTAAAAACGGCCGTAAAAACGCACGTTGGCATTTGTTCTTGTTGCTTGCCGTTACTGTTGCACCATGAAGTAAGCTACCGGTATGTGGTTGTTGCTCCCTGGGAAAGGATACGCCGTGTAAGCTGCGATAACATGCAAACCAATCAGCTGGACACATAATTTGCACGCGAAGCGCACTGCGGATCGCATACCAGCTTCGCCTTTCTTGCACCTTTCAAGGCGAGATTGCGAAGGAAGAAGGCCAATCGATTATGGCCACGTGCATCATAAACATAAACACACACTCACTCACGCTAGTTTGCATGAAATGTTGTGAATGATCGTGGTGAACATAGGGGAAAAGCTTACGGGCTTGATTGAGTGTTTGTTTTTCATGGGAAAGTGAAACATGCGAGTATCATCCGCAGTGTGTGTTCGTGTGCAATTGCATCATTTTTGTTTTCACTTATGTGTTCTATACCTCTTGAAGCTTTTTTTTATTTCAAAAAATATAAAAATTATATGCTAAATTTCAATGATAAAAAGGAAGTTTGAATTTAACCGGAGAAAGGCAGTCGACAGTGAAGCACCGTGCGCCTCCATCGGTAATGTATCGAATTTTCCCATATTTTAAGAATTGATTTTTCACCAATATTTGAACCGAAAAATCTATTTTTTTATCTAAATCTTAATTATTGAAGTTGTTTATAATGTTTACTATCATTTACAAATACACATTTTAGTATAAGACCATCAGATATTGGTTAGAACAACTTATTTTTCCAGTGATCCAGAGATTCAAACTGAGTTTGAAGTCAATCCTTCTGGTCTTAAAGGTTAGCTTCAACTACTTTATATCATCATATTGATTTGCCTTGCTAGGTGCAAATAAAAAAAGTTATCCAAATTGGAACCGAAGTCCTCAATACACGGGAAGATCTAGTTCTATTGATGATCGTAAATACTTCATTGAGTTAGAATTATCGAAATTTAGGGAGTTTTTTTGTAGAAGCTTAGTTGAAATGAACTTCAAAATGAAGCTTCAATAAAACATTCAAAATAGCAGTTATTAAAAATGCTTTAATAATATCAAGATTCCCTTGAGTACAGATGTTTAATAATAAACATTTACTGGAATCAAATAAAGAGTCTTTTTGCCTTTTTTCTACTCTTTTGCATATAAACTTCATTGAACCATTCTTTTCTCTTTCTTTACTACGGTACATTCACTGTGCAGACAGCATGTTATTGCTCCCATTTAGCCGACAGACAGAACGCGTGGGATTGGTTTGATTATTCGCTAAAATATTCAATTCCTTCCGACACTAGCCGATTAAACGAGATCAATTGGTGCACGGGTAAACGTGTGTCTGAGTGTGTCGGTATGTTACGGTAAGAGTTTTTCCACCCCTGATGCCGTGGTGGATCATCTAAAATTCATTTCACCATATCACCGGGGCCCCGGCATACAGCGATAAACTCAAATAAAACAAACCCAATAAAAACGCAACCAACGTTTGCTCCGTTGCTCGTTAAAACGTCTCTTTCGTCATGTGGTGTGCAGGGATGAAACTGAGAAAAAAAAATAGGGATGCTTACCTAAGCTCCACATATCGATCGCTTTGTCGTACGGGTAACCGAGGATGACTTCCGGCGACCGGTAAAACCGGGACTGGATGTAGGTGTAGACGGTACGGTCCGAAAAGCACGAGCTGCCGAAATCGATGACCTTTATCGTGCTGCTGCCACGCTGCTTCAGCAGCACGTTTTCCTGTTGTTGGTTTATAGTTTAGAAAAAGGAAGAACACACAAACCAATCAGCATGTATTTGCAAACGTGCCAAGACAAATTAGTTGGTGGATTTTCGCCACCACCAAAAACTGCTTACCGGCTTTAGATCACAGTGAATGATGTCCAACTCGTCGAGAAATCTTAAACACTTGACGATCGAGTTGCAGAACCGCTTGATGAGGCTCAGGCTGAATCCTTGGTAGTTGTTCTTCTTGATCAGCTCGTACAGGTTGAGGCTGGAAAGTGGCGGACGAGAGGAAGGTACACAAAGTTTAGTGAAATGCATCAATTAGCTTAACGGCGATATTTCATCCTCGGTGCCCATTTGCCGAACAAAAATTCGAACCAGTGCGGAACGTTACGCGAACGTTGGACAAAAATGTCAACGCTAAACAATACACACCCTAAAAGGTAAAGGTAAATGGTAAAGTTCTTCCGCCACTATGGCACCGTGCACGACTAGTCTTATCGTTCCAAAAATGGAAAAGTTTACCCAAAAAATCACGGACTCGCTGTGTTTCATTTCTGCAGGGAACTTAGGGAAAGATTTCCGTAATTATATTCAACAGTAAAAGCGACTTTAGTTTGTAGCAACTTTCAACCATTACCATCAAACAAACGCATGTTCGAGGTACTCGGATCGAAACAGGACACATTCGCTTCCATGTTCATGCTCGCTAGTAATAAGTGAAAGTTAGTTTTTAATTATGTCATTGAATTTTGTTTGCTCCCATGTGGCAAATAGTTTGTTTTGGGATCAAAAATTTGTGTAACTTGGCGATCCTTTTTGCGAAGTCAAAAAGTCATTCCCATGTGCTCCAGCACCAAGGTTTTGGGTGACGTTTACTTTGGAGCCCCCTAGCGAACTACGGGGTTAGAAAACTCATCTTTCTCACGTTTAGCTTGAGCCGTTTTGCTGATTCTGCTGAGCCAGATAATAATGCTGCTTCGTTCCGTTACTAAACAACTTAATGGAAGCGATTGCATGGTTACACGCCAACTAACTCGAGTCGGGTCGGCATTTTCTCAAAACTAATTACCTCAAATTAGTTGAAGGCAATAATCCACAATCTTTTTTGTTAAGAAAAACGAACATCACACACACACACATACATACAACCACAAAACAAGCGTTTGTGGCTGAAGAAAAGGGCACATTTTTTTCGTTTGAAAAGGGAGGCAATTTTTTTTAAAACAAGCAAAATAACAAATGACACAACAAAAACCATGCGACCCCGTTCATAACTGATTGCAACGGTAATTTACCTAACCCATGCCACCCGCAGCGAGTGCATCCTTGTGCATGGTACCGAATGCCAGGCATGACCTTCAATTCGTGCATTATCACGATCCTGTTCCCCCCCCCTTGGTCCCGGGATGGGTGGCTCGTGCCGCCCTTGCTGGATACTAATTTATCAGGACGTTCAGGCTTGAACCTAGTTCTGAACATTCCAAAAATGCAACCACCACACGCACGAAACCAAAAGGGTGACCATAATTGCATAAAGTTGGTAGCGGAAATGCAGGAATGGTTCATCCGAATGGCGCTCCACACCGTTTCCAAAAGGTGATACGTAACGGTGAGCATGCTAGTATGTTGATTTATGAAGGTCATTCCAGTGATGATGCAGTCGGTGGCGGTGGATAAAGTTTGACATATTGTGGTGAATTCGAAATTGAAATTGAATCATGCTAGGTAGTTTGTTATCTAGCAAATTTCCTTTAATGTTGTCCACTGACTTTAAAATTTGGTTGCTGAACTTTAGAGAAGACAAACAAAATCTATGTTAATTGTATTCTTTTTTACTAATCAATTGTGATTTAATCAATTAAAAATTAAATTTTAATAGAATTGAGTAAAGAATAATTGTTTCATTTATAATGATTGTCCTCCAAGCTTTCCTCAATATTGTAATGAGACACAAACACCAACAATCATTTTTCATGACGTTCGTCCGCTGATGGTCCGCAATAACAACTGTTACTTAAAAATAACTCGCGGTAAGAAATCCTCCACCCCTAAAGCCCACGGATGGGAACTTCATCATCTGGTTAATGTAGAGAAAATTCACGCAACCACAGATAACTGGCCGGTTTAGAAAGGAACAACTTTCCCAATAGTGAGTGATTTTTCATTTTTACCTACAAAACTTTATCGTACCGCTGCCGAAGAAGTACGCTTGGTGGCGTGTGTTTCTATTTTTTTGTGTTTTTTTTTTTAATTTTTGCTTCAGTCTATCCTTCCAAATAATGTCAAAGGCTACAGTTGTGCGCCACCGGGGGGAAAAAAATCGGTTCACACGCATACTGGCAGCATACGCAAACGGCATTTAATGTGTTTTGGTGCGTTGCGTAGATAAGGGAAAGTTTCACCAACAATTCATTCAACGGGTTGCGGACCTCGGATCGTTGAAGGACCCATTTTTTTTTTTGCTGTGTTTTTGCCGTGGCAAATTTCTTGGATTGGGTGGTTATTGAACCAGCAGCCCGCACACAGGATGCGTGCTAACGAAGTTTTGGGGGGGGGGGGGGGGGGGGGGGGGGGGGGGGCGAACCGTTTTATTAAAGTTAATTGGTAGGCGAATAATAGTTTATCATACGGTTACGGTATGGGAGAAACGGTTATTTGTTTACAGAAACAAGCATTTATGAGCGCAAGGAGCAGCGTGGCATGGTTTTGCAAACAAGCGCATAAAAAGGGGCTCCCTGTGTTAGTTAACTTTAGGGGTTTAGTTTTGTACTGAACAAAAGGAATTATCAAAATTCAAAAAATCAGGTTATAAAATGTTTACATTCATCCTTATCTCTATCACGCACGACATATCGAACGCATCAAACGTGAAAATGCTTATGACATACATTAAATGTCCATGCACCAGGGCTTTGCAGCATATCTTTCCACCGCAACATTAAAACGTTCAACTCCCATTTAATCCAGGTGAGGCGTTTGCGAAAGCCCCCATCAAATAATGCGCCCACACGCTACATAAAGCATAACGATTCATTTCCGTTCTCTATCATGGAACGTCCACGTGGAACAGATCCGCGAAGAAAAGCAACCGGGCGGAGGTCATCGTGCGGGTTTATCTTTTGCTGAGATTTATTATTTGCATATCATTGAGCTGATATCGCGGTGAGCAACTCCGAAAGAAAGAGAAAAAAAGCGTGCACAAAAGTGAGCAACAAACGCAACGCAACCACAGCCCGTCACAACGCGAGCAATTCATCATTTGCCAATGCTTGGAGCATAATGTTTACCGTGCCCAAAACGGTACCCCCCATCGACGGGGTGGGGGATTTTGGGGAGAGAGGGAGGAAGGAGTTGACGGGTAAGATTTAATTAAAACAACATTTCGACTACGGCAAAACAAGCTTATCTTTGCCAAACTATCGCGGACCGTAACCCGCAATGCCCGATTGCGCACCCCGGTTTCCCGTAGGTCAGGCAAAGGTTATATATGTTGCGATGCGCCATGTTGCGGTTCATCATTTTAGGGGGGTGGTGGTGTGTGTGTGTGCCGGTGGCACCGTTTGCGAGGGTGAACATTCGACACTATCTCCCCTTCACAGACGAAGAAGCCACACAAATGACGAATTTTCAACTGCAAGTATGGGAAGGAAAATCGGGTTTTCTCTCGTACCAGTTTACCACATTTCCTGACGATGGGTACAGGAAAATGAAATAGCATTTAAGCAACCACCAACAAAAAGGTAGGCACGCTTTCGGCAATCTATGACGCAAAGAAAAAAAAACAAATAGCATGAAAATGGCGAAAAACAATTCACAATTTGTTCGGCTGGAGTTTTTTTTTCGGTTGCTTCTCTCCGTTCGATAACGAAGGAAAAATGGCCAATATATTGGATTTATTTTTGACTTCTCGCTCTGGATTATTTTTAGCCACTATTTTTTATGTTTAGTGTGTGTGTGTGTATGTGTGTGTGTGTTTAGGAAAATCAAAATAAATGTTCCGATTGCAAAACGTCATGTACCGGGCCGTACAACGATGGCTGTCGTAAGAGAGGTTTAACGAGTCAAGTAAGGAAAACTCATAAACTAACCAGTAACTCCCCTCAAATGGAAGGAAAAGTCCAAAAAACGTGCTGTCCTCACTGGCCATGGAGCTGGTTTGTCTGGAGACAAGTAGCAAAGTTACCGACCCTGATCGACACTAAGCGGATTAAAATAAGGGCTGGAAATCCATTCATATTTCCTTTTTTAAATATGACAACACGACTCTGTGCTATATTTTACGCTTCTGAATGAAGCGCAAAAAAGTACCAGGAATCCTCAAAACAGTTCAGGGCCAATTGGAGGACATGCAACTTTTGCACTTTAGCACCAAACAAATTCTATTACCAAAGCTGTCACCGTGATTATGCTTTAACAACGGGGGTTCGGGTTTGCTACAGCTCTGCATGCGGAGTGATGTAATCGATAATGCTTACATTTACCATTTTGTGGGGCGCAAAATTTCTTTGAAAGTTTCCAAAATTTGCCACACACACACACCGGGGGCGTGAGGTGCAGAAATGTTTTGCTTCAGTTACTTTCCGCGTCGGCAACGAGTCGTGTTCGTGCTCCCGAAATGAAGCATAGTGCATGTTCCTACTAATAGTCCCGCCACTAAATTGCACGCCATTTACTATTGGGTGTGGAAAGATTTATGGCTGACGGTTGTTCGTGCGTTCTGCGGCGAAATTGTTGCAAGCTGGCACTATTGCTCAATCAGGTTGGGCCCCGCTTAACGGGTAGATAGGAAAGGAATGCAAGAAAACAACAACACACGGAGACGTACCTCATAAGCTCGAACGTGATGCAGAGATGGTTGCGGAAGTAGAAGTAATCGAGCATGTGTATGACATGGTGGCTTCCGTCGGCATCCTTCTTCCGCAGCTCGTCCAGTATCCGAACTTCGACGAGGGCCTGATGGTGGAAGCGCTTCTTGTTGCGGATGATCTTGATTGCCACGTACTGTTTGGTTTTGTGGTCCAGCGCACGGATCACCTGCCCGAAGCTGCCCTTGCCAATGATCTCCAGGATCTCGTACCGGTAGCAGATGTGATCGTGTACAATCTACGAGGAACGGGAAGCCATTGAGCGTGTATCGCAACCGGAACGGAGCATATTACACATTTCCTTACCTTTTGATAGCATCCGTTCTCGTCATCGAAACCCGAATTAGGGCCAATGCCTGCCTTTGCGTTGATTTTGCGTGCGTCCAGCCCGAGATAGTAGATTTCCTTGTACTTCTCGATTTCCTGCTTCTCGAAGTCCGTCAAGTGTACGCCATGGTAATCGAGCGCTTCTGCAAAAGGGATAACGTAAAGAGCAAACAAACAAACCCCCGGAAGAGTGCAAATCAGTCAAACCGTTCATTTTATTCCTTACGTCGAAGACTAATGGCGGACGGGAAATATTAAATTAACACCTTCCTGTGGTTCTGGGCGAAACTGAGCCACCGGGCTGGAGCCGTCTCGGGAGGATAACGAAAGGTAAGAAAACCAACCGGAACCACGAATTCCGGAATGCTCTTTCCTATCCGCGTGTAAGGGCGAGGAAAAATTTCGATGATAATAAAGACGTACCGTGCATAACTTCCAAAGCCACCAGCGTATAGTGTAGGAAGTAAGGCATTCGTGTGGCTTAGTTATTTATAATTCACAAACCCGGGTGGGGGGCACGTGAAGTTACCGGTACAGCAACTTTACCGTTCCACCTCCATCTTCCTCCGACCCCAGTTTCCAGCTGCTGTTCACTCCTGGGTTTATCATCCAATTGGGTTGGATGGTACCGCAGCATAAGTGCAGTCCGCGTGCCAACGTGCCATCGTACCAGCAGTAAGCCCGTAAACGTGCCGCATGCACATGGTACGGTGGGAAGCAATGTAGCTGATTTGGCGTTCCGCACATTCGGCTATGCATACGGCACCCCGTGGCAAACGAAGAAGCGGTAGTGGTTAGTAGTGGTAGCAGTAGTCTGCTGAGTCATGTCAAACCGGGACCGCTTTGATTACATGTTGAGCGAGCGCACAAGAGACACCTGTGCCATCGTGTGACATACGCATCAGCTGGAAGCCAAATGTCTAATTTTGGCACTGGGTTCCTTGGAATGACTTTCACCTATTAGGCACTCTTATGTCTTGATCACTATATCTTAGTTGAGGTGACCTTGAACTTTTTTTTTTAGTTACTATATTTCCTTGCAAATGTTCAAAGCTGGATTGTCCCTCATGAATCTGCAAATTTAACCAACATGTTAATGCAATAAGATTCTATTTTGGGTATCTTTTTTCTCGTACCTAAAAGAAACAGTTTATCCAAAAAACTGTTATGTTGCCACAGACATGATGTCTTGTTCTGGCGTTTTGGCTATTTTCTGGTTGCTCGCGTTCCAACGCCCTCCCGGCATGTTTCGATGCGACAGTACTGCAGATAATTTCGAAACACACGGTGCTACATAGTATCTTATTCCCCCTGAAGCATAAGTCCTCCACATCAAAGCATAAAAACTATGCCCAAAATCGTAACATTGTAGCATCTAGCGCTTCCGAACCGGGAATTGAATTCGCTCACCCAAACTTCCGGAAGTGGATACTTTTGGACGCCACGGTTGCCACAAGCGGCAAATGCAAATTGGTCTGCTGTCTTGTGCCGAAGGTTGCCGTACCACCGACACTAATCACTTTCCGTCTAGGCGCTTACATCAAACCAAATCAAACAGGAGAGAGACAGAGAGAGAGAGAGAGAGAGAGAGTAAAGGGACCCCAGCTTCGGTTATGCTTTATGCCACCAGAAGGGAATTAGTAGCTCGGCAAGCCCAACCGTTGGGGAAATGGCACAGTAAAAAAAAAAACCTTACGACACGCAACATGTTTCACCCTCGCGTATGGGTCCACAAGCACCAGACCACAAGACAGCCGCATCGGAGTTTTGTGTGATGCCGCTATCGCTATCGCTTTCTACCGAAGCGTGTGCGCCGAATGTGTGTGGTCGTTGATTGTTGTTGTTGCTGGTTGGTTTTGTTTACCAGCAGCAGTGGGAAGAAGACTGCAGTTATTTGTTTGATAGCGGCTTGGAGTCGTTTTTGCTCCCCACCCACGACCATCCAATGGGTTTTTGGAACCGGCAGGAATGGCCTGTAATAGCCATCGATTGCCGCAACCTATTCAGTTCCACGCTCAATTCCGTAATGTCATCCAGCCGTAAATCCCAGGGCAGGGTAGCGAACTTAACCTGACAGGATCGACATATTCATGATTTATTTTTAAACTAACCAAACCGCGGCACGGAATGGACGGTGAACGGGAGCCCGACGAAATCTATAACAAAATAATTGAATTGATTCGAAATTTCGTACCATCCGTCGGTCGGTCACAATCAAAAGACGAGTTGCAAAAATCATCCTATGGGCTGTGTACATACACATTTTATTCCTTCCCTAATCTTTTCCAATTTGGGGTTTTTTTTGCCACCAAAAAGATAGCATTTTGTTATTACAACACAAAACTAAATAAAACACACGAAACAAAATCCTTTCCGTCGGAGTTATTTATCCATCCGGTGATTGATTTTCGTTCATTTTGAGAGAGAGTTCCAAAATTGGCCCTGCAGCCAAACAGCAGTGTGAAAAAGCAACACATGTGGGTGATGGAGCGAAAAATCATCCTCCCTCTATGTATCACGTATTCCACGTAGGAAACAAGGACCAACATTGGACACCCTTAGGAAGTGATGGTCTGGACCCTTGCGAAAGTCAGCTACTGGTCCGTCAGGTGCTTTCTAACGAAGTTATGATTCGGGAAATGGGAAGGTGCTTTCGGTTGCCAATATATGGCGGGTATTTATTACTTTGTACCAGAGAAACTGGATGACGTCAAAACCGAGACGGGTTTGATTGTATTGAAGGGTGGTTGCTGTTTTTTTTTAATTCATTTTTGTGGGAAGTAAAATTGTTATTGATAAGGCTATTTTTTACAGTAAGCATAACGAACGTATTACATCGAACGTTACACCATCACGCGTCGTGGGTTTTGCAATTTTGTTTTTGGTTCCTATTAGTGCTACATGGTTACCACTCTGCGTGTGTGGCAAGGACTCGTTCTTTTAGCGTTTGTTTTCTTCTAATTTTATGTGCTGTTTTATAAATTAATTGTTGAATAACAATTTTAGAATTATTTAAGTTAAATGTTTTTTTTTCTTGCATTGTAAATGAGAAAACAAGTATTTTACGGTATATTTAAGCTCAAGTGGTAACATTAGAACTTTATGTGAATGTTTTCAATTTGATGTTGGCTATATAGAGTTTTGAAGGAATCGTTCCATAATTTCAAACCTTTACTTTAGGATATCGTATCTGTGAACAACCTTATCTACTCCAAGCTGCTTGAAAAGTCTTCGGATATGCCGAATTCTTCAGGTTGATAAATATCAATTTAATTTAGCATAAGAACTAAAGAAATCTAGTTTCTTTATCTCCAAAATTTAATAAGCTCCTCTAAATAAAGTTGGGAGTCATGATGTAAGAGTATGTTATGGATGGGAGTTAGTAATATTGTGTAAATACTGGTGCCGCTGCCATTCAAGCATCGAGGTGCTCCAACTTGGAGAAGCTTATCATCCAATATTGTCCATTATCCAATGGCATCCTTATCGTCCAATATCTAAAGACTTATTTCTTGGAAATCTTGCCACCATCGAGCAGGCCCAACAAATTAGCTTAAGAAATTATCAAAATTTTATGTTTCTTTACAAGCCAAAAGAATTAATTGACCGTTTGAGACACAAAGGTAGCAACAAAAGATGTAGTGTCTTAATTGCCTGCACAAAGTATCAACGAGTGTCTATGAGAACATCAGCAAAACTTAACCGAAATGGAGAATCAGTGCAGACACTTTTATACAGCGATTCAGTTCGATCGATTAATAAGGTCGACGAAAGCGTTATTCTGACTCTACGAAACCAAATTCTTTGATTCTTTTCGTGCAGCTATAAGGCTTCGCACATACACACACTTACACACACAGTACTTACTTGCGGGTGTCATCGGTAGCATCGGTTTGTCATTCTCCAGCTCGGTCGTGGTGTTGTTGTTGCTGGAGGGACTGAGCGGTGGTAAGGCGTTACCGTGGGCGTCAATCATATTGGGGCCGGTTCCTTTGCTACTGTGGCCAGCTCGGACGACGTTCCTGGTACCGCTCAAGCCGGCAAACTCGGGCCGGTTCGACTCGTACAGCTGCGTTGTCTGGTCACGCTCACTCCGACACTTATCACCGTCCAGCTGAACCTACGCGTAGGAAAACAAAAAACAAAAGGCACACAACAGATTAGAACATGCGGTACCGTCCTTTATCTTCATGCTTCAAACAATTCATGTCCACTGGGGTGGAAACAAAAAAAAAAAGGCATCAAATGTCGGTCACTACGGTGGAAAAAATTAGGGGAAGAACTATATAAAAACCACCTCAGCAGGCAGCAGACGTTCCTTCGCATCCTTTACAGCTTTGTGATGCTTTTGTGGCAAAAGGCAAAGGCAACTCGATGTGAGCAGCTTTTGACGTATAGATTTTCGTGACATTTTCACCATCTCTGCTCGAGAAACAATCCACCCAACTTATGCAACCGTGCATTCAAACTTGAAAGCTAACAAAGGTAGCCAACTGCAACCGCTATGTGCACATTTTATGCAACTGTTTTCTTCACAAGCACAAGCCGCGCGGTGTTGGGCTCTAATTCCACGCACCGCAATGGCGAAACTGAGCGATATCGGTCGTCTTGGGTAGCAAAAATCAGCGGTCCCCTCATGGGGTACTATAGTGTGCGACATTAGATTGCAAACTCATACGTCACTTATCGCGTTATCAAAAGTGCGAATATAATAAAGTCCCACACACGTAAACGCTAACATTGATTTTCAATTCAGTTCTTCTTTTGGGCTGCGAACAGTTCGTCACACATTGTTATTTGTTCGATTAACGATTGTTATGTTTGCTGTTTACCCACCGTAATTGCACCAAACGGCAGTTAAACTCAACTGAATGCAGTGAAAAAAGTGAAGCCAACCGATACGAACACAATCTGCACCACTCACCATTCCTATTTTGCTTAAGCGCTCGTCAAAACGTTTGCTTCAACCAAAATTACCACACACGTTATCAATTTGGAAGGCTGGTTTTGTCAGCTGCGATTCACAATTCACGATCTGTTCACTGTAGCGTCCGCGTCTAGTCTCATCCACACAACGAATGCGCCAGCTTGCGCTTATCTTGGCGGCACCGAAAGGTTTCGTAAGAAACGATTGGGTATAATCCGCAAGTTGCTGTCTCCATTTCACGCGAATGAGTTGAGTCACGCGAGTATGGCGTCCCAAAACGTCACCGTTGGGATGAGACATCGTATCGCTACATCGCAGGGGGAAACACATACCTGCACAAACACGCAGCAAAGGGGATTAATGCACAGGGGTTGCTATTTTGAGGGGATGATAATTTCCAAAGCGTTTCAGCTCAGTTTGCATTGAAATGGAAATGCATTTTGAAGGTAACAAACATTTTCTTCCGTGTTATCAGCTGGAAGAATCTATGCCGTATCTATTTTAATGCGGTTCGGTTCGATTGCAACCGAATGCGCTTATCCCCTGTCTGTCACAAGGAATGCACTATTTAAAATGCTTCCCAGACAGGTGTGCCGGTGCGGCAAACAAATGCGAATGCGCATTCAAGCACCAGGGGAGTGTCTTGAAACGGACAACCCGTGCTCTCCAACGGGCGATATGAAATTATCATAAACACTCAGCAATGCCGGTCAGGTCCTGGACAAATCATCCTGGTCTGGTCGTTTCTTCCTGATGCACCGCCCCATTCTTCCACCGTCTAGAAAAGCCAATTTAAAATTAATTACATTTTCATTTGCTGCATTTGCACACCGCCATTCGCTTGTTTTCGCAGCTTGGGAATGCGAAGCCGAACATGATTTTGAATGTCACGTCTTGCAAGTTCGCACAAATTGTCTCTTTGTAAGAGTTAGTTCAAGGTTCAGCGGCAAAACTTTGGACCACGTTGGACATAAAATCGATAGAGGAAAGAGAATTGGAGCGCGTTTGGTATGGGCGCGATGCAGCAAATACCTTGTGTCTGATGATAAGTATTTTTAGATATTTTTTTTATAATTTAAATTGACGGGACCAGATTGGTGTTTAATCAGAAATTGTAATACTAGATAATGAAAAAGTAGATTCCACCAAAACTATGGAAGAATGTATTTTGTTTTCCTTCAAAAGAGGGTAGTTTTTTGAGCTTATAATGGGTGAGAATTTTAATTCGAAAATTTTATACATTACTCGAATCTTTTCAAGTTGAAGTGGAATATGTAAAAGTAGATAAGTAATTATTAATATTTTTATTGGAATTATTTTTAAACGAACTTTTACTAAATGTGGGTGGACAATATTAAAAAATCGTCTTTCAAAATTCCAGTTCCCTTGGAACAAAATCCAGAAATAATTGGAACTACACCAATTGAACTCAAAAACCCTTGCAATAATTTCAAACGTTCCTTAAAAGTTTATTTCGTTGCATTTGTGTAAATCTACCTAAGCAGTAAGTGTGAAGCAAACAGTTCGCGAATGAATCATTCCTGGTAATGTTTATTTTGAAAGCGACCCACAGTTTGTTTACTCTAGTTTTTTTTTATGTCTAGCCACCATCAATACGGCATCTGGACCGACGCTTCTTATCGCCAATGCGTAAAATCTTGTTAACCAATGTAAGCAATTGACCTCCATTCGTTCATTTACCAGTTCATCCGTTCAGCTATCTGCTAAAGGCACGATTTTCCTGGTCCCGGGGTGACAAACAGACGGGGCTATCTGTCCCTCCCAAGCAAGGGTGAACCCGATCGGTGGTCGAACCCTTGAGAAAGGACAACCATCTTCGACCGTTGCTTATCGGTTGGCTCGTGGCGATGCCGCCTTGTTTCTAATTGTAGCAAGATTTCGCAACGCGTCAATCACTAGTTCCGATTGGCTGCTGCACATCCATTGGTGCAGCCGGGTCGTACGTACATCAATCGGAATCGGCATTGCAAATGCAACCGGAAAAGCGTCGGAACTGTCATCCGATAGTAGATCGAAGGACGGAGTTGGGTTTCGCATCGCATCCGAGCATTAACCGCGCAGGGTTAAACCGGGGGCCAATCTCGGGTTCGCTCAATACAGTTCCAGCGTTAAAGCGCCTTGCATCGTTTGTGTTTTGCTTTTTGTTTTTGTTTTTACTCCAAGATCATCCTCAACATTCACCGCGTCCGTTATCATGGCACAACAGCAACAGCAGCAAAAGTACTCGTGATTTCACTCTTTGTTTGCTTTGTCCGTTAGGCCACCGTCTCAAGTTGTTGTGGTCGGCGCACGTGTGCAGGCCTCGATCGTAGCACTTCGCCTATCCCGCCCTACTCTACATTTCCGTCCAATGTATTGCGTCTGAAAGTGAATGGCGACTCCCTCGTCCCAAACCGCAAAAAGCCGTTCCCAACTCACCTCTCCAAAGCTAAAGCTTGTTCCGCTCTTTTAGCGCACAATCAAATGCCCGTTCTGAGCCGTGGCGATTAGCGCGCGGAGTCCAAAGCGCTACGCGGGTGGAACTCGATCGTGCCGCTGGAATGCCGAACGAAACGAGCAGCAAAATCAGCTGACATTCCGGTTTCATTCAAAACGCTACACACCGGCTTCACCGTGCGCGAGATTAAGAATTCTGCAGCCCGCGCATTCGAAGGCAGCCTTTGTTCTTTTCGCGCGGGTCTGTGCTTTGCTCATGGCCAAATTTGTGCATGACAGCGCGAACGCTTTTGGTTTGGTGTGCGAGGATTGGCTGAGCCGTTTGATAGTGAACCACTAGAACTGTCATCCAGCGCTATGATTTATCGTATCACCCGTACCAGACTGATGCGTGGTGTGGTGAAGAATTTAAATTATATCAAATTATTGTTCGCATTTGTTAGTTAATGTGTAATAGTTTTACATGAATAATACATCGTATAACAGCAGCTTTTATAATCTTAAATGATGAACGTGTTATGCGAAATGAAAGGTTGGACTGCATGGAATATTCCAACCAATGTCCTCAAAGTTGTATCAAAAGATCGTTTCCCAAACCATCACTTCCAATATTTATTATCCTTCGAAAACTCTGTGTTTAGTGAGTCAACACGCCTATAAAGACTTTTGGGACTAACATTTAACGACTTCATTTTCTAAATATATTCCTCCAAACCAGCATCACTAGCTGGCTGGCTACGAGTTCCCTGCTCTAAGGAACACATCCTTATTACTGTGCACACGAGAGATATCAAACAAACAGAAAAAAATAGCGATCCAACTGAGAAGCAACCTGATGAGGTCGTAAAACGTTACCCTCCACCGGCACGGATGGACCAAACTGGATGGATCGTAAAATTGGATGAATTTCTAACCGCACATCATATGGTGTAGTGCACATCTAGAGCTCCCCCGAGGCCGGTCCGCCCGAGTCCGTCAGGGAATAGCAGGCGAAAGGTTATTTATGCTATGGTCTGTCATAAAATGCGATCGAACGCTCAAATGGAGCGTTGGTTGGAAAGAGGGCGCAAACGTTTTGCCTTTGCCAATTTCATTACTTTTTTTCTCTAAGCCTTGACACTTGAGCTTAGCAACACCACGCTAAGGTATCAATTTGTTTAGAGTTATATTCTGTGTGATGCTGCTGTCGTTTTGAAGATCTGTCCAGTAGTACATTAGTGCAAGCGTACCTTTCTATCAATTCTCGATAGATTTCTTCGTCTAGTTCGAAACCTAATTCCTGCCACAAAGTGCTTACAAGCATAAGGATGATGGCAAAATTCGTGGTATATCTTCGCCATAAGACGCACGGCGACAAACCCGTCTGACAAGAGCTGCAACTCGGCAACTCGTTCCCGATCCGCTCTCTAATTGGTATCGCTGCTGTGCTGGTTCGAGTTTCATGCATTATGAGCATCTTTTATTGCAGCTTTTCGTTTCCCTTTGTGTGTTTCTTCACCACACACTGACATTGCATTAGAAACACTCGACACACACGGCTCGCTAACTGTACGCGCCAAGTGATAAATGAGAGCACGAGATCTTTGTTTGCAGCAAGAATGCAAACTGGAAAAGCCCTACTGCCACTGGACGAAGCTAACGGTGGGCGATGGTCCGTACGAAGCGATCATAATTGCTTCTCCGTAAGCGCTAATGGGTAAAACGTTCGCAAATGGTTTTGCATGCAATGTGGGGGGGCATTCGTGGGCTCGCATAAATAAAAGTCTTAGAGAGAAGGAGCTTTCCAATTGCAGAAACACCATCAATCACACTCAGTGGGAAAGACTGTACAGACTGTGGTTTCCAAGTTGAAGCGTGCCGTTGTTGTTAATTACAACCCAAAAAACATATTTCACACACACAAGGTTTACAGATAAGTGTGTTAAAACTTGATTTTTTTTGTATTCATAAAGAACCATCAGGCCGTATTGCTGAAAAACTTGAATTAAACGACACTTAAACTATTCATTTTGTTGTTTTCTTTGCATTCCAAAAAAAAACTGCTACAACTCTGAAATCTTTGCATAAATATATTCTTTCACCACGATCTTTGTAGTCGCTGCTACTTACATCTAATTCGTATGCATTCCTTACCATGCTACCTACGCTGACGTTTGTTTAACTAGACAACATTTGCATGTGAGACAACCCGTACGAAAGAGCGCAAAAACTAAACTATTAAATTTTCCCTATCTTACGCTCGGAACATATCCGTTTATCGTGCTACACGAACGAACGTATGGGCGTATGTTCGATGGCGTTCTATCGAACTGATCAAGCGGTCCGCATCAGCTTTGACAGAGAAAAGAGGTTTTGCCGAGAGCAACTGCTGGTGATCGAGCGACCGTGTGCCGAGTGCGGAGGCGAATATCTTAGGCACTCCGTCAAACGCTAGTGGACATCAAGCAAGCGAACGGAAGCCCTGCAGCTCGTTCCCTTCGTGTTGGCTAGTCCATCGGATACACTGAAGCGGTTAGTAGCGAGCTATTCCTTCAGTTCCAAAGCTTGATTCCCGTCTGGTAAAACTGGTTTCGCCTGCTCGGTGTCAGACTGGGTGAAAATGGTGAGGCTTTTAGATCTGGTTAATGCTTGTACTGTACACGAGCTTGAAACAGACTCATGAAGCGATTACTTGCAATGCGATTTCTGATGCTGAATATTGGTAAAAATTAAGGAGATTGAATTTATATAAATAAATAGTTTCTAAATTTTAACATAAAATTCTAAGTCCACCAAATGGTGCTAATGAGGTTGTCTACCGTGTCCATCAAGCTGAGGTCGTGAGGGCATCTTTCTGGTTGTGCTGCCAGCACGAACTTGTGGCAAGTTGCCAGCTAAAATGGTGTAAAGCTAATATCAAACCTTTACCAATCTCACGGTAAGCTGATGCATTCAAGTAGCTCCCGAAGCGTTAAGCGCACCATCACCGTAAGTGTTCAATTTAACTGTTTCGCGGTGTGTAAATTCACCCGAAAGTAATCAATTTCTGCCTGCCGCGAATTCGGTGCCAAAATAAACGCATCTCGGTGTAAGTTATGCGATTCGAGACCGTTGAAAGACAAGCCGTGGTAGAAAACATGGGATTTCTTGGTAGTTTTAAATTCCCGCCCAGTGTTGTTCTTCCGCGGGTTTGAGCTAAACCATTACTGTTAAAAATAGTTTAATCTCAGACTTACACGTGTTTACCAGACTATCTATCTGACCGTCCTGCACGCTCGTAGCCGTTGCCGGATGTTATAGGATGATGATCGGTAAACATTGGAACCACCATCGTGCAATGAATGCAGCAGTCTGCCAGTGCATAATACGAGATGGCAAGGAAGTGAGCATTCGCCTACTGTCCGAAACCGTGCCGTGCTGGAAAATGTGCATCTGCAGGCAACCCACATGGCATACATCGGTAGGGCGATAACATTATTCAACAGTTTTAGTTTACATTCCACTGCCGGCAAATCACTGCGCACCGGCATGAAATGAAGCGGACGGCGTGGTAATTGATATATTACGGCCGGAAAGGAAATTGGTTACGCTTTCCACACGTGGCACCACCGTGGGGTTAGTTCAGTTTTTTTTTTTCTTCGCCCTGGAGATAGAAAGGAGCAGAACAAAACCCTATGGCCAGAAGATACAGGGAGAAACAAAAACTTCGTATGCGAAGAAATTGTGCCCACCCAGCGATGGTAAGCGATGCTGGATGCTGGATGGAATGAATGCAATTCCAAGCAAGCAGCAGCTGAAGCAAAAAAAAATGTTTGTAGTAAATTAGAAAACCCTTTCAATCACCACGAGGTATTTATAGGCAGCGGTTTATGAGTTGAATGGTGTTTGCGTGTGGCGGTCATGTATTGATAGGTAGTGCGAAGCAATCAATATGTTTTTTCATACAAAGGGCTGTGCAGTTGTATGATCGGCTGCGATTTAAGGAAAAGTGTGATTGAAACGTTTGATGTAATGGTTCCGCCGAGAATAACGTATTAGTTTTAGCTTTACAATTTTTGTTTCTCGACACTCTTGCTTAGTTCTTTGCAAAATTAGCTCTGCAGTTCGGAATAAAACAGATCAAGTGCATTAATATTTCGTGAAAACTTAAAACACCTTTCAGTGGAGTTAATCTTCAACTTTATGAGGCCATAAACCTTCCCCAAAAAAACGTGCCTTGTAACGAAACACTTGACCTGTTACTATCCGGTCAAAGAAACTAACGCCCGAAAATAACGCGAAACAGCAAATACGTCGCTCAGATGACGTGCATTGCTCCAAAACTCGATTGGTTTGTAACTATTTTTAGGAAAAGCTTCTACGCGTGTGTGCGCGTTTGTGGTGGCCCATCGAACACACACATACACGCGAATATAGCAGTTGCAATCAGACAAATTTCAGGCCCGATCGAACGCGTTGTTGGTAAACAGTTTACAAATCTTCGTCGTCATTCGTTCGTGGCGCAGTGTGTGCATTCTTTTTTTTTCCTTTGAATCTGGTGCCCTTGTCAAGGGCCAGACTGGTTTGGTTTGATTTGAAGACAGACTTCCTCTCGCCAAACATTGCACAACACTACCGCGTTCTTCTTCCGAATTCTTCGCGCTGATCGCATCGGCTCGGTGGGGTTGATCGAGCCAAGATCGCTGAAGGCCGAACGCCAAAATGTTTCCTTCCGATACGAGATCGCGCCAACGTTGGTATCGGCTGGCGGACAAATTGGTTGTGCTTTGGGGATGGACGGAAAAATGTAAAGTTTTTTGTGTGATTTTCCGCACTCATGCGAAACTGCATGATCCTCGCTACGGTGTATTTTATGATGCTAAAATTAGGATAATTTCACACAACTTCTAAGTTGGGCGAATGCAGACAACATGCTGCTTGCTTTATTTTTATTTGTGTTAGAGGTTTACTATCTGCAATGTTGTGTTATCCAAAGAATTAGTCGTCTTCTGCATTACAGTTGCTGATAAAAACGATAATTTGTGAACGGTGTAAAGTTTGAACTCTCTTTTTCTCAAAATTGAATTTTTGTATAAGCTGTTTTTAAGTAAAAATTGAAATTATCTCGGAAATAGAATCACTCAACCAGGCTGATAAGATACATTGCACGTTCCATGTCTGGTTTTATGGTTTAAATTGTTCCGCATTACTCCTTCTCTTGTAAACTCACTCCCAAAGAATGACGTACTACTAAAACCTTAATCCATAAAAATCGACAAGCTCGAGTAGTTACGCTTACGCCACCCATCTGTTTTCCATATGCACATAGAAAAAAGAAAAGTAAAAGATTTTCACTTTCATCTGCAAGCGTAATCATCGGGGAATCCTCCACTTTGCGCAGAAAAGAAGCAGAGAACACGTCAGTGCCACCAGACGATGATGCGTATTTGAATGCCAATATCGTGGGTCACGTTTCCCAATTCCACCCATCTAACCGACACGCTAAACACACCTGATCTGACGGGTTTTTGGAGATGCTGTTTCGAGCTGCTGTTTATTTATTCTGTTTTCTTTTCGGTAAATATCGTGGCATCGTTGTCATTCGCTCAGGTAGATGGGAAGAAGATGTTAAGTAGCATCAATGCTCACTGACGCGAGATTGGACGCGGCAAGACAGGTCTCGTGTGTAAGCTCTCGTAAAGAGCCCGTATTGGAATTTGAAGCACGTTTTTGTCGCGACGCAGGAATAAAAAACATTCTGATACTGTACAAACCGCCAAATTAATCGCACCCCAGGAATGAAGACAACGAAGGGGGCTCGGCAAGTGAAATGGGCACGAGGTGATGGCGCATACCAAACGGGCATCTGCTAAGGTGCGCTGGGAACAAACGTGTAAATGGTGTGGGAATCTATTTAGCACAAACGACGACGAGCGCTTACTTCATCCAATCTCATCTTCGTACTGGGAGTGGCGGGATTGGAAGATCGTTTAGCTGTGAGAAATGAGCTTCTTTCCAGAACAATGAAATAGAGAGGTGTAAACACATTAGGTGGGTGCTTTTTTGTGTGTTCCTCTCTCCAGTTTTGCAAGGAATGTCAATTATGCAATGTTCGCGAGATGCGCGTTGCTGGCTACACAATCACAGAACTAACGTAACCGAAATGTTTTGTTGCATGAAATACCTCCGAGAGTAATTATTCAAATTGCATGTTTGCAGCTTCTAATTTTATAATTAGACACAATTCTAGGTGCAATATAATGTAGCAAATTATAGATTTTTACTTACAAATACCCTTAAGACTGGTTCTTAATTTTCTTCCAAAAAACACATGGCAGGAGTACATGCACCCCAAAATCCCCGTCTTGATGTAATCCGCAGCCCATCCAAAGCCTCTCACGTGGACCACTGCCCACACCAATAGCTTGCACGAATGAGCACGACACCCGGCTAATGGGTGTCATAAGCCTTGCCCTTAATCGTGCCATCGTCAGTTGCAGTTGCAACACGTACATGACTCTGTACTGGCGGAGGCCTCATTTGGTGGCATGTACACACACATATATCCGTCGTGGAAAAAAAAAACTTTTCGCTTACAGTAATAATGGAAACGCAGCACGTGATTGGGCGTATGTAGACGTACAGCACTAGTGCAGAAGAAGTAATTAATGTCTTCCGGTAGGCTGTAGCATAAGTACATGAGAGTCTTCTCCTAATCTCTTTCCAAATACGGCCCGGTTGTGCTTGCATGTGTGTTCTTCTGCGTCATGTCTGACTGGCGGGCTGCTTCCTTCGCAACGTCCACCAAACACCTTTCGAAAGCCCAACCGGAGGTATATCAAATTTCGCACACACCTTCAAGAAGACGAGTGCTCCGGTCTCAACAGCTGCTGTTCGTCGTCTAACGCTTGCAAACGGGGTCTAACAAACCGGGATCTGCCGCCGCACGATTGTGGCGGCGTCTCGGCGGTGAGAACCGTGGGAGGTTCGTGCGTGGCCCGCACGATGTCGTAAAATATGATTACTTAATTTAATTAACATCCATTGAAAAACCCGTGCTCCTCAGAAGCGGGTTGGCGGCCGTAGCTGGACGTATTGGGCGAGACAATATTTCAATCGGCGGAGAACGGCGGACCGAAACCAGGTGGTTGTTCTCGGTCGGGATCTGGATTCCTGCTTGTGCCCCGATTGTAATCGATTGCGTAGGAATCCATCCACTCCCGTTCTGGGACGGTTGGGCGGTACTTTGAGACCCTCGGTACACGCGAACATAACCACTTTAAGGCATCCACACGCACACACACACACACACTGACGATCAGCAACATTCACACATAAAGGTTGGGTTTTTGCATTTGCGTGGTACAAGATGAAGAACGAGCACATTAACCTCTCAGCTGATGATCCGAAAGCACCAGCACCCGTCGTTGTTACAACCTGACAAAAAGCCAAAAAGGTTACTAAAAATAAAAAATCTGTCAAGTTCAATATGCGTAAACGTGCAGTAACAAGAAAAGGGTTTACGGTTTAAAGGGTCTTCCTGTCCCGTGCACGATGGGTCGTTTTTAAGAAAGAAAGCCGTACACGAATAAATTTGAATAATTCTTCAAATTTTGATGACGGGCCGGTTGAAAAGGGAAAATGTACCTGTTCGCCACAGGAAGCAATCCAACTAGGTAACACGTGATGAGTGTTTCAATTGAAGGAACCTCCACAATTCAATGGACACTAAACGATCCCAAAAGTTTGTGGGTTGCTCCACAAGGTGATTAATTTAAACTTTACATCCCATGGGAAGGATCCTAAGATAAACAATACCCTTCGGAAGGTAAATAAACAGCTCTTAGAAACTTGAGATCTTCAATACCTCATAATAGTCCACAGGGTCTAATGACTACTTCACATATGCAAGCACTCATTGTATAAAGATCAGTATGAGCCGTAAAGAACACGTTATGCTCAAGTAGGTGTTCCTGATTCGAAGCTCTTTTATTGAACCACCTAAAACATGGCCAAATGATGTTTTCTTTTTGAATTTCTTGCACTTTCACTTTCTTGGTATATCTCACGAGCGACCCACAGCAACGTGCTGTAACAGATACGTCACAATTTGTGACGCACGGTAACGGTCCATCGCCGACGATGCGAGCCATACAGCTGGTACGATGATGTTACGATAATTCTAATTAACACCACGCACACCCGAAAAAAAACCCAAAAAAAAAACTTGGCAAAAGAAACGAGAATTTGTCCCACATCATCCCACAACATCCAGTGTCCGCATGTTGCCCAACAATCGTTCTGCCCATAGAACTGAACGCTGTCGCAGAAAGGTGAACAAACTGTCAAACGGTCTCCGCGTTTCGTGTGCCTACCACGTCATCCTCCCCAAGAACCCAAATTTCGCCGTCTGTACATGACAGACGAAGGTAATATGGATGGTCTACCCATACCCATCTGACAGCAGAAAGGGAAGTGAATAATTACGCCTCACAACTATACCCGCCGCCTGTGCAGTTTGTGTGACTAATGGGAGCGCGGAGCACATTGCCGTTCGTTGGTTTTGCTGCTGGCTTTACGAACGCCAATGCCATTTGCCTGTAGCATTGTATGAGCAGAAGCGTAAGCTAATCCAGTGATCGCACGGTGAGCACGGTGACTCATCACGCGGTTTGAGTTAAGTATCGACTCTTCAGCTTAAGACTGCCTCCATAGCTGCAGAAGCATGGGCGAATCTTCCGTAACATGATCCCGAAGTGTATAGTACTTCGGGGAAAAAGAAGGCCTGAAGTTCGTCGTTACATGTTCAATTAGTAGCTCCAGTTGCTAGTAACATGCCAGCTGCTCAGCAGCCGCTAGGCGCGCTGGTTGCTAATGTTTACCGATCCATCATGGTTTTAGATGTCAGTCGACTTATGTCTACTACAACACTTCTGTCACGACAAAACTCGACCAGGAAATTCCCCAAAAAACCGGTCACCTTAACAAGTGAAACAATTGAGAGAATTTCATGTCATGTCACTGCGAGCATACGGCCACCGTTTCGGTCCGAAAGCGCAATCAATTCCATTTCGTTCGCGTCTCTATCTAGATGCGGCTGGTAAAACATGAAGTTTTGGGCAGTGTTCTGTGTGTAGCCATATCTTATCTGTGCTGCAATCGTAGCGACACTGTTGGATATCGCTTGTCAATTAATTGTTCGAGTCAGTAACTCTCTCAGGTTTCGTGCTGATGACTATCATGCCATTGCTCCCGGGTATTGCTTTGTTGAAAAAGAAGAAAAAAGATGTCTAATGTCTACAAAATTCCACATTATACAGTAATCTGGGTTTGGAGTTCCCCACAGGACTTTTGTGGGGAATAATTTATCTTGCCCTGGTCTCTTGTATCCCGTCATCTTCACTGTCTGATTAGATTAATTAAGGTTTGCAGAAATAGCTTCTACTACACAAAGAAAACAAAGTAACAAAGCCAAACACTGGTGCGCTATGCTTCGTTGTTTGTGGCCCCGGCCATGAAATGCACATTGCATGCGGTCGCCGTCGTACGTGTGCGTATCGTGCCCATTCATCCGAGGCACACGCGGGCATTGCTTCTGGTGAGCAGCAATCATAATATGCAAATTAATGAACACACAATGCGCCAAGCATTGGGCGCAGATAAGATTGGGTTAGGCAAAAAAATGCTACAACTGGCTCGAAGTGAATCTTGGCCAATCGTGGAAGGGTGTATTTTTCTTTCTTCAACAACAAAAAAGAAAACATCTTGTACGATTAGCGTGCACGGCACGTGTACACCCTGCCAGAGTGTTTTCATCTGGAGATCTTCGAGATGAAAGCATATTTTCTTATGTACTTAACAAAGAGGCGATAATATCTGCCAAAGAGCATCACCACGGGTTAAATAGTTCTTATTCTAGTTCTTTGTTTTGTATCACCTCCAATACACATTTCGTATGGCACAAGCGATACATGTTGTCAACATTTCACATTCAAATTCCACCACGCTCATGTGTATGCATGTAAGCTTTAATCCTAACAAGCAAAAGATGCAAATATTGCTAGAAAGAAAAATGCTAACCTTCTGCCGCATTTCGATCGGAAACGGTCGAAATTTTTAACAATCGGCACGTACTTCTGCTAACGATAGCCACACCAAGCATAACCCATGTCACGTCCTCATCGGGAAGCCGTTCGTGTTGCTGGTGCTGGTTGGTAGCTATCATTTTCATCGTCACACAATGAAAATCAACAACCAAACAAAAAAAGAGGAAGCAGCTCCTAAAGCTTTCTTGCTTGTTATGCTCTACCACCACCATCCGGGCGCTTTTTTATGGAAATGTTACAAGTTTATTATCATACACTGGCTCCGTTTCATAATTTGATGCAGCTCCTGACGGACTCTGGTGCTTCACCCTCTGTAGTAATTCACTTTACCGTAATCCACAGCACTCGGATTGAAACGGAATTGCAAAAGAAAGGCAAATTGCTCAGATTGTGCAATAATCCAAGCAATTGGAGTGTTCTCTACCAAGCACATCCTTTACATCCTTTCTTCGTCAATAATATTGTCGAATCGGAACTGGATTTTTTGCCCCCTCTGCTCGCATGTGGATATACTTCCCGTACGTGGTGTGGTGGGTTGATGCTCAATTACACTTAATCCAATCAGTGGAGCAGTACCTAGACCATGTCAACCACTTTGCGCCACACCGGTGGAGCAAGAGCCGTTCAGATGTGTGTGCCTTCTTCCTGTAAGAAGCTTATCGTGACAGCTATCGATCGGTGCAACATGTGATTTTTTTTCCCTTTAGCCAGTGCCAAACGGTAGCGCTGAATTAATCTGTTTCAAAATTCGTAACAAAACGATAAGAAACTGAGTGATGGGTTCGTTCGATACGAGAGTTGATGATAATAATTCTTCTTGCTTGCAGATATATTAACTTGAGTGTTTTAAGATATGATTGCTACCAATTTGAAGAAGCATTGCACCAAAAAAAAAGAATTATTATTCTATCAATTTGGCTGAAATGTGATTTTTGTGTGCCATCTTTTTTTCCGCACCTGACCTTGACAAAACACACAAACGCAACCCACGCAAACATCGATAAAAATCCAATTCGCAACTTTAGCACCTTCCGTCGACTTCAGGTGGCGGGAAAACGCACGGCGTTTCGGATTTCATTATTATTTACCTTGAAAGTGACCTCTCCCCACCCCGAGCTCGGTCTTCACATTATTTCCACCGACCGGATAGAAAACGAGTAAGCAAAAAACAAAAAAAAAACTAATCTTCCAACCATTCGGTATTTAATTAAATACCAACGCACCAGCAGCACGATACGATACCGTACGTAGAAGGCTCTTGCCGGCTCGCATGTATGGTGTGGAAATTTCAAAAGGAAAACCCCTCTAATAAGACCTTCGCCGAAACCGAATCCGAGCGCGCATCATACGCACCACGTAAGGGTTGGGATAGGAAAATCCATCTTACCCAAACACACACACACACACGAGTGCTCAAATCGGGGCCGCTAAATGTACGCGAGCACGAATCGGAGCACGCGCCCCAGTCGCGAGACGAAAGGGAAAATAAATAAAACACCAGAACGAAACCATTATCAAAACGGCAGTGAAACCAGTTCCCGTCCCGGAGCAGTTTCTCTGCCACCCGCTTGCTGGCTGTCTGGTGAATGAGGGGGGAAAAAAACCCCCCAGTGCGTCTGTGCGGAACAGCAAAGAAACGGTGGAAAAACGGTGAGGCGTGAACAAATTTTGCCGCTGCCAGGCGGAGATCGGCCGGTCGGTTTCGTCTCGCACCGACCAAATTCACTTTCGTTCACGGTGCGTTGGAAGAGCATTCGTGTATGAATCGAGGAAGCTAGGCAGATGGCAAAAACCCCACCCGGATGGACGGAGCGTTAACCGCGAGGGGGGAGCAAACGGGGGCAAACAGGCATGGTTGAGGCAGGTTCCGTCTGCAGGGTCTTTCGCTTCTTTCGCCCTAGTGATGCACGGCCGCCGGGTCGATAGTACACTATCGACAGCACACAAAAAAAAACGAAACCTTCACGAATACAAAAAAGAAAAACCACCCGAAAAAACGCGGCCTGAGACAGGCTCCCAAGTGACTGCCGCTGTTTGTGTTGTTTGGCTTGGTTTGGGGGGGTGTTTTTCACATTGCAAATGGGGTAGTTCGGGGGAGGGGTTGGGTCGGTGGTTTCTAATTTAAAGCAAAGTAGAAAAAAAATGAAAACAAAAACAAAATATTGTCGCTTTGGTGGTAAATTTTTCACGCCGTTCGCAGAAAGACACGAGCGAGGCAGTCGCGCCAGAGCGTAAGAGCGAACTAGAGGCCCTATGCAGAAGGAAAACAAAAACACCCGCACAGTGCTCTACAAACATCAATTCAAAAATAAAAGCAAGGCGATCCTTCGGCTCGTGACAGGTGTTTGCCTACCGCGTGCAGAAACGAAAGGCAAGATCGCCGGTATCGGCTGTATGCTTTTGCCACATGTTTTGTTCTACTTATGTATTGTGGCAAGTAAGGAGGAAAGGGTGGAGAAGTAAGAAAAGAGGGGTGTAGGATTGTTTCAAAACTTTAAAACTCCTTAAAACACTGGCGGCAATGTGATCATGTTGGTGCGCCTTTTTGCGTTCAACTTTTAGAGTTGTACAGGACGGGATATGGGCGGATGGGAAAGGAGATTGACATTGGGGAAGAGCGCAGAACAGGGTCGTAGAACGAAATGCTTGCATTTTACTATCGCGGATATTCAACGCACACTAAAAGATCGATTAATACATTTTCGAATGTGTCTGTGTCGATTTCAAAGTGTTTGTAAATATGGTTTTAGGAATAGGAATCGTTTTCAAAAGCTGTTGCTCACAACGGAAAAATTAGATTGCTGATTAAATTTCAATACAGGTGGTTCGAGACACACTGTATCTGATATTGGTTGTTCGACTCAGTTTGTTTGTGCAAAATTAAGCCATGTGATGTAAGATATGTAAGATTAATTCCTGTATATTTGACGTAAAACATGGGTTTCATTTTATGCATTTTTGCTGAATCTCAAAGTGTTGTCTAAAGTGCATTACGTGCAAATAAGTGAAGTGATATGACTTTCTATATCATAAAATATTGCTCTCAGGATAGACAAAATCAGGACTAATTGGAGGTTCCAGAATCTTTGCCTTTTTAGTAGCTATATTCGCTTTCTCATTTAGAAAATAGGGATCACGGGGAACTGTTTACATGCGATTTTGTATAATTCTTGCCATTTTAGAACCCCCAAATCTGAACATCATAATGAAGTTAAATGCTTTAATTCTAATGCTTTATAATGCAGCTTATCAAATCATCACTAAAAACAAAGGTTGCACAACGCTAGGCTTCCATTCACTGAGGTGACCCAGACACACGAGAATGTCCTTTTAGGCTCTCATACTACCCTCCTGTTTTTGAGGCCACTTCCGCGAAAGGTAGCTTCATATTTTTCCTTTATTTTTAGCTCCTTTACACGTACACGCTGTTTGTTTATTGTGGCGTTCGTTCGTTGCTTCGTTGATGGTTGGCATTGCAGCGTTTGGTGCAACGGTCCCACTCCACAACCACCCACATTGCCGTACGGTCGTTGCATTGTGCCTCTTTTCGAGTGGAGCCTTTTTTTTCTTGCCACCACCAACCGTGCGATTGGTGTACTCGCGTGTGTGGTGCTACACCGAAAAATTTGGCTAGCGCGATGTCAATCCATCCCGGTGACCATCGATTCGGTAGCGCGACCGAACGGAATGGAATCGATACGTCAGCCGCATGGCAGCCGAAAGAAGGTCGTCCCCCCAGGTGCACCGTGCAGCCATCCGTGCTGAATACATTAGTGGTACGGTGCCTCGACGACAAGGAAATCATTCTCACAAATTGTGCAAATCGGGCCGAGGACGTAGGGCCGTCAGTGTGGATCTCACGTTGATGCGTCAAGTAGTACGGGGCGCGCTGTATCGGCAAGATGCGCGTGCCGTTTGCAAGGTATGGCCTACTTTACCCATCACTCGCTACTACAGAATCCACCGAGCGCTGTGCCGTGATGCATCGACCATCGGCTGTCAATTAGCGAGAACACTATGCATCACTATGAGTCAAATAGTGGTGTGAGCATCCTGCCCCGATGTTTACCACGGTTGATACGCTGATTCATAAACCATTTGGGAATCCCTCCCCACCGAGGTGGACTTTGAGCCTTGTGAGGGTTACGAACAGGTTTGAGCGCTGGAACTATATCCTCAAAACAGCTGATGCGTATCAAACTCAGCAAAACTGGATACCGTGCGGCAGAGCAGTGCGGATAAGCACGCGAGATTGTTGCCGACCCGTAGGCAAAACAACAAACTTCACGTCTAAAAGCATCTCAAACACACGATGCGTCTTGCGTAAAACAAGTAAAACGTCATCGGGGGTGATGCTGTAGTGCCGGGTTGCGTGTCTGTGAGTGTGATGCTGGTAGTGCGTGTAACATTGAAAAGTTATTTTCGGTATCACCATCGTCAACACGCCCGGCATATTGAGCGGGCTAAGGAAACGGACGCACTATTTTTAGTCCCCCGTAAAACGGGTACCGGGTCCTCGGTCAAACGAGATCTAATTGGTAGCGAATCTGTCCCCAAGGGGCTAGGAAGTGATCTTTCGATCTGTCGATGATGTGTGTGTTTTTTTAAAGAGAAGAAAAGATAGCAGTACGCACCCAAGGTCCCGTTTATTATTAAATTAAAAAGAGATGAAGAGATACTCGTCGTCTGAAGTGTCTAAAGTGGAACTTGAAGAACTTCCTAATGTTCGACACGCTTGGGTATGCGGGCTTCAACCATAACGAGATATTCTATCCATTTTCAAAAACATCTTAACTGAAACCTCATTGTAACCGTACTCTCCGATAGATCTGATTCATTCGCTTGCTTAGAAGTTGTTAATTGAATGTGCAAACAGCTGCGTCAGACGAGCGCATGAGGAATGTTGGACAGCAACCAGTGGAACAAGCGTGAAGATACGATAATTGAGGACAGAACTATGCTACAATCAGTGCGTAATTGGCGCTAAATTTTCTAACCAAACATCACCAATCCGTGCTGTCGATAATTATTTAACGATGTCACCCTACTCCAACCGGCAGGAAGATAGGTTATGGATATGACGTCGTGCGGCACACAATCGTCCAACAAGCACCGTGCCTAAGCTGTCGTAATATAATTTAAAGTCAAACTATTTTTAATTCTTCTTGGGTTCGGTTTTTTTGTACTGCTGGTGATTTCCTTGCGCTAAAATTGCATCACACGGCGGCCTCGGTTACTGTAAGTAGGACGCGGAAAGATTACGATATGCATCCGGCTGTATGCGACCCAACAGTCCGCACCGAATGCTGAAGGCTCGGGTGGTAAATTTGTTTGGATAGGGTCCAACCAACGGACCAGCTGATGGTTGGATGTATTTATGTGACATTAGAATGAGAGCTTAAGTTCACGCTCAACTTTACCAACGTTTCCGGTTGGGATTTTATCGCTAATCACTAG
The DNA here is from genome assembly GCA_018908115.1 of Anopheles rivulorum. Taxonomy (NCBI): domain Eukaryota; kingdom Metazoa; phylum Arthropoda; class Insecta; order Diptera; family Culicidae; genus Anopheles; species Anopheles rivulorum. Next base: position 21,951,200 of record STHB01000003.1, on the reverse strand, counting down.
GAATTTGCTTTAGTATGCAATGCCATTACATGATTCAATCCGCTTATAAGACTTCTAGATAAATGTCAACCGGTAGAGATCGAAGCGTTTTTAATTACTTTTAAGTAGAATCATTTAGTTGGAGCAGCGTAGAGTGATCGGAAATATTCTTCTAAAAGCAATCGGAACACGCATCATTAATCAGATGCTCAGCATGAGACGAGAGCATTTGGGGACACACGGACAGCTATTGATGCTATCTCCGTTAGCGTTGGAATCGAAAGAAGCCCTGAATGTTCTTTCCAACCAGAGCATCCAGAAAGTGTCTTGTTTGTCGTTTTGTTCGTTGCTGTCATTCGCCGTTAGCAGGAATGGCTTCTTCTGCGTTGTAAGAAATGCAGCAACATTCCATTCCGATGGGATCCGAAACCACACTTATGTGAGTGATTCACAGCCATCTATTCTGTTATTCGAGGACTTCGTTGCAATTCGTGAAGTAGTGGAGATATTCCAGTTGCCATTTAGCTCAGGGACAGTGTACTGAGTGTGCGGGACACGGAAATAATAAAACGCGCCTGGTGCAGAGACCTTGATGGGGTTGGGTATGTTATTGATCTAATCTTGAAGTTCATCAATCGTGCACTGTGTGGGTGTCGCACTGATAGACAGTTCTCGGTGTCGTAAAGCAAAAAAGGCAACTTCCGATGACCCAATTAAGTTTTGGGGCGTATTCTTGCATCACCGTGGCACCTTGAAGGTGGTTTCATTTATATTTTCTTTACCAAGAACATGTAGGACGAACGCACACACTGTAACGTGTATGGATGTCCACACAATAATCATAACAAGCGATAACCTAATTTCTTCCAATTTGCCATCCGTCTCAGGGACAGGTTTCTGGCTTTCTTTGTCACACGTTCACGGCGTGGACGTCCACAAACACGCTCCAATCATACCCATCTGTTGGTGATAGATTAGATTTCACTTCCTCGTTGCCAGCGGAGAAGATCCCAACCCGGGGCAAACCTCGATTCCACCGAGATTTAAAAGGCGCAACGATGCGCCCTCAGGCTGTATAACTGTACAAACGGGCCGTATCGTATCGGAACAGCACACACGGAGAAGGTGATGCAGCAAGTAAACACAGCACAAGCCTCACAAACTCCAACTATCGGTGTGCCAGGTGCGAACAGCTCGCATCCTTCGCTTCGCAGACTCCGGTATCGAAAAGGCCGTGAAAGTAAAATTACGTCCAACCCGCACGCAAACATATGCGTCGTCCAAGACCATAACCGTGGCCTTTGAGCATGGCCACATTTGGTAGCACACCATAAAAAAAACCAAGCAGCAACGGGACCCGTTCCCGGGTGTGAGGGCGCACACAAGGAGAGGCGAACGCTGGCACGACCACTACACGCTAACAAGGGGTTGGGTTGGACAGCAGCAGAACTTGAAAAACGAGTTGCACTCTATGAATTTCACGTTTTCCCTTTATGTATCGCTTCCTAGCTTGGGGCCGGGCCGGGTATTGGTTAGGACTTGTTTCTTTTAGTTTTCCTGTGTTTACTCAGTGCTTTGTGACGACGCCAGCAAACGCGTCTGGGTGCGTCTGGGAATGTTGGGCCAAATGTCTATGAGATCGCACTCTGAGGTGTATCTGGAAGATGTGAAAAGCTCACATTTAAAGGTGTCCACTATTGACATGATTCTGAGGCTGCGATCATCACTTTCCTCCACAACGAACGCGTTTGATCGCTTTATTAAAACGACGGTAGTGTGGGATGTTGATTTTCCCGCTAGCTAATGTGCATCCAATTTTAAAATATAATTTCTCCATTATGCACAGCAGGTACCCTTAATAACCACGGAATTTTACACGCACACTTAACAAAAAAAAAAAGCCAATCAACCCAAGCGCCTAAGGGAGGCCAACTTTCGACGTGCAGTTTCTCCATTGCCGGCCAGACTCCACTTCCAGTGAGAGTGAGTTTCCTGACCCGTTGCGCACCTTCGAAATCCCTTTCATTAGCGAAGCCTATTGATCGGGCTGATCGGGCCAGTTTTCGGCGATTGGTCAGCAGCGGACCAGCGAACTTCTTTGCGTGTGAGCATGGCGCGTGAAGTTGCCGGCACCTCGAACCGGCCGTGAAGCGTGCACGCGGCTGTATCGCTTTCGTCTGAAGGTGAAACCAATCCCCAAAAGGCTAACGCTCTTATCAATCAACGCCATCGAAAAAACACACAAACGGTGCAAATGCACACACGCGGCACCGGCCTTTCTTTATCGACCCATCCCCCGTTCGGTGCGTTATCGAAAGTGCTAATTAGCGCTGGACCGTGAACCGAACGCAACGTGTTTCCTATCTCAATTGACATACACACTTTGCCACAGCGTTGTCCTTCAACTGGGCGATAAACTCGGTGGTGGCAGTGCATCCTTCGCCGTGGGTATTTCATCATGGTACTGCCCCACGTTAATAAGTCACACACAAGTGTTTGATGCGGCCAATCACTCTCAATTAGTTCTATGCTGGTAACCCGAACCCCAAACTCCCTCATCCCACCATCCCATGCTTGTGACAATTGTTTTGAGGGATGGTTTCTCCACTTCATCAAGCGCCTTTGCACCGCTCCAAGCATTTGAAAGCAATTTCTTTAACTAAACTTTCTACCATTGCTTGGCCTCTGGAAAGATTCCCTTGTGATCGACAAAAGGTCTATTCCCGTGTCATCTCCGTTCTCAGCATCATAATTCTGCTGATAGCGCAGATGGGAAAACATATGCATAAAAAGGACAACAAGATCATTCCCTATTGCACTATTTCTCTTCAGTTGAATAAAGAGAAAGAGATAGAAAGAGAGAGAGAGAGAGATCATAGAATGCTGGAAAAGATGGATCGGAGCAAAGCATCCGGTTCTGTTCTGGCTGCGGTGTCTACTGCGACCATTGTTATTTTAATGATCGTAACCGGTTCGGGAAGAACCAAAGAGATGAAGAGAAGACGAGAATAAAACGGCGAGACACAACGGCAGAGATCAATAACCCTACTCGGTGGATGCTGTTTGCGATCGTTCCAAGCCATCCTCCATGCGTCTCGATCTGCTTCCCACTCCCATTCGCCCATGTCCAGCTCGAAGCGAAGGTCTCTCCTTTATGGCTTCTATGATTCAAACCGATTTTCCAGCATCTCTTCCGTTCTTTATTTCTCAATCCTCCTTATTTGCCCGCGACTTCTCGCGTGACCTTCGGGCAGGCGCTTTGCGCTAGCGTTGATTGTGTTATTAATTTTATTTTTTTCATTTCACTTCTTTCACTCGCAAACCCAAGTGGCTAGCTGGCCTCGTACGTCAATCTCGGTGCGGCGTGTCTATAATAAGCCACCAATTCTGCAAGCCTCAGGAACCTGTACAACACCCGTGGGTGGATGGTTCAATGTTGCGAACGGTGGGAAAAAGGTGCACGGACATCGACTTGTGATGCAAGACTCAATTGAATTACCTCGCTGCCCAATAAAGTCAATATCAATAGCGCAATTCTCACTGTTGCGTGTACTGTTGCGTTCGGTTCGAAGACGTTCGAACGTGTCGTAACGCGTTCCATCATTTCCGTGCTACTCAAGAAACCGAGGTAGGTCCTTGTACAGTAAAGTTTCGTAGAATGTAATAGAGGTCGCTCAATATCTAAACACCAACAAATCATCCATTTTTATGCATCTCCATGATTCCCTTTGACCGTACTTGCCAAATCGGTTTCTGTGAATGAATCCTTAGCTAGGTTGCTTTGTGTTCTGTACAACTCCACCATACAAAAAAGGCACAATCGTTTACTACGCAAACACGATGGAACACATACATCCCAATAGCGTCGTTTCTAATGCTAAACATAGCTACAAAAGCAAATCCTTGGAAATATATTTCTCTTTACCAAGACGCCACGAGGTCCTGTGACCAAAGGACAGAAGCAACCAGCCTTTTGCCAGTAACGAACAGTTTGACAGTATTGACTGCGAAAAAACCATGACCCGCATGTCTCACTGTTGCTGCAAGTGAATGATCTTCTGCATCGCCTTGAACGGGTGTTTTGCCATCGCAAAGCTATTGCGTATCTTGCGAAAGTGCACACCACCTCGTGGTGCTCGTATGTTTTCTTTATCAACGGCGGGAAAGTTTCGTCGTGTTTATCCTTCAGCCGAAACCTTGGTACCGTCCAAACCGTACCGTTCCCCAGCCCGTCCGAGCGCGGAACCCTTCGAGTGAAAGTGGACTTCATTTAATCTTCGGGTCAACATTTGTGCCTTTTTCTCCTTCCTTTCCGTGGCGCACCCTCTCCCCTGACGATTGTTTTGCGAAACACAGCAGGAAAAAAAAAACAAGCGGAAGAGTAAATTTAGATTAAACTTACATCATGCCGGGCCCATGTTGACACATGGATTCGCTCCTCAAACCACTTGCCACACAGCCGAAGAACATTGACACGCACATCAGCATCGGGCCGATCATCAACAACTTGGCTAGCGTTGTGCATAGGATGGGTTTTGAAAGATGTTTGCTTAAATTTCTTTTATAGATCCGCCTTAGTTGGTCGAGTTTATGGTCGCTCCACCACGGTACGGCAGAGCGAAGTGACAAATGAAGCTATTAAGTGATTTAGTGCGAAAGTAAAGCAAACAACCCCGGCGGCGGCCAGTTTTGTAAATGGGATTAAATAGGCTCAAGCGCTTATGATAGCGTTGCTGCAATGGGTACATATTATTGCTAAAAGGACTTAAGGAAACCAACTTCGAAACAGTTACGAGAAGAGATTTTTTTTCATATCTCAACAATATCTCAAGTTATATGTCAAATAACTACTTCTTGGCAATTTAACCAAACACGATTATTCAAATCGAATAAGAAGGGACTATTTTTTAACTTAATAAATTAAGCAATCGAAACAATCCCTTCATCGCTCGCATAATCATTTCCAGCATGACCTTGCGTCTTACACCATCAAAATAGCTTACCGCATACGCTCAAATGTGCGTCCCATGTTTCCACAAAACCTTACCCGATGATCTAATTTTGATGAACGCTCATCAACTCATCGACACAATTGTTAGGCCCAATTTCATCATTTGGCCGTGTGTTGACGCTGGAAACAAAACAGAAAGTAGACAAACAGCAGCGACTTTTGGGCACGACGGCGGACAGCACCGTATGAAGTTGTACCACACCACACCGCTAGGGTGGCGCACAACCCCCGAGAAGGCTCTCGTCAGCGTAAAGCTCCTGAAGCGCACAGCTGTAACGAAGGCGCCTGTCGGAACCATTAGCGCCAAGTGCAGCGTCAAGTGAAATCGAGGACCGCCTTTTTCCGCCGCATTACATCTTCACCGGACAACCGGCACCGGGTGGGGTGGTGGGATATTTAAGGAGGGTGGGTTGCAAAAATTATTATTGTTAGGCCATTCAGTGGGGTGTGTGCCGTTGGTTGGTTGGTTGGTTGGTTGATGTGCTTTCGTAAATCTAAAACACACACAATCGCACAGCTCCAGCCACACTTGAAGCGCACGGTAAGCGATTTTTGAATTCGCGTCTTTATTTTCGCGAAAAGACACCGCACCCTCGACGAAGCCCATAGACGATGGGTCGCTTCCTTCGGTTGGTGCAGTTAGTGAAGCGTAGAAATAAGGTCGCACTTATTTTCGAAGGAAAAGAAGTAACAGCAGCAGCAAAACAAAAACCTGTACGCATCTTTCGCATTCGGTCGAGGAAATTGTTCGGCCAGGGGTGTTGGTAATTCATATGTTATGCCTCCCTCCAGCGTGCGCTTATTAATGGGTCTTTTTTGCCGTTGTTTTTCTAGCAGATGGACACACAAACACACGCACAGAGAAACACAAACTGGCCCGTGAGCCGTGAGAATTCGTGAGCTGGCTCGCGTGCAATGCCGCACGGATTCAATGGTCGACACAGGCGGTAACGACTGTTCACGCTTGTTAGATTTGGAACAAACACCTCATTTAGCATTATCTGGTGGCGGTGAGTGGCCGCATGCATCCGTGGACGTAAGCACCAGGCTGATAGCGAAAAGGCATGCCTGCCGGGCTCCCCCTTAATCGAGTGCATTCGGTCGAAACTGCACTCGGATGGGGTTTTTTTGGTGCAGTTTCCTGCCGAATGCTTCTTCGTGTTGATTAATGTGTAGAGAAGTTTGGGGGCCGGTTTTCCAGTTTTTGGAAGTGGGATGGGAAAGTTCGATTTTTCCAACCTTACCTACCACCAAATGACCTCACGGCCGTACGTAATGCGTGTGGGATAGCTTTTCTTAGTGATTGGAAAACGCCCTTACGTCAATGGACGGTTACGTCAACGATTAGTTCGAAACAAATGTGATGCACTGAATCAACAGGTTGGAGATTGGATGTGCATACCGAAATATACATCCAAGGGAAATGTCCGACATTAAGAAGTTAATTTAGTGATGGGAGAAAGCTTTAAGCCGAATGAATGACGATGAATTCTCGCTGTATAGGTTCTAGGATCTTCAAAGATTTTTAAAGCATCTCCATAGAATAAGTCTCAGCAATTGAAGGCTGGTAGCACTCAACGTATGTGCATTTTTAATACTAAAATCTAGTATAATAATATTTTATTTAAATATCCCAATCTCCAACGATTCATGGATCTTGAGATTTTCCTGGATCTATAGAAATTCATTAATTATCAGAAATGTATTTTTAAAGATTCACAAAACTTCAAAGTCTCATGAATCCTCAGAGGTTCGTCAATCCTCCAATAATAATGAATCTTTAGCGATACATTTATGTATGGAAATTCGTTAATTTTCAAAGAACAACCTTCAGGAATTTATGAACCTCTAGAGGTAAATGAATCTTCCGAGTTTCAATTATATTTCGATAGTCAATCTTCTTCAAACGTTCATGGATTGCTTATGATTCAAATCAATTCACTGAAGAATTATTCAAAAGACTCTTCTCAAAAAATGCAACTAGACTATTTTATATAAATATGTCATGAAACATGTAACTATCATCCAGGAACTATCATCCACATCCTCATAGATTATGCTTCTGCACATGGGCAACAAGTATTTCATTTATTTTTTATTGCAATTTTAGTTCGCACATACCACAAGATCTTCATTGCTGTAAAACGACTGCTTGACAGTACGGTTAAGTGCAAAGCTTGCTTTAACGAGATGTGATTAATGTCAGGCAAGGAATGAGCGAACCTGCCCTGCAAACGGCTATCATATGTTGCGACAAAACGGACCCGTCCTAATCAGGAAACACCCTTCTAAACCAAACAAAAAAAAAAACTGGAGAGTTGTAATCTTTTTGCTTCACTAATTGTGGACAAATTGAAACACTCTGCTGGAAGCAACACTCATGCTTTTGCTTCCCTCCAGCATTCAATTAAGTTTTGCACGGTCTGTGCATAATTTATTGCTGCCCAGTTCTCCCTTTCAGCGATGAACACGCGCAACGCACATGCCCAGCCGTAAGAAAGTTCAAACGCACACACACTCGGTCGCGCCGATACACGCGTCTTAAGTCAGTGTCCTCTGGCGCTTATCCCCGGGGCGCATCTGTGAAACAACCCCATCCGTTTCGCAACGGACGGCAAACGAGCCGTTTCGCTTCCGGAAACAACCGATTGCGCTTGCACAAAAAACCGTCACAAAACCTGTGGTCCGTGGTGCATTTTACTACTTCGTGCCCCGGACCGTTGCAGCTGGTGCAACGCAGCATCGGCAAAATGGACAGACGGCGCTAATTTATCACCCGCGTACATGTATTTCAATGCCCTCCATCACTCGTCGTCACGGGGTTTCGTTAGCGCAGCAATAAATTGCCCACTTCCTACACGCAACGCGCCCAACCCAAAACCCGGGTGGTTGGGTTTTGGTGGCGATTGAAAATGAAAACTCAAATTATGGATGGATGTTTTATTTAAAAAAAAAATGTATATAGCTAATAAAAAAACACCACCCATCACTACCAAAGTAAAGTACCGACGATAGGCCACATAGCCGCAAAATGTGCGAGCAAACGTCAAAACATTCGAATCACTTCCCGCTTTATAAAAGAAAAGTGAAAATTTTAAAAAGGCGACAGAAAATGAATCCAAATCTTCCAACCATCACCATTGCACAACGTGGGGTTTTGGTTTTGTTTTTTTTTTAGTAAATGTTCGGTGCTTCTTAAGATACATTAAGTATGTGCACAAATAAGCAATGCAGACGGTCGAATGGGGCCTGTTTTGATTGCTTTTTTTTATGGGATGCGGTTACTGTCCATCAACCGCATTAAATATTTATCAAAGAAAGTGAGTTAATCCAGTTTTGCACTGACGCAGGCGAGTGTGTGATACGTTGAGCACTTCAAGGGTAATGTTGAACATTCGTTCGGCAACTTTTATTTTTAATCAACTGCTCGATTAAGGTCAAATCTGTTCCTCAAACAATCGGGCTCATCATCGAAAGCATAATGCCGGCCATTGTGTGGATGCCACCAGAGGCATCCTCGACGTCACAAAGCATTACATTAATCTATCGTGCCAATAATTACAACTTTAAACACACCGAAACCGATTGATTTAAACAACAACACTGTCTTAAAAATGTTCTGTCTGAGCACTATGAAGGAGAACCTTCGCTACCTTCGAACCCGGTCAGTTTGACACGTAAACGCAGCATAACGGGACGCTCATGGCACGCGTTAACTGTGTCTGAATGTTTGTTATGCTGCCACAACCACCCTGTTTGTGCTGGAGGACGCTGGTGCGGTGCTCGGATCATTGCACTAAATGACCTGTGCATACACTCTGTGAATGTGCGTAATTGTGTTCTGCCGCCAAGGGAGATGAATGTGCCCACCCAGCGACGGTTCGTTCGTTATGCTTTACTGACTCTTTCTTTAGCGTGGTGCGAAAGACCGATAGAAGGGGGAAGGCGAGGGGAGGGGTAGAGGAATGGAGTGAGTCCATTTCCCTTCATACACACCCGCGCACAACCCTCCAGCAAGGTTGTGCAGGGCCGGAAAACATTCAAATTAAAGTTACTAAAAAAGGGTTTATCATTTTATGTGGCACAACGCACAACATGCTTCCTCCCTCCCCCACCCCTCCCATTCCATACGGCAACCCTTTTTCAAGTGCTTGAGAGGGTATATGTGTGTGTGTGTGTAGCCTTATTTATATGTTTGTCGCAAGCGTCCCATGCTAGCTGGACCGACGGTAACATGTTAGTTCGCTTTGGTTACTCTTTATTCACGATAAGGAAAAACGAATCGAAATAAAAACACACTCCACACAGGGGTGGTTATGGCGAGGTACGGCGACCGGTACGGGATTTCAAACGCATCCGGTACATGCAGTTCCACACCGCTGCCTGCATTAAACTGTTCATTTACAGCGCTGCTCGCGTTGGCGTTGGCGGCCGGTTTTGGTACCGTCGGACAAATTTCTCTTTCACTCGGCACTGCGCACCCGGCAATTCGAGCCCCGGGAAACCGGTGGTCCGATAACTGCTGGGAATCGTCTCCTCCTATGTAGCGTCAAATTATAAGTTCACTCTCTTTGAACTTATCTGGTGTCGATAGCTGAGTGGCAATGTTATATAAACGAATTTTTCTTTTCCCAACACTTTACGCGAAAGAAACAAAACAAAATAAAAAAAATAACGCTTTATTATTTGATTCGTAATTTTAACAATTTTCTTTTGCCCATGAAACTACCATGCACACACGCACACACATTTTCCGCATACCGCAAGCGGCTCAACCGATCACCGAAAGTAGCTTATTGTATGCCGTGCGTTTGATTTTTCATCGCCCCATTTGTCTTGCTTCATAATTTTCGAACGCAACCGGCTTGTCTACGCACCGGGTCGAAGCATTTTCTTTCAAACGCAACTGAGGAAAACTGATGCCGACTCCGGCCAGTTGTGTAACGATCGCGCGCCCAAGGTGTACACAATCGATCAACGAAATCGGTGGCACTTTTCGGGGAGGCGTGTTTTTTGCGGCGAAGTAAATGTAAGCAACAGTGGTAAACTATCAAACACCGCGGTGTATACCGCATTTTCTTATCGCATCTGGCGCACGGTCGATGGGTGGCGCAGGGCGATTGTTCGATTGTGAGGGAGGAAAAAGGGGAAGCGAAACACTTTCCGTTGCATCACTCGATACCACGGACCACGGACATGGTTGCTGCACTGTGTCGTTTAGCTCGGACACAGACCTTGTCCCATTTGATAACGAAACTATTAGTGCAACAACGTTGCATGGTGGCGTAAAGCACATTGACGCGCACATTGTCGAACGGTTCTGCTCCAAATATTATTTCATCCTGTACAGAGGTTTTTGGTTGTTGTTTTTTTTTCCTTTACGTTTTATCACTTGATTATCTGGAGCATTTGGTCGGTGATCGGTGGTTCAAAATCGCCAATCACACTCGAAAACACGGTTGCGGTGTGAGTTCAAGTACCGAATAGTAGTTCAAACTGCAGAAAGCTAGCAATCGTTTATTATTACAGGGTTTTCGAGTTCAAGTGGCACAATTGTAGCCATTTCGGGGTTCCTCTCATTTTTCTACATAGGGTGTATTTGTGATAAAATCAATATTTAATTACCGAAGGTTCACAATTTAAGAATTCCTGATCTACTTCATCACATTCTATTTCAACTTGAAAAAAATCCAGAAATGATGAAAAAGAGTGTAGAAACTCTGTGTAATATATTTCGATTCTATTTGTCGCTATGAATGTGCGAAGCACATCACATAAAACTTATCAACATAGAGTTTCCAATCCAATGTTTGCCAAGGGAATATGGTTTCCCATCTTCGGTGTACATCATTTATAAATTACAGAATATATGGGACCTTAGAGCTACTAAAATACCCGCTGGATAGACCTCTGCTATACTTCGCTCTTGTAATGTTATGTCCTGTCTATAAGGTATGAATGAATTCATTGCAGAATTGAGTTTGAAAGGGCAAATCATTTAAGCTTCTGCATAATGATACTATATACCATGATGTCCCTGGGCCCTTTTTTGTCAATTTATTAAGGATTTGCTCCAGGGATTTGCCGACCGTAATCAATTCTACTTCTGATTCTGTAAATCCCAAGAAGAATACACAACTAATATACAGAAATGTAAGCAGCATGTTTAAATGTTCAGAATTAAGCTACTCAACCAATATATATTTTAAACAGTAATATAAACCTTAAATAGGATTATATTTTGTAATAAGTTTTTGACATGTGACAATACGGCGCTAAGCCGTCATAAAAAAATATAAATAAATAAGTTTTTGACATAACTTTGTATTTATTTTCAGGTTTTGGTGAACGTTCCAACGCTCCATTAGCAGATACTACAGTGTAGTTTTCCCATTTAATTTTTCCAAACGACAATGTAAACAACATTTTCAACCTAGAAAAGAAAAACCAACATCGAAAGCACCACCAGAGCTTGCCGTATCCACCGGAATCGAAAAGGTAAGCAAACTTCGATTGACAAACTTTTCCACCGCATCAGATTCTTATCGCAGCGTTATAACTAAATGACGGGCAACGGGCAGGTTCTCGGTTTCGTTGAGCCAAAACAATTTCCCCGGTGCCGTCCGGTTCTTGCCTTGCCGGGTCCCGAACAAACACGCCGGAATTGCATTAGTAATTGGTTATAATTTATGGGAGCCACAATCGAATACTCATCGTTTGGGTTCGACTTCTTCACGGGACAGGTCCAAACCGTCCCCTCAAGAATAAAAAAAAATCCTGCCGAACCGTTGCGTTCCGGCCGTATGTACATCGGCGTGGCTCGTTTGCGGCTTCGTCGTTGTGGTTTAGCATGCAACCACACGTATTACGTTGCGACGTATCGTGGTTACGAGTTTAGCTTCCGAAGGAGTCCCACCAGAACAGAGAATGTACTACGAAACTCGTGAAAAAACGCAAACACACAGGCATGGATATTTATTCCAATGCCTGGTGGCAGGTCCTTGCCATGATAGGAGAAAGCCAAGAAAAAAAAAAAGCCATCGAGTAAATTGTATAACAAGATAGTTAGACAACTAATTGATCACCAAACAATCGGCGACAGATGTGTAACGAGGGGCACACAAAAACGGGCCTCAGTGCAGCGCGAATCGGCGTAGTCAACACGGCCTTTACTCTATCACCACCGCCCTACCGGGTGGCTTTTCCGGTACGGCTTTTCCGGGTCAGAATGAATGTTTTTGTTTAGCTTCACGGTTGAGGCGGTTACTTTTTCCGTGTGCTTGTTGTTGTTAGTATATCTTTCTACACCCGTATATGTTCGTTGCCCTCGCGTACCGGTGGTCGCATGCGGCGAGATGGGGACCGTAGTTCGGTTGGGTGGGCCAAACATTGTTCTACTCTCCCACCACTCCCATTACTTTACCACACGAACCATAAAAGGTTGTACAAAACACACATACGCTAGGGCAGCAACACACCGCGTTTTTTGTCACTGCAGCAATAACGAGCCCGAGTCGCCGGTGGCTTCCGGTTAGAATTTTCAACGCTTTCTCCCCCCCCTCTCCACCCACCACGGTTCTATGTCTGTGCAAAGGGAAAATAGATAAAATATTTATTACATTCATTACAATCATCACACACAGAGAATTTGGGACCCTTCTTCTTTTTTCCCTTCTACTTCTGGAACGCTTCATTTGTCTCCCCGATTCTATATGGCGTTGCATGTGGGTTTTTCTTCTATTTACTTCTGGCGGTTTGAACGGTTTTTGGCTTATAATTTACAGCAGTTTCCCTGCACAACTCGCAACTCGATGCCCGGTGCGTTATTGGGGCAATTAGTGTTTTCGTCTTTTGGTGCCGTCTAAAGACAAATAGTTCTAAGGTTTTGCCGCATGTAAGCCGGTTCGCCGACCAAACCGCATGCGTACCGACAACAACTACGACTCGCCTAGTTTACGACTGTTTAGACCGCAACCGACCGACCGGGTGAAAGTTTCCCGAACCGAACAGAATGACGCTTTGATGAATTATACCAGAGCGATTAGAGTAGAACATTTATTCGTCCGCGCTTTACTGCTACCACCGCCCTGCTTGGGGCCAGGGAGTAGCTACGAGGGTGAACCAACGATGAGCGACTTTTCACGGTTGATCGGTCGATGTCTCGTACCTTCAACCCCGAAAAAAGGGAAGAAACCCTCCACGGTTTTTGAGGGAAATAAATGGTTCCAGTTACTGAAAATCGTTATCAATCACGCCCTAGCGAGGGCAACCAGCCAGCTAGGGCATGCCACCCCCCACACACACACACACACGGCCCAAGCAGTCGTTTGACGAAATCAATCAATTATGTGAATGAAACGTACGTTCCGTACCAACCAACAGTTTGCAGCAGCAGGGGAGGACAGCATTTGATGAAGTGACTCGAACGCGTACTACGCATGGTTAAAGTTGAACAACATTCGCTACCGGTGGTGATCATTTGCCCAATTTATCGATTATTAATGTACAATTACTTGGAATTTGGTGAATAGGTTTTATGTAGCCGTGCAACAGCAATGCTACGAAGTCGTGCATGGGTAAGGGTCATGTGAAGAAAAACGAGGGCTTAATCTATCCTTGGTATGCTTTTCTCATCACATTCATTTTACTATTTACGAAGGAGAGATATTTAAATTTGTTCTTATGTTAGTTCAATTAATTAATTTAGTCTCGTTGTTTAATGTCGTCTAGGCCATTTTTACCCATTTTCGGTGGCTTTTTTCAATACCCCCATTATTTTTACTTGCTTTTTCGTGTATTAGAAATATAATATTCCCAAGGGTTTGGTAAAAAAAATAGTTTATATTTCGCACAAAGTTAATTTGGTTGGGTTCATCCATGTCATTTGATAATTCGTATTCATTATGAGAATCAAATCCACAATTTCATACGTGTCACGTACTCTAATTTTTTCTTTTTCTGCAGCTAGTTATACATTTTTTCACCTCACTGTTTGTTACATCTCACCAAGCAGCAACATTCATTTGCACTGTACTGCACTGTAGCATGAAACACGCCACCGAAAACAGTTTCGTTACTTTGATCCGTCAAAAACAAGATGGTCGACAACGTTTTCATGCCTTTCCTTTCCACTTTTCCCTTCTTTCCTTTTCTTTCCCACTCCAAAAAAAATTACACCCACCGCCCGTACCTAGAACGTGAAGCAGCAGCACAACAAAGGATGCTGTGGGGTGGCTGTTCGCTTCATCCTGCCTGCATAATAACAGACACACACTCACACAACACACATTCACACAAAATCTCAAAGCCCCCATGTTCCGGAAATAGCGTTACCAACACACACAAACACAAAGGATATGGGTCTATACGTCCGAAATGGAAAAGCCGATGGTAAAGCGAGCGTAAAAGGCCCCATCGGGAAGCATCGGGCACACCACAGCTTCAGAGCGATGGTGGTTCTTTATGCTTTTGTTTTTATCCCAGCACGCAGCATCACACCACTACTAGCGCAAAAACGTTGTGCTGCTTTGGTGTGTGTTGATGGTGGTAAACGTTTTTAATGTACCACGCAGCCTGCTATGCGCTATGGGAGAGATTCTATGCTTTTCCTTGTTTCATCGTTCAATCGTGCCTGGTAAACGATGTATGCGTTGGTGTTCGTGTGCTGTTTGCAACTATCCAGAAACCCCCACAGGATCATGAGCGTCTGTGTATGTGTGTGTTTGTAGCAGCATGTGTTTAGACTTGCGTGTTTTTTTGTTTGCACTTCACACCGTGCGTTCACTTTTGCTTTCCACATAACGCAGCGTGTTGTTGGGCGGTTTGTATGTTTTTCTTTTAAGTCAGCCGTAAAAAGGAAATCCGTCCATTTGTTCGCTGCGATAATGGAAACGAATCATAACCATTTGGATAATATAAGCGAAGGACACAGATGTCGCACCCTTATGCACACAGTCACATTCAAGAAGGAGCTAAAGAAGCCTATGGTGTACGCTACACTGCTGCACGTTTTCTTTCAAGGTCTACTAGGACCAGTACCATCATCATCAGTCGCATTCATTACATACCACCCATGAAAGGATGCTGTGCGGAGGGAAATGGCAATAGGGCATTTCATTTTCGCATGCCTCCTAGAACTATGCTTACTTTGCTTACCTCTATGCTACGATCTGCAAATTTGCGTTTCGCAGAACAAGCGTCAGTACGTCTGCTGGGAACAAATCTTCTCTCGGGTAGTTCGATTGTCGTTGGGACTATGGTGATGGACTTTTGTTTCTTCTTTGCTTGATCTTAAGTTTCGTTCTCACTCACATACACACTATCTCTCTCTCTCTTTCTCTCTTTCTCACTTTTTCTCTCTACCGTCGTCTTCTATTGCATCTCCCGATCGAACTCCGATGGGGAGAAGGAGAACGTGGATGTAAACTCAGCTCAATGTGTTCTTTGATTTGTATGCTGCACACACTTCTCCTTCAGCTCCACAACACATCAACACATAAACACGTAAACACACATACGCACACACACAGACAGATGTGAACACACGGCACTGGTCTGCACTTTTCAGAGGCAGAGAACTGCAAGATTTTGTGCTCGAGGGAAAATATTGCACACGATATTCCGTTTTCCCTGGCTTTTCCTGCTAGTGCTCGCTGTGCGCGCTTGTGATTGCCTTTCGCAGCACGGATTGCAACTCCGCACAACTACCGTTGGGTGGCCTCACACATTTATGCACCAGAAATGCGCACTCGCTTTTTTTTTCTTTCTTTCCTAACCTTTGCTTCTGCAGACGACGATTGCGTTGCTCCTATGCTCTGTGCCCTAATTGGTATGATTATGCTTGGTCGCGCACTCACACATTACTATATGCACTACGGCACTGATGCTGGACCCGCGGACGGTTCTAATTTCGCCCGTACGCTAGTTGGGACGTGTTTTTTTGGGGTGTTTGGAATTAAAAAATCGCTTCCTCGAAATGCGTGCCTTTCGCTCTTACTTAGATGGCTCGCGCGCGCCCTGAAGGAACTATAGATCTGCTGCTAGGCAAACTGCTTCCTTCCTATGTTTTAAAAACGCGCTTCGAGACGTTGACTCACTTGAGCTTTCCTTCCTTGTTACTTCTCTAAACCAAAATGCACACCAGCACGGGTTTTGCACCGGAAAAGGATACTCCCGAGTTGTGTCGAAGCTTGGCGCCGAGGGCGTATGTTTGCAACGGCGACGACCACGAAGCAGACGACGACCAGAGAAAATCCGAACCGTACCGCACTTGTTTCACTTCTGAGCTGTAGCATCAAAGCAGGCGTAGCTCCAAGCCCCAAACGCGCGCCTTGCAACGCTGCGAGAGAGCGAAGTGAAAAGAAAGAGAGCGAGAGAGCGTGCGACAGAAACCGCGATGCGTGCGTGACAAATTGTTATGCGCGTGCGATAGATACCGGCGGGAGCGAGATAAAGCAACCGCGAGAAATGCGAGTTTGCGTTGCGTGTTCGCGAGAGTGGATGTTCTGTTGGGTGCATTTTTTTGTTGTTCCCTTTTGCCTTCCTTTATGTTTCAAACAGGAAACACATTGAACCCCCGCTGTTCCATCGACCGCGTCTCTTCTTGCAAAACTCCTCAAGAGGCGATGGTGGCAACAGAGCGGAAAGTCCCAAACAAAGAGAATCTTAGTCGGGGAGAGTTTCGAGTGCGAGAAGTTAGTTAGCAAAGCGGGAGCATTTGAAAAAGTGGTCAAACAAGCATATGCAACATAAACTGGTTTTTTTATGTATGTGCATACAATGCAGCGCTACATAAACAACACTCCAAATGCAGCATCAAGTGGAGTTAAAAATTGTATTCTATTGTTTTGTTCATATGAAATATTTGTAATCAACTGTTACAGATAAATTATTTTAGTTACCAACATGTCTGAAGGCATTCAATTGAGTAAATAATAATTTTACTGTTGAACTATATAATTAATTTAATAAAAAAAAACTTTAAGCTAACAGCACCTGTACCATTAGAATCCACGTTTAGCTATTCGGCTACATATTATTTTAGTTTACTTCGTGTTGAAGATTGCAGTCGTTGAAAAGAACCTTTAGCGCGATGCTACAATACAAGCCGCTGATGCTACAAATGTTTGTTGCATGTCTTTCCGTGTAACAAACTATGTTTAAATTTTATTTAGCTTCTCAAAACATGGTTTAAATTTAATTTTTGCTAAGCAACTGAAAAAATTAGATTGAGAAAAAATATTCCAAGGTTCATCACATATATTTTAATAAGTTGCATGCATTTATTTATTTTTTACTGCAGTAAACATGTAAGATGGAGCCTTCAATCCTTCAAAACTCAAAATTAAATTTGTTAAAATAAATAAATAAACATCTGATAATTCGAACAATACAATTTCTGAAAGTACTTTGGCTACCGAATTGAAAAATGTTCCAGTATAAGGGAAGAGCAACATTTAACAACATATTTTTTCATTTGTTTCTGACATTTAAAACAAATTCTATTAGCTTTTGTTAAGCATTAATTTTATTAAATAATAATAAAAACCTATCTGTTATGTAGCGTGGAACACCTTCTTACACGTTGAACGAACTTTTCGATCGTCCCAACGCGCACCCACACGCATGGCACCGCAAGCAGTTCCAAACATTTGGTGTGTCTCTCTTTTTTTGTATTGCCACCCGATTTCGGGTAGCAGACCCCAAAAATGTAAACTTTTGTTTTTAAAGCCGGGAAAGACGAACGGGACGAAGTGTTTCACTTCGCTAGTTTCATTCTTCACGCCGTCGAATACCGAAATCGCCCCCTCCGAAATAATGTAGAAACATGCTTGTTCTGGTTGTCCATTTCGGAAGTCATGTCCCGTCACGTTTACGCGCCAGAAGAATCGAACAAGAAAGCACAATGACACACTGTACAAGCATGTGCGTAGAATTGCTGGTTCCGTTTTTCCTGCGCTGTTTCTCGCACCCGCCACTCGGAAGTAATACCCGTGCGCCTGCACGTGTCACTCATGCCCAAAGTAAATCTCCACGCTTGTCAACATTCTCGTGTGGCCCGTGATGGAGCCTTTTTTTCGACGTGGCAAAGCTTGACAAAAACAATGGTGCAAGAAAACTATTTCCGGGATAAGTCGAATTTCCTACACCTTCCACTCACCCTACCAGCCACGGCAAACAAATCCTAACTTTCCTAAGCTACCTCCAAAATGGACGAAATGTAAACGCGCTTCGTAGGACACGCATGTACGGCTATCGAATCGACAAGCCATACGCATGGCGTGGTGTGGAACAAGGCTACAACACTCAGCTGCACCATAACGTGCTCCACAGTGACGTCGGTTTTGGGTGTAATTACAACAAGATTTTCCGGTTTTCCCGGCCAACAAGCCCGTGGAAAGGAAATGGACGGCGACAATGTTGGCAAACAGGATTAGCTAAGCTCTCTAAAGCTTCCTGGTGCAGCTGAATCTGGTCGTGCACGTGCCAGTCCGTACGAAACGCATTTGAATGTGGTCCATCATTTTTGGTTTCGTATCAAAGAACAGGCCAACGACATTCGTTCCACAATGGACAAGCAGGGGAGTGTAATTATCTCCTTTGTTTGAGAGGCGCCTGCATTAATTATTGGTGGGTCCATTAATTGTGGGGCTAATTTATTACGAGTCTATGAACTATTTACTCGGTCGGTGAATTTTATCTTCATTGTTTCATTTATCTTTGTTTTTATTCATGTTGTTTTTCGAGTTATGATTTCTAATCTTTACAAGTACTAGTCATACTATTAAACGAATATATTTGAATTATTTGTGAATTTTATAAAATTATTTTTCATGTTATCATATCAATATTCAATATTTAAATTGAACTGCGAATCATTTTCATCGCCCTTTGTACTAATTATATATCGTTTTAGCTCAAATCATTTTTATCTTTTTTTATCGATTCTACACATGTAAATCTGCTCCTAGGTTTATCGCTTCAGACATTCAATTTATCGTCAAGATAACAAGAACGAAACTACGATTACATGGATTAAGTGCTGGTAGCAATGGTCACCAAAAAAAATTCACCTGTCATTAAGGGCCGGTAGCGATTGTTTGTCGCCACCGAGGCAACGTGCGCGACACAGTGATAATCAAATTAGAACGAAGGAAAATGAGGCCATAGGCCGTATAGGATGAATGGCCGTCACAAGAAAATGCCACCACCGATGGACTTGTGCATTGACCGAAGGATATATAGAAGTTGGTCAACGAGCACATGGGCAGAATGTCCACCAGCGCAGTAGCAATGGTAGCACGAGATAAAGGACCGCATTTGTGGTCGCGTGTTTGACCAGTATGCCGTTGGGAAGCCGTACGATTCGCTCCGTTGGCTCCCATCGGCTACGGAACGTTTGCACGGCGTATCTAGGCACGTTTTGTGGTAAATAATCTCAGCTTTTCGGCGGCAAAGCGTGTGGCAAAGCGTCTTATACTGTACCGCGTGTGACACTCACACCCAGGAAATTGGTACGTGTTTGGATTTGTGTTCCCGCTGTACCACCGACACCTTCGGAATCTTGCATTTCCTTTCCGGCGTGCTTCGGCAAGGGTCAAACCTTCACGTTTCTCCGCACGATCGTACCGATTGGCACGGTTTGCAAGCGGTCGTAAATACAAGTGCGCACGGGTCAAACATTACTGTCAATGCGAAGGCCATCACGAACCATCTATCCGGTTGCGCCTGCACGGAAGTCAGACGCGATCACGATCGAAGGATGACTTGTTTGGTGCGGTTGGTGTATTTTCGTAAGCTCAGCTCAGTCTACCCCATCCGTGAAGGAGTCGTCTCCGGCGGACACGGTGACCCTAGCCAACTGTCCCGATTTGGAGTTTGGCTCGCTGAGAGTTCGTTAGCGTGAAATGTCTGTGCGTTCGAAATGTGGCAACTCGTTTCGATCGTTGATTTATCGACCTGTCGCTATTGGAAGCACCGGTGCGAATTCCTTTTTCAACGTTTCAAGCTTGACCCTTAAGGTGGATAATCCGTACGGCAAGGATGTTCTAACTGCAACCGATGACCGGCGGGACAGTGTGCTTTATGATTGTCTGGGCCATTTTTCACAGCTGTCTTTCGCTGAACTGGCTGAGTTCCAAGCCATAGTTGGAGCAGAAGGTGATTGTGTTGGAACGGTTAATGAATGGAAGGAAGTGAATCAGATGCATTTTAAAAGCAATTTTTATTAAGCTCGTAGCTTGGAGGAAGCTTGTTGAAGTAGATTTTCTGAATTCCTAAAGAGTTTATTTAATGACTATCCTACGACTGCTGCCTGACGTGTAATGCCATCAGGAATGTAAGTTTTAATGATTAAGTGCACTATAGGAGGAATGCTTCCTAGGGTGCGTAAGTGAATAATAAAGAAATTGATCAGATCTGAACTACAATTAATGATTGCTTGGACCCGACAAAGAGTCTTTCTCCTCCAGAAGTACTTGTCAACCTTTGCATTAAGAAAGGCCATCCGATAATTGGTGGTGGAAACTTCGGAGATCATTTTCGGAAAGTCAATCCAAAAGTCAATGCGAGTGCGGAAGATGGAATTATGTATCTTTTTCATATTGGCAGTGCTTACATTTGTCTCAGGATCAAGGACATTGTCCACAACTACTGAAACTTAGGAGTGTTCGAGAGGAAACGAACGACGAATTTTTGAATTCATATGTGGCCACAAAATAACTAACAAATACAAGTACGCACGCATTATAGACCAGCGAATTAGACACATCAGACTCCGTTGGTATGGTAACGTTATTAAAATGACACCGGACAATCCTGCCTGTAAAGTATTTTACAGTTCTTTCATGTGGACAGAAGACTCCTTACAGGTCTCCTGCACCATGTCAAGTTGGTCGAAGAGTCTACTCAACCAAGTAAACAATAATTTCAATAATGCTTGATTTAAAAAACGCATTCCATATCTCCTAGCAATTACCTTAGCAAAAGCAAAGATCATGATGTATGCTGAAAATCCATCCAAATGATTTTATAAGTTGAAACATGGTACAAAACCATTTATTCATCTGTAAAAGTCGACGAAGAGCAAAGCACACAACCAGTTACCAAAGAGAGATAAGATCAAAGCAGAAATTACTACACAGCGACAACCCAACCCCTCAAACGACTTATCCAGTTTGCGATCGTGAAATCGAAAGTTTCCAATCCAAAAACCGAAGCGATCGCATCAGATCTTCACCTTTCGATCACGATCACGCGCTTTTGCCCATATTTCGGAAGTTGATGTCAATGATACGGAAGAGCATCAGGTTTTGCCTGCCTTGGGGCCAATACCGGGCCGATGCAAAAGCAGATGTGATTAATTAACGTAAAAGGCAGATTAATTGTACGACTGTTGGATAGCGATAGTGAAGCGCTTCATAGTAAACGTGTTTACGGTGTTCGTTTAGAAATGGTTAGCCAGCATCAATGGTGTGTGTTTTTTTAGTCATATTTAGGAACCGATTGGCAACATGTCGAGAAGGAGAGAGAGATAGAGAGATAGAGAGAGATAGAGAGAGAAAGAGAAAAATAGAAAGTAATTCCCTCAACGCTTGCTAAACCATTCACCACTATCGATTCGATGATTATAAATAAAAGTAATCGTGGAGCAAAGGTAAATGTGTCTTTCGTACGACTTTTTTACGCCAAATCGAAGAATTCGCACTAACGGAAGGCTAAAAAAAGGTTTTAAAATGTACCAGCCCTTCTGTACCCATCTGCTTCTACCCTTGCTTATCCCGCATGTTCATAATCAGTGGTCGGTGGTGTAATCAATAATGTTGTAAACAAATTAACTACTTGTCGTGCTTCCCGTTCCCAAGAACCGGATAAACCCCTCCACTCGGGGTTCCAAACAAGAACCGTTTTTTTTCGCCATGTTTAGCCAACGTTGCGATTCGAACATTTTGGCTGGCATCAACGTATTTGAGCGTATGGTCCCGGGGAGTCAAAGTTTCGCAGATTTGCGTCGGCACTACGGTACACAACGACAACAAATCCTTCGATTTCGATCGTCCTTTTAACCAACCGGTACGGCGTTGCTTCGGTTCTGTTACACCGGTGTTATGTCGCTGTTCTTTTTGTGCATGGGTTTTTTGATGTCGATTTTCAAAGTAAAACATTAAACCACCGAGCTAAACGATTGCTAACTTTTTTAATGACAAACTTTTTCGGGCTTTTCGGTGCCGTGCTGTGCGGATGAGGTTGTGAAGTGAAGCTATTCCCGGGTTATCCGTACCCGTATCGTTCCATTGACATGCTTGGTAAACCTCTCAGTGACAATCCCGCACGCTGGGACTCAGTGTAGTTGATTGTTTACCAAGACTTTCTGAAACTTTCATTAAAAACATAAGGAATTGTCAATTATTTAAATCAGTTTCCTAATTAGTTGAAATAGCAAGTATTGTAGAAAAGTGGCAATAACGTACGCCAACCATATATGCAGAAGCCCGGTGACGGAAAGTCGCTAATTTATTCTACTCCACATCCACAAATGGAGCGGATAGTCAGTCTTTATATTGGCCCGACATCTCTATCAACGGTGTCGTGCAATAAATAAAAATTTGCATACATTTTCCAACTTCCAGCGAATGACCGAATCACCAGGAAGGGTATATAATGGAGTTGCTTTCAGGCGCACCATTTCCTGACCATTCCAGCTGATCTTTGCGAAGATATTTAGAGTTGCATTTTATGACTAGCACATCGGCGAACCCGTTTTGTACCTCGAGGGTTAAGATACACGCTCGAAGCTATTTTTGCACACGGCTGAAGGCTTTTTCGCGCATTTTCAGTTGACTTGTTTTGAGCTGGGCGCAAAGTTTTGATTTGTGAATGGGGAAACTTGTGTAATGGTTGTCGAGGCTAAAAACCGGACCACAATCAAAACAAACCGTATCCTTGCTTGGAGGGTTGCATACCCCGACAACCCCGTGTGGGAGTGGGAATTTTTCGGCAGAATGAGACAAGTTTTGCTCCTGACTCTGCACGATATCCTTGGCTGTTTCGTTCCTGCCTTTTAATGTAAAAAGGAGGGTTCTTTTTGGCAGATCGGCAGGCAAGCTAAGCATGGTGCAGGTGGGAAGAAAGTACACGATACCGGAACATGGATTCGTACACAAGTCGAAACAGAGTGACAAAGACGTTGTTCACCAATATTGGCCCACCCTCCAAATGTGATGATGGTGGTGGTTTGTGCGAGGCCAGAGACTGGGGCAGTTACCGTGCGGCCTCACCGAAGGCCACGGGTTTTACGGTTCGCTTGCTTTTGCTCGCCAATGTCAGAATAAATCATCTTTCTTCGATCGGTTTCGATGAGCGGCAATCGGATGGGGTCAACCCGTTGTTTGGTGTGGTCGCTGGTCGCTCGCTCGGCCTACACGCCCGCGGGCCAGACTGTGTAGTGTGCGAAAGTGTCCGACAAGGACGATATTGTTACGAGGCGAGAAAGTGGACAAAGGCCAACCGTTGGCAGTGGGTTGGGTTTGTTGGTTCAGTTTGTTCGCACGGTTAAAGGATTTGCCCTGGGTGGGAGGAAGGTGAAGAAACTAGCGAAGGGGTTGGGAGGAAGCTTAAGAATACTTACCACCGCTGGACAGAAGAGACGACGCAATAGCACGGTCACAAAATGCTGGGAGAAGTAATTGTACACTGCGTATCCCATTAAGACCTGCGAATCGGAATGGAAAAGATGGAAGTATGTTTGGTATTTCTTATTATTTCATATTTTAGCTTTAAGTTGATGAAGTTCAGTTACAAAAAAGAAAGGAACGAAGCGGCTGCCAGCTAAAATTCCGCAGAAACTTTTCTTGGTTGAGTGAGCAAAACAAACAAACAATCTGGTCGAGAACGACCAGAATAGAACGAACCGCAAAACAGCGTGACTTTGAGTGAAGTTTGCGTTAACATGAGAAGTATTTGACAAATTGTATTATAAAATATTCAAACTTGACGTTAATTGGAAATGTTGCTCAAATTTTACGTCAATTATCCGAGGTCTGATTAACCGATGGGCGGATGAGCCTAAAACTGGCTTTTGCACAACCGTTTAACAAATATTTAAAATTGTATCCTGCACATTAAATGGTGCTTCCATACTCATGTGGTTGGTTGAAATTGCCAAGCTTATTATTTCCAAAATCACCTTAACAAGAGTAGATGTGCTTTTCATTCTTCTGCTCCGCTTAACCGGAGAATATAGATGTGAACCAATGAGCACACATTTCACATGGGTCGTCTAAATCATTTCCGTTACATTCTAAGCATTTCGTGGCCCGATGATTTGGAAGAAGTGACGCCTTTCTCTCACACGATAGAATTAATATCAATCCCAAACACTCCTTTCCTCCATAGCAAGGACTAACCTTCCGATTGATCATTTGAAAGTTGTGCCAGCTTTTGATCATCTAGGAAACAAGGTTACTAAGTCTTTCAAAGCATATTTTAGTGGATGAAATAATCAATTTTTAACATAATGGGCAATATGAAATATATTTCATTAAGTTATAAGTAAGTTGTTAATTAACTTATTTCCAAACATGTAATAATTATGCAACAATTATTGTTGATCAATAATTAAATTTGGATGTTTTTGGAGACACTTTAAATTAACAAACACCTCATTCAAGGTCAAAGAATACCTTTTTACTGGAATAAAGACCCTACTACAATATGCCTGAATATACAGGCTCACTTTTTGCTCATTTATTTCCGGCAGAAAACAAGAAGTTATCTTTATTATAACATTTTGCTGCGCAGCACAGCCGCATCGAAGCAAAACCATCCACGCTCCATACTTCTGTTTTCTTTGTTCACTTGAAAAGTGTTTCTATTTTTGTGTTTTCTTCGACCGCACGTGGCCGTACGGCACCTTTGCAAGTAATCCCTTCGAAGCAGATCGATCGCGAACGTCAAACGCCATTCGCAAATAAACAACACCATTCCTGGCTGGTGCCATCATCCAACCTGTCCGCTTATTAGTACACCTGATAAACACATCCATCTAATGACATCTGGTTGCGCGATTGTCCACACTGGTGTGCTGATGCGGAAGTATCTGACCGACCCGATCCGAATGATCACCTTCATGCGATTATCATCCCAGCACTGGGTGAGATTAGGCAAGGTACACTTCACCCTTGTGCAACTTCATTCATGGTTTGCCAAGGGTTGGACGCTGATTTGTGCTCACCATGGCACTCTCGAAATGGTCAGCTACAACGACTCACAACAATCACGTTTAATTCAGCATCACGAACCGTGACATCACGATATGTTTACGAACGATTGATCGTGTGGCAGCAGTTGTTATTGTTAAGCGATATTTTTGCGTTGTTTTGCTAAGAGTCCGTTAAACTTCACTTGTTTGTTTGATGATGATGACCTGGCACAGTGGTACTCACTTTCAGGTGAAACAGGAAGCTGCAAACTTGCCCATATCTGCTCACCGGCGTTTCGTCGCTTTTGGAATTCATTAAATTTAGTTGTTTCACACTATCACAGACATGTACACTCGTAGGATACGATTGTGTATTTTGCTAATACTCACACATACACACACACGACACCGAACTATAATTTCCCACACCCTGGTGCACTACAGCGAACCGGTGTATCCAGCGTAGGATATTAAACTTTCGATCTCGTCAACGAAACGTCGTTATCGGTGTGATCGGGCGTGAGGCGCTATTCCGGCTTCCAGGATCCATTGGGCTCCTGATGCGTACTGCGGATGGCTTGCGCGACATATGGCTCATTCAGGCTGCGCGTGTTACACCTACACCTGCAAGACACCGGTACGTGTGTGTAGCGTGTGGTTCGCTTTAACTGAAGCGCAAAAGCGTGCCATACATAGAAATAGTGACCAATACGACACATGTCCATTAAGAGAATGGGTGATGGCATAGGGGAGGGGGGGGGGGGGCGCAACGGTTGTAAAGAGTAATGCACGTGCACGGAACCGTTACCATAAGGAAGGCTTTCCAATGGCTGCAATCTATCGGCCAACCGGTATTGCTGCCCTTGAGCCTACCTCAAGCCGTTAACGCACAGTGAGCGTGCACCTGCGTTCAGCTGGACAAAAGTGGCTTCATCCTATTGGCATGCTAACATAGAAAGTATTAAATAGCGTTTGACCACAGCGCACTAATGTAGGATTATTTTTTGTAATTTTCAAGCTTTGTTCCTAACAAATTATTAGTTTATTTTAAAGACAAAGCAAACACTTGATTTGCATACTACCATACATCATAAGAAATAGTATAAAAGTTCTATATTTTGTGTATATTTTTGCGTGAATAAATAACATATAATTCACAAGTCGTATTTCTGAATATTCCTTATACACAAGTACAGTTTAAAATTGATAATTGATAAATTGTTAATCAATTACTTATTGATTTTATTATAAATTTTATCGACCGTAACAGACACATTTCCAAGACTTTCAAGGATATGTACTATACTAGCCATTCATACAGTTAACCCCATTTTATCGTTGAACATGACTGAAGTTCCTCGTCTATTCGTTTTTAATATGAGGACCTGTTATTAGTCAATGATGGTGAACGAAAGCGTGCCAGTTCTATAGTATTTTTTAGTGATAGCAGATCTGAGTGGAGTTCAAAATTGCTCCAAATTCACCGCTGGAAAAACTGATTTGACCCCCAACAAATTCCTGAGTCGATTCCGAAGCTCTAAGATGGACTTTCGATTACTTTGCACAGATTAAAATTATATTGATGACTCCATGCTACTCTGTGCTACGTTGAAATCTATGTCTTTTGAGATAGAATATTCGAGTACTATTAAAATTTCACATCGTATCTCTGTTTGCGTATTTTTTAGTATGAAATACTTCTAACGCCATAAAATCTAATAATCCATCCTTGCCGTGCTGGATCAGTCCGACTCCGTTCAAAAAAGCTTGTTACCCCATCTCTTCTATTTTGCCATAATTGAGAGAGATTTCAACGAAGGAAAAGAGAGAATAAGTAAAATATGCGATAATGTTGACAGTGCCAGAAAATTACCATAAACAACAGTTATTTCGATACATGCACTGCGTAAAGCGAGTTCTTCTTCTTGCCACTCGAAGTACATCAGCCAAGAACGGCATCCACGCCTATGTTAAACGTTTAGGTTTATTCAGTACGCTAAACCTTGTCGCGTTCGTTTATCGCAATGTGTTGCGTGTATTTCTAGTTCATTGCTTCGTAAATTTGCGCTCCGTAGTAGAGAGCTATCGCTTGCATCGTCAAGATGTTCTGTTCACTGCTTGCGTGGCTCGGACTG
This sequence comes from Anopheles rivulorum, assembly GCA_018908115.1. Taxonomy (NCBI): domain Eukaryota; kingdom Metazoa; phylum Arthropoda; class Insecta; order Diptera; family Culicidae; genus Anopheles; species Anopheles rivulorum. The sequence goes on along the minus strand of STHB01000003.1, from coordinate 21,923,878 downwards.
TACGTTGGCGCAGTTTGGTTGTACGAAAACCTTCGTTCGCCTGTACTTCTGATACTTCTGAGCCTTAAACAGTTGATATATCGTGAGAAACTTACCCAACGATATGGCAAATGGGCCGGTAAGTGTAGGACATTCTTGGATGTAGTAAATTTGCTCCAATTATACCAATCGTACTATACTGTTGTAGTTATCACCGGTGCATCGAATGGCATTGGAAAGGGTTACGCACATTATTTCGCTCGGCAAGGCATGTCGATAGCGTTGGTAGCACGCAATGAAGCCAAGCTCGCAAAGGTGGCCGCCGAAATCGAAACGAAACACGGTGTGGGAACGAAAATTGTTGTGGCCGATTTTTCCAAAGGGCCCGAGATTTATTCGCATCTCGAGAAAGCACTCGTTCCGTTGGACATAGGCATCCTAGGTAAGTCATTGGAAGAATTCATTAATTTTGTTTGGATTATATGACCCATCGCAGTAACATTTGTATCGATTTGTTTGGACAGTAAACAATGTTGGCATTACCCATGGCACACCCATGTACGTGGACGAAGTACCTCAGAGTGCGCTTTGGGATTTGATCAATGTAAATGTGGCCGCTGCAACACTGCTGTGCAATATCCTTGTGCCCGCGATGAAACGTCGGCAACGTGGCCTGATCGTGAACGTGTCCTCGATCGCATCGGTGAATCCATCACCCTGCATGGCGACTTATGGTGCATCGAAAGCTTACATCACAAGCTTCTCGGTGGCACTGCAGGAAGAACTACGCCCATTCGGTGTTGAAGTCCAAACCGTACGCCCTTCATTTGTGCACACCAACATGACGGATTTTATGGTAAAGGATGTGAAGGACACACGGTATCGAAAGTTTCTGGTGCATATGGATAATTATATGGCGTATGCGGGATACACTATCGGTAAGGTCGACATCACCACTGGCCACTGGTTACATGGTCTACAGTTTGCTGTTCTGTATCTATTACCGGAGTTCGTGCGAGTATTCATCATTGGACAACTGAACAAGAAGTTACGCATTGAATTTTATGTCCAAAAGCAGATAAAAGTGCGATAGGAGTGCTTTGTCATACATTTTATATGAAAAGTAAAACAATCCGCTTCTGACCGAAGTCGGTTTCGGTCAAAGTGCTAAACTAAAACTAGTAATTTAGGCAAAATAGGAAAAGTCCACACTTTCAACTCCTTATGCAGTCATTCTGAGACGATTGTCTGTATAACATTGTGCGATCAGAAATTAAAATTTTAGGAAGCTTAACGAACAAAACGAGAAGAAATATGTTTGTGGATTGAAGATTTTGTGTATTTCGTACAGCAAAACTTTAAAAAATCTACACAACGCCATACGTACGTACTCGCTCTCACGCTGGAGAAGGTTAGGAGGTTTATTTGTATAATACCGCAATGGATATAAATTCCGTTTGCCTGTGGTTTGCCACATACGGCCACACAGTTTTCCCACGCACAAAAATCATTTGCGTTGGGTTGTTGTGCTTATTTTTACACATTTTGTTAGTTAACAAAGAGACAACAGTATCGTTATCGTCACATTTTCCTAGCCTTTCGTAGTGCTTATCGATGCTTAAGTCTCCTATTCTGCCTCTGTATGCCTATTCGGCTCTAGTTGACGAGTTCGTTTCTCTAATACATTGTAGCATCTATCTACTCGATCTATGGCATCTTAACGAACGTATCATCAAGTAATCCGTTTATTTGTATTTGTTCTGGAATCGGTTCTATCGCAAATAAATAGAGACTCTAAAGCTCGAGAACACCAACACCGTCTGTTGAGGGTGAGTGCACACCGACCCACGATGGCTTTCTCGAGCATAATAAATACAATAGTCCATAAGTTAGGTGGGCCTTATCTGCTAGCTTAAGCCATACTTATGCGCCTAACCGTAAACGTGCATCATTACTATCCTGAATCGAGCTAATCGTTGGCAGTTTGTGGCATGTTCAATACCATTGAACACTTTATTTGTTTCATTCTGCGTGCAAAGAACGTCCTTATTATCCCGGAGCGGACCTCCCGTAACGCTGTGTATTTGGCTTAACACGTTCCCCGGAATTGCTGAACTAACTTGGAAATAACACTTCGCCCGCCTGAAACTTAACTCCTAATGCCGTGGAACACCTTCGTCTAAGCGTATCGTATCGTATGGCTATGTACAGTGTGATCAATGCGCTAGCGCTCTTAACTAGTTCGCTAATTCACTGCCAGACATTCACTTAGCAGCACATTGTGCAGATCATCCATGTCCGTCCAGTCCTTGCGCTCGTTACGGATGACAATGTTGCGGATGCATCCCTTCAAGTTTTCCCTCATCAACAGTGTGCCACTGGGTGCCGCATCTAAAGAAAATTAATTGCTAATGAACAAGTACAACGAATGTCTTAAATCTCCGCAGAGACAACAACTCACCCGGAAGACCTCCAATGTACAAGGGAGCTTTTGTGTTGACCCGTCCAAATCCTGCAACACCGTGTGGCAACAGTAAGGATGGTGGAAACTCGTTCACGCGCAGTGCCATCTGGTGATCTTCGTACAGTGCCGAGATGTTGTGCCATCGGTTGTCACAAAGCGTGTACTTTGAGGGAAGTGTCGTGGATAGACGTGTCGGATTACCGTCACCATTGTCCACCGAAAGGATAATCTAAGAAGAGTGAGACAAATAGATCACAATTTATACTGATTGTCATTCGAACTGATGCGCTGTGACCGATCACTTACGTTTCCGTTTGAAATTTCCAACGATAACGCTGGGAATCCGTTGATCTGATCGGCCACACTCATGAGTATGCCGTTCATCTCAGACGTCCGTACTTCCAGCTCGATTTCGACAAACTTTCCTACATTAAAGTTGCGCTCTGTAAAGGAAATCACACATATGACGAATGGATCAGGATTTATGGTCTATGAAGGGTCCTTATTAGAACCAGCAATACTTACTGTAAATGGCGTACGCATCACCCGGAAAGTAGGAACCACGCTCGATGCGCGGAAAACACTGACCCACGTGCAGGTGGCGCCCGGGTCGTGCCAAATCCTGCGTGTTATTGTTCACCACAAACTTCCGCAGGCAGCCCTTGAACGCTTCCGGGCGCGGTTGCAGCTCTCGGGGCAGTATCGGCACCTCGTCTGGCAGCCCACCGATGTGCAGCGTGTTGGCCGCGTTCAATTTCTTTGGTAGTTTCAGCTGGGCCGAGCTGTGGTTGCTGCCGTTTTGTACGCTCAGTGTCGCTTTCTTCTTTACGCTGCTGAGGGCCACCCGGTGCCACTGGCCATCGTTCAGTTTCGGTGCGAGCACCAGCTGGTCCCGCTTACGGCCGCGCACCGTCAGCTTCAGTACGCCATCCTTTAACGCTAGCATGATGAAATGTTTCGCCTTCTCTTTGGTGCCCTGAAAGTGGTACGGAAAGAGTCACAATAATGAAATCAATTCCTGAGAGCATAAATACTTACCAATGCCACGAACAGTATACCATTCGGGTAGTACGTTCGGAAGTCAAACTCGATGTGGAAATTGCGCTGCCATATGTTTCTCGCCTGTACCGTTACCACGGAGTAACTTTGCGGTTTGTCACCGTACTTGAACGCATTCGGTTCGTAGGAGTAGCTTCCGACCTGGAGGGAGCAAATGGTAAAAATCGCAACGTATTATGCAAACCGTTCAGCCACCGTTCTCGACTGTCGCCGAATCTATAGCAGAGCATCGTCTTCGAAATTACCTTCCGAGAGTACGAACGAGACTCACAGATAGCGTGCCATAAGCTGTGCAATGTGTGTAAAGTCGGCATGGGGATTAATATAGCCCGGTTAGTAATCGATGGCGGTGGTGATTTGTTTTGTTTTTTATTAAAAGTGTGCTCTGTGCCCAGTAATACGCCAATTGTAGTACCTCCGAGGTTTTTTTTTCGTATACCTCTACTTTCTCCGACTTACTCCAACTTAAAAGCTCTACTGAGTAATTTATTCTTATTATACAATCCCACTCTAGTCATGCATAACTAACGTAAGCCAAAACTACCCACAACCGTTTTTTTTTGGAAATTCTTAAATCTAACCAGTAGTACCACCGAAAATAACTACACTACACTATTAAAAAAACCCATGTCCAGCATATTGTTTAGTGTCTAACAATCGTCTGCTTCTTCCTTTGAGTTAGTAGCATTTTCAACACTCTGTAAGTACAGAAAGGTTAAAATGTGAGATAGAGAAATTGTAATACTTTTGCGCGTGTACAAAGCCATGTTAGGGAGGACCTTCAGACGAATGCTTAAAATACCAGCGTCTAAAAGGAAGTAGCAAAACGCAGCTACTTTAAGCAAACTTCTATTCAAGTTCCTTCCGCGTTCCATGAACGTTTGACAGAAATTCTGTGAAATAGCGCTTGGGAAAGGAAAGGTATTGTGGAAGTATAACAGCGGTACAAACAACCCAAACTTCAGCTACTTACACGATGGCATCCTTCGGGTGCTGCCTTGAAACTTCGCCCGATTGGTTCAGTCTTCATGAGCGCCGTGTACAGCCCCTGGCTTCCCATAGCCGGACCGGTACGACCCATCTGCACGTCGGTAAAGTTGAGCGCTTGGTCGAACGATAGTGTCTGGTTGTTAAATACGACGTTTGCCACGACACCCTCCAGTCCGTTGAACACCTTCGCTAGCGAGGTAAAGGCCGGATCGTACGGCACACCGCCGATGTACAGTCCACCACTCTCACCGGGCATGTTTACTAGCGACGATTGCAGCGTTCGGGTCATTTGCAGCTGATCGTCAATGCGCAACTCCACATGGCGGCCTTGTTTAACCATAGCGAGCACATGATACTCGCCATCGTTCAGCGTTCCATTCGATACGAGCTCAATCCGACCGGTACCGGCATCCATCCAGAGATGTAGTTGACCTTCGGATAGGAACACCGAGTAGTTGCCGAACGTATCCTTCGAATCGTAGTCGTCATGGATCCGGCTCGGGTACGCAGACAGCAACAGCAAACAGTCCGGCTGCATCGTGCGGAACACAAAGCCAAAGTTAGCCCGCTTCTTCAACGGGAACGACGGGAATTCGACGTAACCTTCGCCGAAAAAGCCTGCCTTCACGATCGTACTGTCGCAGGATGTTTCTATGCCGAAGTGGGTCGTACTGTCGAGTGGATCGTACGATGTGCCGCTGATCTGCAGTCCCTTCACACAACCCAAGAATGCATGATCCGCACCGGGTGCTTTGGTAGTGCCCGTTTTAAAGCCCGGAGGTACTCCTCCAAGGTAGTACTTGTCGCTCAACACGGGCAGCATCGAGGCACCGATCGGTTTCGTCGGTGATCCGAGAATATTGTCGAGCCCGTCCACCTTCAGCACGCCTTCATCGGTGCGGGATTTGCGGTACTGGCGGGATGCTTCTACCACGACCCACGCACCGGTGTTGTATCGTTTGGTTGTGTTTATCTCGAGCCGTGCATCATCACCATAGTCCACACGGAATACCAAACGGCCCTGGTACAGGGTGAGCGATACCGATCGATTCTAAAATGGGGTTAAAAGGACACAATTTAGTGTAAAATTCATCTGCTCTCACGAGTTACTATCATCGTTAATAGTTACATTCTTCTCATCGAGCGCAAGGAAAATCAGTGCGTCCTCGTCGAGCGTTTTGAAGCTGAGGCTCAAACTGAACTCGACCTTGCTCTGACGCCCGGTATGCTGTAACACCGCATATCCGTTCCCGTTGAAGTTTCGCTCGTTCGTTGAGCTGGCGACCTCCTGCGGACCAAGCATGGCTCCCGCACACTTTCCACTAGAGCTTGTAAAGTGCCACAAACCGAGCTGCCGTCGGTCAACGTACAGCTGGCTCACCGCAACACCCAATCCCTGGCTCGGTTCCAGCTCAGGCACGCGCAAATCATCCGGTATACCACCCACCCAGATTCGTCTGCTTGGACCGATGCTGATCGTCGTAAAGGCCGGACTACTCGCACCGGTCACTGGACGTGCGTTGTTCAGCACGCCCGTCGACAACATATGGCGCACGTTAAGCGTACCCACGTTAAAGGTACGTGTAGCATCAATAAAGTACCACGCGACATCGTTCTTCAGATCGCGCACCTCGATCTCCTGCGGGTGGGTAACCGTCGTGACTGCACTACCGTCCAAACTCCAAAGCATCCGGATCTTACGCTGCCGCAGCTCAAGCGCTATAAACCGTCGTCCGTCACCTTCAATGTACGCAAGCGGAGAATTCTGGACTTTTGGATTCGTAAGTGCGATCGACATAACGATTCGATTGGACGTCGTAGGTCCGAAGGTGGCTGGAGCATACGAGCGTATACACTGGTCTGCCGATTCCATCGAGACGCGAATCTGTGGCCAAAAGTGAAACATAGGTTTAGTACACCGCTTTTGGTAATATCTGCACAAATCTTCCACTTACACCTTCGGCGGCATGTTTCGCCAGCGCAATCTGATCGCGCAAGTTCTGCAGCTGGCCGGAAAACGATCGATTCCACACCTTGAACCGATCCTCTTGTATTTTCGCCAACGTTTCGATACCATCCAGCTTATCCTTTGCCTTCCGAATGTTACCGAACGTTTGAGAGACGTTTTCCTCCGCCATTCCAAACTTGGTATCCCATTCCGGCTCGAGCGATTTCAGCTTCAGCTTCAGCTTGTACACGTCACTGTTCAGATTGATTGCATCCTGGCGGACAAACTTCATCTGCTCGGATACGATGCTGGCACGGTCGAGATCGGATTGTACTGTTTTCATCGTTTCGCCCCGTTCGACCTTGCCAAGCTCTTCCATCAGATTGTTGTTCTTGATCGCCGTCTGCCATATCTGATCCTTAAGGCTCTGTACGGTCTTCTCCTTCTGTATCATCGTCTCGTTCAATGCTGCAATGGATGGCAAAAAAAAGCGGGTGGAAATGTAACATCGACCGACTAGTCCCCAGCTCGGAGCGTCGTTATGTACTTACCAACAGCTTTGTTTAGTTCCTTGTTTGCACGGATGGTTAAATTCGTCGAAATTCCCAACGCTTTGTGACTTTGATCGCTGATCGTCACGTCGTCCAGTGGATGGATAAGATGATCGGCTTTCGCTACCAATTGGATTGCATTGTCCGCACTGGCGCTAGCAGCATCAATGGCCGCGATAATGTTTTCGTACGCTTGACTTGCCTGCATCGCTTTTGCCGACAGGTCTTCCGTCGTTTGGAACTTGCTGCTGATGTGATCCGCCTTTGCCTTCAGCTGTTCTGCGTGTCGAACCGCTTTGGGAATCTGCGTTTCGAGCAGGATGCTTTTCTGCTGTATTAAATCTTCGGTCGATTCGTTCAGCTTGTCCACCAAGATGTGTAGCGTTTGGTTATTCTGTTCCAGCTTCCCGTAGTTGTCGTCGAGTTGCACCAGCGTTACGTCCGCATCGGCCATTATATTGGTGTCGAGCAGCTTCCGCACGCTAGCATCGTCATCCAATGCTTGCCGATACGCATCACGGACCTTGTCAAAGTGCTTCTGGTTGGTCGTTTGGAACAACTCCGTTTCCTGCACGTGCCGAAACGCTTGCACGGTGTAGTTTTGAAGATTGTCCGCTTTGTCGTGTATCTGCTTGATGTCGAACTTTAAATCATCCAATTTTCCCAGCTGACGGTCGACCATCAGCGACACATTCGACCAGTGGTCGTATTGTTTGTTGGCACATTCCAGTACCGTATCATCGAACTGTGTCGCTTCGTACTGTGCACGAATTTTTTCCAGCAGATCCTTCGCTTTCTGCACTGCGAGCGGAAGCTTGATGTGGTGATCGCCCACACCGTAGTTTTTCAATATTTGAATCGTGTTGCGTAGCTCACCATCGATCTGATTGATTTCATTGAACAGCTCGTCAGCACGATCCGTGCACTTGATGATATCACCCTCCCGATTCTTCGCCCGATTGTCCAGCTTGTGCAGCTTCTTGGTGAGTTGCGTTGCATTGCGCTTGAGTGGTACGGCAAAATCCACCATAAACTGTTTCAGCGTATCTTCCGCTTCGAGCAAGCGTGCGACACGATCCGACAGTTGGCGCGTTTTCGCTTCATGTTTCGCCAGCTCTACCCAAGGGGCGGGTATCCCGTTGCGATCGATGTGGGACGTTTCTTCCGCCAAACGGCTGGCCAGTATGTCGAAATCGTCTATCAGCGTAACGGTGCAGTTGTCACAAACTTGGAATAAGAAGCAAGGAATAGATGATAAGTGATGTTCTTGCTGATTCAGAAAGAATGAGTGCATTGAATATTTCACAAAAGTGAGCTGATTCGCTTCGTCATATAGAGTTGTTATAACTCATTTACAATGAAACTGTTACTAACTCATATGAATCAATTCACTCATTAATTTGGATATTACTGTTTAATCACGACTGGAAAATGACTCTTTTGGAAGTTCTTTAAATCATGAGAGCTATAAATATTTCCCGAGTGCGTTAAATATTGTATAACTCAGAGTCATAACTTATTCGTGAGTGAAATAAAATTTTCATGAGTGAAATAATTCTTTCCTGAGTGAAACGATTGAAGCATGATTTTTTGTCTTTTTTTAAATTCTGATACCCTCCCTGCTTCTCCTGCTCTGTCTCCATCTCAACAACACATGATCGTTCTTGAAATGTTTCAAACAACTCGTACGTAGGATGAAGGAAGGAAAACCACTTACTTTTGCACCGATAGTCCTGCACGATATGTTTGGGCTGTTCACAACGGTCACACTTGCGCCCCGTAATGCCCGGTCGGCAATGACATTCGCCAGTGTAATGATCACACTCGTCCGACATGCTGCCCTCAGTGTTACATTCGCACGCATCGCAATGCCCGTTGTCCAGATGTGGATGGCCGAAGAAGCCCCGCATACAGCTGTCACAAAGCGCCCCCGTATAGCCGGGCTTGCAAATGCACTGCACATCGTTGCCACGAACCGTACAACCACGGGCAAAGTTTTTGCGCGTCTCGGGACACGGACAGGGCGCACACAAACCCAAGTTAGGATCGCCGTAGAATCCTTCCGCGCAACGTTCACAATGTTCACCTCCAGTATTGTTGCGACAGTTCTACAAAATAGGGATCAAAACGCTAGTCATTTCACACAGATAATGGGACTTAAAGGGGTTTGACTTTGGCACATACCTTACACACACCCGTTTCCGGATCACAGTCCTCGCTCCGTCCATTACATCCGCAAGGTATCACTTTGCCGATCATATCCTCCATTGTGCCCCACTGCAGATTGGGTAACCGATGGCGATAGTAACCTCGACCCGGGTTCTGACACGACAGTCCACTGTATTTCGGTGGACAACTGCATCGCTCCACACCGTACGCATGGTTATTTTCTGCTCCTACCACGAAGATTCCCGTATCAAGCGTCACATTGGTAAGTCTGTCCCCAAAAAAAAGGATTTATTAAAGATTGATTAAGTCTTCCGCTTGATGTCTGCAAGGCAAAACATATCACACTTACACAACTTGTTGAAAGTCCATTGTGGTCGTGCCTCGTATAAAGATATGCCGAACGTTCTGCAGGGCCGTCATCAGGATGGACCGGTTCATCCACATACCGTCGTAGTGATTGCGCCACAGACTTCCCAGCAAACGCACCGCATGTGACTCTACCGTCTGTCCGTGGCGGTTCGAATCGGCGTAAAAATCCAGCACCAGATTCTCGTGCGTGTGCAGCTGCACCAGCGGGAACTGGCGCAACGATGGCTCGGGGATGTTAATGGTTGCGCCAGTCGTGACGAGGGTGAAGTTGAGCTGTCCACCATAGCTGGCGGTAAGATCACCATGGAACTGAGGCGGCAACTGAAAGTACAGCGGGTACTGGAAGATCGCGTACGCTCCGATCGACACGTTGCCAGACGAGCTTGGTATCAGCTGGAGATTGTTCATGCTAGTAATGTTCACATCCTCCCGGTGCATATGAGCGCCTTCCAGCTGTAGTATTACCACATAATCCACCTCGGCGTGTCTATCCTCCAGTCGCTCCAGGTACTCCACGCTTAAATTTCGCGACCCAACCAACCGCACCTGGCCCCACGAATGATCGCTCTGCGTACAGTTGCTTGCCCTGCCGAAGCAGAAGCACCTGGTACATCCTTCCGGATGGAAAGCAACCAACCCGAACGTGTTCTGGCGGCAACTATCGCACCGTTTGCCGTACACCATTTCCTTACACTGACACTGGCCATTGCGATCGCAGGGAAACACTGTTCCATTGTTGCTCGGCAGTGTACCACGCTCATCGCAAGCGCATCGTTGGCACGTCGGATAGCCATAGTATCCCGTCGCACACTCACTGCATTGACGACCGGTGTAACCCTCCCGGCAGCTGCATTGGCCCGCATCTCGATCACACGACTGCCCGATCGAACCGACGATGTCGCACGCGCAGTGCTTACAACCTTTCTGGAACTCGTTGCCCCAGGTGTTGGCGATGCAGGAACGACACTCGGGCCCATGGCTGTTCGCCGGACAGATGCAGCGTCCCGTATCCGGATCGCATACGTACGCAGCACTATTGCATACATCACATCCTTCAACGAAACGGACAATTAAAATGTTATAATTTGCCTAAAAACTGACCGTCCCAAACCAGAAACTTACGCTTGCATCCCTGTGCGCTAAAGCCGTAAAAACCTACGTCACACCGATCGCAGCTAGTTCCGGTGACACCCGTCTTGCAGTAGCATTGGCCCGTGTGCAAATCGCATCCATCGAGCTCGCTGCCATTCGCATCACAGACGCACGGTATGCAACCGTTGCCAGAATTCAAATCCCAGAAGCCCTTCCGGCACAAATTACACTGACGGCCGTCGACGTTCGGTTTACACTGGCACTGGCCCGTCTTGTGGTTGCAGTCCTGACCGACGGCACCGCTCAGATGGCAGTTGCATTCTGCAAATAAAAATGGAATAAGAAAATAAAGGTTTATTAGGTAAGATTCGTATGTACGAGTGGGTTGCAGCAAGCAGCAGACGATAAACATCGAACACATAAGAACAAGTGGTTTGGTGAGCGGTTTTTCGTCGATTTGTAACAGTTTCGGACAGACTGGAGACGGTGGTAGATGCAACCGATGAAGAAGTGTTTAGTTTAGATCGAGCAGTATATCGTAAACATGGGAAAGTTTGGCAATCTGTTCGAGGGGGGAAAAAAAGTATCCCAATCTATTTTCTTTTTCCGGCAAACCCACGCTGCGTACGCTACGGCGAACGCTCACGATCAACTTCTGATGCATGTGCCCGGCGAACAGATCACGCGCACGCATTCGTTCGCTTGATGAAGATCGATCGATTGCAAAACGATCACTCAGCTTCATGTGGAAAACAGAGAAAACACGTTAAGAAATTCCAATCTCAGCGCGTCCATTCACGAGCACTTCGATTGGTAGAAGAGAATTGACCGCTTGATCGGGGTACGTTAATTAGGTGCCTATCTCCTTCGAAAAGTAAAAGAACTCCCGCTTGAAGAAAGTGATCGAACCCCGATTTCCAAACGAAATGACCCTTTTCTGGGAAGTTTTGTTTTCTTCCCCAGTTTGGTTGTTTGTCAACGGGATGTTCCTTTCTTTTTTATGGGGAGGTCTATCGTATTGACGTGAAGTGAAGCGATCCACCCGATAACACACACTGTGGAACGAATACTGCAATTTTCTCATAAATCTTAGCATCTCTCGCAACGGGTCGGAGAAAAAGCTCTGGTTCTTCGGGGGATCTCCCGGTTTTTGTCGCTATTAAAATTTTCCTGCAGGCTAACATTTTACCCACTTTTGAAGAAACACATGCAGAAAATGTCTGGCGTGCCGTGGAAAGGTGGAGAAAAGAGTGGGAGCTGGAGAAACTTTTGGACAATGTCAAATTATGTCATAAATCAGCATGATTTATGTGCCGATATGTTGGTGCAAATCAAATATTTGACTTTAACATTATTTATGCAGAATGATAGTTATTAATATACATGGTTTAAACTTCATATCTACATGAAGGAGCACATAAAGTTACTTGATGCGCCATCCAGAATGTTTTGTACAGAATCAGAAACTTTTCAACCATTTGAACTAGATCCAAAAAGTGCGAAAGACTTCAGTTATTCGAAGACTTTTAATAGAATAGATCAACTTAAACAAAAACTCGACATGGGTTCGGTAAAGCCTAGATTTAAGTATACACGATCATTAGCAGAGTTTTTATTTTTTAATTTTATCAATTTTTGGATTCCTTTCAAGTTGAACTGAATTATGAACAGGTAACTGTGGATTATATGTTAACGACATTTTTTGCAAAATGGAAACGATGTTGATTGATAAACGTTTTATCAGAATCAATAAAAGTTGATAAAAAGAATTGAAGAAATTCATCATCTACTCCAAAACTGCAGCTCAACTTGAAAAAATCCCATACATGGTTCTACTAATCATTTCTCACTGGACCTCACAAACCCCTGCAAAAGTTCTAACTCTAATTTATGGTTGTCCACTGACGGCTTTAGCACGTAACTAGCAACAGCATCCGACACCGAAGTCTCCCCCGGTGGCCCCATTAGCATAGCTGACGAGGCAAGGCAATAACAGGCGCGATCGTTCCTAATGAACAGGGTGAAACATTCGCCTAACATGCCACATGCCACATGCCCCGTTCGGAAGTGTACATGGAAACTTACTTATGCATAAACACATTATGAGTAATGTAGCGAAATGTCTATTACATTGCATCCACTGCTCAACACGATCATGCTAGGCCAAATTGTTCCGTGTCGAGGAGGAAAGTGGATACGGAGTGGGACCATCGGGATGAAAAAGTAAATATTCATGCTGTGAACATTTTCTATCGCATCCACGGGAGTTCGTTGATGCCTGGCCCCGGATTCCGGGGCAAGATCAGCGATAGTGGCCAGGAGGAATATAATTAAACGTTTCCGTACATACACGAGTGTGGATCGATCGAGTGTAGGCAGATCCGTATCTCGATATCAAAGATACAGCTCAGCATTGCCATTAACACCTTCGCCAGGGTTAGATAAGCTAAACTAAGCAATCTAAACAACGCCACTCTACGTTTCTGTGATTGAAATTCTTTCGCTATTCTGAATTAAATTACATCATCGTCAAGTGGAAAAGGAAGTGGAGAAAAAAAAATCCCTCCCGAACATTCGCACATCACCCATAATATCTAAACAAACGGCTGCAGGAAAAAAATGGAATTAGCCTTATTTGCTAATATACGTCTAAATTTTAATGAGTCACAAATTTCGTAAAGAATGTATTGCTGTTTGCATTCTTCAGTTTTCCATTGCGAAGGATTGAAGACATTTGATAGAGCGCGAGAAACTAAACGGAGGCCAATCGGACCATTAGTATGTGATTACTTTTCGCAGTGTGCAGCACTTGTTTTCTTGCTGGTGAAAAATTATTGTTTGCAAAGTATGTTTCATAGTTTAAAAATAGAGTTGAGATCATCGGAATGGTCCTATCGGTAGCATTCCCATTACGGGGTAGAAGATAAAACGTGTAACAACTTACAAATGGAACTGGTGTGTAATGACAAATTGTTTTTACCGTGGGGTTGACTGTAATGTTTACTCGAAAAAGTGATATTTTGTTAAACGATTCTTTTCCAAAGTGTCATTTATACAACTCTCCAAAGGAGAGTCACATCGTGAGCGTGAGTCATCGTGAGCCAACGCTTCAAAAGATTCATGTATCTGTCAATAGTCACTTAGCTCACAAGCATTTTTTAGCTTCTATAAAAGAACTTTTTGCACTAAATTTTGTTTAAAGAACACTTTTTTTCAGATCTGAAAAGATCTTCTGTCAATCTGTCGTAGCGGATTTTGGGATCTTTTTTTACAATTATTTTATCAACTATACTGTAAGATTTTAGGTTTGAGCTAAGCAGTGTTTCGCGATTTAAATATTACCGTGAATAAAGGATTTGATTTAAATTCAACAACAATGTGTGTCAAAGTTACAATCAAACGTGCATCAGATTTATCATTTCCGACAAAAAGCCAAAATGAAGGTGCCAAAGAGGCGCATTTGGCTCTCGAGCTGCAGATTGTCATCCATTGGCCTATTACAATTGCTTTAATAAATTTATGATTTTTTCAATAAGGTGACCAAAATCAGATCCATAATACAGATTGAGTGTCATTTTTATTATTTTTAAAATTTTGTTGAAGTTATCTCATTCCAATTAATTGAACACTCCAAAAAACATTTTAATTTCATTATAGTTTTAATATGCCCTGACATTTATTTAATGAAGAAATTTATCGCGTACATTAACCATTTTGTGTCGTTCAAATATTTGCAATTCAAACTACGTGCGTCAATTTTCTACACTCAAAATATCAATTATCCGAAAACATATTCTAAAAACAAATGTCAACCCGCCCATCAATTCACTGCGTCGCGTTGTTTTGCACCATGTTTTAGGTGATTACGATCTTGTTTGATTGTTTGTATGCACTAATAACACTCATCGCACACATCGTGGCAACAATTTACGGTACGGGATCCATCGATTTATGGTGTGTCATTATGGCAGGATTATCAGCACACACGACGATGACAAAGCTGGAAGTCTTCGGCACGATCGGACAAGCAGCTCATAAGATTGACTTCTCAGCAGTGGTGACAATAATTTACCCGGTCTGTCCGTTTGATCTCGCATAGAAACAGTAGCAGAAGCGGAGTCACCCCCAGGGGAATCGTGAAACAAAAAAAGGGCGCACGTGGATGCAGCCGAATGGTGCGATAAACCCAATTTACAGTCCATTTCTACCGATGCACAAAGCACCAACGGAACGTCCCGATAACGATCGTCATAATTTATCGACTTTGCTTTGTGTGTGTGTGTTCCCCATTCAGAACGGTCCAGAATGCACAGTGTAGTGGAATTTACGGCCTGCTCAAAAACCGGTAGCCGTGTGCCTATTAATCAGTCATACGAATATGTCATGATGTCTGTTCCCTGTCGTTCTGGCGGGAGGCAGCTTCACGGCACGCTGGCGATTGTTCCGCGTTGGCCACCGAGCAGTCTGACCGAAGTTTTGGCTTTCGCTTTATTATTATTCCACCGCGAGCCGAGCGACCGGGCACAGATACTCGATCCCCATGGCCGAGGTATCCTATAAATATCGCCGACCGTGCACCGTGCACTGCAGTCGGGCAGTAGGGCCACCTTAGGAAAATCGCTGCAACCACCGCGTGCTACTGCCCGGCTGTGTTTAATGTTCCCCAAAAAGCAACAAACGCCGCGATTCTGCCGGCCATACAGCTATATACAAGCGGGAACTACCCAACTCCCGCGGTGGGTGCTTGTGTGTCACGTTTGTTTTCATTTCATCCGTGGTTTCCTCTTCCACGGTTGTTTTGCTCCAACCCCAACCTGCTCCTGCTGCTCCTGCTGCTGCTGCTAGCCGGGGAAAAAGACTCATCTTAGCGCGAACCAAACGTACCGCCGGTAGCCGAAAGAAGGTTTTTTGATTGATGTCGGCAAAACAGGAACATCTGTTTGTGGGTCACCTAAGGGCGATCGGAACATCGGCGTATTTCGGCGCATTTAACCTGAGCGTCCCGAACTTCAAAAAGCTTTTTAGAATGATGCACACACTGCTTTCTCCCTCCCAGCTGCCACCTATCGTGGTTCGTGGTGTTTATAGCGTGTCCGGACGTGTGTTACTTTTCGCTTACATGAGCCCACAACAAGTTGTTTGCATACTGGCCCATCATGCCAGCAGACAAAGTGAGAGCGAGAAGGAATGTTACAGCTTTAATGATCTGTCACCGTGTTTGAAGTCGGTATGTTTTAGCAGTTTGATTAGCGTTTAGTTCATTATTCAAAAGCCAGTTGGTTATTGTATCACGGCGAACAGAAAGATGCAGCATGCTCCAAGAATTCTTGGTGGTATGTTTTATGTCTGGTTAACGTATGTCAGCTATCATGTCACATTCCGCTTAGCAAGCAGTTCTCATCTCATCTGAAGCAAGTTGTGAAATGCGTTTTCTTCATAATTTTCTTTTACGATCAGCAAAATTGCCTCCGGTTAGTGATATTAAACAAATATCACACAAAAAAACAAACAAACTTTGGCGAGATCGCATCCTGTCGATCGCTGCCTGATATCTGATACGATTTCGCTTGCTTTTGCCGGTTTTTGTCAGTGGCAGTTGAAGAAAATGTGGTAGACAAATACTGAGAGTTGGTTGGAGAGAGATACCAGCTGGAAGTCGAAAGATTTATAGATCTATCACCACGCTCGGTGAAAGGATCGTCTCGCATGGATTAATTTCTTTGAATTGCTCTCCAAATATCTGTCTGCACTTCGTCTAAATTCTGCGTGACAGTTTTATTACATTTCACTCAAACTTCAGGAGCCTGCCTATTCGGTGGGGACGTTTAAATTGCCGACCGATAAAATACCCAACGGAACCAATAAACCGTCGGAAGGCATGTCGCTAGTTTATGTTTTAACTTTTTTTTTTTGGGGAGTTAATTAGTCACCGTTTGGTTGTAACAAATAAATGCCGGGAGTCTCGACAGACCACGATTCAAAAGCGGAGCGCGGAGAAAAAAAAGGCGCGTTTAATTGCGTCGATGTTTAAATTGGTCGGATTACGGCACGGAGATAGGCCGAATAGCGAGCGACATGATTTATCGACCAGCTAGCATCCGGAACCTGGTGCGATTTGGTGCGCTCCCCAGGGAGCGAAATTGAAGTCTCCACCTATTGCCTATTGTCGATCGAATCGGATGGATGATCCACGGTATGGGAGTGCTACATGTGCGCGGAGTTGTTCGCCGGGCGAAAAGCGTGACTTTCTCATTTGTTGTACAGCGTGTCGTACAGTCCGGTGTCACGGTGGCGACGCTCATTGTCGACCATTGGCTAGAAGGTAAATGGTTGTTGACACCGTGCACGCTTTGTGGACATTAGAGGCTGTTGACAGGGGGCTAGGTGGCACACTGTATCGAGTTACTTGTTTTGGTAAGCTCCGACCAACATATCCCGTATAAGAGTCTCCGCTCGGAGTACACGGATGGAACACGGAACGGAAATGGTGTCCAGAATTTCAAACCAATACGTTTTTGCAGTAGAAGAAACTATTTTAGACCACATGGGTTCGCAGTTGCTCAACATTCTCGGTACGGTCGGAGCAAACGAACGACCGGGCGTTTCGTTGGGTCCGTTGGTTCCGATTTGCCAGAAACCGTTTGGTGTCGGTTCCTTTTACGTTCCTAGCACTACGGACGGGTTCCAGCCAGTGCTCGTGTTCCAGTGAAAATTGAGCAATTACCCTAGCGCACTCCGTCCGGCGGGCATTGCGCAACGGCAGGCCTTCCAACGGGTTGGTTCGATGCTTCTCGGAATTTCGCCACGGAACTGAGCCGGGTTCGCAGGGATGTAAATCGCGCAGTCGCGATTAATCCGCAAGCAAATCGTGCCATGATACCGGCGGTCGGCCACATGACTTAAGACCCCCTTGACCGTACGGCCGCACTATCGAAACGGCCACGAGAATAAGGCAATAAGGGTCAGAATTGCCCGGCACATGTCATGCAGCGGTACATTTCTGCCAATGATCGGCTGGAAGTTGAAGTACTTGTCGTTCGGGGGATTGTGTCGAGTCCACAATTCGTTAGTTTGATCAGATGGTTGAAAAGTATACGCCTTGGGATGGAAACGGGATGGGAAACAAGGAAGCAAAGCTTGGATGAAAGATCAATCGATTGATCGACCCTCGGGAGGACTTGCATGTGTCAAAACGGAAAATCTCCTTTGCGCCGTGTTAGAAGCAGAGTTTCTAGAGTTTGAAAACCTTCTTGTTCGAACGGAATATGGTAAAGGAACAATGTTGCCATCGTAGTGTAACAAAAATCGATCGCTGCAAGATCGCCTTTGGGTTTTCCAGATGGGTCGGTAGGGTAATCATGATCGAAGCTGTAAAACTGCACTCAATCAATTTGATCTGGTACATGGCTGTAACGAAAGGTAACGCTGCATTACATGCTTTTTACAACTACACCGAGCGAAACGGCGAAACGAGCTGGCATTATTCTCGTTGAACTTTGCCACGGTTTTGCCATCGCTGAGCAAGCGCTAGGGCGCAACGGGCTAATTTATGTTTCCCGTAGCTGACATCAATGTTATATTTAATACTCCATTCATTAACGATAGCTGATAGCAGCTGTTTACATAACATTGATACGACGCCTCGCAAGGTACGGTGAGCCGTCGGCCAGCAGCCAACCCGACCAAATCCGAACCACTGATAACGTCCCGTGTAACCGAGCAACAGAGCGCAAAAGCCTTGAAACAAGGGTTGATGTTTTTTAAACACACGTCAGCGCGAATGGTGAAACTTGGTGGTTGGTGGTTATACTTCCTGTACCATTTCTCAATGGACGTGCCTGTGTCTTCATTCATCAATGATAACCGGAACACAGGTCTCGAGAGAATCGAATTCAATTGCAAGCCGTGACTCACGGAGTACTTCAGGTTAAGGCTTTGTTGAAATCATCGTTCAGAATGAAATGCCATTAAGGACGTTCCGTTGTATAAATTTCCCTGCCTGTGTACGCATACCATTATCAAATGCGTTATTCAAGTGTAACGATGCCGAGAACAGCAGTAAAAAACCATAATAGTCAACAAATTGTTCAGCCTCACCGTCGACCGTTTTCACGCTTTTACACGCGACGTTCCAGCACAAATTTACGTCCCAGACTGGCTAGAAAAAGGAGTAAAGTCATTCGTTATTCTCGCACGCTTAACCGAGGGAATCGTTCAATGAATCGTTCCGGTCAGCTCGTGCGATCGAGCCAAACCGGGCAAAATTCATTTAAACTGTCACAAATACCACATGGACGCACTTTTTTTATCTAGACATGAGCTGTTTTTATGATTATGGAGCTTTTCTTTAAAAAGATGTATTGGATTATGGTTCTCCTCTATTCAAGCATCGAAAGAAGCAATCCATTTAAATTTTAATGATCATGTGTCGCCATCTTCTCGTCTATCGTTTGTTGGGGGAAAAAATGGTTTTGTTAATTTTATTAAATCAATACAACAACATCATTCAGCTCCGTAAACATGGTGTTCGATTCACCCACTACATCGGAGACATCAGACGCACGAGAAAGAAAAAAAACCGAATGACCCCGATGGACGCTTGTGTGTCTACGCATTGCTGAGTTCAAGACGGTTTTTGTTTTGTTTACTTCTTTTCCTAGATCTTTAGAGTTTTTGCACGCGTGTGCGTAACAGTTCCAGCGAGCAGCAAACAAACAGCAACAAAAAGAACCAGAGACACAAATTCAAATAGCAAATCAGTTGATGGAAGTTGAGCGCGAATCGTTGGAATAGTTGACCGGCGTTGCGTAGAAGCGGCAAATACGAGAGCCCGAATGTAGCAGAAGAAAGCTCGAGATGGAAGGCGTTCTGTGGTTACCAAATTCGGCCCGCCACGAGTGCGTGTACGCGAACCGGTTGCCAGAACATTCACGGAAACATTTTCGTCGACCTCGGCCGGTAGTTCTATCCCGGGAGAGCCATAGCCAAAGCTGCGCGAATCGTAGAATGTTGTTGGTGCGCGAAGCTCTCAAACTTCAGTCGGGGGTTTTTTTTTACTCCAAACGCTGGAGAATCGTCTATGAGGTCATCGGTTGACGGCGCATAGCACGCGTTTCTAAGCTTCGCTGAATGCGATCTTATCTCGACGCACTTTTCGTTATCCGAATCGGCGTCACCGTTGTAGCTCTCCGGTCAATAGAAACGATCAACGCCTAGGCATTTGATCAATTTTTGCGCAAAGAAAAGCTATCCGCAGGAATATTGGGACACAAGGATTGCTTATGTGTCTTTCTAAATCAAGCATCCCAGCGGTATTCAGTAACCTTGAACTGGCAAATTCTCTCACAAGGGAGCATTCCGACCGATGCCGATTTTGAACGATTAATCATGTTTTATAGCGTGGACCCGTACTCCGGTCGCAACACTTCAACTTTAGAAGTGGCACTCGAGCATCTCAATGTCTGTAAGTTGTGGTTTGCTATATTTATATCTCCGCACACGGGGCGCTTAATAGTGACCATAGAACCGAGGCAACTCTCGGCGACATCATAACGATTCGTATTAATCCGCGAACAGACACCATAATTGCACTCGTTTTCGTTGCTCCTTTCATGCTCGTACAACTCCGGACCCCCGTTCGTATGGATGTCCCATACTTGGGATGATGTCTCCGGCATCACAGACAGACAGACAGACATATTCGCCACTTGAGTGACCAAAATACATTCGACGCTTGCGACCGATGCACGGCTGGGCCGGAGTTTGCGTGGCCGGAAATGTATTTTCAATTAAACGTATAGCTCACGCACGGTACCTTTGCTCGAGATGGCTGCGACAGTTCTACCCCAGACGAGGTTAGAAGACTCGTGTTCTTCCGCCCATGGCTCCAGTTCACTTCCTACGCTCATCTGAAGTCAATTATTTTAAAGATCGTTTTATTTCGTTCATCGCCGTGTCGTCCGATCGCCAGTTGGCCAGGATTAATATACGCTCTAAACGCTGGTTATAGCGACTTCACTTTAGCTTTTAATGGAGAATACCTAGTGGAAAAATACAGCTTGATGACATCTTTTTTGTGTCTCTTGCGTTGTTTGAAGTGCGTGTCGTTTGGCGCAATTTGTCAGTGGAAAAATGTTTGCATTTCATCAGCAAAATCAACACACCCTTCTACACACGGAAGGGTAGGATAAGAGTGTTTAAACCCTTTCCAAGCAAGCGAACACGTTGACCTTTTTGGTGAATTTGACCTTGATTGCATCAACAACTCGCTGGAGTCGCACTGAGACCTTTCGTGCGTTTACATTGCTTTTAGCTTCTTTTTTTGTATAGTTTATTGGTCCTTTTACGCACTAATCAAAGACATATGTTCTTGCTTAACATTTTTAAGTACAACTCTGACAAAATTCATCGGGTTAAGATATCATCCATACACGCGTACCGCGGAGATAGCATTCGAAGAAAAACATGCCCCAACTCCTGTTACCGGAAGCGACCGGCCAAAAACCAGTTTCCCGTCGCAAACAGCCAAAGCCGTGCGCTAACATACATGGCTCATTCATGCTGACTGCTGGCTGGCCTGGCGAAAGGGCATTCCGGTGCTTATCCGGTAGGAGAAAAGCAAAAGGAAAAATGGAAACAACATCCCACCCGATGCATGTACCGTGACACATTGTCCCAGCAAGAACAAGATTGTGGTGGTGATGGAAAAAAGCCTTCATCTTCCACGACATTAAAATAAGCGAGTACAAGTGATCCGTACCGGCGACGGACCTCACCGTAAGCCATCGCCCCGGCACGGCAGACCATGTTGGCATGTTTATTTGATTATTGCCTGCACCGAGACCCATTTAACGATGCCACGGAAAACATAACCACGATGGATGGATCGTGCGAGATCCCCAACGACCACCGTTTGCGCCGTTAGGTGGGTGCAACAGACGAACGGCAAGATATAGCACCCCGTTTGGTTGAAGAATGGTGTCCCTTTGTACCGGCTGTACGCTATGTGTGCGCGCGGGTGCAGTCAGTTTGCTCCGAGCCTACCGGAGCAGGCGGGTGGGATAAGCTACTTTAGCTTGGGATAGGGTACCACCAACCCCACAAACGTTTTGTGGCCCTGGACGGTGTGTCGAAGTCGCTAATTGAGTGTCATTCATCCGGGTGGAAGCGAAAATGGCGGAAGTGAGAAATGCATCCAACAATGCAAGAAGGAACGGACAGAGCAAAAGTAGGACAGTCTTCAGCCAATGGGCGAATAACCCGTGGTGCTAAATAGTGGGCACAAGAATGCGGTAGGTGAATGTGCATTTTGTAACAGATCATTTCCCTACCGATGACAGCTATTAAATGTGGTTTTATTTCATGCTCAAACCGTTCGCAGGGTGCTTCAGAACATAAAACAAAATCAGTTGAAATTTTAAACAAATTATTAGAAATATAATGGAAGACATACGGAAAAATCATTCCATCAATCACATTAACAAACGCTTATTCTTTACAGTGAGTAACATAATTATACGACCGTGTTTTGTTTTTCATGTAAAAATGTTGAAAAAGTACATAAAAGTAATGTTTTGTGATGATCTAAAGATTAAAAATACGTTTTTTTGTGAAAATGTAAAGGGAAAAAACAATTAAAACAGATATCTGCAATTCGATTTTGAGGATCTTGTAGTATTGTTAATGTATTTTGAGTTATTTTTTTATTATTTCATTGAGTATTTTAAATATAACAACAAAATCAATTTTTCATCTCGATGAAAAATTATTTCATCGATCGATAGTCATATTTTACATATCTGTGGAAATAAATTTCACTGTCTATGCATTTTATTTTCAACACTAACACTGAAACTATTACTTGTATTTTACAATTTTAAAATGAAATGATAATATCGATTGTAACAAATTGGTGTGGTCGATAAGTTATGATACATTTCCAAAGCATGTTTGTTTTATTATTTCTAATTCTATCAAGCAAAACTTGTATATACTCAGAAGCAGAAGTGCTTTGTCTTAAGTTCTCAAAACAAAAGGGCTTTAAAGTTACGCTACACACTGTAGAACTTTTTTTAATTCTCTTGTAACCTGTGTGTTACACACCATTCAAACCAATGGGTGAGCCACTTAAAAAAGATATCAAATGGTCTATCGAACAGAGCTTCCTACTTCATAATCTCCGACTCTCGGCTTCCCTGGACTCATCTCGCCGAACTTTCGGGTTTAAAACACGCACCTACAAGCTTTCACTTCGACAATTTGTTTGGCCGCTATCGCCAACCCGATCGGGCGCACATCTGCTACTTACACAGCCGATAATCTGTGTAATATATTGCCCAACCCGGCGGCGTAATCTGTTCACGCGAATCCGTGTTGCGGTGCGTCGGGTTTGGTTATTAATTTATCAACCAACCAGATAACCGCATCTCGCGGGATGCAAAACCACTCATACCCGCATCGGGCGTGTTGCATGTGGGAAGCACACCACAAAACATCTTTAAATTTGAGTGCATTCAAGGCGGCTACAGGCGTGTTCCGCTCGTTAAGGCGCTAGTAGAGGAACTTGGGAAGAAGATGGCCAAAACATCACAATCTCTCGGGTTGCGTTCGGTCTTATTGAATGTCGCGACGACCACGGTAACATCGGGCCGATCGACCGTTCTTCGGAGCCTCTTGCGCGTAGAAGACGAACGCGAACATAAACATCGCTAAATTATGGCTTCACCGAGTCAAAAGTTAATTTGCTGCGATTTGAAAAACTAAACCCACTCACTCGCGTTTCGTCTCGTGTCTTGGGTCGTCCGTATTCGTCCGTTGTTCCACGTCCGGTGCATTCCGCCATGCAACCGAAGCCAAAAGTCATCCATAAGTGGGGCGGTTCGTCTACACGAAAACCGCCTCCCAAATAATCATCGAAGAAACGGGGGAAAAAAGTAGACAAGAAACGACGGGCGGAGAACAGGGATGAGTGTTTTGAGTTATCTGACAGATCTGATCAGACCGTGGCTGATGTTGAACAAATCTGACAAAGATTGAGAATGGACCCTCCCGCTAGTGGCCCGAATGGGGCCAGGAGAGCAACCTGAAAGTGCATCGGTACATCTTTCCACCCACACAGGCCCGACGCTTTGTTCTGGCCACGTGGGAATACGGTGCGTAAATCGTATCGAAACAACGTAACTGCTACCGCTATTGAGCGGTTCGCAGTTAGACAAACACGCAACAGTTGCAGTAGTGTCATGGGCAATTGGTCAAACCATCAATCATTTGTAACGGACAAATGCTGCTAGCGGGCAGCTTTTTAGCAAACTTTTCTGTCGGAAGAAAGAGACATCTTGCTGATTGTCAGCTGTTTAAGCAAAAATGTCGCCAAGTTGATGTTGCTGTTGATATGTCTTTTTCTAGCACATGAAACAAACTCTCCAACAAGATTAAATTGAGAATTTTTTCAACGAAAAGTCATTCCAATAACGTAAGTAAAGAGTGTGAAGCTGTTGTAAAATCGATTTGTTAGCGCTAGACATTTCATCTTCTCACTAGACGACTCGGCTCCACGGTCAGCCTTCAGTCACGCAAGATGACCACAATCTCGGCAATGAACTGTCGCAATGACGATTGCGATTGTGACGAATGAGCTGTGTACAAGCGGATTGGAAAAAATCTATTTGCCGGCTTGACACCTTGTAGACCACATTTATTGATGGCTTCCGCACCGTGCACTCATCGATAAGCGGCACATGCTCACCTTAACCGAAAACGGGCCCTCGAATGCCCACAGGACATGGAGCGTTTGTATCTCAGTATATTCTTTTCGCAACACCCATGCAAACACGACCAAACAAAACAAAAAAAAAGCCTCACCAACAGCATACAGGCAACAGTGGAAACAAATCATGCCCTATCCATCACACACGCGTCACTGCACCGAGTGAGTACGACATTTGTTATTCCGCACCAGCAATAAAAAAGCTTTTTTTCCCCCCTATAAATTACGTCATTGTACGGCGCGAAACCAATCGGCCCAACCGCCACTGGAATGCGGCACTGCATTGATACACATTTCGTATTCGCGGCATTCTTCCCTTGCCTTGGCTGGGCAGTGGAATATACATNCAGCTGTTTAAGCAAAAATGTCGCCAAGTTGATGTTGCTGTTGATATGTCTTTTTCTAGCACATGAAACAAACTCTCCAACAAGATTAAATTGAGAATTTTTTCAACGAAAAGTCATTCCAATAACGTAAGTAAAGAGTGTGAAGCTGTTGTAAAATCGATTTGTTAGCGCTAGACATTTCATCTTCTCACTAGACGACTCGGCTCCACGGTCAGCCTTCAGTCACGCAAGATGACCACAATCTCGGCAATGAACTGTCGCAATGACGATTGCGATTGTGACGAATGAGCTGTGTACAAGCGGATTGGAAAAAATCTATTTGCCGGCTTGACACCTTGTAGACCACATTTATTGATGGCTTCCGCACCGTGCACTCATCGATAAGCGGCACATGCTCACCTTAACCGAAAACGGGCCCTCCAATGCCCACAGGACATGGAGCGTTTGTATCTCAGTATATTCTTTTCGCAACACCCATGCAAACACGACCAAACAAAACAAAAAAAAAGCCTCACCAACAGCATACAGGCAACAGTGGAAACAAATCATGCCCTATCCATCACACACGCGTCACTGCACCGAGTGAGTACGACATTTGTTATTCCGCACCAGCAATAAAAAAGCTTTTTTTCCCCCCTATAAATTACGTCATCTTACGGCGCGAAACCAATCGGCCCAACCGCCACTGGAATGCGGCACAGCATTGATACACATTTCGTATTCGCGGCATTCTTCTCTTGCCTTGGCTGGGCAGTGGAATATACATGTATCTTCCTTCTGCGCAGCTTGAGCAACACATCCAGAAGGTGTAATACGTTGCAGTTTTGTTCCACCCCCGTTGAAACTGTGCAAAACTCGTTAACTTTTGTTCGTTACACCGCAACGGGTTGGGTCGAGGAGCATTGGCCCGAACGATGCGAAGCACACTGAGCCACTGAGCTGGCCCATTTGCATTTTTTGCGGACACTAATGGGCCGACAGAACGTTTGCCGGCGCTTTCTGACGCGCCCGGCTGCCTTTCATTGATTACGTGACTAATTTAATAACACCGTCTTGGTGAATCAGTTCCGGTATCGCCACTGCGTTGGCCCCTGATCGTTTCTGCTTGCTCATTCTGATGCTACCGCCAGACGAAACTGACTGACTCATTCGGCGTGCGGCGAATGCGTTGAACCACCGGTCATCAGAAGTAACGTCGCGTTTGGATGGAAAACGCTGGATCCGAACACTCTGTGGCCTGGAACCTGGATCTAGCGTATCGAATTGTCTTTCTACCGGAATGTCTGCCATTACTTTGAAGCAGAAACTAAAGCGTTAGCAGGTGGTAGTGTTTAGAGCAACATTGTTACTGCAACAGCTCGTCTCCAGACATGGCGGATGAAACAACGACGACGCATCTTCGATTCCAATCTTCAAACGAGAGACAAAACAACAAAACTCCGATGCACAAACATCCGGGATCCGCGATGTTTACAGTTTTATGCATCGCCCTTACACCGCGACCAACGTGTACGATCGTATGATCTAAAATAAAAACAACGATGCTACGGACAGACATGACCTGCCCGACAGCATTGTAGCACAACGCATCGGCACAAGACCTCACGCAAAAATGGCATCCTGTTCTCCCTTCAAAGGGTACAACAATGTGACACTGGTCACGATCACCGCACCAAAAACCGTTGGACCGTTTGCAGTGTAACAGGGCGCCGTGAAATTAGCAGACCAAACAGACGATAACTTACCCCATCGTATCGCGTAAGGGATGAAAACCCGAACTGTTTACGCAAATGAGTTTCTTAGGTCGTTCGGGGTTTGTGCCCAGCCGGGCTGGGAAAGTCGCCAAAGATGCTGGCCATCTTTTTTTTTTTTTGGTGTGTTGTATTGGTGCTGAAAACTGTAGTTTATTTGCTTGCCAATGTTTACACCAGGCGGAACCGCTCCATTGAAATAGTGCCAATAACTTATGGTTGGTGGATTTTCCTTTCCCAAAAACCCCATTTAGCTAAACGCACATCAAAAACGGAACCTTTCGTAGTGGTCATAAAACATAATTGTCACCTTATGCAACATTTGTGCGAAGCGGAAATTCAAATTTACAACGTCCATTAAAGTGTCCGCGGCTATTACGCTCTTACTTCGTAAAAGGTGTACTGTGTCTCAGGGAAATTGTGCTCCCCCCGTTACGCCTGCAAGTAGGCAACTCACCTCGATGATGCTTGTGCTTGAAACATTTGTAGCGCCACTCGTAATGGACGCTCTCGATCGTGGTGCTACCGTTCGGATGGTGCTGCACCACATTCTCGCCCAGCTTGTACATTTTCCCATTATCCGGCAGACTGTGATAGTACGGCGGATGATGATGATGCGGTACGCCGGTGTCGATGTATATATAGTCGGTACTTTCGGTGCCGTACGTCTTGTAGACGGTGGGCGTTGTCTTTGGTAATTTGGTAGACTTCTTGGTTGTTCTTCGCGACTGCTGACGCTGCCTTGGTGGGTGCGGGCGCTGTGTCGCCGGTCGCTGTGCTAGCGCGGTTCGTACGCTTGCCGGTTGCCATTGGGCGGAACTTTCGGGACCGTTTCTTACGGCACTGGACGCTTCCCGGCGCTCGCGTACGGCCACGTACGGGGCGATGTCGTCAGCTTCGACCACCGTTTCGCCCGAGACTAGATGGACCCGGTTCGATCCGACGTACAGCCCGATCGTGAGCAAACCGAGCACCGAGATGGTGAGTACCGTGCGGCCCAGTACCAACCAACATCGACGCCGCTGCTGGTACGTCTCATACTCCTGATGTTGGTGGCTGTGCGTTCTGGTTCGTTCGTCCATCATCTTATTCGCTCGAGTTGCCTCCCATGGCGCATCTTCCTACCGGCACAACATACTTCACTATTCACTACCAGCAAGAAGAAAAGAAACCCTTTTTTCTTCACAAAACTTCACCAATTCAGCAATTCATTTCCTATCAAAAGCACACACAGGAACACTGCAAAACAAAACTACGCACGGGATGCGCTGTTATCGACACTTTAACGCTTCGTTTAACGATCGTTGCAATCTGGACTTCACGTTTGATGCACTGAATAGGGTCAAGAAAGAGGATTGATGGTCGTCGCAACAATGTAACAATATTTGGGACGCGATAGACGAGCTAGTTGTAAGGTCCGTTTACTTAAAGCATAAAACATAGTTGGAGGCAACAGCTGGTTGAACGTTGGACGATAGTGATAAGAGCAGCTCGCCACTGATAAGATGCCGCGAAACGGGTTTCACGCATTATTAGGCAACGGTTTTGGCCTTGTGCTTCATTTCACACCTGGGGTAAAAAGTGCAAATGGATTTTTGTACCGAAGATTATAAATTTCGGCTTTAACACTTTTATTACGAGATTCTGTGGACATTAAGTTGCTGGCTAGATTATTTGTACTTTACTCTATTAATCCGATAATTCTCTGTCTTCTCGGATTGAATCATTGGTAAAAGTGCAACTCACACAATGTTTCTATTCTCTCTATTATTAAACCAGTTTAGAGTACGAAAATTAAGGTGTATACAACAACTACTCGAAAGCTAATGACTTCCAGAGCAACATTGCACCTTGCACCTACTTGTCTCAGCACAATTGTAAGCAATGAACGAGCTACGTTCGGTACAGTTGTGTGGCCCATATTTACAGTTTGGTCGGCTGTCGAATTGTGCATAGCTGCCACCACCGTTGAGGTCGCCGATTGGTAAGCAACGGGCAAAAAAAGCAACATAAACACAAAACCCCAACCGAAAACCGGCCAACGGTCGAGTCGACTTTACTGACCCATCGGCTCGTTTTGTTTACTTGATGCTCGTTTAATTAAATCATGCGCGTATGCGCACACACTTCTCATCCCCCCGGGGAGAGAAAAACGCCTTCGTCCTGCACTTTCCCACCAATAAAACATCAAAGTATCATCACCATCATCATCGGGAGCAGTGCCTCCGCTTTCGTTCCCAGCAAAGTTACCATCGAAACGTAACGTAAAAGCGGCCAAGTGCCGCTTGGACGCTGTGCGGGATTTTTGATTCGAATGTGGGAAATGATTTGTCGGCACTTTTTGGCGTTTTGTTTTGTTCTTCGCGCCGATGAAAGCAACAGGGAACCCTGGCGCGGCCCGGAAACTGAAGCACGGACGCCCCCGGTAAGTGTACTTTGGCAGTAATTTTGATGTAAGCTTGGTGGTGTGGCGGCTCGATTCGCTGCACTTCAATTGCCACCGAGTGGATAGCCGAGTTGGATAAAAAAAAAGCCATTGGATTAAGGCTCGTGCGTGTGAGAGGATATTGGATGGATGAAAGTTAATCTTCTCACAGTTTCGTTTCGTCTGCTGTAAGAAGTTTCACAGATTTACGCATTAGGGTGATCCATCGTGTTATCGACTAATGGTGAGCTTTGCGGTGAAAAGATCCATTATCTTTTACTGGATTTCATTCTTTGTTTTGGGTTTGGGAGATAGTAGACCAAATGTTTATGAAGGTAGAAATGGAGTCGGAATCATGATATCTTGCCCATTGCAATAGGCCTTAATGTCTTAAAGCATGTTAGTAGAATATAAGTTCAAATGGTTCATAAATATGGAAAACAGAACGAAACTATCCAAGTGATTGGAGATGCCATTATAAATTCTACACGTTCGCTGTCTAGTGACACTTTTCTCCAATTATCAATGAGACTGAGGAATCAACCATTTTTATGGTTTATGGTTTCCTTTATTATTTTGATATGGCTTAGCTACTATTTGGATTAATGCTCTCAGCGAATATATCCAAACATTTTGATTAAATATTGATTAAAATCGTATGCTTTATTTTGGTCTGCAGTAGACTAACTTATGTTAGGCAAAACTATCATGATCACACACCCACATACACACACATGATATTCTTAAGTATTTTCTAATAACATTTGTATCTGTTACAAATGACTGAGGAAAAGAAAATAACTGAATGTGATGAATACAATTCCAAAACCTTAAATTAATCTCCATAGAATACCATGGACGCGACCCATTAATACAATAAATGATTGTAATTTTGCACTCAAACATACAGTGCACAACATAACCACTAATGAACCGTACATGATCGCATATGATTCTTAATAACATTTTTCAAACGATCATTATGTGTTTTTTTAATAAATCCAAAAAAACTACAAAAGGAAGTAGAACGACACAAAAGCAAGAATACATCACAAAAACAAAAAAAAAACACACACACACACACAGCTAAAAAACTGAGCCGCCGAACGATTCGAGTTCACATCCCAATCGATCTTCAATCGATCGCGTGGTGGCATTTTTTTTGTCGGACCGCCCGCAACAAAAAAACCTCCCTTCCATTCCCCGGGCCACGTGTTCTATCGTCCGTCCTGGCGCAAAGCCACACACACACACACACGTCCGACAAGCGACGCGGATCACGGCACAATACATAATTTATGTATTATGATTTAATGTGTACCCTTCGATGCGAGTGCTCGCGTTTTGAAGCGTTTGGTGGTGGGTTAGGTTTTTTTCCTCATTCTTTCTTCTTTCTCCATTTCCTTATTGTGCTCCTTCACATCGCACAATGTTTCTTCACGCCCTGTCCGCTTCCCTGGCCAGCTGCTCTTGTTGTTTTTCTTCCTCTGTGTGTGTGTGTGTCCCCACCCAGTTCCCAGCGTGCGAGATGGACGGTGGTGGGTTTCGGGAGTTGATGGACGCCAGACTCGGATCGTTCCACCACCGAACGGCCCACCCAAGCCAAACACGCCGTCATCATCGATCCATCCAACTGTCCATTCCGGGTGTACCCATTCTAATGTACCGTCCGGACAGTAGACGGACGGGCTCAAACAACAGCAACAACAAAAAGCGTAGCACGAGCATAATTAAGCGGTTCAAAAGATGCTGAAATCCTAACCGCTATCGGCCGAAGCATGGCCAACATGGTTACCCCTTTTTCAGTAGGGAGAGTGGGTGCAAAACCGGTGGGCTTTCGGGCTTTTAATTTGGGAACCACAGTGGTGTACTGTGGCGCTCACTGAGGTTCGGCTATTCGTGGACGATAAAAATCCATCCTCGATCATATGTTGACGAAATTGCAGCTGTGTCTCTTAGTTGTGCGAATTTCGATAGCTTCACGCTTATCTTATCAATTTGTTTATTGCTCGCTCGAAGCTCCCACCCTTCCGTAATGTGTTTATAATTCTTACAATTTTCTAAATCAATGTTGGTCACCTTTTTCACAGCCACCGTAGCAGTGCGTATTTCTGTAAAGTTTTCGTGATAAATCTATCACGTACATTCCGACACACCAACACCCCCCGGGAATGATTATATCAGTTTTTTTAAGGCTACAACCGTCCATAAGGCCGCATTCGGGGAAAATGTATAAATAATCTTGCAAAACCACTTGCGTATCACGTTTCCAAGCGTTTTTTTTTTTTTTGTTATTTATTCTCTGTTTGCAACATCTGTTGATTACGTTACTTAACGATGTCTCCTGGCGTGCGTACACGTCACCCAACCCCTCTCGATCCCTTTTGCAATCTTTCCGCAAACAATCAAGCCAGGGCGGAACAAAATGTGGGGCGTTTTAGTTTCTTTATTACCAAGCAAGCTGATGTGCTTTTTTGTTTGTTTTCCTTTCATGTTTCAATTTGATGCCCTGCCAGCTGATAGCCCACCAGCAAAATCCTGTTTAATCGCTGTTGGCGAGCAATTTCGCTACTCTTTTTTGTTTTTGGAAGGGCAACGCTTATGGCTTTGCCGTTGTGCCGTAGCGCGTAATGGCAAATGGCATTTTCGCTTCACACGCGTGATGCGTGGCCCGATATTTGCTTCCACTGTGGTAAGCGACGTTTCACCGGTCACAATTTTTCTTTCACCCAATTAACTGGGCACTTCGCCGGAGACTTTGGAGGAAAAATTATCTCCGCAAGTGTCAGGCAGTAAGTGTGTGTCTTATTGTTTCGCACCAGCAAGCAGCTTTAAATAATCTTATTTCTCCCGCTTCCAAAGACGATCATCACGATGGATGGAATTTAATGGCATTACACGGGACATTGTGAGACACTCGATTTTAATCGCGACTTCTTTTTTTTTTGCGTTTTGTGACACCACCTTGATGCCTCTTTCTTGACCCTGAATTTCAACATAAAAACACACACAAACACACACGGGTGAGCACGCTCATTCGTAAATATTTCCCTTTTTTTGGGGCATATTTTGTGGCTACACACAACCGCACTTGCACCAATCGAAACCGCGCGTTCCGAGGGACCACCTTTGAACCACATTTGCGACGAGAAGGAAACATCAATCAGAAAATCATATTTCTTTGGTGCCGCGGGGTACGTTTTGTTGCTTCTGCCATTTTGGTGATGGCAGCTACTACTGCGCCAAAACCCCCGAGGAACAGCTTGCGCGCCGGTTTGTGGTGATGATGACGCCGAGCCATTCGCCGATTGCCCCGGCAAGCATTGCGGCTCGGGGGCTTTTTAAGGTTTCCCAAGAACACGCACACACACACACACACGCACACACCAAAACAAAAACGAAAGATTCGAATTCTTTTTCTTTAAAGGCTTCTGCACCGGAATGTAGAATTTCGCTTCTGTTGATTTTCAAAAGAAAAAGCTGATCTTCGGAAGCACTTTGTTTGATTTTTTACATTGCTATGGCCACATCACCCCGAAGGCATTCGTTGGGGGGCTAGGATGGTGGCAGATTTTATTTTTGATTCTTTTTTTTTTTGGGGCACATTTCATTATTCTGGTGCAGCGATATAAAACACGCACTTAAGCCAGTTAACACTGTTTCATTTCAGCAGAGGAATTAATGTCACAACATTACTTACACTCCCGTCGTTTCACACTGTCTGGCACTGAATTCGTCTGGCAAAACCGATAAGAGGATCTTTGGCGGATTATTACTACCTTTCTTTTCTTTTTCGTCGCCTTCCCCTTTTTCTTGCGGTAAGAAACAATATGTGCACACGCTACGATCGAAAACACGTGCGCTCGCGGCGAAGCTTACCGAACGACTCACTCGATCTCAGCAACCGAGACGAGCGCGCTCGTTCGCGGAGTGCGTGAGAACCGTCTCGGACAGTGAGTGAGTGCCGAGAGAGAGAGAGCGAACGGAACGCAAACGCAGCTTCTCGATGTGTTTTGGGCATTCGCGGCCATTTCAGCAAAGAAATATGCGTGACCGTGCCCCACGAAGCGCTCTGTGAGTTCACGCGATCGCGATCGTGAGCTCCCCAATCGGGGAGTTCATTTCAATGCTGTTTCTGCTATTGTATGTTATGTCTTTATAATTTATTTACACGTATGTTACTGCTGAATTTTGAAAAATTTACTACAAAACTATGTAATTTATTGATATTTTAACAATTTAGTAAAATTAACTGTTCATTGCCATATTCAAAATACATTTGAGTCTTTATAAACAACTTCGATTCATTTCCCTTTCTTTCCATTTAAAAAAAACTCGTTGGCGATGAGCGAGCTGAATAAATTGAAATCTCTACCACCAGGAATGATCCCACCCCTCCGTGTCCTTCGTGCTACCTACCCGTCGATGACAGTTTATGAATGGGCTTTGCGTGTTGTGCAATACCGCATGCCCACCGATGCCACCGATTTGAAAACATTCGCCCATCGGTGCTACAATGTCCCACAGCAAAGCCTCACTGGTCCACAGGTGGACTTGTCCTTCTGGAAGGAAACAGACATCGAGCAACCCCCATGCGGTAACAAACAAACCAGGAGAAGAAGAAGGAAAAAAGCGCATATAAACCACAGAAATAAACATGCGACCCATGGTTCCCCGCGAGCCAGCCTTCCGTGGGTTTCCTTAGCAAATGGAGAAGTAGTTATGGAAAAAAAGTGTACCGACTACCACGCACCACCCATATCGGGTGGCCGGCGTACTGCAACGGGTGGGCATGCCGCTCGACGAAAAGCCCATGGAAACCACCTTACACACGCGGCCCACGCATCATTAAAACGAGACCCAGTTCCGAGTCTGCCGAGCGCGCAAAATGAAATTCGAAAAAAACACACACACATAAGCGACTCGGGACATGGCGGGCGATTTGTTTTGTGTGTGTGTGCGTGTGTGTTTTTACCTTGTGCGCTTGTCTTTACCCGCAATGTCCAGCGGCTGGTGGTTTTGTGCGGAATGGGAAAGCGACACCAGTGGGCTCCTTCGAGGCTGGCTTGATTCATTGACAAACTTCCTTTTTCTCTCCCCCACGGCAGACCAGGCAGTCAGGGATGTGTGTAGAAGGGTTTATGAATGAATGCATTTTTTTATTGGTGAAATCTTCGACTGTCCGGGACGCGTGGGACTGCATGAATGCAGCAAAACCCGTCTTTCTTTGAACATGCTGGATGGATGGACGCATCGATTAGCACGTTTCTTCGTCGCACCGGGGGTGGAACAATCGGAAAAACCAAGACCCCAAAGGAGGTCATGCGTTAACGTGCGATCGTTGTCACTTTCTCTGGAACAGATAGAATTTCACCAAAAATGTCACAAACGAAACATCATTCATGGTGATGTGAAGACTTTCGTAAAGGGTCGTGATGGAATGGAGACCGTCGAAAATCATTTGCATTTATTGCTACATCTTCCAAAAAAAAAAAAGAATGCTCAAACAGGTATGAGAGTTCCAATTCCCTTCAATTTCTATCATAATGTGCTCCCTCACATATTGCCGCGAGATCCGGAGTTTTTCTTGAGCAACTTGATCTCCAATATTGGAGGTGAGAAGACTTGATTTCTGCCATGTAACCTGGTTTGTGGCGTGGTTTGTGTAGGCAAAATTGGATCGTGTCCGAGCATTGCTCTCCACTCGTAGTTTAATTCTTTTCCCATACCAAACCACAAACACCTCCATCGATCACCCATGTGTTAGACGATCAATCGATGCCGATCGGCACGGATTGACAGGACGGTGTGAAACTTATTTACAGCTCAGGTGCGGTATGGGTGTCGATGAAGAAAAAACACAGGACGCCGGATATGGTGGGCCTAGACAACGTCAGACGACAGCCCGGTTTTGGAGGCGATCTTGCACCTTCCAAATGTGTCCACGAACAAGGCGACCAAAACATCGACCCCGGAGGACTCCATGACTCAATTTTTGGAGCGAAAATGTCCCCGGCACTGTAATGTGGGTAGTGTTGGAACATGGCAGCGTGAACATGGTAGCTTTGCTCTAATTGACACGGTTTGCCGCCAATTTGGTCCGAGCGGCATTGCCACAACGACAGTTTCGCTGGAGGTTTTGTTGTAAGAAGTCCCCGTAAAGGAAGGTGTCATATATCTTCAAAGCAATCGTATCGGTCGGTTTCATGATCCCGATCGACGGTAACATCTCTATTAGACGTGCGCAAAAGCATAGCTAAAGGTGTGTGAGTGTCTAGATCGTGGCTGTGCTCCTAATGTGCACGAGGCCAACATAAATCTCGTTACCTTGCCCATAAATTCCCGCGCAAGATGAGATGAGGTGAGTTAAATTTGAATTATTGCGATCAGCGCACTCGATATGTAGTAGGGCCAGGGCAGCGATCAGTCGAGTTTAATGTTGCGATGCTGTGTACTCACTCCTCTGCATTCGCTTCTCTGCCTGCTTGCCGACAATCACCTCAGGCAGAAGACAAAATCTGCACGCTCAATCAAACGATCGATCCATGGATGCTGGTCGAGCGCCATCGCAAAAAAAAACCACACCCAATGATACGGTCTTCCGGCTAGAAGTTTCGCCAGACCTGTAAAGCTTTAGCCGTGCCCCATCGGCAATATGGCAGCGTATGGAGACTTACGATGATTAGCATAGCATCGACGGTTGCGATCTCCATCACTATTTCCGTGGAACGCTCAAGCCGTCATCAGCTGTTTGAAGCGGGTTCTCCCAGGATGGAACAGCAACTTTCAATCAGAATCCGCTGGCTGGCGATCTCGATGGCGTGCAGGCAAATTTGTTTGCTATTTGCCAAACCCACGAGGAAAGATTTTGTTTTCCTTCTCCTTTGTCTTTGTCTGCTGCACACAACACTAACGTAACCACGCCGCACCACGCAAAGGCACCGGTGAACGGGGTGCAACCACCATAAATCATTTGCAAAAAGTCGTTTATAATGTCGTTTAATGATATGCTCAAAGTAAATATAATAACCACTATCGAAACATTCCTGCGGGATGCATTTGCACGATCCGATCGTGCTGGTGTGTGGAGTGTGTGGTGAAGTCTTGCAGGACGATTTGCAGGGTGATGTTCACTGGCGATGCTGGCAGCAGGTCAATGATGTCAAAGACGCGTTATTTTCGTTCGCCCGGCCATATGATTGGCTCGACGACAACGAGCCATCGTTTGCGTGAAATTGAGTCGTTGATGGGTAAATTATTCAGCAATTGTGAGGTTTATTTTTGTGTTAAACGAAAAAGAGATGTTATAAAATAAAACTCATTTTTATTATGTGCAAGTAGTAGGGAAATCATCTGAGTTTAATATTGAAACTAACTCAATATTATTTAATCCCTATTCGTTTGATCGTTTGATGTTAAAATGATGTTGATATAAAATAATAATAAACATTCCCTTGTTAAGCTATCTGTATTGTTCATTTACTCGAACAATCGTCGTCGATTGTCACTGGTTCAGAATTAAATAAAAAATATATCCCACTATTGTTCTAAATCTGTTTTGAAAAGTAAACGAAGAACGAAAAAGCAACTCTCCGTATGTAAAGTGAAGGCAAACCGTAAACATCGTAAGAAAATGGAACAAACTAAAGCACATTGCTCCAAGCTAAGGATCGTTTGCTTCTCCGTACGTGGAGTTCTCGCCCTTTGCCGATAGGACGCCCTATCGGGGACGCATCTTATCGACAGTAAAATTATTTTTTAAAAAGACTGTGCGCTTATCTGCGTGTTATTATCGTCATCAGCATCAACTCCAGCGAATGTAGTCCTGCTTGAGAAATGTTTTTTTGATTTTGCTTCCTCTCAAAGAACAGGATTCGTGTTTTTTGGGGCATTTTTTTAGGATATTTTGGATATGCGACTGAAGACGCAAGACACTGAAACTGTTGGCATGCAAATTATGATTGAGATACGAGATGGAGGTTATTGAATTCTTGCACAACGCGGAACTGCCCATGTCGAAAAGGGAACGCAGGATCATGGGATTTGCCAATAATGACTTTATCCTTTTCACTGGAGGCAGTATACTGGGCGAGAATTTTCTTATCTCCGATTCCTTTTCCTATCATTCGCTCTGCTTTCGGGTGATGTTTACATAATGAAATATAATGAATGGCGTGTTTGGTAAGCTAAATTATCCATTCTCTCCAACAATTTTCGATGAATCCCACATTTATCCCACACGCACAGCTGAGTTACTTTCCTTATAGTTTTAGTTCGTAAACAAAAATCTTGAAATGGATACGCATCTTTCAGTTTTAAAAACTTACGAAATTGAGCGACCGACCGTGCCGTTAGTACTTACTGGGTGTCCATTGATGTACGAGTTAAAAGCCACACAAATCATGCCGCAGCTAGTAATTAACAGCTTGTTAGCCAATGCACAAATTCCAACATGATCCTTCAGGTATTAAAGGTGCTAGAAACACTTATCGAACGCACGAAAGAAACGATGCCATCACAGACGAGTCTTTCCTTTAGTCAGCGACCGCAGACTCATGCAATTAAAGTGTAGTTAACGATAGTAGGACACAGTACATCCTGGAGGTTGGACCGCTGGATGCAAGTTTGACGTTGGTCACACGCCAAAAAGGCGCCCGGCTTTAGCACTTTGCAGACACGAACGGCGGTGTTTGACCGATCGGTCAAACATGCAAACCGGCAATGAAGAGGATCAAATCGAACCGGTCCACAAAACCCGGGAAGGTTACCAATGTATTACCCTTTTCTTTGCCGTTGATCTGCTCCGATAAGCATTGCATTCGATTGACCAAGCGAAATGCTCCCGAAGCACTGAATAGCGATCCGGATCATGAGATGACGGGCAAAACTCTAGCAAAACTCCCTTAGTAAACCTATCAACACCGCCTAGAAGCTGTGTTATTGCGTGACTTTGGGTAGTCAGGCCACAAGTTTGACCAACATTTGAAAGGAAAACTGCAATCGGTGCACGATTTTTCATTTCCTTCGCCATATGCTGCCGCTCGGTGATGCCGTTGGAAATGGGAGTTTCCGTATCTTATTCACCACCATACCGCGGCGTCTGTACCGGCACGGTCTCTCGTGACGTGTTGATTTAGTGCGGTACCTAAATCATTTAATTTCTTCGAAAGATACTTCGAAATGCGATCAAAGCACTTCCATTAGAGGCAACACGCACGGCTAGGCAAAAGGGACCGCACTCGAAATCACGTAAGCTATTTATAGGTAATATAAGCTCTATTCATGATACAGTAAAGCAAATGTATATTACCGTTGGGTGTATCTGATTCAGATTCATGAATCTAAATGGATCTTTCAAATAAATGCATCACTCTGAATCTCTGTACTGTGAAGATTCGCGAACTTTGGGAAATTGAATTTTGCAATGTCTATGAATTTTAAACTAGAACATTTGAAGGTTTTTTGATCTTTAGAGAATAATGAACCTTTTGAGAGTCGAATAATAATTCGTATGTCTTTCGAATGAAAACTCAAATGATTGACTCTTCTTTTTTAAGATTCATTAAGCATAAAACTAATAGATCAAGTCCATGATATTTGCGGTGGTTTTAGGCAAACAAGCTTTTACAATATGAGCCTTGGGAGACATTTTTATTTATTTTGAAAACTAATCATGCATAACTATTAAGGGCACTTGTGTAAAAATCTTAGTAGAAAAATATACTCAAAATCATTCGAGATTCGCTTTAGAAATGAACATTTTCCTAAGGTGACAAAATGAAAAGGAAATAAGTGTATGAATTATGTTATATCTCACAAATTAGCCAAACATTGGAATGCTTGCTGAATAAAATGATCGTGAATAAATTATGCCAGTTCCATAGATGAAACCACACTTCACAACAAAAAAAAACAGCCACCACATGTCAAAGCAGCACCGGTTGTGCACCGGAAATGGTACCGATTGATTTAAATTTATTAATTTTTTATTAGCCCATCAAACCATCCGGAATGATACAAGCGTGAACGGATTTTAACCGCTACTGCCCAATCGTTCGATGATAATTCGATCGCACAACCGGCTGGGCAAAGGTGGGCATAATTTTACGATTTGTGTAACCAGTTTTCACCTCAAACGATTCACCGTGAAATGTGGCTGCCACCATTCACTCGCTCTCCCATTCGAAAAATATATTTAAAAAAAACCTTGATTAACGAGCCACTTATGCCACCGTGCAACACGGTCGCCTCTGGGAATTCTGCCGAGGGAACGTGCGGCTAGCTAATCCTTTCGATCGTTTGCAATAAATGGAATCGGGTGTGATGATCATGCCGTTGCTCCTCGACAACCGAATGCAACGTGAGAGATTATTAACGCAATTTAGCCACGCCAGATGATACTTTTGCCACCTTTACCGAATGTGGGAACGATGCACTTGGTGCGCTATTTGCATTGGAATGGTGGATGTGGCTAGCGCTAGTTTATCTTATCTTCAAGTACCGCACTTTGTTAGATCGCCTGGCCGCGTTTATGAATGGCGATGTTTGTGCGTGAATGTGAATGCTCAAGAGCCATCTGCACCCGTTGTCCGAGAGCTTCCTTTTTGTCAGGTCTCCCACGCATCCCAGCGAACGGTAAGCAGTCGACTGGCAGCTGAATAAATCGAGCCCAGGAGTGGTACCACTGCAGGCGAACTAAGGCTGCAACTTCGCCGGATCGTTTTCGCGCTTGCATGAACTTTCGAGCGGTACAAATATAATCTGTACACACTTCAAACCCGCCCCGATTCGCCCCGGTCGGACGAACGATGCAGAAAGATCATCATCATCATCATCAGCAACAACAACATGCCCATTCCGTTCGGACTCGTGAAAGGTGTTGAAGATGAAACGACTCCTCGATCAATGGGTAACCACAGAGGCAGGGGCTTTGGGAAGACACGTACGGCTAGCAATTCATAAATGTGCATTTAATGCGCGCATCGCACTCCGGCCACGGGTGTGGAATGTGCGTTTCTGCCGGTAGGTCGATCGGGGGAAGAAAAGTGAGTCCACTAAACAACGCCATCAGCTGCTGCAGCACGAACACAGCGCCGGTGGCAAATATTTACACGCATAACTTATGCTCGATGCTGCTCGAGGCTGCTGCTGTGAACTGCTTCCGGCTAAGGTATGATTGAGCAGATAAGAAGTGCCACTCGAAGTGCCCACGGGGTTTTCTTTTAGTAAATATGGCTTTTTCCCCGCGATCGCGTTGTAGCTTTTTTGCGTCTGCTCGGCGCAGCAAGGTAATGCCGGAGAACGCTACACGGCGCAGCAGATGTACGAGAGCAAATTAATCACATTTATTTGATGACGAAATAATTTGCTATCGTGTAATAATCCTGCTCAGGAGGAAAAAAAAACGTTTTGTGAGCCTTCGCTCGGTGCATAGGAAGAGGTTAATTTATTGGTTCAATTTGTCATTGTAAGGAGTGCTATATCTGCATCAATAGACAAACTGTATAAAAAATGTATTGTACTTTATTTTGAATCATCGTGAAAAACCATGAAAATTCCTTAAGCATGCAGAGCCAAGTCAGCTTCCCAAGCCTTTTTTGCAAATGTCTCCTGGTCTTGCTTAGCCGAAAAGGTTTGATCTCTCTGCATCTTAAGCCAAACTTGAGTTCACTGCTCGCACTACCCGACCTAACCGATCATTAGCCGTGTAATTAATGTTTTACCACGGAAAATTAATACCAGCCGACAGCGTACAAAGCGCACACTGCACTCACAGCCGTCGACATCGAATGCACCGGTTGCAGCGGCCACCGTACCATTGACGGTGACTACACCGGCCCACACAAACATTCGGATACTAGTCCCTGTAGTCTGGAAGCGGTCCGTTGGGTGGCTTGTTTAACCTCGATTCTCGGAACAGCCAGTCGGTGGATCAGTCACTGCCACTGCTGAAATGCTCCCGAAACTGTGGCAGTGTTGCTATATAAATCATTTTTTTCAAGTGTGGAGAACCGGAATCCAACCGGTTAATTTGCCGTGGCGGAACGCCAAATTCTGCACCAATCGGTTGGTGGAGCTAGCTAGAAGTTGGAACGCCTGCAACACTGGAACATGCCGGTCGGTCGGACCCGATATGCGCACACTTCTTGGACCGGGCATTAATTAAAATCCACCCGCCGGATTCCACCGCAACAAGACACATAATTAATGCTGTTTAACACTCGATTGGCTCGCACCTACGACGGGAAGACGCTTGGATCAATTTGTTTCATGTACGTCGTGTGGAAAAATTTCACTTCACGAAACGGAAAATGTTCGACTGTCTGCATGTCTTGGGAGCAAGTTCGGCTCCCAAGCCATGTAGAAAGATTTGGACAAGAAAGGTTATGCTCCGGTCAGTAATGTGTTTTGCATGAAAAGGTCACTGCGCTTTTTTTTCGCAAAACTTTGAGCAAATCCGATTATACCAATCATCAGGATCATTTCAACCCGTCAACTTCAACTTTACGCGTGATTTTGTAGCATCGTTGGTTAAGCTTTAAATGTACGATCCACATTCCGAAGTTCGGAGGTCAGAAACTATCTACGAAAGGTTAAAAAGGGGTCATCAAAACCGTTTAAAAATTGTAACATCGTGAAAGTTGCATGTAATGCAGAAATATGTCACTTGTTGCGCTGACGTTAAGTAGGATCAACTGTCAAATTATCACCCAATTATAAGAAGATGGAATTTCCCCAAGCCTTCCAGGCTAACAGGACACGTTTAAAGTTTATGTCAACATCCAATTTTTTTGCTTTTTCAGCTTCACCTAACTGACTCAAAGAGATTGCATTACAGGATGCAATCTAACTGAATGACTGAAATGATAGGAAAATTTTAAATTTATTTGTGCAATGTCACAAAATATTGTATTAAACATTTTAAGAATTCGGCAATAATTACTATCCCTTCTCTTGGAGCAACCATTTTGAGACAGATTTTTTTTTTAATTCTTTTTAAATTGCTGATGAAGAAGATATATCTCTGTTAATTATCCAGTTCAAGTTGAAAAGATCCCAGAAATGGTTACAACTGTACCACTAGAACTACAAAAAACCCTATAAGATTTGTTGCTTGGTATGTCAGCTTTGGAGAACACCTTGTGACCATAATAAAGACGACTCCTGATGTAATTGTATCCCATAACCTTAAGTGCTACAAGTCTGTGTAAATCAGTCACATTTATTCGTCATTTACATTGGAAATTGGTAGAAAATTGTTGAAACTATCAACATTTAATAGATGACGTGACATTGGGCTCTAAAAACATGAAACTTTTGCTAACTTTAACTCAAACCAACGAATGAGGCGCAACTATCAAACGACGCTTTTAAAAATCATCACTTTCCCATACATCCTCAGCCACAGGCCTTCTTCCGTAACCAGTTTGCCCGGCTTTACTGACCCAATTATTCGCTCGTTTTATAGTGCAATCGTTGCACTCGCCCAGGGGAACGGTTCTAACATGCACCGGTTGTAAAATGCACCGTAAAGCTTTGCCAAGGAAAGATCAAGCCGAGAGGATTTTTTTCTGCTCCGTGACGGACGATTTTCACCCAAAAACCCCTTGCTCCACCGCAAAGCGTTGCCCCGACTTGCAGCGCAAGGGAGTTGCAAATGATTTATCTGCCGACCGTCGTTGTGGCAGTTTTGATCGGGACCGAACCTTTAGCAGCATGTTCGGAACTTTTTATTACCTTTTCCCAACGGAACCGTGACGTGAACCACGGGGAGCTGTTCCGTT
Organism: Anopheles rivulorum; assembly: GCA_018908115.1. Taxonomy (NCBI): domain Eukaryota; kingdom Metazoa; phylum Arthropoda; class Insecta; order Diptera; family Culicidae; genus Anopheles; species Anopheles rivulorum. The sequence goes on along the minus strand of STHB01000003.1, from coordinate 21,881,185 downwards.
GCTTTTTCATGAGCCAATATATCCCTGGTGATCACCGCACGTTCGCCGACCAGTCGGTGCAGTTTGCTATGTTACAGCAGTTGTATCTATTTCGCTGCAGGTTGGCTGTACTCATCGGTGGGAGTTTAGTTTTGTGTCTCGTTTTTTTTTTCTTCACTTTTTGCTTAGATAGATATACAACAGGTTTACGGTGATTTATTCGTACCATAAAGGTAAGGAAATCATGTGCGATGATCCCCCCACCGGCCGTGGAACCGGCTCTTGGCGTGCAGACTGATCGCGCGATTCATTCATAAACGTCTAATCAACGAACGGAACCCATCGCTCAGTGGCCAATGTTTGGTCGGTGAGTTATTGAATGGCTGATCAGCGCTTAATGCCCATCATCTATCCGGTGCCAATTTCAACGAGGGCTCATTCGTCATGGCGTAAAATTAGTACGCAATCGTTCGTTCTAATCCAATGTTAAATTATGTTAAACCATGGTTGGGGAGGGGGGGGGGGACGTGATGGTGTGTAACTGGGCACAGCTTAATTAATTTAAATGCAATATTTGAATGGCGCTGGAAACCAATCCGAAGGTGAGATAAGTGAGGAGATTTGTTTAAGTTGTGTTCGGTGTCCAAACTAAACCCTTTTTTCCTTACAGACTGATGATCACTCAAGGTTCCGCGCGTTCGTATCTCAATCAAACCGTTGGGTGAGATTATTTTTTCACCACCCTGTAACGGGACCAGCAGTGATTTTTCCTCCCCTTTTGGGCGTCCCTTTACGGGTGAGAGGTCTTTCTAATCCGGACCGCCAGATCCGATGGTAACGGAATAAATCAATTAGTAGCAACACACACGCGCCTGCCCGCCCGCTAACCCCTAATGTGGTATCGAGTGGGGGAGGAAAACAAAAAAAAAGAACAACAAAATATCGAAAAATCCATTTATCTACGGGTACAATCTCCCGGTGCCGATAATACGATGGCCACGAACTGCTACGAACACTGCACTAGGGAGGTCACCGCGGTGCAAGAGCAGGACGCCACGTTGCAGTCAATGGGGAGCGCCTCGCTTACCTTGGAGGGCGCTTGGTTTGGCTTTGCTTTGAGGATAAATGGAAATAATTCAATCGACTCACGATTTCCATCAACCCCACCAGCACTAAACACCCGGGCTCGTCAGGCGGTCCCGAAGTCTCCCTTGCGCCGGTGAACCCGGTACGAGACATTTCAAGAATGTTGAGATAAAGCAAAACCGAAGCTAAGCTAAGGTACGGATTGGTGGAGCTTTTGTCTAAGGCTTGCCACATGCATTCGAGAATTCGGGTGAAAGAATTACCTGCCAGTGTAAGGCCGTAGTTTCCACTAATCGATCGTCCAATCTCGGTTCGCAGCCGATTGACACGTCGTGTGCTGTGTGGTATAGAATAGAACATTCTGCTCGAGGTGGAAAGTTCACCTTGTGGCACTGGCACCGCGGTGTGTGGCGCGGGTTTTTTTGATGCAACGTCCCACCCACGAACAGCAGAAGGGATGCATACGTGCTCCCCAGCACGGTGGAGCAAAGGGGTTTCCGTTTGTGCGAGGTATATAAATAACGCTAACAGTGCCCATAAAACAAACTGTCAGTGCGATCGTTGGAAAATCGTGAAATTATCACCAACAACCAGCTTGCAAAAGCGTTTTGCTGGTGCAAGTGCACCAACCTGCACTATCCACCTGATGCACTTTCCCTCCTCTCCCCCGCAAACGGACACTGCCAAGGGAACGCATTGGCCAAGGAACCATGGTGGCTCCAATTTGTCTGATGATGCGATTAATCCCATTTTCTCCTTCTACGAACACCTTACGAAGCGCTGTACGGTGCAAAAAGGGTGCAGCACGAGTCTGTGGTGCAAGATGCTGCCGGGTGAGATGCACCACGGCTATGTTTTCTATTTCTTGTTTTTCGCAAACCAACCGAAGACAAGCAGAACAGCACAGGCTCGCATGGTGGATGCGCTCGCACCCGGGGCACTCGCTTTGTTTTATTGCATTTTAATGTGCAATTTCATAACGGATTCATGTGGCGCGCTCGCACCGAGGTTGACAGTCGCGATCGCCGGCGTGCTAGCAGCAGCAGCGCCCGGGAATTCTGATCAGTTTACCAAGCTTGCTGCACGCCGCACTTGCTGACAGCGTGACTGAGGGCAGGAACTATTGTGGCCGGACGATCGGTTCGGGCCCTCACTCCTTCTGCTGCTGGCAAAACCGGCACGCACATACATTACCATTCGGAATTTATCGCTTGCGACAGGCCGCACCGAGCCGGTGCGATGTTCGGTACGGTGCACTAGCAGTGTGTGTGTGTGTGTGTGTTTTTTTTTTTCGCTGCAGAACACGAAAGGTGATGATGATGTTGCAGTTGTGTGATCGGTTTGGGTGGATGAAATCAAGAAAGTGGATTAAATGCCTCATTGTTGCATTCCACCGGTCGCTGGATATGACAGCATGGCGAGTCACGCTGAGCAAAGGGTTTGCTCAGTTTATGTCGTAAAGTTACAACCATTTCTCGATTGTTTTCAAGTTAAACTGGAGGATATGTTGAGGCACTTTTGTTCTGAGTAAATCGTTTATATGCAAAGCTTTCTTAGCAGAGGAAAGTTCTAGAAAGAGGGAACAATACTTCACCTACTTAGACACATTCTACTTCAACTTGAAAAGAGTCCAGAAATGGCTTTAACTTCGAGCTCGAAACTCCGGTAGCTTAAAACCAGTCTCGAGCCAAGTCTTTTAGCTACTGGATCATGAGGAAATTGGCCTTTTTCATATCAAAAATATCTTCGGAATGAAGTAGGGACTACGTTACTACAAATAACCTTAAATTATTGAAAACAAATCTTTCCAAGTAAAAACTTGGACAACAGCTCGGTCGTTCTCCAAACATGTTACAAGATTAAAAACAAGTTTTCAAGTAATAATATTCATCTTTATAACATTCAATTTGTACGGCAACATTCCACTTACTGCTTTGCATTTAAATTGCCCAAAATAGAAAATAGGTTATCATTGGGTAGCGAATTTAAACTTGGTTTAAATACTCCAAATCTTCACAAAGGAGGGCGTCATGGCGACGAGCGCGCGACCAGCGTTTAATAATTTTATTCAATAAAAAGAAATCCGCTAAGTCATTAGTTTCTAATTGATTTATTATTAATTTCCCCATCTCATTGGCAGCAGTGGACCACCACCGGGCTATGCAGGGCGCAAAGCATAAATCTAACCGGCCGGGGGCAAAATCACCTCCCCCGAGGGGGGTGTGTGCGTCCCGTCGCATGTACAGGATGATGATGATAAAGTTGTACATTTCATAAACTCTTCCTGCCTTTCGCACCTGCACCCCAAAACCTTTCTCCGCTTCGGACTTGGATCAATTAATTGTAGCAAGCGAGAAGAAAATAAAATCAGCCACGTCAGGGTTGTACGTCTTGCCCTTTGTCGATACCCACTGCGTCATTTACCCTCCCTTCGCTCATAGCAACGATTCGATCGATTTTCTATACCACGATAAGTGACCGCATCCGGACGGGACGGCCACCGACCACCGAGTGTCTAGCAGGTCCGCAGCCTTCGCCCAAGCAGTCTGCAAAAGCAAATTACTCATCACACGATGATGGCGCGACTAGGCGCGACCTCCAAACAGCCACTATTCAAGCCATCGACCACACACGAAGTACGCAGTACAAACGTTGTGAGGCGGCGGTAAATTACACCGGCCCGAGATCATGCTGCCTTTGCTGATGATCGGTGATCGCCGCCACAGTGGTTGGGACACGGAATCGCGATTAATTTGTTTTTTTCTTTTCTTTTTCCCCAATAAGCCGGAACGTGGCAGAACCTGCTCGTGGTTGCGTTATCGCGGTAGCATTCCGTGGGTGGGAGGAAAAATCAATCGAAAAATGCCGCCCGTTCCTAGGGGGTGGTGGTGGTATACTCTGGGGTTGTTTGCGGAAGCACGGTGTTGTCGTTGTTTGCACGCTGCGTGAGTCAACCACGGCCGTATTTGACATGTGCGGCCTACGCAAATTTTGAACCCTACCCGAAAAAGTCAACAGTCCGTCACGTGGTGAATTATTTGTCCCAAAAATACGCTAGCGAACGAAAAAAGAAACAAAAAAAGCACCAAACAAAGAAGCAAAACAAAGCGAACTCGGACTACCGAAGCGCTTGTGCAACGAAGCCACGGCTCCGGGCTCCTGCTGACGATCTTTATAAGCCCGATTGCTCGATGGATAACGTTGATCTGCTGCTGAAGGTTTGAAGCTTATTACAAACGATCCGGAAACCGGTTCCACGTCAGCGTGAAACACATTTCGCAAAGGAAAAATACACAAAAAAAAACTCTCCAGCACACACACGCACATACAAAATTGGAATGAAAATCATCATCTCTCCGCAAAACAGCAACAAAAAAGTTGACGATCGAAGTAAAACTTTTTAATTAACTCGCACGACTCGGTCGCTAACCGTTTCGGTTAGCTCTGGCGCTAAAAAAAGAAGCATGAACTGCTGATGCTGCTGTTGGTGGTGATGGTGCTGGTTGTCTTTTTGCGCTACTTTGCATGCTCCAAAAATAATTACCTCATCGATCAATCAGCCAATTTTATGGTTCATGTCTCGGATCGCATGCTTTGCCTTGCCCGGGCGATAATATTTGTTTACTTTACGCCAGCATCAAGATGAAAGCAGACCAACTCCTGTTTTTTTTTTGTTTTGTTGTAAAGTGAGTAAAGGAGAACTTTTTATCGCTTATTTTTGCACACTTGCACGGTACTTCTCATGCGTTTTTGGGTGCCAAACAATGTAGAATGCAGTTTGAGCAATGTTCCAAGATGCAATCAGCAAACGTGAGCCAAACTTGTGAAATTTTCAAATCGTTTTATGACCATTGGAATGATCAGATTTATGATATTTACAATGTTTGATTCGTTTATTACGGTTATTAGCAATGTGATACTGCTATAAACGGGGTTTCTTTTAAAATCCCGATCTTTATTTATCACTGAGTCTTGAGAGACTAACCCACGCTGACGTTGTAAAGTGATAAGTGGCGGACTACAGCATCGTATGGATCATTATGAAAAGGATGTAAAAGGTGATTAAATCTTCCATCACGCGTTTGCCAGCAAACCAATCTTCCCCGTAGCATCCACCATTGGTCGACTTCCACCCATGGTGGCATGGATTTAATAACTTCATAATCAATAAATTGTAATCTACGCAGAAGGTAATAACGATAACAATAAAATTAATCTTCAAACCTCCAACTTCTTCAGCGCTTCACTACCGAACCGGCCCGGATCGAATGAATTTGTCGGCACCAAGGAACGGTCGGGTATGTGAGCGCATTGCTATGATCCATCCTCTTGCACTAATTCTTGAGGGCAAAGCAAAGAAGAAACAAAAGATACTTTCGATCCCGCCCGTTTGTTGGGAAGTTCATTTTCATGTAATCAGTTACTATCGGCGATGTCTATCTGATCGAGCAAGACCGTGAGTCAGAACCAAGCGGGGACCGTATTGAGTCGTTCCTATAGTGATCGATGCATCGATCTCGATTGCTAAGTTTGAGTTTGCATTCGTTTCGGTGCATGCTACCCACTTCCGTTGGTTCTGCCATTATTCGTGCTAATTTGTTACGGTTTACGTGGAACAGAGATCACCAATAGCAATAGCACCTACCTTCACAAGCATCCGGTTGTTCGTCGGAAAGTCCAAAGAACCCTTCCTGGCAATGGTCGCAGTTGATTCCCTCCGTACCGACGTTACACTCGCACTGGCCACTCACCACGTTGCATATCGCGCTAACCGAACCGTTCACATTGCACGCACAGGCTGGACAGTCGAGATCCAGATTACCGTATCCCACCTGCAGAACGGCCAAAACCACATTAGTCTGGTGGAGAGGTGGTGCGTTAAAATTCCCGGGGCCATACTTACATCACACTCGTCACACCGTCGGCCACCGTAGCGTGGCTTGCAAATGCACTGACCCGTCGTCACGTCACACACGTTCTCGAGTGCACCCAGCTCGGAACAGCTGCAGGGTTCGCAACCATCATCCGGCACGCCCCAGTAGCCGGTTTTGCACCGTTCGCAGCGCCATCCTTCAGTGTTGCCTCTGCGAAAAGGGAACCAAGGCCATGAGTATCGCACTGTTGTACACGCAATTTTTGCAACTTACAAACACTCTATGCATTCGCCCGTCTTCGCTTTGCAAGGTCCTCCGTGGCATGGGCAAGGAAGGCACTGACCTCCAACCACGGTTGGCTCACCATAATATCCATCATCACATCTAGCAAAATGAAAAGGTTTAACAATTCTAATAATGTTCCAACATTTTCTCGACCCATCCTTACTTACAGTTCGCAGTGATCACCCGTGTACCCGTCCGGACATTGCGTACACACGTACTCCGATGGATCCGAGCTTCCACCACGGGCCTGACAGTTGGGCGAAAAGTTATTGCTTTCTTCCACCAGCGGACAAGCACATTGTCTACAATCGTCCTGACGTCCAACAGTCGCATTGCCGTAAAACCCTGGCAAACATCGTTCACAGTTTGTCCCGACGGTATTGTGCAAACAGCTGCCACACTCTCCCGTTTCGAGATCACAACTACTCGCATGCCCATTGCACATGGAGCACGGAATACAGCGACCAATTCGTTCGTGTGTGACACTTGTTTCGTAGATACGTACGTACCCGAATGCACACTCCTCACAAGAAGTCCCCCTATATCCCTCGGGACATTCGCAGCGCTCAATAAATGTGGAACTGCTGCTTTGCGTCGAGCCGTCGGTAGAGTGTAATCCCGAAAACAGTTGTGCCTGATCCAGTACGCTCTCTACCTGGTCCGTGTGGTAGGTGCCTCGTATCAATATTGCCTCCACGTCCGTGAGAACCGCCATGAACTGAGACCGTGTGACGGGATCTCCGTGGTACTCCGTACGTCGTAGTCGTGTGATGATGTCCTTAACCGTGCGCGGAACGTGATACCAACTGTCCTCCCTCAACGGAACTTCGATTGTAGCCTCACCAATCTCATCGTAACTTTCCTCGCCGTAAGCTATCTTCATCCCGTTCCGACCAACCAGCACAAGATTCGGTCCAACCGTAGGTTTCCCGCTCGTATCACCACGCACAGTGATCCACTGCATCTTGAAGTTTAGCCGTGACCCATAACTACGCAACAAGTTTCCAAGATATCCTACCGGTGCCTTCCAGTAGATGGCTTCCGTTTCGGGCATTTCAAACATACCAAACACCAGAAATCCGGTTTCGTTATCCTTGGTGGGGACGATTTGTTCACTCATTCCCAAATTAGTAACCGTCCAGCCTTTCAGCGTTTCATAGCTGCTCGTTACAACGTGCGCCACTGAACAGCTCGTTGCCACACCAGAACAGTAACACTTGAGACATCCATCTGCGTGACTTTCGTCCAATGCAAAGTATCCTTCAGCACAACTATCGCAACGCTCTCCGATGACGTGCGCCTTGCAGCTACACCGCTCATCACACTCCCGACCGGTCAGTGTGCCTCTAGCGTCACAATCACACCGAAGACACTTTTCTCCCGCATGCCCTGGCAAACATTCCGTACAATCGGGACCGGTAAATCCTTCCCGACAGTAACATTCGCCGCCAATCGGATTGCATTCTCCCGTCGCACCGGGGGACGTGCAATTGCAAGCGACGCACGGTTCCGGATGGTTCGGCAGCCGATCCGTCGGTCGGTAATATCCGGCCAAACAACGCTCACAGTTGATTCCGGTAGTGAAATGAGTACAGTTTTGACAGACACCTCCTCCACTCATTTTCCCCCGGATGCTTATGCTGAGATGCTGTTCATCTACCAGCTTGTCGTAGATGCAGGATTTAGCATGACCGTGGCACTAAAACGAAAAATGGATCAGTATTTAATTAAACGTTTGCAAAGTTTTCCCACGATCCCGGTTACCTACTTCGCACTTTTCGCATTTGTTTGCTGCAACAGGCGTCCCAATACGGTAGGGCCGTTGGTTGTACAGTGGACAGCATCGTTCGCAATGCACTCCGCAAGTGTTGTGCACACATTCGCACTGTGGCTCATTGTCGATGTTATTGTCGTTCGTTTTGCACTTACCAGCGTGGCCGGAGCAAAAGCATCGACCACCGATTCTTAGCGATCGAATGGTGTAAAAGCTCCGCTGTAACGGAAAGCAACCCAAACTATGTTATCTTTTGCTTCGGAACATGATAGGGGAGTAGCCTTCAACGAAACATTTAAATTAACGCCTAAGAGTATGCAATGCGCAACATAGCGCTCCAAGATCAGCCAAAGCATGCGGCGAAATTGAAACTATTCATGAAAACGAAATATTTCACTGTCTTGAATTATTTCAATTTGAATGATATGTTGCGTGAGTTCGTTAAAAGGTGCGCAAATTTTTAAAGAGTTTTATGGAAGAAAAATATAAAATACAACTGATTTCTGGAAGAACATACCTGTAGATCTGCCTGTTGAATACGCAGCAGCCGTATACGCACGTACCGGGCAAGGGTAAAATTTTGCAATTCCGGTGAAGTGCTCTTTTCACTCGGTCGCCCACTTATGATGGACAAGTTAATTTCCCCATTTTCCAACGGTTCGAGCGAGGAAAACTGCGTCGAACATATCACTTCCGTGTCGCTTTTGAAGATGTAGTTTGTACTGTAAGCCGGTAAGGTAAATCGCTCCCGGCATTCGGTGTCGTCGGATGCGAAATACTGCCAAGCATCGTACACTCGTCCGTCGATCGATTTTTCCAACACCCAAGCGGCAGGCAGTGGAGAAATGGCGGCACGCATCGTGAAAAACACTATCTGGTACAGCTGAAAGGACAGAAAGGGAGAAAACAGAACAATATAAATACTTTAAATTCATTAGGATGTGCGCATACGACGGGAAATATTTACCGCAATCGAGTCGCAAAAGCATTTCTACATAGCATTCCAATTATCCATTCATGCTGAAGAGAAGGCGCAATAGGAGAATTCAATGCGCAATAAAAATGTACCTTTAAACAGCAATTGGCAGGTACGAGCGCACGATACGAATCGATCGCATCTTAAGCATGTTGCAACATTGGAAAAGTATTTTAATTTGGTATGAAATGGCTTGGCGTCGATGCGGGTGCTCTCGAGGAATTTCCAATTATGCGAAGAATTGTAACATGATATAAAATATTTGGATTTTCCCCTGTGCGAGGTTGCAGGTCTTGAGTCTCGAGTCACTAATTATCGAAAAGTGTTGAAACTATTATAGAATTATTCAGAAAAATAAATAACAACATAAATAAACTGTGTTTTGCTAAAAGATGAATCTTCAGTGACGAGTCAGTGGACATCCGTGTCGACTCTCAAAATAATTTGTTTTCTTTGGAACGGGCTTCGTATTATTCCTCCTATGCTTGAATATCAATATTTTAAATTGTATTTTACATAACCTTGGAGATTCATAAATATTTAAAATTGATGAATCTTTGGTGATTCATGAATCGGAATCATTCACTCCAAATGCCCAGACAGTAAAAAAAAACCCCAGGATGTCCTCTTGCAGTAAACATTGCAGCTAAACATTTTTCTCCAATACCGTAATCATTCCATTTCGGACCATCATCATCATGGCAGAACTTTCCTGCCTGTCACGAATGCATGATTTGTGCGAGAACGATGCATGCTCTCCAATCGATGCTTTCCCAATCAATTTCTTGCAAAACAAAAGCATCGGCCTCCCGCTATGGTAAGCGAACCGCCAAACCGGCCCGATGGTGACCGATCAAACACACCTAATTGGCTCACAAATAACACCCACGATACTTTTCCTACTTAGGTGAGCTACGAACCAGCACCACAAAACCGTCCATGATCGTTCGTTCGTTCGTTCGCGGTGGTCGCGCCACTGATCGATTCAGTGTCCACAGCAACCCAGGCTGTGCAGGCGGATGCAGGACAGTGCAAATTTGCCCACTCTCGTATGTAAAAGAAAATTCGTTTCGGGGGCAGTTGTGCAGAAGCGGTACCATTTTTGAGTGCACGGGCACCACAGGCTCATGCACATGATCATTATTGTAAAACAAAATCAACCGTCAGGCCGGCAATAGGGCATTGTAGGGAGATCTGGAGCATTGTAGGGAACTATTCCATCCAGAGTTGGAGGTGGTAGACTCGTGGAGATGGTGGACATGATCGTACAATCTCGGTGGAATGACTTTTATTATGAAAATAATTAGTCCATTCATAATGCTAGGCCAAAGAAAGTATGTGAATCTGCGAAGTAAGGGATGCAGTAAGTCAAAGTTTTTCATCCCATCTAGCTCTCCGTAGATCTATCCTGCTCCGGAGATCTGTAGCACACTGTAGCAAGCACACCGAACCGTACACCCAGCCGATGTACAAAAGTCGTGACATTCTCGCAAGCAAACAATTATTTTCTAGCCCTTTTATGGTCACAATTTAAAGGAGAAAAGTTCACGTACGAATAATGCTGCGGCTGGGAACTGCCGTCAAGCAGTCACCAGCAGCAACGGCAGCAGTGCTGCGTACAGCTGAGCAAATCGGGCTCGCTAGTTGGAGCACGCCGCTCCAGACATGCCCATTTATGTTATGAGTTTTGCGCGACGAATCAATGTCCGGAGCGACGGTGCTGGTTTTGTTCCGAATAAACCACCCATTCTAGCGGTTGCGCCCGACCACTTGGTTGGACATGAGGAGGAATGAGGGGAGGTTTTGTTTCTGTGGGGAGGAAAAAGCTCTTGTCAAGAATTATGTGTAAATCAAGCGAGTTGTTGTGCGACAACACGCAAAGAAGCGTTGGGAGCGAAACACGTGCCTCGTGGACGTGGTCTTAGAGCATTTCGCATGTCCCGGGAACGAATGCGAATACCCCGCGGTGTCTGTCAGTGCGAAAAAGGATGTCCAAATGTCTAATGTGTACGTCTGACGTCTTATGGCATTCCGATCGAATACGTGCAAACATGCGAATGACGATGACACAAAACTCACACAGAAAATTTAAGGAAAAATCGGTGTGTGCTTTGGACCAGGGAAAACAACAAGATAGTGCATCACACGTCAAACTCGATCTACCAATTATGCCACTGATATATGACGAAAAATTGCCCTCAACGCTGCTAAATTAATGAGCAGCATCCATCCCATCAATCTTCCACTGGCAATCCGTCAGCAAAACCAATCAATACGGGTTAAGCCAGGGCGCTGATCGGAAAACATTTCTAAGAAACCGCCCGATTCTATCTTATCGTGCCATCAAAAGCAGCACACAGTTCCGGTGAGCAAAGTGTTTCGCCTCGTGCGCCGGCCCTATGCAATCAACGCCGCGTTCAGGTCGAGTTCGGCAGCGCACCGATCAAGAGACTTCAACCAGCGGGGCGGTGACGAACCTCGATAATCTTAACGAGTTCCTACCGTCTTGCATTTAGCTTTTAGACACTTTTTTCATTTGTTTTTTTTTGTCCCCCTCCTGTACCTGTCTACGGAACGAAAGAAGCCAAAGAAAAAAGGGCTCAAAAAGTGGGTCATTATGCATGGCACAATTGAAACGCAATGACAGAAGCTTACGGCTACACGCACAATAGGTGAAGCTACGGAACGGCGCATTTGTGTAAATGGACCTGATTGATACTCAAAATGGGCTTCCAGCCCGCAAAGCGGTGCACGGTGGGACCGATTTAACGTTGTTGAGCCTGTTTTCTTCTTCTTCCTTTTCTGCTCCACCCATCCCAACCTAAGGCACCCGGCCATTCATCAAATGTTAATCTTTTAACAAACGATACTTTAAACATCGTCACAAATGCTTGAGGTCGGGAGTTTTTTTTTCCTCTCTCGCTACCTAATCGTACAGTAAACTTCCCAGTTTGCGGATGCATTGGAAAGCTTTCAAAGTTTGAAGAGCTTTTTACTCTCCATTCATTGTGCACCAGGCACGCAGCTTGAACAAATTTGACGAAACAATAAACGTATCAGCAAACGGTTGGTCGAAAATTGCCGCCATTTAGGGACTGTTGCTATGAAAAGTGCAAACAACTGGGTACGCTTGAAGGATTTTTTTGAAAACAAAAACAGAGAGAGAAAGGAAGGGAAAGAGAGAGAGATAGAGAGAGAGAGAGAGAGAGAGAGAGAGAGAGAGAGAGAGAGAGAGAGAGAGAGAAAACAGTTAAACATTCAAAAAGTCTCTCAAATTTTTGGCTTTCTTTCCTCTAGTGCATCATCCGGACCAAATCATTCTAGATACACTGGACGTTAGATAAAGATGATTCAGTCGGTGCAGCATGTCATGGGCAAAGCCGGACGAAATGTTTGTTTGAACTGAGAATTCATTCAACAACTGCACTAACCGTTAAAATCAACAAAACATTACGATCCCACCATACCAGACAGTACGACAGAACAGTATCTGCATACCACGCGGTTGAGTCGTTGCGTCCAGACATTCCGCTGATGACAGGCCAAGCGCCAGCACCTGCACTGGACCGCGGTTGTGTTTATCGGGGGTATAGTTTTCAAATAGTTAAATATTGACAAAAAAAAGCTGCAGAAGAATGTGATGAAAACTTTCCCAAAAAAGAGACTTTAATCGCCCTAAAATGAAAGGAAAGGTTCAATAGTTTATTGGAGAATACACAACAAAATGACTCGAACAAATATTTCACTTACGAATTAATTTAACACACACGTTTGGTAAGCAAGCTAGTAACTAATAACTGAAATTATTATTTTGTTTCCACATGCTCTTCAAACAAGTGTACCCGTGTGCACTTGATTAGGCTGCAGAAGCTGTCCCATAGTTTAGCCACTAGATGGTCAAGTGTTTGCTAGGAAATGGGCATGTACATTATCATTTGAATGGATAGCCTTTCCAGTGCGCAACGCGGGTTGGTGTGGAAATCATCACCAAAGAAGCATCGTAACCACCTCCCCAGCCAGGGTCAAACGAGTTTCCACACCACGGGCGTGCTGTAACGGTTGTGCTATTCTTTTACAATTGTTGTGAACCCTCGGCAGTAACATTAGAGTCCCGAGACGTCTAACGTCTAAATCATCTAAATGAACGTCTTACACACGCCATGGTCAACCACACAGAAAAACACACCAAGCTGCAGAAACATCAATATCATCTCTCGAAACATTTCATCTAGGAAGAAAATATTAATAACACCCCATAATGCTAATGGCGACATTCGTGGACACCGGCCAGGCATGATGATGCACTGCACAGAACGAACGAGCGAACGAACGAAAGCAAACAGCGACTTTGCATACCGGATCCGCTCTGAATATGCACCTGAGAACTCGACTGTACGTGATAGAAGAATCACCCTTCTTCTACCTTTCACGGCACCGGGGAGGTCCGGCTTGAATGGATCGCTGATCGACTATGTAAATAAATACGCCCTGGAGAGAAAATGAACTTCACAGCACTGAGTTACTTCTGCTTGCGCTGCGCTAGGATGGATCGAGAGGCAGAAAAAGCTGAAAGTTCCCCTCGTACATTTCATCTACTTTGGTGTCCGGGGCACACCCTACCGTGGCAACATTGCCGTACAAACATCACCACCAATGCAGCTCGCTACCACTTAACGCCGACTTTTGATTTAATTCAATTGCCACTCGCTTTTTGCTGCTGCCGGGTGTGATCGTGCGTGCGAGAGCAAAACGATTTTTTGTGAAGCTGAAATCTCCATACGGCCAGGCAGACAGACTACGGGTGACGTCCAGCGGCGTTCACTAATGAGCGTGGTTTATTTTTGCCTTCCCAGTGCGCCGGGCACCAGACGCCATGATTAGCGATGAGGTTGCGAATTATTTCAACACGTTTTATCGCACCAAAAACCCATCGATACATCGATTAGCGTTTCTTCCAGCCGGCTGTATGGGCTGTTGGGGTTGGTTTTCTTTTTTTTCTCTCTTCTCGTTCCTTCGGGGTGCATATCGGTGGCGTATCGTGATGGCTATTGAGTTGTTGATGCCCGTTTAAACCGATGTAAATCGATTATTTATGTCGGTTTGCAGTTGTGGCGCAGGTGTGCAATTTGAACGTTTCTCGCCTCGTATGCAGATAACGGATTCGAATGGAGCATGTTTTGTGAATGGGGAGTGGTCTTTTTTCTATTTCAGGCGAGCTTTAGCATTATGCAATTTCAACGCGAAGAGAGCATGGCTACAAATTGGTGGCAATTTAAAATACAAGATTTAAGCCATGTTAGCCTATCTATGCTTGTCGCTAGCAAGAAGCAATCAGTATTTAGTAGTGAAGAATATCAACGTTTATTATATTTAATTATTATTATTGCTTACTCGTTTAAGACGATCACGAATCATAAGCCTTCACACTGTATTTATGACGTATGACGTACATTTAAAGTGTAAGAAGCTAGGTTTGTGTGAAATAGAAATATTTGGTTACACAAATCAATTTAGTAACTTTAAATGACCTAATATTTCTAAGCCTCCTTATTCTTCAAAGATTGTTTGTTCGGATTTTTCCACGGTATAATATCGTTTTTCCCGTCCCTTAATCGTGCCATCCGATCCGATCGCGATGTTGTTGTGCGATAAGATGAAAAATGTTAACACGAACGGTTGCTCGTTGAGCTCTCGATCCCGATCGAGATTGTAGCACAAGTCGAAGAAAGCTCACTGAGTCAAGCAAAAAAAAACATAAATTAATGACAAAAAGGACGCTGAAAACATACAAACAAAAAACAAAAGACCGAACCGTGATGACGAAACAACAAGAAAAGAGACGAAAATGGACCGAAAGTGGCAAACAGAGAGAGAGTGCAACGAAACGAATCCCGAAGGGCAAAACAACACAAGCAAAAACAAATAAGGTGAATCAGTAGTAGGCAAAAGCAGCTGTTCGTCGCAGCATCCGATTATTTACTCGCTACCTCCCAGCAACTGTTTTGGTTTTTGATTAATGTTCCACCGGTAGTTTTATGCATTGCTTTTGCCAAAAGAAATGGCATCCGTTTTTTTTTTTTGTTTTGGAGATTCCAGCATTTAACAACAAGGACGCCCTTTTATGCCATTCCTTGCGCCGCGTGACTGTTATGAAACGTGATTAATGAAGATCTTCACGATTATCGCACGTACGGATCGATCTGTTGAAACCATTGCCTTTCCGAAACCCATCCATCGTTTAAACGTGATGGGAAGATAATTCAATTAGAGCTTACATTCGCATATGACGCAAACGCAAAAGCAAAAGGTTAAAAGGTTTGATTCGGAATGTTTGGCGATCATTTCCGTCCCAGCGGGAAACCGTTCATCCGTTTCCAGCTGGGAGGTTTATTGCACAGGCCAGCAATATGGGAGACGACATTATACGATAATGTCTTAATTTGGGTGGTTATTTGTTGTTTCGCACACCGAAAGGGTAGCCAACCTACAATCAAGGCTCATAAAACACGATTAGCTAAGTGAGTGATTCCCGCAAAGCTACGCTCTCTATTTAACCGATCCATTTAACGAATACTGTCATTCGCTCGATCACCGGTTGTGCATTTATTCGTTTAAGTGCGACTGATCTGCATGTTGCAGCGTTCTTTTTTCTTCACCATTCGGCCACCAGGAGTTGACCTTTTCTTCACGGTGAATTGTTTCAAGTGGGTCCAATTTGTCGTTTCGAGATTGGCGTGCGTGATCGTAATTTAAATTGTCTGTCGCAACATATCCATCGTCCATGGGAAAGCCCGTTGTATTTAAAGCACCGATCATTAAAGAAATCAGTCACGCATGAGCCAAAGTCCAATTAATTTAATTATGTTTTTATTAATTTATGAAACAAAATGGGAAATTGTTTAAAATAATCATAAATTGATATTTAATTTTAGTAAACTATAAACATTTTCCAAATATCATTCCCTGTTCATTAAAAAATACAGATCAACTAACGATCTAAAGCATGTCTTTCTGGTCATTAAAAGCCATTACAAGGGCAAAATGTAAACAAATCTGCATCTCTCACGCTCTTTGACCGCATCTTGATTATGGCAAACAACAATCGACAACAACATTGGGCTGCAGAAGCAACACAAAATTGATTGTAGAGATGTACAAACAACATCTTCAACATATCCTTGTTCTTGTGCTCGTAGGTTTTCGAATGCACAAACACATTGAATTCTTGATCCAACTCTCACACTAATGTTGTTTCTGGACCCCAAGGGGCCATGGTTGTGGTGATCATATTTCAAGCGCACCGCAATCGAACTACCGCATCGGTTTGCTTGCGGCTTGGGGTGTCAGCTTATAAGGCGAGAAGTGTGTTTACAAACCACTTGTAGAGACAATGGCAAACAAAACCTGCCCGGCGTGTCACCAGCGCACAGCTTTGAGAATTTTGAAGAAAATAAAAACGGCAGCCCACTAAGGATAAGGGTCGAGCTGAGTTCTTTAAGAATGTTGTAAAGCGAAGCTTACAAGAGATTTTTTTTAACGGAATTCCCAAGAGCAAAGGCAAACCTGCGGCCGTGTTATGCACGCACAAATTGTTATCCATTTTTTATTATACAAATATTTTCATCGCAATGCAACAGAAAATGCTCCCTTCTTGGTGGTCTCGGAAGGGTTCACACTAACTGTCAAGCTATTTCGATTTAGCTCGAATGACTCCTGCTTACCATTCTCGTGATGTTTTACTAGGTCATCTAGGGCTAGTGAAACGCAACCAGCCAACCAGTTAATCGGTTGAGCCATTTCTACGGTCACCAAACAAAAAACCGAAACGCAATCTGTACTGAAAGCGATGTCAGTGAGGTTCGAAGGTATGCCGGAAAAAATGCCAAACCTACTTCAACATAAAGACAGACGCCGTCGAAGACCTAAATTGTAGCTACCGGAAGCAAAAAGCCGTTTCTCCCTTTCACGTCAATCTGAGGCGTTAATCTTCAAAGGGTATAATGGGCTCGAAGGTATGGTTTGTGTTCAGTCCAGCAAATTTGACCCTATTTTTTGGAATTAGAGCCTTGCCTTTTTTTTTTTGGAGGAATCAACATCTGTGATGCAACGGTTGGAGGGAAGATTTTAGTGATAGTGATATTTGATAGTATCGTAGCAATGCGACATTCGATTCGCATTATCTGATGAATTAGATCGATTTATCGCCTATCTATAAGCTATAAATATTGTGTGATTTATCTTGCTTAAAAGTGGACTTTCTTTTAAAGCCCAACAATATGCATTGAAACTCTTGCAATGGAAAGGTTCTTTAAATCGATCCATGCTCACACGCAGAAATTATGACGGACATTCGTGCTTATGAATTTGTGTCACGCAAACGCACCCCAATTAAGCTTCCAGAAGTACTTTCCAAATTCCATACAGCCAGCCACGTCCATTGGCATGTACGTGTCGCTCCAGTCAACCATTCCAACCCATGGAAAGGGCTATGAAAGGCGTCCAATCGTTTAGATTTCAACATGCAATCCCTGCAAGCCCTTGCCACCGACAGGATCACCAAGGCAAACACAATCAAATTGGATCGTTCGATGTTGTTTATCGTTTTTTTGGTTTTTGCGATCTCCACATTCAAAAACAAAAAACTTCCCCGTACCGAACCGAGTATCGTTCGGATGGCAGGATGACTTTACAAAACCGTCCACTACCGGTGCCCGTTTTGGATGGCTTTATGTTGGCTGACTCTAACAGATGTAGTACGAAAACGGCACACACAAACCAAAAAAAAAAAAAGCAGAATCGGGAAAGGAGGTTTACTGTTTTTTCCCTCTCTCTCTCTCTCTCCCTTCCTCCCTTCCTCCCTTCCTCTCCTCCTTCAGCTTCCTTCCCACCTGTGTTAGCCAGGGTCCAGCCAAAAGCGACAGGAACACATCATGGCAGGCGAGTCGGGAATCGGGCACTCATTAAAACATTCTTTTTCCCTTTCCCGGACCTACGGCAAGCTAAATATGGTAACCGTGCCTTATATATATATAGACAGAGCGAGAGAGAGGAAAAAAAGTGCAACTGATTGGGATGCACGGGAAGCAGAAAAACTCGAGCGATTTTCCTGCGGACGGTGCTTGTTTCGGGTGGCCGGTCCAAGCGGCTACCGTAACCCATGCCCATATATCCTAGCGCACCGAAAACAGGTTGATAGCATTGTCCACTTCCAATTACTGTGCGCTGTTTGCAGTTATTCTTGCATTTTGTGGCTGACTATCGGTCCCGATGGCTGTGCTGACCATCCGGGGAAGGTTGCGATGTACTACGATGCCGATCTCTACCATTGCCATGCCCTGGTTGGTTTGCCGAAAACGGCATTCTTGACCGCACCAGGGGTGGGTTCCTAAACGGAACCCATTCCCTTAGAACGTTGTTGATCTTCCCGACGGCACGGCTATGATCGGATCAGTCCATCATTGCGATAACAGACGGACAATGAATATTGTATCGTGCTCTTGTGTCTTGTTGGGAGCATCATTTGATCCCGAGGGTCCCCGGGTATTTGAAGGCGTCTCATGGCTGCGCATGCGCCTTAAATGGATCGCCCAAGGGTCGTAACAGCAAACAAACACGGGTGAAGATCGCCAGAAAGTCATCACAGGTGACTGTGGAACAGTTCAATTAGTGGAAACGAGTTAATACTGCAAGTCGTAAAATTGCAAAGTGTCTCTACGGGGAATTGTTTGCGAATTAAAATACAAATGTTTAAAAACGCCTTTTAACACTAAAACTTCCAAGCGTTTTTAGCGTTTTTCAATAGTCATTTTATAAGCAAGTTTGAAGCGTTTTAAAGAGTTCTTTCTTATCATTTTTTTTTTGTAATTCGTACTATAGAATAGATTTATAAAAGTCATGCATTATTGAAGGCAGAAAGGTCCACTCCAGATATTAATGTGATGAAAATGTAGCATTCCAGTCAATCTGACTGATCCGGTAGCTCCAGTGTTTGTTATGTCATGTTGATGAGTTAGTCCTTAAAACCATCACTCGTTGGTATTGTGATTTTAAATTAAAGAATTAATAGAATGTTTTATGTTTTTCACATTAATTAGGACTTCCCTCCAATAAGGTTATATGGAGCATCAATTCTCACATCATTAAATCTTTCCTTATTGGATCCATTTACATTAATACCCTTCTTTAGTGTAATGAAACATCACACGTCCCAAAACGGTTCCCACGCACACATATAAAGAAAAGCAACCATTTGCACCGGCATTACGATCACATTGCAAGACGAATTGTTCCCTTTTATCGATGATGCAGTACAGATTTGGCCGTACCGATGGTGCTGGTGTGCCTTTCAGATTTGTGTGCCTAATTTACAGGGAACGACGATTCCAACGATCGCAACCTGTGGATGCGCACGGGTTCAGAAGGTACCGATCGATAAGGATTCCAGCTCGGTGGGACACTATACAGCAGGGATTGGAAATGGCAACGAGAAAAACTCAAAATCACTTTACACGAGCATGGCAGCCCTTCGTTTTTCTTTTTTTTTTTTTGGGGGGAGAGATTAATTGCCAGCCCATTTTTCAGCTGCCTAACAATCCCCGAAAGTGCTTTGAAAGCAGGAAAAAAGGTTGGCGATTTTGTTCGCTTTTCGGGATGAAACTTGCGTGAATGTGAATCTGCGCACATCCGACGACCATTAGCGGTACGAATATGGAGTGCCGCTCATAAATAAGTGCAGCATCGATAATGGGAGTGAAGGGTTTGATACTTGCGTTTTTTTTCTCTTTTGTTTTTGTTTTGTTTTTGCCGGTTTGTTTGTGAGAAATTTCATGCAATCAAACGTGAAGTGGGAATTAATTTAATTATCAACACGGCGGAAAGGTTCCCGGTACATGTCACTTTGGGTTAATGATTGCTACCAGAGTGCAACACGAGGCATTTGCGTTCGTGTGGAGGATGTTGTAAAATATTGCACGTGAAATAAGATCAAAGATGATACTCCGAATTAGAGCAGTTTGGGGGAAAAAAATCATTCCTCAAATTAAAGGAAAACATACAAAAAGGCATTGAAATTAATTCTGTTTTTGACAACTTAGCGCAAGCATTTAAGAAATGTTGACGACTAAAAGCTTTCTTTTTTTGGAAATACTAAAACATACTCGAACTTGATATACGCAAGTATAAAATTCTCTAGTTTAAATTTAAATGTGTGGGAAATAAGCATATTTAAAAACTGTTATACGATTTAAATATTTCACATGACTAAGTCTAAAAACCGTGCACCAGTTCAGTATATACTTAGTACACCTGAGACAGCTATATCTCTTTCACACACAGGAATGAGTCAATTGATTAGTGATATTTCTACATTTGGATATTCTCCTGTTACTAAGAATCGCTTAATTGATCGATCGATCCGCTTCTACATACAACTAATTTAGAGAAGGACGGAAATAACAAATAATATTCTTCTCTCGATGTAACTGAATATCAATCCTATCTTATATGCGGCGCTTATCTGTCTCGTCCAAACGTCGTCGTCACAGAATGTGCTGCATTGTCTTCACATGATGCGCTGTGATCATCCGATCGTTATGTTTACAAACATGCTGGGATTAGCACAACGTTGTTGGTGCGATCTTGCCAAAATGTCGCAACAGCGCTTTTAGTGGAAATGAATCAAACATACGTATGTTTAAAGGAAATGAAGATAACAAAGATTTTTTCGAGATGAGTTTAGTAAATTTTACTCATGTGGAGTATTGCAATAAAGGTTGTCATAAAAGTAGGACTGTTATGACAAAGTCTTTGCATATTGCTCATCAAGAATTCCCCAGAAACGGCTTAATTTTAATTATCTCCATACTGCTATTAAGCTACAGTAATATGCTTCACAAAGAGCCACAACCAACTACACGCATCATCCCAAGCGTCAACTTAATTCCTCAGAAAAAGAATTTCCATTTTTGCCACCTACAGAA
This sequence comes from Anopheles rivulorum, assembly GCA_018908115.1. Taxonomy (NCBI): domain Eukaryota; kingdom Metazoa; phylum Arthropoda; class Insecta; order Diptera; family Culicidae; genus Anopheles; species Anopheles rivulorum. The sequence continues at coordinate 21,860,233 of STHB01000003.1, read as the reverse complement.
ATCGAATTAACATTCCTTCCTTAACGGATAGCCTTTAACAACAACAACAACAACAAAAAACACCATCTCCCATCCGATGGCGTACCGAAAGTCCCATTATTCCTGCTGTGGCATCATTTTGACATGACACACTGTCCCGGCTAGATGACTTGACAGTTACGTTGACAGGACAGGAGTCGCCCATGAAAGCTGCTGCTGTGCCTGCCGTGATAAAACCCACAATTAAACACACCAAAGCAACAACCTTCGAACACTAATTTGACGATGAGGTTGATGTGCGCCCGTTGTAACGGATAATCCACCCTGCCCGGGGGGTTGTATCGTTTGCCACCTAAACCCCACCAGCTTAGCTCCAGCTCGTGCTGATGCTGCTGCTGCCGCTGAGGAGTCATAATTTGTATTCAAATCAAATCGACACCTTTCTTGGGGAGGCGTTCCGTGTGTGTTTCCGTCCATCCGTTCCCAACCGTCTCAGATCATCGGCTCGTGCCAGCGCACAGCCAGAACAGTCGCGTCTGGTAATGATGGTCGGAGTGCCACGGGTGAAAAACGCAAGATGTGTGTAAGATTTTCAAAACATCAACCGACCAGAACTCGCCACCAATCGTATGGTGCAGCGACGGAAAAGGAAGCACGCGGTGGTTAGCATAAACAGATCGATCTGTGCCGCAGTGTGCGGCGTTGGACGAGATTAGAAACAGATGCACCAGACTGTGGGAGCCATCTGAAACTGCATCTTACCGTCTCTCTAGAACGCGTCTCAAACGCGTCGCCCTGCGACAAGTTCTTGGAAAGGTGGTTCTTGGCTCAACATTCACCGGAGATGCGATGCGATTGGGCAAGAAGGAGCGAAACACGCGCTCCATCACAAGATGCAAAGAGATACAAGTATCGAAGCAGATAAACAAACGTTCACGTGTCGGTTAGGTGGAAGCAAAAGTGCGGAAGGAAAAGCCTTTCAGGTTAATTTTAAGTTACTTTTTTCATCATGTAGTTAATAATGTGTTTAGCCGCCGAGCCCAGACAGTTGACAAAAAAAAGCAACAAATTTGTCAAAACGTAACTTTTGTCCCTTTTTAAATTTAAAAATAAATGAAAAAGAGTTCAAATTTTAGACAAATAAATAAAATAAAAAATTCATAAATAAAAATTAATGAATTTTTTAAAAAATTAAATTCATAAAAATAAAATTCATTAAAAAATTAAACTCATTAAACTCATTAAGTAAATTAAACTCATTAGAATTCACAATACTATTTATGTTTAAGATATTAAAATTTGTGCGATTGCTTCCAAACTTTTCGACACACCTACTCCGGATGGACTGGATGGCTGGACTGTATGCAGTTCAAACGAACACTAGAGCTTAAGCCAGCTGGCTTAGGACGTCGATTAAAAGATTTTACAAACATGTTTAACCTGCCATCGATGCTTTCTACCAGCGGCTGTCCTACTAAACACAAACCTATTTGACACTTTGCCGTCAAGCAAACAACCATGCGCAGGATGTGAGAGGTTAAGCGACACCCGCAAATCTTGTCCGAAAATGTAACAGAATCAACATCAAAGCAAACCCGCCACGGTCACCAAATCGTGAATCGCTTCGTGGAATATTTCTGCGCATCTGCGCCGGGTACAGGATTCGAAGCCACTTACCTGTCCGAGATCGAGATTGATCGTCACGCGATCATTTTTAGCGCCCTTCTGCAGTGTCGGGCTCTGCCACCAGCTGTTCGTACCGTCGACGATGTTTGTGATCGGGTGCCGCTTCTCCGGGTCGGGATTGTTGGCGTCACATATGCCGCACTGGGAACCGCGCGCACTACGACAAATCAGCAAAAGAAGGAAGCAAAAATGCGAGAGCATATGCGAAAATTAAAAAGCGACTTTTAACATAAGAATATTCACCGATCGTCGCACGATCGATGGGTCAGACGATCCAACGGCACCGGTCCGGGGTTTAACATCGCCAAACATTCCTTACCGTCCGCTCGCCTCCGTTAGCCGGCAGTACTCTTCCCGCCCCGTCTGGCCACAGGTNATGCCGCACTGGGAACCGCGCGCACTACGACAAATCAGCAAAAGAAGGAAGCAAAAATGCGAGAGCATATGCGAAAATTAAAAAGCGACTTTTAACATAAGAATATTCACCGATCGTCGCACGATCGATGGGTCAGACGATCCAACGGCACCGGTCCGGGGTTTAACATCGCCAAACATTCCTTACCGTCCGCTCGCCTCCGTTAGCCGGCAGTACTCTTCCCGCCCCGTCTGGCCACAGGTCGCATTCACGGAGATTGTCGCCCGGAGGGCTACATTAAAAAATGATGGCCACAAACCGGACGCCTTCGGATGCTGCTGCTCGTAGTCCGTGGTTGCGGTCGAAAGCGTCAGGCCAGAAAGTAATTTTAACTCTGCAAAAATATGAAGCACAGCGTAAAAAAGATAAAAATTGTATAAGAAAACGAAGGCACAGGTATGTCTTTTTTTGGCTTTTGAGTTTTTGGAAGTGAAGAATATAATTAAAACGATTCTGCCAAAGCGCTGTGAGTTAATCACAAACAAACACCACATCGCATGCGTCGCGGTGTCGGTGGTGTCTCATCGTGAGATGAAAGACGCGCACGCCACCATCACTCAAGGGTAATAATTTCCCACCCCTTCCCCATGTCCTACCTACCTACCCCCTTGCCCCATCCTCTTTGGCGTCCAGAGAAGCAATAATCATTCCAAAAATACATCCTGCATGTTTGAAACACATACACGAGATGTTGCCCCATTACATTTGTCAGCTAAGAAAGGTCGTAAAGATCGGGTGCCCGGAAATCCAGACCAATTCTTCCCTTGGTACACATCCCCATCCATCCCCATTTGCTTTCCTTTCCCTCTCTCCCACACAAGTAAATAAACAAGATTTTCAACAACAAACGACCCCAAAAAGTATGTGCCGCGTGGCCTTGTTTTAACGATCGCTTGTCACCCATTTAGTGGCTGGAATTTCTCACGGTGCATAAGTTCTCGATTGGGTGAAGCGAGGTGACATCTTCAACACCGCCGCCAGAGTCGGCGTTCAGTGCCGTCGTTCATCTTCATCTCGGATGCTCGAATGGCTTGGCCCGAGAGTCGATCGTAACTTTACGCCATCGTAATCGCATTGCACGCTTTAGTGTGTTTGGTAGTGCCGAAAATTATGAGCACTCGTTCGGCAGTTAAAACCAAAATCGATACATTTATCACTTTCCCTTTTTTTTTTCACTGTTGCGGCAGCAAAAAGATTGATGCAATTGTACGCCTTCCGTGGTTGTTTGCTAGATTTATAACAGATGCACCGTTGTCGGNGTCGCGGTGTCGGTGGTGTCTCATCGTGAGATGAAAGACGCGCACGCCACCATCACTCAAGGGTAATAATTTCCCACCCCTTCCCCATGTCCTACCTACCTACCCCCTTGCCCCATCCTCTTTGGCGTCCAGAGAAGCAATAATCATTCCAAAAATACATCCTGCATGTTTGAAACACATACACGAGATGTTGCCCCATTACATTTGTCAGCTAAGAAAGGTCGTAAAGATCGGGTGCCCGGAAATCCAGACCAATTCTTCCCTTGGTACACATCCCCATCCATCCCCATTTGCTTTCCTTTCCCTCTCTCCCACACAAGTAAATAAACAAGATTTTCAACAACAAACGACCCCAAAAAGTATGTGCCGCGTGGCCTTGTTTTAACGATCGCTTGTCACCCATTTAGTGGCTGGAATTTCTCACGGTGCATAAGTTCTCGATTGGGTGAAGCGAGGTGACATCTTCAACACCGCCGCCAGAGTCGGCGTTCAGTGCCGTCGTTCATCTTCATCTCGCATGCTCGAACGGCTTGGCCCGAGAGTCGATCGTAACTTTACGCCATCGTAATCGCATTGCACGCTTTAGTGTGTTTGGTTGTGCCGAAAGTTATGAGCACTCGTTCGGCAGTTAAAACCAAAATCGATACATTTATCACTTCCCCGTTTCTTTTTTCACTGTTGCGGCAGCAAAAAGATTGATGCAATTGTACGTCTTCCGTGGTTGTTTGCTAGATTTATAACAGATGCACCGTTGTCGGATTTTTTGGGCACAGCTTTTACTACCAGAATAGTTATTGTAAAACACAGCATTGGTAATAACAATATCGACTTCATGAATTGATGGTTTCTGGAATTATTAAAAAAATAATGGCCTTAGGCGTGGAATGAAACACATCTGGCGTCTTGCCAGCTTGCCCAAGAGAAATAGATATCGTAAAACATAGATCCTTTGGCGATTTGGAATGTTGGAATTCTACGATGAAAAGACATTTTTACTGGTGTTTTGTCAGAAAGTCATTAGAAATTGAATGGAGGATTGAATCCTTTCTAGGATTGATCATATTAATACGATCTGTTGTATTAAAAGGGTTAACTGTTTATGTTCTGATATGAACTTTTGCAGTGCATAAGAACTCTTTTAAGGAGAGTCATCAAATCGAATCATAAATTAAGAGTCATTTAAATCGAGAGTGGACTCTCAAAAAATTTGACTCAATTTTCAACTCAGTAAACGAATAAATCAAGTACATCTGGCATTGAATTGCATGGACCAAGTAGCAACATTAGAATTTTCATCGAATTCTAAAATCATTAGAGAATTATAGACGAAGAGATCTTGAAAGATGCAGGAACCTTAATAATAAAGATTCAGAGTCATTTATTCGGGTTTATGATTCATACAGAAAACAGAACCAGAGATTACTTCATTACTCTATACTGTGAACTCCCTCCCATAAACACCCATTTTAACGAGAATTACGATTAATAAAATCCTTCTCCCTAAGGCGACATATTGAAGCAAGTGTACTTGAAATTGTGTTCAGAATCTCTGACAAGTATCTAATTATTTCACATTTTTATATAAATTGCATCCAAAATAACATTTAAAGCTTCCAAACTTCAAGACTTCATAGAACCGAAACAAAAATAGTGTTCTAAATGTCTTATTGCTCCATTCAAAATCATATTTGTAGGAGGAAAATAGAAAAAAAGACACCGGGTGACGATTCGCTTTTCTATGCTCCTTTATACACTCGCAGCGATCTTTCAACAGTTGCTACTACCCAAAAAAGCCTTTGACGCCTTTGCAAAATCCGCTTACGTTCGAAATACGCTTGCCGTACACAGCAAATGCAGCCACCGTTAAGCTGACCAAAAATGGACACAACAAAAATGCTTGCTTTTGCAAAGGAGGATGGCACAAAATTTGCGCAAAAGCCACTTGTTGTACCGCCGATAAAATATTCATCCTCGCGGCCGTTTAGCCATGTAGTGTTGCGTGCCTCTCGTTTTTTTTTTCGATCAACAAAATGCTTTTTTTTCATTCCTAATTCCTGCAAAACGCCAGTGGCTGGCGTGTCGAAAGCTTCGCTTATGTTGAGTCCCCAGCATGGGCTCTCGAAAGAACACGGCGTGACTTCACGGCCTTCCTGGCTAGGGCCGAGGAAATTCTTCGTCTTACAGTTTTATCAATTAAGCAATATTTCATAATTAAAGAGAACGAGTAAAAACCATCGACCGGCGCGCGGTCCGGATTCGTCTACGGGGGCCACCCCATTGGTGCAGATCTTGCCAACACAGTCGGATGGCGCGACACGCTGCATTATGAAAATTTAATATTGATTTAGTGTTAGCGATCGTGCATCGGATCGTGCATCGGATCGTCGTTCGTCGCCGCCGTGCAACCACCGTTAGCCCTACGTTAAATGTGTTCATACGGTAGGGAAGATGTCTTCATCGGTGGGGTCACTACCACTGCCCACTTACCAACCACCACCATTGTCTGCCACAGCAACAAATGGATAGCCGGGTTTGCCGACTTCTATGAATAAATGTACATATGCACAACGAATGCGGCAAAATTAATGACTTTAGGCAGCTCCTTCCTAACAGTGCGCTTTGTTTTCTATGCTTTCTCCCTAGCCCGGAGTTCCGCCTGTTTCTGGAAGCTAAACAGGATAAGATGGTAGATTGAAATATGCAGCAGATATCGCTTTGCACCCCAAAAGGGAGAGTGAGAGAGAGCACTCGGGACAAGCGCCAACATAAATGGGTCTTGTTTTCGGAATGATTTATTGATACTGTTTGTTTCCCGCTAAATGCCTTACTCAAGCCACACAATACCGACAAAGCAAAACCTCGTTCAGCGTGGAACATAATGCTCACACGAACGCGCTGGTTGGAGTGAGTGCTCTGAGCTACGGCTGAAGCTTCGTACGTGCCGTGCATTGTCATTTATTCAATTAACACGTTTTTACGGACATTATGTGGCAGATTTTCAACCTACTGCTGGTGTAACGTGTAGCATTGGCTAAACAGGTGTATTTAGCTACTAATCGACGGTGCTTTGAAGCCATCTATCAACGTATTCACAGCACGCAGGGCCTACATTATGTTGTAGATTAACGCTGGCGGTTATGAAGAGCCAAAATTAATGGAGAGTGTACAGTCAGCAGATTTACTTTGTTTTTAGCTTTTTTACACTCAGGAATGTCTAATAAAAATGTTAAATCAATGCTCTGACAAATAACAAAGTCACGGAACAACAATTGTTTTCTCGCAACAATGTTTGGAAATTGGTTCTGCTGATGAGTTCTCAAACACCTGAGTATTGTAAGAGTTTATACTTTCATTTGGCGCCCTTCATACAAATTATTAAAACCAGTCCAGGACGTTTTTCTTAAATGAATTCTTTTTGTTTTAACGGCAAAAGATTGATATATTTTAATTTGAAAATTAAAATTCTATGTAGAAACTGAAGGAACGATCTCTTTAAACGCTTCACTTCAATAAATGTATCGGAGTCTGGAGAAAAAGGATAACATATTTTTATTGCTTCTAATATAAGCAATTTTAAAATTTAACATTTTCCAGCAATTTTGCGATAGACTACACAATAAAAAGATATTTTAAATATTAAATATTTGTCCCACGAATATAATTTGGACAAATTTCGAAACTCAACCCATCTCTCATTTAATCTTCATCGCACACACAACTCTCCACCTACAGGGTTGCCTTTCTCATTACATTTTCCTGCCCACTGGATGGGTTTGGCTTCCGAAATTCCATCCTCAAGACCGCACCGAGCAAACCGTAACAATCAAACATCGTTCAATTGTAAGTAAGGTACGCTGGCGTTGGAGCAACCGCACATCAGCGGGCTGCAGTCATTAACCATCCAGCAATACATAAATATTCAAATGTGGTGCTCCCCCATCGACTAGTTTATGATCGTATTTTACGCCAAATTAACTTATAAAAGCAAGCCATACCAACCACCAGCAACTGGCACCTACGACCCGTACCCGGATGGATGGATGGAATATTGTTCGACCAGACCAACGTGCACGAATTGCACATGGATGCGCTGAACGACAGCCAACGAAATTTACTTTCGTCCAATGGCTTACGGGGTGTTGGTTGGCACCAGACGCACCAGCACCGATTGTTCCAGCCTCCAAACATCGATCAACGTTCCGAACCTTCGCTTCTTTCCTGTTTCATTACACGACGCATCGACGCATGAAAAATTACCCTCACCAAACATACAACGGGCCACGAACTTCATAAATTTTACTCACCCAAAACAACAGATTACTCGGCCAGAAATTCTTGTGCCAAGCTTTTTCGGGTGTTTGTGTGTGCCTGTTATTTTGCACGTAAATCATAACCGATTTTTCGATCGTTCAAATACGATCAGACATTCCTGTGCCGCACAATGGTTCCACAATGGACAGCCGAACAGACCGGGGCCATGAAACCGCGTTGGGTCATTTATTTCTTTCTCTCCATCAAACGAAGTTCTCGTGCGCGCGGGGCAAATTACCTTCTTGCGCGAGCTGCATTCGTTCTAGAATACGATCCTTGTTCGATCGTTTGCATTCGGTGGAAAGAACGCCTTACAAGCGCATCGGTGCACCGTTTCCACACCAACTCGGTTCGACGGTTTCTCGTACGCGTAAATCTTGACCGGGGCAGATAAAGATTGTGCGTTTGGGATTTCATTTTAACCAACACTAAACACTGTTTTGTAAACAAGCTGCGTTAAGCAAATGCATTGCAACGATGGGCCGCACTGGACCTACCCAGAGACTAGTGAGTGCGTGTCGCTAGAGCGAATGCATCTTTAAAGCCCTGCTTGTGCTTGTGTACGCTTTCGTTATTAATAAGCAAACACCATTCGACCACATCGCCGAGAACATCGTGTATTGGAGACGCCTCACAGAAACGACGCATGCAAACGTATAGCAAGGGAAGAAAATAAAAGGCCGAAAGAGTCGTGCAGAAATTTTAATTGAAGTTTCGTGTTTACTATTGAACTTCCGACGCGCACTGGTGGTGTCGGTAAGCGAATAGGTAATTTGTAAACACAGCTGTCAATAAAAAAGGCTAACTATGGATGAGATATTAAAAGGCGATCGCAGTGCCATCGCAAGATGTGCTACATGCGATGCAAGATCATCGCCAGCAGCGTGTTTATTCTTCATTGTGCGGTGTATCAAAAACCAATCGCGTTCTGCTCTATTTCCTTCCAGGCCGGAGAAGAAGGGTTTGAAGAAGCCATTTAGCAAAGCATTAGACATTTCAGTAGTTGATGATGATACACTTAACATTAACAGCAAGCGAAACAATAAATAAAGACAAATGAAACTAAAACATATCATTTTTACATATCTTACATCTTTTTAAAGTGTTACAAACTCAGACGGATCGATATTTATCTTATTATTTCTTCGAGCCATTTCTTACTTTGTTCCAATTTAAATTTATTTATACAATTGTCTTGTTCAATTTAATATAAATATATAAATAAATTGTAACATATTTGGCCTTCTGAAGCGTTTCTGCTACGCTGCTAACTAAATTACTTTAACACCAACAAAAAACCCAACATATTTATAAGTCATACGTGTGAACTATTCTGAAAGGACTCAAGCTGCTTTAACATGTAATGCAAAATTAAGTTTGTTTATAAATTTGGTGAGAAAAAATAAAAATTGAATTTGCTCATCCTTGATAGTAAATATTCTGTAGTTACGTCCACTTCTTACCAACGTTTAATTTTATTTAATTCCAAAAATCCTATCATTTTTGGATATCATAGACCAAGAATTAAACGATTTTTACTATTCCAATGCTTCTTTTAGCATTTTATCTTCGAAATAAATTTTAATTGAAATAATAATATTTATTGGATGCTTAAATGCAGTGGCATTTGCCAAACCCCCTAATAAAATCGCAAAAGTTGTACTAATTTTCCTGTGTTTTCAAGCAACTTCCTCCATAATTAGTAAGTTTTGGTTTATACATAACGTTCCAATAAAAATTAAGAACCCTTTTTACCTACGAATTTCCCTCGACCACTAAGTTTTGGTTGTGTTTGACCACTTCGCGATCATCACCAAATAGCATTCTCTATTTTATTCCACCAAGAAACGCAACTCAAAGCTGCCCGTGCAAAAGTCGCTTAAATAGGTTGACCTCCACCACTCAACAAGAAGAACGCACAGAACGGTACAGGTCGTCAGACACACGAGACTAGAGTGACTGAATTAATGATCTACTTGTGGATGGATGGATAGAAGAAAAAAAACCGGGGACGTGATTGAAGGTGGTGGTGTGAAATAAAAAAAGAAAAGCAAAAATCTTTGCTTTGTCATTTCTTTTCGCTCAGTTTGGTGACTAATGGCGTGTGTGCGTCTCGTAAAGTCGTACGTACGTCGGTTTGCACCTTCATTCAAACAAAAACTGAGTCTTACACTACGGGACCCTTTCCCCGTTGTTCACCCTTTCCGCCGTCCCTTACCCCCCCCTCCCCCTCCGCCTCCTCCTCCTCCTCCTCCTCCTCCTCCTCCTCCTCCTCCTTCTCATCTCACTGAGCAATGATTCGGATAGTCGTTGCAGTGTGTCGGAGCATCGCCGCTCATTTAGGCGTCTTGAAGGGGGAGGGGGGTAACGTGCGGTGACGCTATTTTTGGTGTCTGGCAAAGACATATGTCTAAGACAGGACAGGACAGTGTGTGTGCAAGCGGGTCGCAGAAAAGAAGCAATTAATGTGCCGATGCAGAAAATAATGCAACCAAAAGGGGGAGTCGGCGTGCGTAAGTAGGCGCGTCTCGGCCGTATGTGGAGCATGCGCGCTTGCGGTTGACAGTGAAATGTTAATGAACTTTAATAACCCATGGAACAAATGGTGGAGTGGTCGTAGTATTTTGGGGGGAAGTTTGTAGAAATTGTAACAATATAAACGACATTACGGTGTTTCAAATGGAAGTGTGAAAATTGGAGCCATTTCTCGAACATTTTCAAGTTGAAGTGGAAAAAGTTGAATTATTAAGTTTATATAATCCACTTCAACTTGGGAAAATTCCTGGTCCAGGAAATTCCAGGAAATTACAGAGGTAATTTTCACTTAACTATTAAAAAGTTATTTAACGATTAACACACAACATCTAATGATAGAATAACAGATCAATGCCATACCTTATGGCTTGTTATAGAATTAAATATTAAAAATAGAATAATAAATAGCTCAATCAATACATAAATAAATAAATAAATAAATAAATAAATAAATAAATAAATAGACGCATAAATAAATACATGAATAAAAAACTACATCATAACAAAGTTTTACCAACATCATTTTACCATCGCACTACTAATTACATTTTAAAGATATCGTATATTATATGATGTATTGGGCAAATCAGTGTTAACACTCTTAATCTTCTCAACGCAAACGAAGTAATGTAGTCAACAAGGCACCAAATTTACTCCCGCCAAACCCTTGGCACAGTCTGAATGGCTGAACGACAACCAGACATGACGCGATGCCCTTATACAACTCGTCTGGCGAATGATACGTCACTTCCGGCGTCCTGACTCACCCGCGTGCCTACATCCCCTTCCCCAGACACCGTCTAAGAGAGATCCGAACGATCGCTCATGACAGATGACAGAACGCGCGCGAGCGTAAGGTGAGAAAGAGCCGGAAGATCCACAAAAAAAAACAAGTAAAACACCAATACCATCCCATGGCAGGGTGGTCGCCCGGAAGGATAAGATTTTTGGTCTAAAAATGGGAAAACGCACTTCAAACGCGACGCGTTCCAACAGTTTGCTTCGACCTCCGGTGCAACTGAATTCTGGCAGGGAGTGGAGACCAGACTAACGAAGACCAGCAGACGAGTGACATAAACATTAAGCATCGTCTCGTGTGCTGCTGCCAACAGAAACAGTATGAACTTGAACTGGGATCGACACCCCCGCCCGAAACACTTGACACTCTGGCGGTTGCGCTTGTTTGTTGGTGCTGAATGATGTTCAAGATTACCAGCAGCAGCAACAGCAAAAGTGTTATCGATAATACGGCTTAATTACAGCATCTCCTTCCATGGAGATCAAGACCGACGGAAGATGAGGCATCCAGCTCACCAACGCACAAGAATGAATGCACTTTAACAGCACAAGTCTCATATCAATTAAGTGCAGCGCTTGACAAATGCATTTGCTTGTTTGCAGCACTATCGACAAACAAGTCGCCACGAGGGTCACGGGACAAAGTACCACTTTTATGCCGCCTCGGTGATGATTAATTGGACGCAGCTAGACAGTGCAAACACCATGGCTGATGTGATGTACGCAAGGCAAAGCAAAGGAACCCTTTTTCAATGACCGGAGCGTGTTAGTGTAATTCTAGTGCTTCACCACTAGACGATCTGATCCGATGGGTTCGTTTATCGTTCGGCCAGCAATCTTTACACCGCGGTGCAAATTGTTCATTCCCCGGGAAGCTGCAATTCTGCTGGTTACGATGGGAAAGGCGCAAGGCGTGAAGCTAATTACAAGCGACTGGCGACTTGTTTTAGAAAGTGTTACATTACTCACCCCAGGAAAGAAGTGTGTTTCTCTTGTTCGTTTTCCCGATATGTTACCGCTTTGTTGGAATGTTTGGTGACGTCTGGTGTCTTATGATCCAATGGCGTTTTAGAGAAGTAACTCTGAAAAGTAACGTTTTCAACTGAACTCTCGCTTAAACTGGATCATTTTTTTCCATTTTACCCGAAAATCAATTTACATTGTTGAAAAACGCTCCCGAAAGCCTTAAGACTCCGTGCCTGAATGTGCTTTAAGTTCCCCATTTTACACCTCCCGTGAATGATCGCGTGATCTCCAACCCAAAATCGACCGTCAACCGTCGCGTGAAACTGAATCCACCATATATATTTTTTTTTTTTAAGTATGTTAGAACGGAACTGGCCGTATTAGACTAATTTTACCACGTAGCAGGCTAGTCAGACCGTGCTACGGGGGGACGGTCCGAATGGGATTTGAACCCGGTCCGGTCGTGTTAGGAACTGGCGCCGTTGTCAAATACACCACCGGGCCGCCCCTGAATCCACCATATGTCGGTGAAAAAAAAAAAGACGCAAGAAAATCAAATCCACACTACACCCGAGTAAGGTATGGCATTCATCGGCAAGGCGCCATCTAAATTACGGTGCGCGGTCCCTTTGTGTGCCGCGTGCGCACCCAACACAGGCCGATGCACACCACGATTCGGGAAGTGTTGTTCCCATTCTTTCGCCGTAACTGCTGCGAGACGAACACCGTATGTGGGCAATTGGCAGTGATCGCGCCGTTCGATCGTGCAAGGAAAATCGCAAACGAATTTGCCTCCTGATGGTACCATCAGGCACCCTCAGCCTTGCCCCAGGGGAAATTACTTTGCATCATTTGCATACACTCCGATGCCATCCGAATGGTGGGTTCTCTCTCTCTCTCTCTCTCTCTCTCTCTCTCTCTCTCTCTCTCTCTATCGATGTGATCGGGGTGTATTTGCTTGTTTCCTTTTTTTGGGTAGGAAGATTATCAACATCCCCAGGGTCGCACTGTACGATCGCTGCGCACCGTGTTGTACTTACAGTGCCTTATTTGGTGCAATAGGGTGTTTGTGTGTATTTTCCACGCCTTTTTTTTTGTCGTGCGGTTTGCTTCGGGGAAACCGGACCAAAGGCCGATATTACATCAACGATAATTGGAGTTTTAACACACGGGCGTTCTTAAGCCACCCGGGTTGATGGAGCGTGATTAAACGGCTTGAAAGAAACAGGTAAGAATGTTGAAAACTGCCATAAAAAATCTTAATTTTACTGCAGCACTCAATAAAATCCAATTTAAAATTTTCACAATAATTTTAAATTTTGTGAAAAAATCCTCTTTTAAATTGATTTTTGATAATACCTGAATGTAAACAGATAATTAAAAAAATAAAGTAAATTTCACATGATTATCTGTTATGAACTGAATCAGGACTCCGACACATACTAAAGAATAATACTTTTTTAGAGGTGTTTAGTATATAACTCCAAGATGATATTGTTTGATGTATTTACAAATATAATTTACTAATTACCTGAGTAATATTTAACGGCCTGTATGCAAAAGAGAATAATCTCCGAGCTGGAGCTCACTGGTGAGCTCTCTCATAGCTCACTTACTTATGCATTATGTTTATACCCTAAGGTCCAAACCTTTGTCTAATTATTTCTTCTTAATGCGTCTTTTATTTGTTATTAATAATAGCAAAAAGTAACTAAAACTCCTTCAAAATATTAAAAAAACCATCAATATTAACCATTCCAAATGTTTGGTATCATTTGTTACACTAATAACCTTTCTGACAATATTGACCTGCTCCTCAGCTGTGATAAGCTTCTCAGCACGCCATCCACGTACGTCAATATGATTTCCGTTAAATGGGCACGATTTTGCTACATACTTTGTCCACAGATGATGTACCGAGTGAGTGTACCGATAAACTCCAAACCCCTTCCGGACGCATTTTGCACCCATGCTCAGCATCATCCCGCGATGCGATGATAGGGTGCAACGATTTGTTTATGTGGCCATCACTCTTCAGCATCACGCTGCATCAATCCAGCCAACGCAGAAGGATGATATGGAAAACAGCAGCAGTCGCCGCTTGAATGCAACATGGATGCAAACGGTCTGGTTTGGTTGCCGTTTTGTCGGTATCGGCGAACGATCTCCAACCGTGTGGAGAAGGCGTACGCTGTCAGTGCAGTCTTTACACGGCGTTTGGAACGGAGATCGCCGGGTGGGTGACCGGTTTTCCCAGAGGGATATCTTTCGCTGTAAATCTTGGGTCAAGCTGTGGAGCAGGAAAACTAGCGAACCGGGGTCCCGATCAAGATCTTCTATCGGATGCATATTAGAATGTCTGAGCGCACAGCGAATCTCCCGGGGAGATTGCATTTGACGTGATCTACCGGTAATTGCACGGTGCAGCTAGTGCATGGGGTCGGCCACACCAATCGTGACTTTCGAATAGTGATTGAAGAATTTCTCCGAACTTGTGCAGAATTATCACATTCGTTCGCGACCGGTCACAGTTGCAAACATCATAATTTGCTTTTCATCGGGACGTCAGCTACTCTAATGGAACTTGCGAGAAATATGAGTAATTTCAGAATTACGAGTGTCAATCACTTGAGTAACTTTGGTACATTTGACCTAACATATGTTTTGTGATATTTTGCAGCGTAACTTTTCTTCCATTCCATGACATTTCACCCACATTTTGTGTCGTCGTCTGGGTTTCGGAAAACGAGCATTCGGCATGTACAACATGCCATTATTCTGCTCATTGACAATGCCACGAGCGGCTCATTTGTAGCTTCATAATGGGTACGTGCAGTTCTGCTTTGATGACTCTTTACCTTATGGTCATGTGGCTGTTGCAAGAATAATTCACCGTTTGGGTTAGAGGAGAGGACAAAAAGTCCCCCCCTTTTTTACTTCTACTTAAGAGATACCCGACTCAACGAGCTTTCACGCCCTCTCGATGCAAAAAAAAACCGCATCGACCGACAGCGGTATGATGTCCGAGCCTGCGTGCGCATGATGCGCTGAACCCATGAATTATTCATCTCGCCCGGGAACTCTCGTCGAGTAGGCGCAATAGACAAACGTGGCCGGCACAACGAGCTGCCAACAAGCTGCCGCTTGCTACTCCGCTGCAAGTACTCACTTAAAATGGCATTAGCCGAGTGGCGCCTGAGACCACCGCAGAACGGGACCGGCGGAAAGCTTCTTCACGTGCCAGCCACATTTCCCCGTGGACAGCTGTTTACTGGTAACAGCTGAGCAGACCAACCACGGGTGGTGAACCCTTCTAAAGGGTATGATTATCGCTACCGACTCTCGGGCATCCCTGGATTGGGATGAGGCGCGCATCTTTGGCAGCATCTTTCAGCAATCACACAACAACGAACCGTACACGACCGAGGATGCTGAGAGGAGGAGAAAAGGGTGTTGATGATGGTGGAGACGGGGAACGATTCATTCCGTGATTTGCACCTTATGCAAAAGTGCAACCCATCGATCAGTGGAATCAGCAAGCCAAGATCGGAAGCCAAGATTAACGTTGGTAAAGATGAGCAAAGAAAGGAATGGCAAAGCAAAAGAAAAAAACACGTACACCAATCTGTACATAAAGGAAATTATGTACGAGATGATGTTGGACGTCAACACCGGGACGACTCAGTTGAACAAATTGCACAAGGCAGTGGGGCAGAGTTTACGACTACTTTTGCTGTTTTTGTGTGCTGCCTCCACACACATGTTGGCACCATCTGGTCGAACGGTTGATGATGGCGGAAACATTACAGACAAACTAGCAAATCCTGTTCCCATAAAGGTGAAAGATTTAAGGAAAAGAAATGGATTTTTTTATATACAAATTTCTTGTAAAATTGCGAAAAGATCGGTCTGCCCGAAGGAACTTTGATTGGAACCTGACCTAGAAAACATGATGGCGCAGGTGGTGTGTTTAGTGCATTGTTTCTTTATATGCAGAAAGCAAAAATAAACTTGCTCCGGATCATCATTAACTTCATAAACAATGAATTTCTCTCTACATTGCTCACATTCTTCCATCGCCTTGCTTGCAAACATAAAAATAACAACCGAGTTCAATACAATTTGTTTTTCTCGCTGTCCAAAGCTAAGATCGCCATAAAAAACGTCTCCACCACCAGCAGATCGTTCGGATCACCATAATTCAAATCTGCAGCACATAAAACCGCAAAAGCGGGAGCATATGTATTTACCTTTCCAGCCCAGATCGTTACTGTCGGTGGGGGAAAATTTACGACCCAACACCACCCCAGCCCGGGGTGGGGGGGAGATTGTTCGGTAGCATCATTGTTTCACGATAAAACCCTGTTTGTAACATAAAAGCGACAACTTTAAACAAAATAACCCTTTCCAACTCTGCCAAACGGCCAGACATTGATTCTGGCTGGGGCACAGAACAGCAAAAAACATACATAAAGATCACATTCGACATCATACAATGACGGATGAATGGCGTGTGAGAATTTCGGGCAATCACACGGGAAACGACAAAACAAAACGGAACCGAAGGCAATTAGTTCGAAGATGCAACAAAGCATTCAATCGTGTGCGTTTTAAAAGTTCGCTAAATATGAAACAAAGCGCAACATTTGGAACTCTATTGTATTTACGATGAATTTCCCTAACAAAACCCATTCCCAAAATACATTGTTGTACGAGTGATGTTGGAAGATTCCGTTGCGGTTTGCATCTTCACTCGGTGTAGTTTCCATTTCTCTCAACCCCCCAATTTGTGCGCCCATAAACCCAACCCAACCGCGATTGGTTTTCCATTAGGAAGCTTATCTGAAATGTGACGTAAAAATGGTCAAAGTGATCGCTTCTACACCATTCAAAGAACCATTTGTGTCATCCACTGTTCATAAAACGCTCGAGACCAGACGACTGTGGTGGTTTGGAGAGAATCAAAAAAAAAATACACCCACCACACCCACCATAACTGATGGGAGGGGATGGGCACAAGCTCCAACAGTTAAATAAAGAAAAAGGTGTCGACAGACAATTCGAATGCATTCGGATCCGATTAGCTAAACGGTGGGATCAGTCGATCGACAGCATCCATGCATCGGTTTTCTATCTCAACCGCCCGATACGTTAATGACCTTCGAATGATTGCGCGGCGGAAAAGCTCAGGCAACTGATCAAAGGAAACCGAATCCTTCATCGGGTGAGGAAAGATTGATCGGCAAGCTTACCAGCTGGTGCGCGTCTGCTTTGGAATAACGGAAATAATGAGCATTTTATTATAATTTGACCTCGCCCCATTACTTATCTAAATCGTATTCAAACGATGCAGTTTATGCATCGGTGCAGTTGGTCGGAAATAATCTTCCGCAGGATCGCTTCTATTCGATTTATTCCGAAACCATTCTTGGAAGAGATTGATTTTGTGAGATATTTAGAGGAATTCCTCAGCTAAAACTAACTCTTTAAATTCGAAAAAAGCGATATTGAAACTCTTAGAAAGAAAGTTGGACTTAATGGTGCAGTTCCTTTCAAGAAATAGTGTCAACCATTAGGACCTTGTTAGGAATTTTATTAAATTTTGTGCAGATCCTTCTCAGCCGACACGTCCGGGAAAGTCGGAAAGTCTATGCTAAGTCGTCAGCGGTCCTGTTAGACATATCTCTTCAGTTAGTTTTATAGATCTTATTATAGACTACAAGATTCAGGGACAAGTAGACAAGTAGTCGTTTTAGAAATATATACTTAGTATTAAATGTCTGGGATTAGAAAATGTCTCTACCAACTGATCAACCGCAGGACCCAATTATCTCAATAATTTAAACTCTTTTCTAAAAATCATCAATAAACTTCTACCTAAGCTTTGCTAATTTGTTAGTTGCGAATGCTTTGGACCGATTCCCCTTCAACTTGCCAAGGAGAGATTAAATATTTTAAAATCTTCATAGCTCCAGTTAATCTTGAAAAGTGTCTAGAAATGATTAAAACTTAGTCACAGCATTTCGAAAATGTCCTTATATTTTTCCCCCTCATTTGAATAATATTTACACGAATGATGAAAAACATTCTCCCTATTAAGCAAGATGCAAACACCGCAAACTTGCCGCAATCCATCACGCAACAACATGCGGTAGCTGTCGTTCCTGATAATGGATTCATACTACTGATGCCCTTAAGGGTGTGCACCCATTTCAACGAGACCACCCAGAAACGCACGCACGCACACGAAGACACGCATGAAGTTTTTCTCTTCTTGCACTTTATTTTTACGCGCGATTTGGTGATTGAAATTCAATAAATTTACGCTCGCCTCTCGTTTTTAGGAAGGGAGCCAGCAAATTACCGGCCAGCAAGTGGCGCTTTCATGACGCAAGGTGCGTCGTACACTAGTGCAACAAGTGCTGTGAAGTAGCCGTAAGGTTAACGATCGCAGACACAGGAAATTAATTAGCCCAATGTTTGCCCACAGGATCCGCACAATGTGGCTCCTAGCTGCTGGCTAAACTACCGGCCCTCTCCGGATGAACTCGATGCTTGTGGAGCTGCTTTTGCGAGATGGTGGATGATGAAAATTCCCAAAGTCACTGCCAGAGTTCGCATGGGAACCTCTTTTAGACTCGTCCGACGAATAAAGTCTTGACCGACCGGGGGCACCTTTCAACGTATGCTAAAGC
>STHB01000003.1:21756698-21834334 GCA_018908115.1 Anopheles rivulorum | reverse complement strand
TATTAGGTGTATTAATGTGTTCGTGCGGTTTTGGTATTAATGCTCCCATTTATTTATTACATATTTATTGAATCTGGCAACACTGCCAATTTGAAGTGTCATTATTGGGCTACAATATCCACTATCTGTCATTTTGATAAATAGTAAATAACATAGTATCTGCGAGCACCGAACATGGCATCATTTGTACCAAATAATGTGTTTTTGCGGGGAGTTTTGCTTCATTATTTCAATATGAAGAAAAAGGCTGCCGAAAGTCATAAAATTTTGGTAGAAGTGTATGGTGACCATGCTCTAGCTGAACGAACGTGTCAGAAGTGGTTTGCACGGTTCAAAAGTGGCAATTTTGATTTGGAAGATGAGGAGCGTTCCGGAGGACCACGAAAGTTTGAGGATGGAGAATTAGAGGCAATACTGGATGAAGATCCATCACAAAACCAAAAAACACTTGCACAGACACTGGGAGTGGCTCAGCCAACCATTTCTCTTCGATTAAAAGCAATGGGAATGATCCGGAAGGTGGGAAATTGGTTGCCCTATGACCTGAAGCCAAGAGACGTCGAACGCCGTTTGTTCACTTGTGAACAACTGCTCCAAAGGCAAGAGCGGAAGGGATTTTTGCATCGAATAGTGACTGGTGATGAAAAGTGGGTACATTACGATAATCCAAAACGTCGTGCAACGTATGGATACCCCGGACATGCCACATCATCGACAGCCAAGCCGAATATTCATGGCGCGAAGATCATGCTGTGTATTTGGTGGGACCAGCTGGGTGTGGTGTATTATGAGCTGCTACAACCAAACGAAAAGATCACTGGGGAGGTCTATAGACGACAATTGATGCGTTTAAGCCGTGCTTTGAAAGAAAAAAGACCACAATACGCCGATAGACACGACAAAGTCATATTGCTACATGACAATGCCAGGCCACATATAGCGGTACCGGTTAAAAATTATTTAAAAACACTCAAATGGGATGTCCTACCCCACCCGCCGTATAGCCCAGACATTGCCCCTTCTGATTACTATTTGTTCCGGTCGATGGAACACAGCCTGGCTGACCAGCAGTTCCATAATCACCAAGAAGTGCAAAAATGGATGGAGGATTGGTTAGCGGCCAAACCGCCATCTTTTTTCCGCGACGGGATCAGAAAGTTGCCTGAAAGGTGGAAGAAGGTTGTGGAAAGTGACGGACAGTATTTTGAAAATTGAATAAATTACCATTTCGCCAAAACAGAGCCCAAAACTTTGGTTAAAAACCGCACGAACACATTAATACTCCTAATAAAATCATAAGTAAGAATATCTACACCCCAGCTATATTCGATACTATTTCAAAAGATTAAAAAAATAAAAACTGTGTGAGTTCATAAGGTAACGACTATTCATTGTCGTAAAATCATACAATATTGTTCAACCATCCCATTCCCAAAGGTAATTCCCCTTCATTACATAGTATTTTTACCGAGACTATCATGCACACCACTGGATCATGACCTTCCCCGATACGCCGAACAAAACCAGTCCACACGCCCAAGAAACGCTTAAAGCTCGATACAACTTTATTGACCTTTCCCCGAACAGGCGCTAATCGTGCCAATAATTAGCAACAATAAAGCCTAGAACGTCTGGAATCGCTGACGTACACGAAAGCAGGAACAGTAACAAGCAGGCAGGTGAAACAATTCCAAACCGATCACGTGTATGGATGCGCCTAATAACCGGACGGTAGCGATCGATCGCCGATCGAACGATCCCGTACAATGCAGAAATTATTTACAAACGTACGCGATTGCTGGTAGTATTATAATGAGTGGAATATTTGCTTTGCCACTGCTGTGGCTCATCGCGTCCATCGATCCGTTCGCTAGATGCTGTCACCTGGATAGTGCAAGTTTGCATTAAAACCATTGCTAGCTTACAACATATTCAACGATTCCCGGTATCCGTCCGATGCGATGGGTGGCTTATCAACTATTTACTGTTCCTGTTGACATGACGGTGCGGAAATAGAACCCGTCGAAACGAATTACTATTTCCGGAAAAGTGTGCTCAGGGAAATCTATGAACCAAAGGGTTTTCTAGACGTAGTATTTCCCCAATTTTATCGACAACGAATTCTCACCGTAAAAAAAACACTCAGAACAAAGGCTCCCGGGGGGATTCGAACAGGTTGAACCAGTGCGCGCCCACCTTTGCACACACACGCTGGTAAATAATTCAACTTTAATTGATCAGTCACATCTATCTTGATTTGCGCACTGTTTGCGCACCGTGCCCCATCAGTACCGCGCACGATTGCGCTACCCTGTAGTCTAGGTACGCATTCTAATCTTGCCCGCAGATAGATAGGCATTAGTCAGTCGCGCGGTCTTCCCCGTGCATCAGAACCTCCGTACAGCCCCAGGCTAGAGGCTTTGTGTATGTGCGCGTACTAACACGCCAGTACTACTGCCAACGCCACCCGGGGCTCGTGGAAAAGCTTATGCGATTCTCGCTAAACGCTCGCTGGGGAGATGGATCCGCTGTTCGATTTTCGTTCATAAATAAACGCCACCAGACGGACGGAGAGTGATTCTGCTCAATGCACGCTCGCCACTGACACGGACCATTTCTAGCGATATCGTGGTTACCCATCCTGGATGTCACGCAAAGTCGTACTGCGCCGCTGTGTTGTGCTTCGTGATTTTTGATCCCGATAATAGTGTGTGACATATCTGTTCCGGTAACTCGCACGTGTAATCGATTATTGTGTACCAGTGTAGCCGTAAACTCGCAACAGTGTATTGCCAAAATGGGATCCAAAGCGCATCATCATGCGGGAGGTTCACACTCTGCCAGTGGCGTGAGATTTGTTGTCATTCTATGTCTCACCGGTCTGCTGGGAGTTGCAATGGCTTGTGTAGGTATTTGCTCGTTTCCATACTAACCGTGTACTCAGTGTCCGCTCAATGTGGCGCTTTAATGGCAGTGTGTTACACGTTGTGATCCTCCGCATGATCGAAAATTTTGTTTCTTCAACTCCACAGAACGGTGGTTACAAGATACGGGTGAAAAAGATTGAAAACTGTGCCGGTGCGGATGCAATCATTACTGCCGATGAAAATTTCACCGTGGTGTTGACGAAGAATTGTGATATCAAATCGCGCGGCTGCGTGCGATTTAAGGACTTCAAGACGGGCAACGCAAAGTACACCATCTCCAAGGACGGTGTGCAGGTGCTGCAGGGTTCGACCGACATCTGTGACCAAGCGTCCCGGCCAAGGCGTACCGAAAACATTGCCGAGCTGTTGCGCAGTTTGGGCGTGCCCGAGAAGTGTCCTATCGATGCGGTAAGGAAGCCTTAATCGGTATTTCTGAACAGTGCAATGATCGAATCTATCACTCTCTCTCTTTTTCAGGGTCAAATCTGTACCGAGCCCAGCCAGGTGGTGAATATTAATCGCTTCAAACAATATCTTCCTCTCGCGCGGGGCGCTATTGCCGTGGACGTTTCCGTTCAACATGATTCGGTAGGTGGCGGCCAATTTGTGAAACCATGTGCCATTACGTACTAATTAATTTTGGGTTTTATGTTACAGGGTAAAAGTTGCTTCAAGATTCGTTTCGACATAACCAAGTAAAGACGACAGCAACGAGATCCTTCAGTGTGGCCAATTGAAACTAATTATCTTTTCTTAATTAATAAAAATATGTTATACAATTGTTTACGTTGCAATCGGGTCTAATCTTTTTAATTAGTATTTTAAATATCACACAACATTGTGTAATGTTCCATTTTTGTAATAATTACCAATAATTAATTTCCTTTCGTGGTTTGTTTTTTAATCATATGATGTGTTATGACAGAATGATACAGTGCTGACTGTTACTTGTTATGATGGTAATAGCTTGATGGTATCGATCGAAGAGGGATCATGAGGATCATCGAAGATATTGCTTCAACTCGACCTTCGCCAGAAACAAACGATCAAAGGTCAATCTTGGAGGTTCTTGTAATGTGTTACATTGTCTTAAGATTAACTTTATTTGATAAAGTATAATTGTGTCTAATTAAAATTCAAGAGCTAATAATGCAGTTGTGTAATGAAGTGTGATGAGAGATTATAATACTTGCTATGTTAATGAAAACTCTATCTGCAGCCTGAGATAGACGAATGTAACGAGTTAATTGTATGATTTCATATTATGCTTTAGTAAAATTAAAGTTAATAAAGCACGTTCAACTCAAATGCCTTCAATAAGGTAAAATTAAGTGAAACAACCATTTAGTGAAGTAGCTCAAATGGTAGCCAAATCACTTCCAAATCGGAAGTTATACTGTCTGTTTGGTGGGACTGCAAGGATATCATTTATTATGAATTGTCTCCGTCTAAAATCAGAACTCAACTGTCAACAGCGGGGCCGTATGAAGGTAGCAATGAACCAAAAACAACCAGAATTGCCTAACAAAAGAGTTGTGTCTGTTGGACTTTGTCAGAAACTCAGATAGATTGTCTGGCAAGTTTTGATGCATGAACCGTATAGTTTGGATCACGACGTGATTATCACCTTTTTCTCGGAACGCAAATCATCCGGAGTGATAAGATCAAGAATAGATTGTGGACATCCATTGCCTAATTGGAGTTTTTCTTCCAATAAGATCCAGTACTTCTACGAGAGAGTTATTATGATCAAATGATCAATCGGTTTTATGTTAATATGTTATCGATTTATCAATGAAGATAATAAAAATATCGTTCAGAGGCGTACTTACACTATAACATCGAACAATTTGTCCTGTCATTCCTGCCTTTATTCACCCAAATCTTCATGACCTTCCCTGTGGTATGGTGGAAAACGATCCGGTTGAGATATTCGCACTCGGCCTATCCTATGTGAAAACCCGTCGTCACTACAGTAAAAGTTAACACAAAGCCACACTTTGCAGATCAACCCATCACAATGAACTGCCGTTTTTTTATCGTAATAAAACTGCTTTCGATTGTGCAGCATCTACCGCAAAAGGGAAATACGCTTCACTATTATCAACTTCAAAATGATTGAAACTCTTGCAACTCAGATCCACAATGGTGGATTGGTAATTATTGGTTTGGTGTCCCCATGGTAAAAAGAGACCGGTCTGTATCAATCTTTCATTTCCTGTTACAAATATGTATATAACTCAACAACCTGAGGTGTGAACATTCACCCAAGTTGTGACTGCTGCTCATCAAACAAGTGTGCTCCAAAAAATGGTGTCCGTTAACTTATGTCTGTTGAACGTTCTGTTTATCGTCGGTGTTATTGCACGTGGTGCTTTGGCGTGTGTATGTATTGATCGTGAACATCTTAAGATGAACCAGTGTCCAAACTCATCTCGCGACTCTATTATATTACTTTCGTCCAGAAAGATGGATACTCCATCAAAGTGAACAGCATCGAGAACTGTGCAGGACCGGATGGAATTATAACGCTTTCGGATAATGCTGGCCTCACCATGCAGGACGACTGTTCCCTCATACTGGAGGGATGCGTAAAGGTGAAAAACTTCTACACTGCGTCCGGTACCGTCAGCGTGTCGAAGAATGGAAGGCAGCTGTTCCAGAAACCGATCGATCTATGCAAAATCGGTTCCAAGATGCCATTCGTTGGTGACTTTCTGCCCGATGGCGTGTGTCCTCAGGCCGAGGTAAGGTTTTGTTTGGTGCTAACCTATGCGGTGTTTAAGATAGAGTTTAATCCCTAATTCCATTGCAGAACGAAATGTGTGCCGATCCGAACAGAAAGATACCGATGGACCGGTTTAAGAAGATGCTGGTCGTAATGAAAGGTTCAATGGCGGTCGAAATTAATCTAAATCATGATACGGTTTGTAGCAGCAAAAAGGATTTATGCTGAAATTGTATATTTAAACAAATATTTATTTTCCTTCTCCCTAGGGTAAGAGTTGCATCAAAATTGAAGCGGAAATATCCAAATAAATATTCAATTCTTTATTAATAACATAATGAAAACGTTAACCTGTGTGCGGATGGAATCGTCTAAATGAAGCCAATCAAAGAGACATTATACAAATAAAGTAGCTACAGAGAATAAATTGCCTCGCAACTGACCGAATCATTTACAGTTCGCGCTTTTCTTGTTTTATTTTTTTGAAAATCCTGATGCTAAAGAAGTCATTATTTGGTTGTGTTTTTGTTGTGTAATGTTTAAATCGAGGCAGATGATGGTTGATGATTTTTCCCCCCGATGAAAAGCATGGTTCAGGAATCAAAACAAACTACATCATCCCTCTAAAGGTGTATTAGTGCGCAGAGTATTAGTGTTTAAAATGCAAAAAAATATCATCATCAATGGAATGTGAAGCGACAGGAATGGGTGTCTGGTAAAAACACTCTTATTATTTCGTAACCCTTTTTTTGTTGCACTTAATAACAACACACGAATATCGTTACAGTGCCGCTAGACCACCGTACCAGATAAAGCGTTGCAATTAATTGCACACCGGAAATGTACCGTTGATTGAGCAGTTGCACTACGAATGATGCACGCGGGATGCTCTTGCATTATAAATATAAACAGGTGCAACATCGCGATGAGTTAATTGTGTACTTTTCACCTGTTCAATTAAGCCCTACGATGTGCTCTTACCGAAGTTTGATTGTGTTTTTGGGAGTTGTTGTTTTGTGTCTTGCAAACCGAGCCAGAGGTTGTGTAAGAACGAACTTTAACCAAGTCAATTATGTTTCAATAAGCTTAAAACCTTTCTCTTACTTTTGTAGAATGGTGGCTACGAATTGATTGTGCACAGCATCGATAACTGTGCCGGCGAGGGACAGGTCGTGACGATCGATCCCAAGTCAACCGTCACACTGACGGAGGACTGTAAAGTGAAGTCAAAGGCTACGGCACGCACCACAGGATTTCAAAAGGCAGAGGTAAGGTTTGGATAAAGTGTAGAAGAATAATAAATAAGTACAATAAATCGTATTGCCCATCCATCTGATCAGATGCAAGTGACGATCACCAAGAACGGACTGCCGGTCATGAAGGAAACGGTAGACATCTGTGCGAATCTGAATGAGGCGGCCAACAATAAGGAGGCGGCCGAAATCATCACCATGTTTGGCGTGCCGGATCACTGTCCGGTGGCAGCGAGTGAAATCCGTACCGATGAAAGTCAAACGTACAGCTTGGAGAAGTATAAGCATCATCTGCTGGTAGCGCAGGGACGTTCGATCATTGATGTGCTCGTTAAGCATGATAAGGTAATGGGGTTTTATAAAAAAAAACCATATTGGAAGATAGTTTCATTCTTCTTTCTCTCTATTTACACAGGGTGAAAGTTGCTTCAAGATTGACTTGGAGGTAATTGCACCAAATGTGTTAGGCTAACGTGCAAACTATTCCATCAAGTTGAAGTGCTGCATTACTGTCTTTTCCATCGCAAATATTAAGCATTTTCATGAAATTGGTGCAAAATAAATAAATGTCGTTCAAACTAAAACAGCAAATCACGTGTATGACGAGAAGATAGACACTCCGATGCTTTAAAAACAGATTAGTTGAGAGATTTTTCATTAAAATGTTTGGCTCTCAGTTGTTTTTGAAGGTAAATTATATTTTTGGCATAGAATTTGAATGTTTTAAATATTATTATTATCTTGTTCTAAATAAAACTGGGAAATAAGTTCACTTGTACAATTCAGCGCCTTAGAAGCGTGAGCTAAACGCATGGTGAGAAAAATGAGTGAAATGGTGAGAACCAACGAGTGAGAAGAAACTCTCATCACTCATTATGTGCTCACGACGGTGAGTGCGCTATTCACCGTACAAGGGTGACTATTCCGTACAGGGTTGTGAAATTTACTGTGCTTCTCCCCATTATTCACGCCATACTCCCACTTAGCATAGCTAAATGTTAACCTTGAAGATGTTAAAAAAAGTTGGAAGTCTCTTTGACGAATCGTGAATGAGTCAATCGCGTAATCGCGCTAGAAGGCTTTAAAGACCGTGCCTCCATTCATGAAACCCGGCCGGCAAACAAACGAGATGGTGACCTCGGAGCTAAAGAGGAAATGACCAGCTCAAATGTGACCTAAACCACGGTCAAGATCAATAGCATCGGACCCGGCAGGAGGTTTTAGCGTTTAATTTACATCTTGTGACTATTGATTGATTTTTTGTTTTGCTTCCATATTCTGTAAAGTAAAACTGATACATAATACTATCTTCGCAACATTATAATGTGATAAAACATTCGGAAAACTTTCATTTTTTAAGTATTTTTTGTATGTTTTGCACTACTAGGTAAATAAAGTATTGTTGGGTGAGACGATTAGCTTACATCAACTATTTACCGGACCAAACTACCCCTTAAACGCACTTTAATGAAGACAAAATCGTTCTAGCAAAACGACGATTAACAAACTAATTTTTGGGGACAATTAAAACCAACAAAAAAAACTCCCCATCGTCCGGTAAATGGCGATGTGCGTAGCATGAAAATCGCACTGTTCCGGGGTGAACCCACTCATAACGGGCTAGCATTTGGTGGTGACAGTACACCCATCAAAGACACACAATACACACACATCATGCTTCCCGGTGTAGTTTTGTGTGCGGTTTGTCTTCTGCACCCGTTTGCCGGAAACGCGTTTCCCACGCCACCGTCACCGCTGGCCAAACGATTGGTTGGGTCGCCCGCCGACAAGGACACTTCCGTGCTGCAGCACAATGGTTTACAGCGCACCAAGCGTAATCTAGACATCGGTGGCATACTGAAGACGATCGGTGTTGGGGTGGATGTCGGTGGACCGCAGATTGGCTTCAACGCGCCGAACATTACGCTGGACACACCGATCGGTACGATTGGGAACTTGGGAGCGAATTGCCGCAGCCGACGGGACGATGGCAGTGGACGGAGAGGTGAGGCCGAATCGATGGAAGCGAGCGCCGAACGGAAGGGCATTGCATTAAACTTATCGTTCTGAGATGGCTGGATCGAGTGCAACTGAGCCTATGCATGTATCGTGTGTATTTTTTCTTGTGTATTTGTGTTCTTTCTTTACCTCCCCCCCCCTCCCCCCCTTTATGCTTTTATGCCCTGTTGTCCTACAAAAGCAGGTTTGTTTTTTTTTTTTGGATTGTAAAATAAATGCGCACGGTTTGGTTATTGTTTTGCTTTTCAACTCGCATGGATGCACCAGATCGTAATTCTTTGGAATTGAATTGAATTTAATTGTGTTATTTTTATATGCAATAAATGACATAAATTAGTTTAACAAAAAACCAACCAAAGTTTGTTCTAGAATGTAAATTTTTAATTTGCAGCATGCAGTGCAGTTGAATAAATTATATGTTTTAAACAGTTAAGTAACACAACAGTAAAAATTGTCCGTTAAACAAAAAATAAATAAACAAATCAACCCCGTAAAGAACATAACGAATTGTAAATTAGAAATAAAAACACGCAAATCGAATAACGCAACATACATCAACAAAGCACACCCCCTTTCAAGAAGGGTGTACAAACTCAAACCAACTATTCTCTAGCTACCGCCCTTTGAAAGGGTTCGCGCACAGACGTTGCGACACCACACCAACAAAAGTGGGTGTATTTTGGGTACATTTGCACCCCAAAACTAGTTCAGCGATGAATCAACGGGTCGTGCTGTCTGCAGCAGTACATCTGTGTGTGTGTGTGTTTGTGCGGGCTTTCCCACCATTAAGGTCGGTGGCCCTGGGTGTCGTTGTCTTTCCCTACCCGACCGACTGGTGGCTTGGTTGACCATAGCGTGACCTTGCAGACGGCGAATTGTTTCGCGAGATTGTTTCCGCCGGCTACTACGGCAAAGCGCACCGAAATTGATCCCGCAACATGGTGGACAAACCCCTTTATCCCTTCCCTGCGACCATTTCCTTCCAGCATGGATGCTGTAACATATAAAAAGATCTTGCTGCCGTACGAGTCACGTTATCCAGCGAACGTCTCGTGACAGAGAAACAGGTGTGAACGATTCAGCTTGCCAGCGAGAAGAAGTGACCCCGTACCGAGAATGAAGATCCAGCTTGTGGTGTGTGTTGTGCTGGCGGTACTTTGCTGTGCCGTGTCCGCGGAAGAAACGAACGCGGAGCGAACCAAGCGCCACGGTTATCCGGGCTACGGTGGTGGATACGGCGGCTATGGGCACGGTTATCCGGGCTTCGGCGGCGGGTATGGTGGATATGGACATGGCTATTCGGGCATTGGAGGTGGCTACGGGCTGTACGGTGGACACGGGTACGGCGGATACGGTGGTCATGGATTCGGTCACGGTCACGGTTACGGCGGACATGGCTATGGTGGTTATGGTGGATACGGATACGGTCATGGGCACGGTGGCTATCCCGGTTTCGGCGGTGGCTTCTTCGGATAAAGCGGCGGTGCACAAGTGAACTGAGTGGATTGAGCTGCCGGGCAGATTTCATCTGGACGCGTCCCAGTTACAGCCAAATATGCCAAAATGTGTTATGTTGTTTGTTAAAATTATAATCCCACCCTGAAAAGAAAGTGAACAGCAGCGTGAGGCAGGGAATGCGAGGGAAGAAACAATAAAGAGTTTGAAATAAAACAAGACGATCTTTTTAAACCTAAACCTAAGTACTCACGATCACTTTTACGAATCCGCAAATCTACGTGATGCATCGTGTCACTCCATATTACGCGAATTAAAAACCCGTTCCTGTAACATTAAACTTTCCTTTCTTGTTTACCTGCTTACCTTGGATAAAGGTCACTAGTTTAATACACACTATTTCGGCTTCGTTGCATAATGTGGCAATTATATCTACATGCAGTGTCACAAATGTGACATTAGATCTGATCCGTATACAATTATCTTTCAAAACTCTTCTTTCACAAACAATTAATGTTAATAGATTCTAGCAAATTGTAATTGCATTTATTTACTGAAAAACTGCATAGCTTCATTATTGTCTAGAGAATCTTGAAAATAGAATCCAAAGCAAGGTACATTCAAAATCTACTCTGTGTACTGACATCCACCGCATTGACAGGGTGGCACAACCGAAAGCAAACGAATGGCAAATAAAACGGAGAAAAGAACGATTTATTCCTCTTCTTTATCTAGTAAGTTAAGAGATACATGCTAATAACGGTCACAGTTCGCACACTTTCCTCTAAACAATTAAGGTTTGCATTCATCTGTAGTGCCGCGGGTAGTAAGTAGCCTTAAGTGTGCACGAACCGCGCGTTTCGGGATCTTAGGTAATTTGTTGTAAGTTTCTAAACTTCTTTTTGAGGTAATTATCTCTACCAACCAATTGACGGTGCAATCGGATCGCTAGTACGGATCGAAGATAAGTAGCAGATGCGGTGCACGTGCGAAGTGAAGTTGCATCGATGCATCCGGTGTTGGATCATAATTTGCTCTATTTACAGACAGCTGCACGACTAAGTATGGTTTCATTGATTTAAAAACAATTACACACATAAACTGGACCACCGGTACGAGCTACGGATCGGAAATGCTTCTCACTGATCACGCAGACGTCCTTTAGACCAAATAATAGTTGTCGCGACTTTGTAAACCGCTTGTCCACCGTTCCTGATGGTGATTGATGGATTTTGGTAAATGATACCCACCGTAATGGGTGTGGAGAGATAAGGACTGGTGTAGTACTGGGTAGTGTTGACGTTACACCTTACTTATTGGCCGCGATTTGCTTCATACGGTTCAGAGCGCTGCCCGCCTTGAACCATTCGATCTGCTGCTCGTTGAACGAGTGGTTCAGCTTAATCTTGTCCACCTTACCGTCGGTCTTGATCTCACAGTCCAGCTGCTTGCCCGGGGCAAAGTTGTTCAGACCCAGGATCGAGATCTTCGAGTGTGGTTGGACCTGGAACGGGAAGCAACATTTTATATTGATCGTATATTGCATTCTACTTAAGATTCAGATCATCCGATCCGACCAGCGTACCTTATCGTAATCGGCGGGGTTAGCGAAGGTCAGTGGCAGCAGACCCTGCTTCTTGAGGTTCGTTTCGTGAATACGGGCGAATGACTTAGTAATGATGGCACGGCCACCCAGATGACGCGGTTCCAGTGCAGCATGTTCGCGGGATGAGCCCTCACCGTAGTTTTCATCACCAACGGCAACCCAGTTGATACCCTTGGCCTTGTAGAAACGGGCAACATCCGGTACACCAGCCCATTCGCCCGTCACCTGGTTCTTGATTTTGTTCATTTNGCGAAGGTCAGTGGCAGCAGACCCTGCTTCTTGAGGTTCGTTTCGTGAATACGGGCGAATGACTTAGTAATGATGGCACGGCCACCCAGATGACGCGGTTCCAGTGCAGCATGTTCGCGGGATGAGCCCTCACCGTAGTTTTCATCACCAACGGCAACCCAGTTGATACCCTTGGCCTTGTAGAAACGGGCAACATCCGGTACACCAGCCCATTCGCCCGTCACCTGGTTCTTGATTTTGTTCATTTCGTTGTTTTCGATATTGGTGGCACTGGTGAAAGGGAATTGAAAATTAATGATTAATAAATTGCTGCTTCGAATGTTGACGAACTCTCCAAACCTACCCGATGAACATGTTGTTCGAGATGTTATCCAAATGGCCACGGTATTTCAGCCACGGACCGGCAGCCGAGATGTGATCGGTGGTGCACTTGCCCTTAACCTTAATCAGCACGGTCATCTCGGACATATCCTTGCCGTTCCACACATCGAACGGTTCGAGCAGCTGAAGACGCTGGCTCTTAGGATCGACATCGACCTTTACGCTGGTACCATCCTGTAAGCGAAGGTGAATGGAAATAAACCATTAGAACCTTGACCCATATAATACATTTGCTTCCGAGCGCGTTTGTATCGGAGTGCAGGTATGGCCACATACGCTACACTATCAACAACTGATAAGATAAGCGATCTGCCACGCGATTTGTAGTGAAGAGAAGTTTGCAGTAGAAAGTGAGGAAGGTAGGCTGGTTGGTGTTTTGCTGACTCGTAAGGACTTTGAACGCTGCAATCACGTGGCACTTTGTAAAGCGCGTGTCTTCTCGTACA
This sequence comes from Anopheles rivulorum, assembly GCA_018908115.1. Lineage (NCBI taxonomy): Eukaryota > Metazoa > Arthropoda > Insecta > Diptera > Culicidae > Anopheles > Anopheles rivulorum. The sequence continues at coordinate 21,821,270 of STHB01000003.1, read as the reverse complement.
CTTACCGATGGTGGTGCTTCGTAGGTGTCCATGCCAGGGTCGAATCCCTTCTGCGGGAGCTCATCACCGAACGGCGACTCCAGCTTGAACTTCTTGCCATCGGCACCGGTCAGTTCGTCGGTCAATGGGTTGAAGTTCAATGTGCCTGCAATCGACAGGGCCGTCACGAGTTCAGGGCTGTTTATAAGAAGAAAACATTTGATTAACCAGAGTTTAACTAATATTTATCAATGCCCATTTTACCGACCTCGTGACGAAACAATGCGTAGCCGGGTTAGCATCGTTACGACCGGTGAAGTTACGGTTGTACGACGTCACGATCGTGTTCTTCTCGCCCTTCTTCACATCCTGACGATCCCACTGGCCGATGCAGGGTCCGCAAGCGTTTGCCAGCACGGTGCCACCGAACTCCTTGAACGTCTTCGCAATACCGTCCCGCTCGATCGTGGCACGGATCTGTTCCGATCCGGGCGTCACGTTGAACGGAATTTTCGACTTCAGACCGTGCTTCATGGCGTTCTTAGCGATCGACGCGCAGCGGCCCATATCCTCGTACGACGAGTTCGTGCACGAACCAATGAGACCCACACGAATGTCCATCGGGTATCCGTTCTTCTTCGCGTTCTGTCCCAGCTTGCTGATCGGGTGAGCCAGATCCGGTGTGAACGGTCCGTTAATGTGCGGTTCCAGTTTGTCCAGGTTGATCTCGATCACCTGATCGTACTTAGCACCCGAATCAGCAGTCAATACGCTCTTCTGGTACTTGCCCGCTTCCGCTGCAATCGCGGAACGGCCAGTCGATGCCAGATAATCGGCCATGCGCTTGTTGAAGGGGAAGACCGACGTGGTAGCACCAATTTCCGCACCCATATTACAGATCGTGGCCATGCCGGTGCAAGAGATCGAATCCACACCATTGCCCATGTACTCGACGATCGCACCAGTGCCGCCCTTCACCGTCAGAATGTCGGCCACCTTCAGAATAACGTCCTTCGGTGACGTCCAGCCGCTAATCTTGCCGGTCAAATTCACGCCGATCACGTTCGGGCACTTCAACTCCCACGGGATGTTGGCCATTACGTCGACGGCATCAGCACCACCCACACCAATACACAGTCCACCGAGGCCGCCACCGTTTGGTGTATGCGAATCCGTACCGATCATCAGCAGACCAGGGAAGGCGTAGTTCTCCAGAATGATCTGATGGATGATACCCGAGCCTGGCTTCCAGAAGCCAACGCCATACTTTGCTCCCGCCGTCGACAGGAACTTGTACACTTCCGCGTTGATGTCCTTTGCGCGAGCCAAATCCTTCTCGCCACCGATCTGCGCCTCAATCAAATGATCGCAGTGGATCGTGGACGGGACGGCAACCCTCTTCAGCCCGGAGGAGATGAACTGCAGCATGGCCATCTGTGCGGTAGCATCCTGCATCGCCACACGGTCCGGACGCAGCCGAAGGTACGAAACGCCACGCTGGATGTCCTGGTTGGCCGGATCGTCCAGATGCGAGTACAGCACCTTCTCGCTGAGGGTTAGCGGGCGTCCGAGACGCTTCTTCACTACCTCCAGATTCTTCTGCAGCTTCTCGTACGGCAGGTACACATTCTGGTCGAACTTGGACAGAGCGACCTTGGAAGCAGCGGCACACGACGCATGGAACTGGCGCTGCTGTACATCAACGGCGTACCGGGCAACCTTGCGGGCCTGGTTTTTAAGGAAGAAAACAGAGAAAGGAAATAAATTATTTTGTAACAAGCCAACAGATTAAGTTACACGATCTCACGAGAATTGCATAGAAACGCAAAACAAACAAATCGAAGCACCCATGTTGATAAGCATAATCAGCATTCGATGGTGTAAAAACAAAAATATTCACAGCTCACAGCCGGATGAGCGAGCTGTTTAGCACGATCTCGCGCCTATTTGACGGGCGCTCTTCTTCGCCATTTCCGAGGCGAAGCATCCAGAAGCGGTACGTGATCGATGCAAATTGCAAACATCCACCACCCAACCGTGACAGGGGGGGAGGGAAATCACCGTTCACGAGGCATGCGTTGGAGGAAAGGTAAACAAAAATAGAAAATACGCCAGGCAAGATAGGCTGTGGGAGAAACTTTGATCCTCAGCCGACACGTGATAGGGCCGGCGAAATAGCGGCTGAGTTTTGGGGGGTCGTTCCGTAACGTGCAAAGAAACGTAAATAAACATGCAAGCAGGAAGAACGAGCTTCAGCTTTCTAGCAACCACGATTGCACTTCTGCTCCGATGACATTCCACAAGGACGACGGCCTTGAAACCGCATTCGAAATGCGCCGCGTTCATTGATCGCGGCAAAGGCCGGTTTTTTGTTTCTTTTTCCGCCGCTGTTATCAGTCCTACACAGCAGCCAGAAACAATATGGAACAAACGTCACAAGGTGTCACAAGCAGTAAAAAAACGCTTGAATGAGACCGTGGAGGAAAAAAAAGAAACAAAAGCACGGCCTACTATAGTTTTTGTTATCAGGAAAACGGTGGTACAATCACTTAAGCCTTCGCCAAACCAGACCACGATGATAAAATAGGAACACCCACACATCAGACAGGAAATGGCAGGTGGTTTGGGGAGAGAGAGAGAGAGAGAGAGAGAGAGAGAGAGAGAGAGGAGGGAAGAAGGTTAAGTTAAAGTTCCAACGCGGCGCCATTTAAAGTTCTTAGAAACCGCACCAACCTACGTTTTCACATTCCGTACGAGGCTCACAACTTCACACATTCTCCCGTCGTTGGCAAAAAAGCCGGCAGCGGGAAATGGGAGAAGAAAAAACCCCGATTGCAAAGAGCTCGAATTTTCTCTTAGTCGCATCGATTATCTAACCAACCACTTGTCGCGAGGACAATTTTCTCGGCCAATGTTCTACTTTTCGCAACCACACGCACGTATACTTGAACGAACTGAACAGGTTTTTTTTTCTTCTGCTGCGTTATGCACGTAACGCAATGTCCTTGCGAGTTGTCCTTGCATGCCGTATAGTAACGTATCCTTTACGCTGGCCACCTCTCTACCGTACCTGTACGTTCAGCAGACGGGAATACTGCACCATCGTTGCACACTACACTGGAAATACGCGTACGGGAAGTATGGGATGCGTTTGTATGTTGTTTAAAGCACCACCGACAGCAAAACACCAACGGTCGGAACAAACGGAAATCTTCAGCCTTCTCAGCTGGAAGATGAACTGTTGAATGGAAAAGAAGGTTTAGCGAAACGTTTGCGGCCCGTCGTCGTCGGGTGCAGGCAAGACTGTGTGAAATTTGTAAATGTTACCTAACCAACCCGGGAGAGAATCGAATGAGAATAATTTTGATAGTCCGTTTTCCGCGAATGTCAGATGTGAGGGTTATTGGATTGCAGCAGGCTGGGTCATGGAATGACACCTTTGACAGTTGAGATCAGAAGAGATTGTTCTTTTCATACAGGCTCCATCAACTGTCAAATAGCATTCTATTCTTTGTAAATCAAAAAGAGCCATTTTACAGCAAGAAAGGTGCAAGAATGTTTTCAAATAATATCTACGAGCTAATCGCATTCCACTGTTCGATTTAAAACTCATTCCCAGATCATTTGAAATTTTCTTCTCCTTTAATTTGTCTATTTGCATCAAGCTAATATTTTCAATATGGCGTCTAGAAAAAGAGATGAGCGAACCTGGATTTACGAACATTTCAACATTTGCATTCCGTACAGTCAACAAAATTTTACAGACTTTGTTTACAATGATGCCGACGCACTAGTACGGGCAAAATAACACAGTTTTGAGCAATTGCTGTTCGTGCATTCATTGGTAAGGAACAGTTTACCTTATTCAGCAATGGTGAATGTTATGAAGGGTGTGCTTGTTGAGTGGTAAGACCAGCTTGTGTACGCGTTCCATGTTAGCACTTCCATGCTCAGCTTCGTCACATTCTTTCCCACAGTGATCCTGCTATGAAACAGTTCCTGCTTCACCTGGACGAAACGCAATCTCTCGGGAAAAAGTTCATCATACAAGATTTGGACGAAAAGCACCTTTTTATTTCGGTCGAAATCGTCGAAGTACTGCAGGCTCGCGTTGACGATTTAATGGATCGCATCAGTTTCCCGCTGCACGAGAAGGACGCCTAAGTTAACCGTGTAAAGAAGTACAAACGTAGCCAGCGCACGAACTGCACCGCAAAATGGCCGGACGTGAATCGGGACGCATCCGGGAGGCGGACAAAAAACGCACCCTAGACGATGCGGCACGCCAACGCCGTGCGCGGAAGGCGCTGGAAGCACTGGAGCAAGACAATTTCCACGAAGATCCACACGCGGACTTGGTAATGTCGAAGAAGGTGCCCAAATTTAGCGATAATCTAGACGGTAGTGGACCGAGCAGAAAGAAAAACCGCCGCACGAAGGGTGCCGAGTATTATCGGGCAAAGTATCGAAAAACGTTCCCGCAGCTGTTGGACGAAGAAAAACAGCAACGGCCCGATCCACCGAACTATTTCAGTGCGTCGGCACCACCATCCCGTTTGCCGGAACGACACTTTTGTGCGGTATGCGGCTTTCCATCCAGCTACACGTGTACCGCCTGCGGCACGAGGTATTGCTGTGTGCGTTGTTTAGGAACCCATCAGGACACACGGTGCTTAAAGTGGACCGCTTAGCGAGTGTAAGACTCTTATTTACGGAAAAAGGGAAATTGTACAGCGATTAGCAGGAAGGAATAATAAATCGAAACAGAATCTTTGCAGCTAAACAGGAACATAACGCAAACGCTTACGGAACCATGTTTCTTTCAAATTATCCAACTCACAAGGAAAATCCTTCTCCATTTGATGATGTTTATTTAGAGCATCCTAAATATGACATAAAAATTATTGAATTGTCTAAACGTTACACTTTTTTAGCTGTTTCAGCTCCTTCAGCTTCCTGCCTTCGCGCTCTCCCAATGGTGCCGCGTGTGGGGACACGTACTCTGAAGACTTATGCACGAGTTTATATATCATTTATGTATGTATATATAATTGTCGATATATTTTAAACAAAACCAAACAAACCCCAACTAAACACGCTTCATCCGAGTCCGGTCAAACGAACAATGTAACATTGCGATTAAATCTGAAACATCTTCCCGCCGCTTACGCATCATTCTTTACATTTTTTCCTAACTAAGCGCGACATCAAACATTAGTGCTAGGGTTTCTCGTTTCTCCATTCTTTTCCGTTACCGTTTTAGCTGGCGGTACAACATGCAGTGACGGTTTGGGCTCTCCAACTGTGTCCAACATTTACACGGCTCTATTTTCTAATAGTTTAGCAATAGTTGTGGATTTTCCCTACGAAACGCCCATCAAATTGATTAAAATGGTTTTGGGGCGTTTTTCCTCGGCGCAATGTGCACTTTTTTCGAAACTGTTTCACACCGCTTTTTAGTGCAGTTTTTATGCGGTGCACATCCAACCAGTGTGAGTGGTACAAAAAGTGGTCTCCAATCCAGCGTCCGATTTGTGGATCGTTTCATAAAATACAACACACACACACAAACGACACACGGGACACTTTTCTTGCATATGGTCATTTTACCGGCACAGTTTTGTTTTGTTTGTCCCATTAGTTCTTGTTATTGGTTTTGGGCACAATTTTAAGCGGATTTTTTTTTGTTTCTCGTTAAATCTACTATTTCTGGTAAGTATTCACTATCGAGTTTGCTACATTACGGTTACAATTTCATTTTTGTTTCTCTATATATAATACTTAATCGGGGGGTTTCCCTTTTTTTTTAAATCCTCCTTCCCAACACCGATTCCAAAAATGCATTCAACGAATGCTCGGCCCGCAAAAAGAACAATAGGTACGAAACGCATATCATCATTGTTGCGGTCGATTAACCTACTAAATTTGTGTCGCTCTACACATAAAAAAGTGGCCACATATTTGTGTGGAAAGAACAAAAAAAATAAAATGACGGGAAAATTGCTGTCGCGCTATTGAACGTTCTCGGCAAGTGAGGCACCGTGGAAAGTTAAAAAAGAAAACAAAAATAATTTTATTGTATTGGACGACAAAGTAAAAGGCAAAAAAATAGAGAAGAGAATGAAACACGGACAAAAACAACCATTGCACTGGATGGAAAATAGACACGCGGGTGTATAATTTATCACCCGGCACCTGCTATCGGAGCGAAATAATCCGGATGGATAAGCACCCACGAACAATCCGGTTATGGCAGGATGAGCTTCCGTCCCGCCAGGCTGTATACGTCGCAAACCCGGTCAACGGAAGCGGATAAATGAGTTTAATAATATAAAAAAAGAACGAACCACACAACAGCAAACACTCATCCATCGATGGGGATGCCACCTGCTGGTCCATACGGGGTTGACACCATTTACAGGATGAATATCGTATTCGATGGATTCCATTACTATTGGCCAGCTCTTGTTGGGGGGTTTTTTTTCTGGTTGCCCTTATTACAAACGGATGCGGATTCAAAAACCGCACACTCACACACGAATGCTTCACTGTGTGCTTGATTAACGCTCTTTTTAATATAAGTATGACAATTTAAAGTTTGCAATTGTAAAAACAAAAAAAAAACACAATAAAAATACATGAAAATCGTACAACGGAAAACTTTAAAACACATTCAGGTGTGGTAAACATGTGAACAGATGGGCTCATGGTTAGTATAAAACTAAAGGCAAAACAACAAAACAAAAAGAACAACATAAAAAGCAAACAAATCAACAGTGCAATTGGTTTGCAGCAAGAAAGAGAAACAAAAAGTAAAACCAAAACAAGAACAAAACTAGAACAAAAAAAACCCGAATAGTTTATTAAATTACACGCGTACCAGTTGTGGCAACATTCGTTTGTTTCGCCATTGTTTCGCCATTTTTTTTTTGACACGCTACGCTGCATGTTATTACTGTGGGTATGGCCTCGCTCTGCACAATTTATATTTGTTTTTGTGAAGTGAAAAATATGTCCACTGCCACTGTCTGTGATTTGCTAGTCGTTCCGCCGTTCTTCCATTTTGTTTCCTGTTTTGTTTCCTTTTCCTCATTTGGTATTTGAAACATATTAACAAACACGTAAACACACACACACACGCGCGCGCGTGACTCGAGCGCTCGCACACACACACACAGACACACACAAACACTTTTTCGTGCTTGAATATCGAATTGAATTGTTTGCGCGCGTTATTCTGCTGTTTATTTCGCATTTTCCGATGGTGGCTTTATTTCCACCGCCCTTTTTTCTTTTTGCATTTGTTTTATTTTAAGTTTTTTCTCTCTTTTTCTCTCTCTCTCTCTCTCTCTCTCTCTCTTTCACCCTGTACCTTGTACGGGTGTTGCTGATATGTTTATAATGTACACGTGTTCGAGGCTTGCTTGTTTTCCTTCTGTTTTTGTTTTTCGTCTACTCTGTTCAAACTGTTTATTCGTTCCACACTGAACCGCCTTGTTTTTCTTTCCATGTTTTCGCTGAAAATGCATTTTGTTGCTATTTTTTTTTCGCTTTTGTTTTACTTTTTCTACCAATTTTCATAGCTTTTCTCACCTCCGTGTGGTACATTTATTTTGTTACGCATTTCCTTCCGTCCGTACAAATTGCACAAGTGAAACGGCAAACGCGACCGGGATCGGGAATCGCTTGTTTTTCTTTCCTGCCGTTTTTCATGGCCATTTTCCGGCTCTAATTAACCAGCCGAACGTGTACGGTGCACCCAGCAGCCGGGACATTTTCACACTATTAACGGCTTGATTTTCACGTACGCCGCACTGCTATTTTGTTCATTTGTGTATATTTAAATTATTGGCATGCTTCTTCGCTTGTTTGTTCACTCGTTTGTTTTTCGATAAATAACGTTTAATTGGTCCTATGGTTACGAGAGCATTTTGAAACGTTCAGTTTATATGTTTTTTTTTTGTTTTGTTTGGGTTTTTTGTTTTTATTTGTGGGAAAATGCACATCCCCATCCCACTTTGGCTTCCAATTTGGGCTTTGAAGTTTGGCTTGCAATTATTCACATCAATGTGAGCGTTCTTTTTTTATTCTAGTTTTGTTTCATCAACAACCCGGAACACTATAGGCACCGAATCACCGAATTTCAATTTCCTCCCCAGTGTGCGTTTCATGAAATTACAAGCACGGAAATGTGTATATCAAACGAGCTAATTTTTGATGCATTATTTACTGTCCAACTGACGCATGATTGCGTTTCCGAACGGTACCGATTGGTGGTTTGGCCTGCAGCATTAGCGCAATCAGCGCTCGGTGCGCTGTTGCAAATGGCTAATTAAGAGTAGTAATTTGGAAAGCTGAATGCAATGCAAACATGGGATGGAGATTAGAGTGGTGGAAGGTTTTTTTTATTGAATGTTTCGGCGAATGAAAGGTTGCGGTATTTTTATTTGTAGTTAGATACAATTAATCGGTAATGAGCTTTGTGATTGTGCTACAAATTTGTGAGAGCATAAGGCAATTTTAATGATGAGTCGAGCTCCGAAAGCAAATTATTGGATGTTTATTATTTAGTTAACTGCAACAAAGAAACACGAAGGATATTTTAAGAGAAGTTATTGAAACAGTGGACAAGTAACATTATCAAAAATGTGTAAACACTTGGGAAAATTTTTACTAGGATGTGATGAAAGTGAAGATCGCAGCTGAAAGGAAAATTATTTGTCTCGCTTCCAATGCTTAAGTGAACATAATGATTGATTTAGAAACTAAATTGAGAAAAATAGGTATAAATTCAGTCCTTACATTTGCAATTTGTTTGTAGACATCACTATTGATAGCATACAAAATTGTAACTAATTGTTTTATTACTGAGGTGGATTCTACAACCGACATAAACTCATATTGACTAAAAATGTCTTTAACTCTTTCTGGATTTTGCTTATTCCAGTTCTTAGCCAGGTGAACTCCTTTACGACTTAGTTTATTTTAACTTAAACAAGTTCTTTAAACTGAGAATCATTCCACATTCAATCTCAATATAGTCCATTTCAACTAGAAAATAATTATTATACTAGAAGATTTTTTATGCTTGAACTCAAATGCATGTTGTAAGGCATCTTTCACAAAAAAAGCAAATAAAGACGAATATATATCAACAATAGATTCAACAATGCTCATAAATTAAGATAAACGTAGAATCCAGTATCATGTGCTATAGTGAACCAATATTATTTCAACAATTTAACATTTTAAGCAACATTCGATCATATAATAGCACACACACACATTCGACATAATCGATTAAAAAATGCTTTAACATTATGAAACATTTTGGAAATTATTTAAGGTATTATTAAGTACAACTTGTTTATTGAATTTCCCAGAAATTAAAGAAAATAGAGATTTTAGAACTAATATGTTCTCTCTCTTTTTGGCTTAACGACCTACCAGGTCATGCCGGCCATCAAATGGCTTACTAGACTATTAGATACCACGTAGTTGCATAGTCAGTGCTCACTACGGGGGGACGGTCCGAATGGGATTTGAACCCGGTCCGGTCGTGTTAGGGACCTAGCGCCGTTTCCAAATACACCACCAAGCCGCCCCGAACTAATATGTTAAACATGTAAACAACACGTTCAATTTATATCTGTTGCGTGTGCTCTGTTGCACATTTCCTCGGAACAATAAAGGGTTTCTGACTTTTCTAAAAAAGTATTTAATTGATATTAAGCTTCCGTACTTTAATTACCAGATTGTATACCCACTAGTATTGTATACCCATAGATATTGCACTAGTTGCACAGCGAATTTCAAACAAAACTGCGTGAAAGTTGTTAACCTCTTCACCCTTGCACCAACCATTGTCCGTATTGTTTTGATCAAAAGGGCACCCACTATACAAAGCCGGTGCTGATGCTTTCACTGATGATTGAAGCATGTTTGTTGGTGCTCTCTTTTAGTTTCCAGGAACCGACGAAATGAACGCGCCAGAAGGTAATGAGCACTTCGGTAGTGCGTTTTTCGCACCCCCAAACATCATTCATCACCACCTGGTGCATCTCGTTTGGGGGTGGCCAATGCCTTTTGGTGGTGGGTTTGAAACATTTTCCAGTCGCAACAATGTTGGCACCAAGGCGGGGGAGAACATTTGCAAACAAAATTGATAATAAATTTTCCCAACGAAATGTACACCACAAATTGTGATGGAGTTTGGTGTTTCGTATCCACTGTTTGCACACTGTCTCCCGGATTCGGTGCTGCACCAACAAATGATCACCCCTGCCGGAAGCAGTACGATCGACGAACAGATGGGCAATAAGTTGGTTGCATTTTTATTCTCCCCAACACGGCCACCGTTGGCCAACAATGAAACTAAGCTCACCAACGTTCCAAGGTTTCACCCAAGAGTTTTTCGTCCACGTGGTGGTGGATCGGAGCTTTCCCGCGAAACATTTGCCGGGACGGGACGAAGAATTAACGGGTCCAATATCGTGTGGTTATAATTGAATGTATGATTTCATTATTGTTGCACCGCTGCGAGGTGTTGGGTCCCTTCAGGGAGGAAAGCTTACCAGTGGCCGTTACCATTCGAAAAACCCCTTCAGCGTGGGAATGTTTTTTATGTGTGTGTGGGTGTTTGCATTCGCATTTTCTTCACACTTCCATCCAGAACGTTCGAAGGTGCAACATAACGATTGGTTTTTATGACTTTCGAATGGCAATCGTATTTATTATCGACTTGCAACCTCACAGCACATCGACTGTGTATGGGATTTTTTGGAGTTTTTTTTTTGTTGTGGAATGATTTTTTGGTATTGGTCAGAGTTTAAACTACCTCGGCACGTCAATGTGTTCCATTTTTTGTGCTTTTTTTTTGTTGGGGCTTGTGGCTGGTTACCATGGAGTTAACGACTGGGCGCCTCCATAATGTCAATTTAAATTACACCCAATACACGTTACACCGGTCAATTTCGCATCAATTTCAGCTCCATTCCATGCTTTGCTCTTAACACAATCCAATATAGCAAGCGAATTTTTGTTGTTTCATCAATGCAAAAAAAATATTCGAAATCATTTCGTACCATTAAAATACAGTAATTTTCCAGCAGTGATTTCGTGTTAATTTATTTCCTGCACGTTAATAGTAATGTAGAAATAAGATAGTATTCCTCTCCTTTTGATGCAATCATGCGCGTAGAATACATTCCCTTTTAAAACGTGTCCCATCCACCGTAAATGAACATATTACGTGGAATAAGGAACAAAGGAAGATGACGGATACGGTGCCACCTGATGCCTGAGACACTTTCCGATCAATTACACCCATTAGACGGGCATGCACCTTCGTCCCATGACAACCAGCAGCATCCTTAGCATGTGTTCGCAGTTTCATTGAATTATAACCTTCCCAACCACTGCCAGCTAGTGGGACATCACCACCCATCGTCCTCACACTTCACTCGCCTCCAATGATTATGTTATGTGTGGCAAATTGGTTATTTTCCCCCTTTTTCTCGATGCTTCTCCAAAAAATGGAATGCTTTGCCCTGTTTTGCATTGAACATTGAGCACGTATCATAGAGCGCATGTCCGCAAGAAAGGAAGCGTTTTAAAAAACTCATTCACCTCTATCAAAAATGTCAGTTAAAAATGATATTTTTATGGGACAAGTGAAGGAAAACACATCGGAGCTTCTTCTCTCGAAGTGCAAAGAGTAGAATTGATCGCACGATCGATCAGTAGAATGTCGCTCCGGTGCCTGTCATTTGCTTTAATAATGCTCTCTCCCTGACTAGCTTACATACACCATCCACACAATCAGTTTGTGATGTTCATTTTCACTCGCTTTTCCATTTTTTTTGTTTGCCATCGTCATCGTAATCGGATAGCTTCGCTCGTTGGATGGGGACACTACACCCTCGAAACGAGCTAATAAAACCTAACTCACCTGCAATGGAATGGCAAACACGGTCAAGAATGCTTTTAGTTTTTTAAGGTTCCATCTAGTGATGTGCTTTTTGGAACACACCCACGGTTCCGATACGATTCCGGTTAGCATGACTCCGATTCCGGAGCAAAAGTACCACCAGTTCCGTCCGGATACGTCCGGAATCGTTCGGAACCGTCGGAACTGGATCCAACAGCTCCGGACGATTCCTACGGTTCTAGACGATTCTGACGATTCCAGACGGTTCCGACGATTCCGGACGATTCCAACAGTTCCGCTCGATTCCGGACGATTCCAACAGTTCCGCTTGATTCCAGAGAGATTTCAAACGGTTCCGGCAGTTCTTATGGAACCTACGTTCCGGAGCTGGTTCCGAAAATTGTTGGAATCGTTCGGAATCAGCTCCGGTTTTTCGACAATTTTACCCATCACTAGTTCCATCAGCCTGAGAGTGGAAATATATAAATGTTTTTTTCGTTTGACCACTTGCCAAACGATAAGGATTTGTTTTCTCTCTCTCTGTCCAAAATATCTCCCTCCATATGAATGCGATTGGTTCAGATTTTGGAACGAGTTCCTTGCGGCAATCACCTGTTGCTTTTTCAGCACATATAATAATAAAAAAAAACAAAAGCAAATGTTCCCTTGTGGTTTGGCGGCAACGGCAGACCGAGACCGTCACACGTGGGAATGTGTTTTAAGCTGGCGCTTTTCGGTTTTGCTTTTTAATTTCTCACGCTCTCACTCCAATGAATGTCCAAACGGAGCGTGTTTTCTTGTTGTTTTTTTTTTTGGGAAATTCTCGTTCTTTACCAATCCCCCAGCCATGCAGGTTGGGCGCAGGTCAAGCAGAAAGGGCACGTGCTTCAGGTGTCCTTTTCGCCGCATGCACGGAGATGCTTTTCGGGGAATCATTTGGCCCTTGATTCAATGATCCAGCCAAAGGCGCTGGCTTCTTGCAGGCGCTGGCTGGTTAAACTAACCGTAAAAATCATAAATATGAACTCAATTGTTACGATTATGTTGTGACATTTTCATTTGGCCGAATGCTCACGACCGAAGTTTATTTTCCGTGTTTCGGCACGCTTTCCCTTCTCAAGGCGATCTCATAATTGTTTTTGTTGTTCCTTTTGCACGATCCCGATCAATTCGTGCACTTACGTGTGCGTTACGCTTCATTTCACGAACGAAAGCACCAGAATGTTCTTTGCTAGCCTCCGGTTGTTGATCGGCCTCGTCCATGTTGGAGACACAGGATTGGAGTTTCGTGCTGTGCTCTTTTCTACCAAATCAAACAATTCAGCAACCGTGCGAAAACGTTTGGTTCGGTGAATTTATTTATCCACGTGGCCCAGAACAAACAAAATATGGCTTCGAAGCGTGTGTGTGTGTGTGTGTGTGTGTGTGTGTGTGTGTTATTTTTTTGTTCCTGAGTCAATCCGTTTGTTTAAGTAGGTCGATTGATTTAAATGTGATATGCTGCAGTCGAATAATATTTGCAGAAAAATGAACATAAGCAAACATGCAATGGATGGATGATTTGAATACATCGAAGAGAAAATAATATCTTTTCCATTTTGTATGGTTTTTTTTGAAACCAGATTGATTTATAGGAAACCTTTTCGTGTATTTTTGTGAAGTAATGCTTCCATGTGAAAAATTTCCCTACGAACGGTGAGCGCATCTGATCGAATGTAGTGCACTTAGTACGAAATGGGATTTGATTTATTTTGCTTCAAACAGCCAAATTTTAATCTATTTGATAGTGGAGAAATAAAAACAATCTATTCTGTCAGTTTTAGAGCCACAAAACGTTGCACCACCGAAATAGTTTTGTAGATAAATCTGCATATAATAATGCTTGAATTAATGCTCAAGTGTATTTCCATCGGGCAAAGTGACACTCGAAGCGTAGGTGAGTGACTTTCCGGTACTCTCTCTCTCTCCCCTGGGCCCCGGGCATGGACACTACATATGTACGTGTGCATGTGGCAATGTGGAAAAGTTTTTTAATTATTCGCTCGTTCACACACTGCCGGACGGGCAGAGCATTGGCAGCTTGCTTTGTAGGAATTTAATTCATTTGAACACCACGGTACGATGGTTCGGCAAACAAAAACCATGGCATAAAATAACACGCAAATTCGAGCAGCTTGCAAAACTTATGTACGTATGTAGTGGTGGAAGACGCAGACACTGCGGTTCACACTGGTACCATGAAGATGATGATAATGATGAACTTGGTTCATTCGGGGTAAAGGCAGTGGAAGTACACGGACCTTAGTTAGTTCATGTTTGTGGCCCTGCTAACGGCTGCAACGCTACACAATGCTTCGTGTTGTGTTGCATCGTCCAAATTCAATCCTTTTTTTTTTTTTGCTTGTGTTGTGTATCACGAGTAAAAGCTTGATAATCAGGGCAAGCGTAAGCATGGACACTCAATCCAATCACCCATCCCTGTGGCGGTACACACACACACACACACACACACACACACACACACACACACACACACACACACACACACACACACACAAACTGTGTAATATTTATCGAAGTGTAAAACAATTGCCATCCATTCCACCTAAACCCCCACCTCCCTCCCCTCTCATTCTCCCCGAGGGAGTGACAAGTTTCCATTTTACATGAACAAAGCTTTAGCGATTACTTTCAATTAAGCTAATTTATTGTTCCATGTTTTTGTGTGTCGCTCGGTACATAAGGGAGATAGCACACAAACGGTCAAACCTTAAGGCTGCCTTAAGGAAGCACGTTTTGTAGATTAATCCTCTCCCTCGAGGAGAACCGATCGATCGCAAAACGGAGCACAACACTTCGGTCGGTCGGTAGGTGCGAATTTGTTTGTTCGGTCGATCGGTGAAGACAAACGTGAGGTCAATTAAATTGAACCGTAATGAAATTTCGTACGTAATTGAAGCTGCAACAAATACGCGAGCTTGATTGGCTTTTTTTTTGTTTTCCACAAGATGGTAGAGCTGGTAGCCGATAATTAAACTGGTAATGATGAAAAATTTAACTCAAGTCAGCTTGCGACTTGACTTGGTGGTCGTCCGCTTGGTGGGAAGTTAGTGTGATCGAAAAGAGAAGCACACTAAAACACAAATATGTGTTCCAATTTAATAGAAAAAAAGAGGTAAAAATGAAAACCCATTGCTATTTCATTAACGACTGCCAGAAACCAATCACAAGCCATGTGTTTATGCGAGCGCAAAGCTAAATAATAAAAGAACTAACCATGCTAATTTGACCCTCTTTTTCCCATAAAAGTCAATGTAGCAGCAGAGAACTGACAATCGTTCAACACTGTTTGCAACAAAAAAAAGTTACAAACTTTGGATGAAACTTTTGATGGCAACAAAAAAGGTAGCCAAAGGAATGGAAGATTCATCTGTGTTCATCCAACCTTTTTTTTGTTGTTCTTTTGTACATAGCTTGGTTCTGCTTCCTGCTGTGCTGTGCTACAAGCGATGAACCAGTAAGTCCAGCACACTTTTAATTCTAATTAATCTCATTAATTATGCAATTACTAATCATAACTTAATCCAATGTTGCTTCGCTGTGCCCCTTCCGAGCTTTCGAGCGCTAAAAGATCAAGCAGAAGCCGGTTTTTTTTCTTCTCTTTGAGTGGTCACGAGTGGAGTCCAGCACCCTTGCAGTTGATGGGATGTGATGTACAAGTTCGGTGTGTATGTGTGTAAAGCGGAATGCTTAATTTAATTCTCATCCTTCTCCATGTTAAGGTATAATGAACCGAACTGGTTGGGAAAGGGAGGCCCCCAAATTGCTGCCAGGTCGTAGGAAATGGCAAACACTGCACCAGTGTCTTACAGGCGCTATTTTTATCACCCCACTTGTGTGTAAATGTGTCCTTTATGTAGCCCCTTTGCCCCCCACCCAACAAGAGCATCACCTGCATGGTTCCAGCTAGACACGTATGACACTGCTTAAGCGCTCGGTGCCCGGGGAAATCATCGTTTGTCTGGGTGGGTCAAACTCAACCAAAACAAAAAGAGCAACGAGCCAGAAGATTGTTACAATGTAGATGGTTCACTTGAGAAAAGCGCAATAAAGGCAAAATGAGAGGAGAAAAAATGTCTGACCAACGGTCAGTGTTTGTATGTGTACGCACTCCCGAGGACGATGGGACGCTCAGCACCATGAAAGTCGTTTTGTATTTTAATTAAACTCATTCTCTGTCTTCCGTTGTGTTTTTACTGTTTTTATATTCAGTATTTTAGACAGCAACAACACTCAACATTAGCATGCTAGCGTGTAGGTAGGTTTTTTCCCCCCGGTAAAAGGACATGAACTTTTTTTCTTTGGGATGGTTAAGAGTTGCTACATAATTTCAACACACGGAACGGAACTGTTCTTTGCTTTCACCACATTCCGGACTGCAGCAGATGCAGTTGAGATGGGATGTACACGTGTTGTTTGGTGTTTTATTACCTTCTTTCTTGATGCTGCAAGACGCACCCATACAATACACTAGTTTGCTGGCGGTTTTAGCTCTGTTTCGCGTTTAGTTTCAAAGCTTTCAAACAAAGCAAATAACTTCAACTTTAAGCTTAAAGCGCAGCTTATTTTTAGGGTACCAATGGTGAAACCGAACCGAACTGCTTCGGAGCATTAAACTCAATACAAACCATTGGCTGCTGGAACACACACGCTTTAAGCACAATCGATTCAATGCAACGCTTTTGCCATACTTTCAGCTCTTGAACGCACTCGAAACCATGAAACCGCAACACCGAACAACCCCCACCACGTACAGATCGGAAATGGGTGTATCGCCACCCATTTCAGCACCATTCGGCCGGTGCTTGTTGATCATACCATCGCTTAATCACCTTGGGTTGGTGTTTTAATTNTTAATAGTTGACATTTTCCTTACCTTCGCCGAACGGAGTCTTAGAGATTCCGGTTACAGTGGAATGCTGTGCTTCGTTCTTAACACTACACTTAACCATTCAAAAAGGCATTTCAATGAGATTTTTCAACCGTGCGTGTTGTGTTCTGTGGTTAGGTACAGTTGCGTTCAGTAAAAGAGCAGTGTGGTAGTGGTGGTGCTTTTAGTTTTGGTGTTACAAATAATATGGAAAGATAGAAATTTTCTCTATTAAATATGCTAATTACAAAACAACGATAAATAACTATCTAAAACATAACTCAAATTAAAGCTTTTAAGTACTTCCATAAGACAAGGGCAACGAAATCCTGTCGAAATGGATAATTAAAAGCAAAAATGTAACGTTAAGGTATTGTAATAGTGCTTTCACTAAACAAACATCCACATTCCCAACTGTTAAAAATTGCATGAACGCATGTGTTATTGCATGTTTGTAATTAAACCAAATGAATAAATTTTGTAAATGTTTAATCAACCAGTTTGCGACATTACATTAAACGTATAATGAGATTTTAAGGAAAAACTATAAATATGCTTTAAGCCATCACTGGAATAATTGAACTTGAATAAAAGACTTGAATAAAACATCAGCATAACCAAAGGCTTTTATAGCTTTTCGTTTTGTTTGACACTGCTAATTTTCGTTTAGATTAATAATAATTAGTTGAATGTATTTGTTATGGTCCAATCTGACTCGGTAGATCTGTCACAGGAACTCACCGGTGACATGTACGATCACTGGTCGATGTGTAAGTGCGATCTACCGAGAGGTCACCGTACGGTGGATCACGATAGAGAAAGCAAAGGACAGAAGCGTCCTAGCGTCCGAGCTGTCAGTTGCCATGTGTGCGTCCTTAACTTAGTGTAGTAAATAAAGTAGCGGGTAATTCATAAAACCCACACCAAAACATGAAAATGTTAAAATAACAAATGTGATAAACGAAACGAAATGCATTTTCATACATTTTTGTGGCAAAATCACACACTGCTCTCATTATGAACACAATTGTCTGTGTACTAAGAATATCTTTAGCGTTCACTTCTCGTAACACTTACTATCGTACGCATTGCTGTTCCTGAAGTGAAGCAATAGCAACTGTTTCACTCATACACGATCGTTCAGCTCAATCACAAACTTCGGTCCCGACCAGCGCGGCAACTAATTCACCGGAAGTAAGGATCCCCTTCGGTTTTCGGGTTGATGATGGTGGACGATGCCCATTAACTGTTCGTCGAGCAGTTCGCGTGCTCGTCGGGCCGCAACGCGGGCGGAATCTCTTCGTACGGCCGTACGCCCGACAGGCGCTGATTTTCGCGCACCTTTTCCACCTCCTCGAAGACGCGCAGCAAGTTCCGGCCGGCCAACTTTTCCAGCTCGTCCACCGTCCAACCATCGCCGAGCAGTTCGGCAAACAGGCGCGGATAGCTCGAAACGTCCTCGAGATCGCGGGGCGTGCTGGAATGCAAAAAAAAGGAACGGGGAAAAACAAAAATCCCCCGAATAAAGAAGGTGGAAGGAAAATTTATGAATCTGTTAGATGGTTTTTCTTTCGGTGCTCCAATTCGTGCCTTTTTTTATCGGCAGACTTTTGGAGCTGTTTTTTTTTGTTTTGTTTTGTTTAAAAGTGGCTGTAAATAAAACGAAAGGGACAATGCCTATGAAAAAAAATGCTAAAAGAAAGAAAAAAAAAACGAAAACTTTCACACAATCGTTAGACAAAGCCCAAGGAAAAAAAAAACTGAACCGGAGTCAGTGCACCATTAAGCACGACATACGAGGCGTTGAGACACCGTAATCATATTTTCTTCGCATTTTAACTTTCTTATGTGTGTGTGTAGGTGTTTTTCTTTGTGGTTGCTATTTGTCTGGCACTGTTTTGGGGAAAAGAGTTTTTTTTGTTGTCCTTCTGGCCAACAGTCATTAAATGAACAGCGGTGCGTGATGGTGCGTGAAGCTTCTTACCACCGGAACCGGCGAACCGGCTGCTCGGGATGAGGGACCAATTTACGAGCTTTCTTTCTCCCTTTCTCTCTCTCTCTCTCTCTCTCTCTCTCTCCCTTTCTCTCTTTCTCTCCTTCTAGTTTTACGTCCGTGGGAGGACGAATTGGAATCACTTTTTTATTTATTTTTATTTCCCATGACACGTACCCTGCCAGGGGATGGAAAGTATCTCCACCCATCACTCACACCTTCTCCTTCCCATGGCCCACACCCCCTTCCCATTTGCCACGGGGTAGATGGCTAAATGATGGGGGCATAGCAAAGTTCCTGTGTTTTTTTTTTGGGCAAAGACACAAATCTTCAATTTTGGGCTGTGGGATCGTTTGAGCGTTTGGCTTTTATAGTGTGTCTATTGCTGTTTTAGTGCTCTTGCTGTTTTACGATGCAGTTTGGCACTCGCATACTTTCCTTTTTTTTGCGTTTGCAAAGATTTGTCCGCCCCTGGCCACCCAGCCTGTGTATGTGTGAGAGTGGTATAATGAATGGGGCTCGCTTAATAAGCTGCTTTTGGTGCCAGTTTTAGAGGGTGGTTTTGCAACAACCGGCGAGGGAATGTTGACGGTTGAGATTAGTTTTACGAACATTTCATAAGAACCTCTGCTTAAGTGGAGTGACATTTTAGGAGCTTAAAGTAATAGGAAAAATAAAGCTGCTCTTTGGGGCACCCTTCTTACTGCAGAAGGGTAAAAGGAATGAGTTATTTAAATATACAAAAAATCATTAGAATTTCCCATATCAGAGTAATTGTGGAGCAGCGGCTTGCTTGTTAATCAATTTCCACGCATAATCCTTTATAGCTTTGATCATATTTGAAGTAGCAGAAGGCACTAAGAGCAGATTGATGCCTCTATTTTTTTCCAACAAATCCTTATTTTTATATACAAATTTTGTCTTTTCGAGCTTTGTAAAAGTTTGAATCACGGATAATCTCCCTCTCATATAATAAAGCACCAGATATTTTTCTCTCAATGTCAAATGAAATGTGGTAACCTTCAGGCCTAACCGTCCTCTCGCGAACGCAAAAAGGGAACCCACATAAATTAAAAATAATTACATAAATTACAGCTTATCTCCTAACGATTGCCCATACTTACAAGTTAATTCCATCGTAGCCCGCACCCAATCCGACGTGGTCGATGCCGGCAATTCTTCGGATGTGATTTATGTGTGCTGCAAAGAGTATAAAAATGATGAAAGTTGCAATCACATGTTGCAGAAAAATTATCTCATTTAGTAATGCACTTTCATGCTGCTGTCCGTGCATCGCCCGTACATTCACATGGGTTGTGGTCGTGTAGTTAGCTGTTGTTTTCGGTGAAGATGAAGTTACTCCCCGTCTGGCAAACGACACTCACGGGACGATTCAACACGACCGTGGCCATGTGACCATTCATCATTCGATTCAGCGTCATCGACACTATCACAGGTTGCAGCTTCCTGGGGATGTTTGATTCTGCTTCGACACCCGCCCCGGTACGGTACAGTTCGTTATGAAAAGCCGGTCAACCGGTTTCCATTATGCCCGGCCAACCATTTCAAGCACTTTCGCGAACAAAAGAAAAGTGTCCGCCGTAGTAATGGGAAGCAAAAAAGCAATGTCGAGCCGGTCGCATCGGGCCGGATGTGGTACGGTACCGTCGATGCATTTTCAATGACCATTCATTGCATTTGCGGTGACATTCGCTTCGCCGGTTCGCCATTCACACCACAAACGCTGCTAATGCAGCCCGGAGGCATGGAGGTTAGAATTGGCAGGCCACGGACACGTACACGGACAGACAAACAGGGCGAGTTTTCGGTGACGGGAGTTTTTATTTTGTGCTTTCGATACGATACGTACACGAAAATTTGCTCCATTTTCACTTTGAAGTGGCATGCCTTTTTTGCTTTTGAGAGAAAAAAAAGGAATAAACTTGAAAGACATATAGGCACACCTTTTTCTGCTGCACAAGTTTTAGTAGAAAACGAACCGACGAATAACCAAACGACGAGAAGACACACCAACCCAAATCCCATTCCGGCCTCGATCACGGGTACGAAGCAGCGGCATCAGGAAGTGGAGTTGGCACCACCCATCGATGTTGCATCGAAAGTGCACTCCCGAAAGTATGTGCAAACACACTCATCGTTCACCGGAGAGCGCAATAGTGTACGGTGGACGACGGGCAAAACGTGGCATCACACTTCACGTTGGAATAGTGAGTTGTACAAACATGGATCTACTACTGTCTACAAGGGCACGACGAGATCTCGCACACGTCCTGGGAAGCGTCGCTTCCAGTAGGCGAAGCTATCTTTTTGCTCTTTTCTTGTACACTGTGCTTCAAAATAGTAGCCCTAATAAGATATTTTTATTTATGGCTAAAAAGAAATGTTTTTAATAAAAACTTTTTATATATACTTTTTTTTTTTGGGAACAAAACAAAATAATCATGAGCATCAAGTAATAAAAACCTTTGGAGTAATGCAATACTTCTCGTACCTTTGTTGCATTAATAGACATAAGCAAGTCTTTCATAATTTCTAATTACAGAAGAAACTGTTAAAGATGCGAGCATTTCTGGATTCTTTTCAAGTTGATCTAGAACGTTTTTGTGGAACATATACATTACTTCTCATTCTCTACGTCTTTGTGGATATTGCTCAAGACCTATTTCACTTCAACATGACCAAAATATGATAAAATAAATTTACAAACCTGTTTAATTTGACAAAACCGTTCGTAGATATTGTTCTGCTTAATAATTGCTTAACAAATCCTTCTTTTTTCTAATAGAATATATTGTTTGCATATTTTTTGATTCGTTTTGAATGGTGTGCAACATATTTTAAAATATTTAATTTTCGTTGTAGCAATTCTTATTAACGCATCAAATGTTAACGAATGTAGTACAATGTTGATGCTGTAATGTTGGAACACAGTGTAGCAAGGAAAGCTGTGTTTTGCTTGCTTCCAGTTGTGTCTGTGGCACATCGTCTTCCTTTTGCGCTTGAAGTAGTGGTGATTCTCGTCTGTGACTTGATAAGGAACGACCGCTAGCCCGACCGGAATGAATGAGAAAGCAAATTGTGTACGATTTTATAAAGCCAGCAAGAATGGGGCACGTATTTATAAGGCTCTGCCATACATTAGGTGGCCAAGGAACGAAGAAATCAGATGTAAAAAAAAAAGTGGGATTTACGAAGCTGGGAAGCCCCTGGATCTTGCCGGGGCGCAACAAATACAACAAAGCTGCACACAATCGCCCTTGACATCGGCTCAGACACTTCGGCAGCTGAAGATGCGTTTTCTTTCGCCACCTGCGATGGCGAGAGTGCAAAACCAGCTTTCTTTCCCGCTTTCCAGCAGCTCGGCAGCAAGCATCAAGTGAAATCGGCGTCCTGATGAGCAATGTTTGCCCTGAGCAGTGCACTGGTGTGCTCTTCGTGTGTTTGTGTTATGTTTTGTGCCAACGCCACTCGAACGGAACGAAGCGTAACGGGCGGCGCTATGTCGAACGGGGCGGGCTACATGCTTATGCACACGGGTGTGCTTTGCCAACCGACCATCGATGCTAGGGGTAGAAACCATCGGGAAACAGGGAAAGCTGTGTACTCGAACAAGTGCTGCCGTTGCTGGTTGCTTTTTGCGCTCGTCGTTTCCAGCGCGGTTTTTGGCTTTCATGGAGCGATAAGTTTTACGATGCATCAGGGCCTTTTGCTGCACGTGGTGAGGTAATTATGTTTTGCCCATGTACAAAGCAACAGGAGTTGCTAGTTGGTAAAGCGCACAAACAAACAAACAAAACAAAAACATAGTGAAACGATCCGCAATAAAACAACCGGCGGATGAGTGGGTTTTTTTGTGTTTTTGTCCATCTCGGTACTATCGTGCAGCACGGAACCACATCCGGGTTGATTTAGTAGACGGTTTTTTTTTTGAGTGGAAAGATGATTAGTTTATATCATTAAAACTTTCCCGTGCAATAGGCACTTGTGCACTGCAGTAGCATTTGGAGTTAGAATATTTCTAGCGTAAATGAAGGTGCAGTTTATATTTTTGTTGTTAACCAATGTCACTCTTATTTGCTTATTTACCGTGCACTGCTAATTTAAATGCGGGAACTCCATCAAATTAGAGTACACAATGCCGAATGACAGGTTACCGCATCCACTGGATGTGGTCAATTTTCAGCGTTTCTCTCGTGATGCGCTCAGTACGTTGATGTATTATTCAGTTCAGTTCAACGAACGGCTAGGGTCATCACTGGCAAACAGTATGATACTACCTAGGTTTGACGAAACCCAAAAAGCCATCCTTTCGTTTAGATGGCACAGGACACCATGACATGACATGACGATCAATCGGTTAAATCGTTCAAAAATGGAGGTTCTTCACTTGGATTCACAATTTAATGAATAATTACCGAGGTATATACAAGCAAGGACGTAAGTTAGATGTTGAATAGCGTCTACAAGACAGTCTTTCCCCGATTCTACAATATTCACTTCCTTCATGAGACGAAGAAATAACTGAAAACTATCAGTAATCAACAAAAAATCTGATCCTGGAGAAGATGGGAGATCAGTAACTTCAATTCCAGCATCCCTTCGTCGTTGTCAAGGCTACACTTGATAATATCGTCAGGACCTGTGAGCCCTTTTCCAGGAAATTTGGTCAAAATTACAGAGTCTGCAAGAATGACATCTGCCAACGTCACATTAGGCTATGNCATTAAAACTTTCCCGTGCATTTGGAGTTAGAATATTTCTAGCGTAAATGAAGGTGCAGTTTATATTTTTGTTGTTAACCAATGTCACTCTTATTTGCTTATTTACCTGCACTACTATTTTAAATGCGGGAACTCCATCAAATTAGAGTACACAATGCCGAATAACAGGTTACCGCATCCTCTGGATGTGGTCAATTTTCAGCGTTTCTCTCGTGATGCGCTCAGTACGTTGATCCATTATTCAGTTCAGTTTAACGAACGGTTAGAGCCATCAGTGGCAAACGGTATGATACTACCTAGGTTTGACGAAACCCAAAAAGCCATCCTTTCGTTTAGATGGCACAGGACACCATGACATGACATGACGATCAATCGGTTAAATCGTTCAAAAATGGAGGTTCTTCACTTGGATTCACAATTTAATGAATAATTACCGAGGTATATACAAGCAAGGACGTAAGTTAGATGTTGAATAGCGTCTACAAGACAGTCTTTCCCCGATTCTACAATATTCACTTCCTTCATGAGACGAAGAAATAACTGAAAACTATCAGTAATCAACAAAAAATCTGATCCTGGAGAAGATGGGAGATCAGTAACTTCAATTCCAGCATCCCTTCGTCGTTGTCAAGGCTACACTTGATAATATCGTCAGGACCTGTGAGCCCTTTTCCAGGAAATTTGGTCAAAATTACAGAGTCTGCAAGAATGACATCTGCCAACGTCACATTAGGCTATGCTAACTTACGTATTCTGCAACCTAAAGAGGGCCATCCAACACTCGGTTAGAGATTCCTGACCTGGCATTCCTATACTCTTTTTTTCTGTAACAGAAAGAGCATGGACATATTTTGACGATAGCCTAGTGTATTCATGTCTTATTGTCTGATATGCAAACTTTTTTAATCTTCGAATTATCTGTTGGTTTTTGAAGATTTTTTCTATAGTTCTATTGGCATGTGCCATACTGTCTGCAATGTTCAATTTTTTTCAATATCTTGTACAAAACTATACTTTAAGCACTAAATTCCAAAATCCATTCCATTCCAAAATACCACAGTGAAAACTTGGTTTCCGTGAATAAAGGTACGATTCGTTTGAATTCTTTATCGGATTGCTGCTTCGATGGTCACGCATTGAATAATTGTGTTTTACCCGTTCACCAACCTGTTTAAGCAATAAAATACATTGTTAAATGACCGTTTTAAACTTCCGGGAAGCAAACACCAAAAACGCGAGCTCGCTTCGACTGAAAACTGAGCGTAAACGGTATTGTCCTGCTCCATCATCCATAATAATGCACACCTGACGGACAGCCTGACGATAGCAAAAACAAAACCAAGAACAACCTCGCTCTGCTGGTAATATAAAAGACATTACCGTTTCCGGACAGTGCCATTGACTTTGCCACTCACGAAGGACATTCCTTTCACACTTGGACTCCATTTCCACCGACGGAGAAAAAAAGAAGGGTTCACTTGTTCACTGTGGAGGACGCAAAGAAAAGGCATCTCTGTTGCTGTACCTAAGGGACGCATGGAGGCGGTTCTTACGTGCTGATACACTCATGTGTGTGTGTGTGTGGTGCTTTCACAGCGCTTACCGGACAATCTGACTCCAAACCAGCACAGGGTGGCTTGTGGGACAAAAGGGACATGTTTAACCGCATGAATATGCATATAACCTTCCATCGATAAATGTCACTACGGAAGATGTATTAGCTTGTTGCTTTGCGGTGCAGCACGGCACAGACAGAAAGCACAAACGGGATACTGGCAAGTGAAAAAAAAACACACACACACACACACGAGTAGGTGCCACCATGAATGTTCCCCGAAAGGTGTCCCTTTTTGTCACTGGCATCGTTTTAGCCCTTGTATAACGGTGTGCGCCATGAATGGGAATTAGGTGCTGCAAAGATCGTTTTAGTCGAATCGGTGTGAAGATGTAGACTTTAAGCTCACTTTAAGCACATCTTAGACAGGAGTGATGAACGAACGTGCAAGAAAATCAGCAAATTAACGCACCGTAATTGAAAAGCATCCGCAAGCAATGGAAGTGTTGTTTTTTTTTACGGAAGACAAAGTTTGCAAACTAAATAAGGAATGATTTATCGACGCTTTCAATCGGGCAAACTTGAAATGAGATAATTTTCCAATTCTAGTCGGTGCGAAAACAAAGCGAACAAATAAAAAAAAAAGTAAAACGCATCAAACTTTTATCGATCGGAATCTCGTACGGCAAACATGGTAAGAGGTTTCACAGCTTAAAAATCACTGAAAAGCGAATGCCTCACCGGCGTATGCCGATGTTCCACCCGGCCCTNGGAAGACAAAGTTTGCAAACTAAATAAGGAATGATTTATCGACGCTTTCAATCGGGCAAACTTGAAATGAGATAATTTTCCAATTCTAGTCGGTGCGAAAACAAAGCGAACAAATAAAAAAAAAAGTAAAACGCATCAAACTTTTATCGATCGGAATCTCGTACGGCAAACATGGTAAGAGGTTTCACAGCTTAAAAATCACTGAAAAGCGAATGCCTCACCGGCGTATGCCGATGTTCCACCCGGCCCCGTTAGCATAAAGTTTGAGCAAATTAAATTTTCATTGCATAAAAAATTCAAATTTCCTCTCAGCAGTGCCCCCAAACGGGCGGCCAACGGTTGTGCGCTGTGGGCAATGTTTCCGATGCTGAAAATTGTCGTCTTCCAGCGCAATGGCAATACGGTGGTTTTGCCGTCAACGCACTCGTACACTGGCACGGCCGTGGCACAGTGCTGGTGAAAAGTTTTGTACCGAGTGCAGACAAATAGAAGAAGAGACAAATCTCCGGTTCCCCGTCCGCGTGTGCCGTTCCTGGGAGGATGCTGCACCACACCGATACCGTGGAGTGTCGCTTCGAAGAAGGCTAGATTTTTGCAAACACTGCAACACTACATACCAGGCCCGTTGGGAAGTTGGCGTGAAAATTGCGATACTTGGTGAGGTGGCCGCCTGCCATTTGCCGCTACCGTTTGCCGTCGCTTTACGCTGCGCTGTAGCAGTCTTTTGTGACAAAACGAAAGTTTGTGTTGCAGTGTGTTGTCGCTGAAGGGACAAGCGACAACAGCGAGCGAAGCGTACGACAAACTAAAACCAGGTGATGAAATAGGATAGTTCGTGGAGTTAGTATTTTGAATGTGCTGACTCTTTTTTTTATTCCGAACACATAGAATCGAGCAGTATACATGTGTGAGTGAGAGACCGAGAGCGTAAGAGATGCATCGACTTGCATCGTTTGTGCATCGTTTTGCGCACAGTTTCGGTTCGGCCATGAATAATGCATTCGGCGAAGCGATGCACGACGCGTTTAGCATATTCAATGGCGAATGTAACTGGTGTGGGAATAAATATATATCTATTTTTTTTTTAAACAAATAATATTCGTTCCACAAATATAATGGAGATAACACCAGGAACACGTATGTTTCCTGGTTAGGCTTTATTTCGGACGTGCATAAGCAGTGTTTGGGAAATTTGGCTAAAAAAAGCTTATTTAAATCAGCTTATTTATCAGGGAAATTCAACGAAACAAATATAATTTAGAAAAATATACTTGTTCTACAGTAAATTAGCCAAATTATTTGCTGAAATATCTATCCTTAAGTAAAAAGACGACAAGGAAAATGATTATATCTATCGAAGTATTGAAGTTCTACTTGAAATTATTTAAATTTAACTGCAAACTGCCAATATGTGACTTGTGAATACGAGTTAATGCTGTACAGAAATTAAGCGTGGTATTAAAATCATCCTAAATTACTTCCTTCTAGCATGTCTATCTTTAAATAATACATAATTCTACCCAAAGGCATAAAATGGCAGTAAAAGATCCTTTTATTGTGTATTTACACGAATGCTACAAAAACAATCCGGAAAGTAAACCAGAATAACAGAGTTGATTTATCCTTAGTCTGGACCTAAACGTTAATAAAAACTACAGCTGAGGTACTATTGCTTTTTACCAAAAAAAAATTGTGGCACAATTGATAAGCTTAAAACAACGGTCTGGGTTTAATTTTTTGTTCTTGTTTCATTTAAAATTTTAAAAGTTTTCGTTTCTTTAATAAATAAAAACGGTTTCTACAGAAAAGTGGTCGTGTAAGACTTTTTTGTCATAAAGCTGAAGAGTCAGTTCTTACAACGGAAAGCCATTTAATATGAAGATCGACCTTCGGAGTGCCAAAGATCCATCGCTAAAGCTATTGGCTTCCCTTGGGAAACGAGAATATGCAATAACAAAACAAAAAAACACATTAATTGTTGTCCTTTATTTCATTTCGCATCTCTACCCTTGGTGGATTTGAATAAGGAATGAAATAGCAATGATTATCATTACGGGTACGCGACACGCTTCACAAACTTCAAAGAAACAGGAACGTTGCGCAACGGTGCAAATGTGCCATAAAAGTTTAATCCATCGTGATGGGACCGTCGCCGTCGTCGTCGTCGTCGTCGGGCAGTGTACCAAGCTTCACAATTTGATTCAGAAATTTAATTCCTCACCCAATTAACGGAAATAATGCGCCGGTTTAACCATTTGCCGTGCGCGGCAACGATAGCTGATAGCTAAAAGAGGGCCTTAAGAAAATAAAACAAAACAGCTAGCGATAAAAATCACTTTGCTAAATATTTCGCTTCCGCTGCCGTGCTGGAATTGGAATGGTCTCGGTGGAAGGCTCGAACGGTGCCAGAACACATTCCAATAATTTGATATCGGGACGAATAAATCTAAATTTAACTTTTAATTCAGTTATCAAAACAAATTATCACACTGTTCTCTTGCTCTCTCTCTCTCTCTCTCATTCCTTGTTGAGCTTTATGAACCGATCTTCTGCTGTATGAATGTTGCTGGAGCAGTACAGATTGCCCAGAGGTGGTAGGCAAACGTTTCGGTTTGCATGTTGCCAATTCGTCCGTGCCGAGCCACACTAACTAGCACAGAGCAATTGGGAAAGTTGTACAACGTTGCCGGTGGTTTTGTCGCACTGATAAAACCCGAACGAAAGCCACCACCAGCCGATGAGAAATTGGCATAAATTTTGTCTTCTAAACATTCCACGCCCGAACCGTACCGATTGTGCCACCAGTAAAGGTCGTAAAATTTTAATTAAAAGACACATCATTTTATAACATTCCATTTACATTCCGGACATTCCGGTCGTGGAAGGCCGGCTAAAGAATGTTAGCCATGTTTTATTTTGTTTTGATTGAGGAGCTGTTTTATTTTTTATTTTCTCTCCCTCCACACCAAACGCAACAAATCTGTCGCCGCATGGTATGTTTCCGTCCATGTGGCCTTCCCTTCCATCCGTAATGCCTGCGGCTTTGTCTACAGTTTTTTGTCGTGTTTTCTTGTCTCTTTCTCTTTATGCTTTATCGTTGGTTGGGAAAAGGAAAAACAACATTACGAAAGCTCGGAGTAAAATATTATCACCACCCTCATAAGTCACATCGCTTTGAAGAGTGCTACGTCATCTTGTTTGTGTTTGTGTGTACGCAAGCTCTTTCCCACACACACACACATATGAAAAGTACAAAAGGATGTCTCAAAGAGCGTACTCAAAGCT
The DNA here is from genome assembly GCA_018908115.1 of Anopheles rivulorum. Taxonomy (NCBI): domain Eukaryota; kingdom Metazoa; phylum Arthropoda; class Insecta; order Diptera; family Culicidae; genus Anopheles; species Anopheles rivulorum. The sequence goes on along the minus strand of STHB01000003.1, from coordinate 21,792,086 downwards.
GTAATTACCAGATGAATTGTTGTGACAAACCTCCGCTTGAGCCGACTGCCGGACGCGCGGAAAAATGTTTCCTGTTCTGTGTCCTGTGTCCTGTGTGCTGTATGGTTTCGTATCATCACGGTTCACTGTCCGCGTTGGAGAACACTAGAGAAGCCTCGTTACCTGCAGGAAAGCACGAAATCCGAAAATCCATGCCGTTTGGTACATGTCGCGGGCCAAACCCGGGTGGGAAAATTTGTCCAACGGTTCTGCTTGCCGCTTGTGCTAGTAGAAACTGCGACATGTCAATGGAGTCGCCTGGTACTTTGCTCGGAGGAAAGTTGTTCTAAGGGGCAAATAACAAACAAGCACGTGTTGGGACGGCATGTTGGGTATTTAATCGCCTACAGGTACCGGTGCTTAATTTTAGCACATTTAAACGGATTAGGCAGCCATTATTAGACAAACCATCAGTGAATGAAGAACCGTAGCGGAGCGACAACATTTTTTTGACCGTTTTGTAAAAGTTGGTGGCAGCGTTTTTGGATGCCAACGTCATTCATCGCGCCTGTTCCAAGAAGGTTGTATGGGTCTATTTTTTTATTTGGTTAGTATTTTTCAATGCAACATTTTGTAGCACAACTGCGTACCACGGGGTACATTTATACAATTTGTATGAATCACGTGTGGACAGTTTTTTCGACATTTTTACATTGCAATAGGGGAAAACCCAAATTCCAAGTACTAAAAAGAAAGCTTTTATTTTCGTTCAAGTTGTCTGAGGTCGATGTTTCATGTTTTAAATAAGTTCCTTGTATTTCGGTTGCCTATGAAACATTTATTTTATTGAACACAGCTAGAAACTAATGAAGAAATTTTACACATTATTTACAAAGAAAGAAATGAAACGCTTCTTAAGGAATGTACGCATTAACATTCTTAAAGATCGTTTAATGTTTCGCTAAAAAAAAGAACACTCTTTTGCTTTGAAGTTTACAATGAAACTGTGCGGAATTAGGCTGACAAAGATTATCATTGGAGCATAAAGACGTTTTGCCAAGGTTATGCGTTCTCGATACGTGCCACATGCTACCCTGTTACGATATTACGCAAGAAATAAAAAGCGTTGACTGTATATTCTTAAGATTTAACACTTGGTAGAAAAAAGCGTAGCGGTTCATAGAACCGGGTGTTGTCACGGGTTTTAGCAATCACAAACACGTTCCTTCGACAACGGAAATATCATATCCTTTAGCTTCATGCGCACACGTGTGCGAGGCAGCTGAAGTTTGGGGTTTTGATGTGGGTTGTCGTTTCCGCCTGTCCAGAATAACCGCACAAAGTCTGTACCATGCCTAGGCATCCACCGATGTGGTTACGGTAGGCAAAAGTGTCATTTACCAGGCGGTATACGACGCGGCAACTATGCATACACAGCGCTCGAAACTTTAAATCGGTTTTATATGCTAAACAGTTTCTGAGCGCAGGAGCGAAGCCAGCCATGTGAGCCGTTTTTTTTTTAACACGGAAGTTGTGCCCTTTTTCGATTAATGTTATTTTGGGTAATATTCTTAAGAATACAGAGGAAGAATATCGTAAAGAAAGCATGATATTGTATATTAAGAAGATCCTTGAATTTCATATCTTTAACAAGCTATAAAAGATGAAATTCGGGAGAAATTAAATTATGTGATTAGCATTGCAATTAATTAATTTTTGAAATGTGCTAACGATATCTGCAGCTAAGCGATTAGCTAAAGGTAGGTAAGACAAGTTTGAGTAAGTTTGAATATTAATTTACGTTTAAAACTAATTTTGGTAAACAAATATAGCACCACTCAAGCAACTAAATCAAACATAAATATTTAGCTTACTATTTTTAATGTGAATGTTGTACATAATAAATAAACGAAAACATTTAATACATTCCATTTAGTGTCGATAACGATGAATTCAATGAATCGTACCGCTGTAACAATTTAAAGTGTCAAAATGAAATTGACAGCACACATTTGACAGCAGCTGTCAAAACGGTTTAAAACCTCAACCGCCATAACTGCACAAAACAGCAGTCGAGAAAGCGACAACAAGCGGTGTGTGAATTTATTATTTACAGTTTGTGTATTTCGTTGAAAGAAACGCAACCGTTATCATGGATTTGTTCGAAATAAACGATGGTGACGCGATCCATTCGGACGTCTTGATGCAAACCATCAAGATGATGCAGCATCCAGCGTACGGGAACCCGTACGAATGGTCGACGCGAGATTTCGATCTTGGACGCGCGCTCGGTCGAGGCAAGTTTGGACGCGTCTACATAGCGCGCGAGCGCGAAACCGGCTTTATGGTGGCAATGAAAATGATGTTCAAGTCCCAGCTAACCAAATGGAACGTTGAGAAGCAGCTGTTGCGCGAGATCGAAATCCAGTCGCGCCTGAAACATCCGCACATTCTGCGGCTGTACACCTGGTTCCATGACGATCGGCGCATCTACCTGGCGCTTGAGCTCGCTGCACAGGGTGAACTGTACAAACATCTGAAGGCAGCACCGAAGGGCCGGTTCGACGAGCAGCGATCCGCACGCTACGTGTCGCAGGTGGCCGACGCACTGAACTACTGTCACGCAAACAACGTGATCCACCGTGACCTGAAGCCGGAAAACATTCTGCTCACCGATGACGACAACATCAAGCTGGCCGATTTCGGTTGGTCCGCCCACACGCAATCGAACAAGCGCAAAACGATGTGCGGTACGCTGGATTACCTGCCGCCGGAGATGGTGGATGGGAAGATGTATGACGATTCGGTCGACCAGTGGTGTTTGGGCATTCTGTGCTACGAGTTTCTGGTCGGCAATCCACCGTTCGAATCACAGACGACACAGCACACGTACGACAAGATCCGGCGGCTGGATATAGTGTATCCACGGCACATGTCCACTGGCGCGATTAATCTCATCTCAAAGGTATGATTTATGCGTGGGCTGGAACCACCACCTGGCTGTCTAGTTAGTTGAGTGTGAATGGTTTATTGGAATTTTATCTTATCATCTTGCAGCTGCTGCGCATACCGAGCAGTTCCCGGATTACGCTGCGAGATGTCATGAACCATCCGTGGGTCGTGCAGATGAAGAAGTGAACATGTCGACTAGCGCTACATCGGATTTGTTTGTGTATGTTGTATGTTTAGGGAAATTAGTAATATTACATATCGTTTGAAAGGAATTTTATGGTTACTCAAGTGATAAATAAATCACATTAGCTTGTCGTACGAAAATATTTGCTTCTGTATTTGAGCTCTGTAAGCATTGAAGCACGCATTTCTAACAGTAGATAGGATTAGATGAGAATTCCCTTACCGAAAAAAGGATCACCCCGTACATGTAACCTTTGTGTGAACAAATTGTAAACTGATATCATTGTAGCACACGCAAAACAAGATGAATTGAGATTAATTTCGCGATCCGATTGCGTTTTGTGTCTGTAACCACGCTGTAACGGCTTAACGTGTTATGTTGGGATTCGTTGCGAATCCGACACACAATCCCGTGGACCATGATCCGTATCATCCCGGTTTTTCGATTTCATAAAAGATGCGTTTCTATTTGCTTCCGGTTTAAGCTCGGTAACAGTCAGCTTGCACCGCGTGCATTGAAAGGTGGCCGTAATGAAAAACGCTTCCCTTTCATGTGGTTCGGTTATGTCCTCTGCTTGCTATCGCAGAGCTGTGTTTCCAGCTGTCGATTGATATCGTAAACTGGTTTTGCGGCATGTGTGAAAATGTGTACTGGGACGAGCGATTGGAAACGACTCTTCATACAAATCTAGTGCAACAAGCGCGGTATGTACGATGTTGCTTCAATCTACCACAGCCAGTGCCATCCAGCTGACGGAATGAAGAATGCATGGGATGCGATAGCCGGACGAATGTACATGTAAAAGTGCAAACGGAACACACAAAAAAAAAAGCAGGACAATTTCCACTTACCCACGGCGTCCTGTACCGATGCGTTATCGCTGCACCGCAGGAACTTGTTGTAAAAGTTTACCATCACGAGGCCGCGATTTTTCGTCACTAGCTCGAGCACCTCATCCTGCACGTTCCGGCTCGAGTTGCAGAGCGCGTGGGCCGACGAGTGGGAAAAGATGACCGGTGCCTGTGAGGTCGCCAGAACATCCTTCATCGTACCGACGGACGACTTTGATAGGTCCACTATCATGCCGAGGCGGTTCATTTCGCGCACGATCGTCTGTTGTGATGGAAGCGTCCATCCGGGCAGGACGGTTGGGTTGTGATCCGTGTTTCGATGCGGTAGATTGGATTGTGGAAAACAGTTCGTTAAGATGAAGCACAAAGCGAGAGAGAGAAAGAGAAATAGAGACAAAGCAAAAAAAATGTAGTCATGAAACGAGATGCTGAAGTAGAGTGGAAAAGTTATCAGACATAAATTGGAATACAAATGGGAATTTAGCCCGAAATGGACAGCGCATACCAGCTGCTTTGAATACGGCACCGAGACTAGCTGAAACACGACAAAAAAAAAAGACGGATATCCGTTTTAAAACAAAAAAAGGAACAAAATCCTGTTATAAGCACAAACACTCACTATTGCAGCTGCCAGTGCAATGATGACGAACTACGTGTTCATCGCTTCTACCGTCTTTGATATGGCGTTATCCGGCAGTGCACTTCTAACAACTACTAGCGTACATGTGCGAACCAAATTCGTTATCCAATACATGTCCAACAATGGCCACACAAGCGGCCTTGACAGCGAGCTCGCGCAATAACTCATTTTTATTTGCTAAACAAGAGCGAAATGTGTAAACCGGCACGAGAGATGAAATGTACTGACAGCATATTGTGACAAAATCTTAATTGGATACATTTGGAACATAAATTGCCTAGGCTGAAACTCTCCCAATATGGTGAGACGGAGGATATCCGGATATGCTGCTATCGCTTGTGATTGGCAGCGTGAATATCGCTCAGTAATGTGTGTTTCATCGCTCATTACGAAATATTCCGCGAATAGAACTGTATTTGCGAACGAGCAAATGAACGAGCGTTGCGTGAAATATAGTTACAGTTCCCGGTATCGTTACCGTGGTGATGCAATTATTTAAGCGTCTATAGATTGTATTTCCACCGCGGGCTAGAAGTAGTATTACATAGAAAGAGATAGATAGTTAGAAGCACATTTAGTTTTAGGGTTTTAAATTGATTTTTAATCTAATTTTATACCCAAACTTGTGCTAAATCTCTAATCATTATTTTTTGTACAACATAGCCCACTACCAAAAACGCCTCCAGCTAAACTTTGGTTCAAATATCCGAAAGCACCAGCTGTATCGGTGGTACCGAACCTTCGGTATCACCCCGATAAAAGCCACCATCACACGTGATATTGGTCTGCACCGATGGGTTAAATGTGGATGCGAGCTGCCAAGGCAAGTGGCGCTCAGTGGACAAGCGAAAAAAGCTAGCCTGATACGAAGTTTCTATTGTAATATGACCATCTGGTACGGTTTATTGTGCTGTGCGGCTGGTGTACTGATATTGCAGAAACCAATATAGTTATTTCAACCAGTTGCGATACGTAAGTTCCTGTTCGCTAGGCTTTTTTTTGCATCGTTCGGGAGCGCGAGCCAATTTTGCCGTCCCTAGCCGGATGTTAGATGATTGTTTCCTATGATAGTTTCTGTTGCAGTTACTATCTGGCTGAGCGAAAGGTGCAGGAATTGCACAGAATATTGAAAACGTTCAATGTTTGATTGTGTGATTCCGGCAGACCGTACACGATGGACGATCGAAATGTATCGAAAGAAAAGATATGTATTTCACCAGCTTCCATCGTTCGTTGTAACAATTAAGCTACACAACCAAATTGTATTAAACATAAACGTATTTTAAGCACGCCTAATGACAATCAATGTTCGTTCGAGGATGGACGCTTCAGGGCTTGAACACGGTGAAATGACAATGAATTTCATTTGTTCATTTCCGTGTTTCAATCGGTCCCGGGACACTCGGCAACTGGTCCAGCAACGAGTCACCATTACCATCGCAGCAGTAGACAAAATGAGCATCAGTGTGATGATGAATAAATTTTCATCATTTTGGCAGGAAAAGTTCCCCCGTGAGAGTTCCCGGTGTGAATTGGTGCGAAACGTTGGTCTGATTGTGTTTGTGTTTCGTTATGATTAACGGATCGCTTTGTACATTTCCGCCGGAAGCGAGTGTTTAGTATAATGATGCCATTCGTACCTGTTGTGTTTTTGGAAATACAATTTTATTAAAATAAATACACAATTACAACGTAAAAATATTGTCGCGACAAAACTCGTGCTCTTAGTTGGACGGAGACCCGCTCGACGTCCCTCGTGTCTTCTTGAGCCTTTCTTCACGTCTCTCTGTGTGTGTGTGTCCCGTGCCCACATCACCAGGTGACAGTCCCTGTCACCTGTGAGTGGGGATGAAGCCATGTTTACACTACAACGTGCTTCATCCCGGTTCACACATACGCTCATGTTGACATCCCCCCTTCTTAATACCGTTGGTACGCTGCCATCCACTGCTGAGGTCTTCGAGCCCGCGAAGATCGGCGTAGAGGCGGTACTGACGAACTATNGTTAGCATAAAGTTTGAGCAAATTAAATTTTCATTGCATAAAAAATTCAAATTTCCTCTCAGCAGTGCCCCCAAACGGGCGGCCAACGGTTGTGCGCTGTGGGCAATGTTTCCGATGCTGAAAATTGTCGTCTTCCAGCGCAATGGCAATACGGTGGTTTTGCCGTCAACGCACTCGTACACTGGCACGGCCGTGGCACAGTGCTGGTGAAAAGTTTTGTACCGAGTGCAGACAAATAGAAGAAGAGACAAATCTCCGGTTCCCCGTCCGCGTGTGCCGTTCCTGGGAGGATGATGCACCACCCCGATACCGTGGAGTGTCGCTTCGAAGAAGGCTAGATTTTTGCAAACACTGCAACACTACATACCAGGCCCGTTGGGAAGTTGGCGTGAAAATTGCGATACTTGGTGAGGTGGCCGCCTGCCATTTGCCGCTACCGTTTGCCGTCGCGTTACGCTGCGCTGTAGCAGTCTTTTGTGACAAAACGAAAGTTTGTGTTGCAGTGTGTTGTCGCTGAAGGGACAAGCGACAACAGCGAGCGAAGCGTACGACAAACTAAAACCAGGTGATGAAATAGGATAGTTCGTAGAGTTAGTATTTTGAATGTGCTGACTATTTTTTTTATGTTTTGTTCCGAACACATAGAATCGAGCAGTATACATGTGTGAGTGAGAGACGGAGAGCGTAGGAGATGCATCGACTTGCATCGTTTGTGCATCGTTTTGCGCACAGTTTCGGTTCGGCCATGAATAATGCATTCGGCGAAGCGATGCACGACGCGTTTAGCATATTCAATGGCGAATGTAACTGGTGTGGGAATAAATATATATCTATTTTTTTTAAACAAATAATATTCGTTCCACAAATATAATGGAGATAACACCAGGAACACGTATGTTTCCTGGTTAGGCTTTATTTCGGACGTGCATAAGCAGTGTTTGGGAAATTTGTCTAAAAAAAGCTTTTTTAAATTCAAGGAAATTTAATGAAACAAATATAATTTAGCAAATTATACTTGTTCTACAGTAAATTAGCCAAATTATTTGCTGAAATATCTATCCTTAAGTAAAGAGACGACAAGGAAAATGATTATATCTATAAGTATTGAAGTTCTACTTAAAATTATTTAAATATAACTGCAAACTGCCAATATGTGACTTGTGAAAACGAGTTAGTGCTGTACAGAAATTAAGCATGGTATTATGTTAATATCATCCTAAATTACTTCCTGCTGGTATGGATATCTTTAAATAATGCATAATTCTACCCAAAGGCATAAAATGGCAGTAAAAGATCCTTTTATTGTGTATTCACACAAATGCTACAAAAACAATCCGGAAAGTAAACCAGAATAATAGAGTTGATTTATCCTTAGTCTGGACCTAAAAGTTAATAAAAACTACAGCTGAGGTAATATTGTTTTTTGCCTAAAAAAATTGTGGCACAATTGATAAGCTTAAAACAACAGTCTGGGTTTAATTTTTTGTTCTTGTTTCATTTACAATTTTAAACGTTTTCGTTTCTTTCATTAAAAAAAAGGATTTCGGCAGAAAAGTGGCCCCGTAAGACTTTTTTGTCATAAAGCTGAAAAGTCAGTTCTTATAACGGAAAGCCATTTAATATGAAGATCGACCTTCGGAGTGCCAAAGATCCATCGCTAAAGCTATTGGCTTCCCTTGGGAAACGAGAAAAACCACATTAATTGTTGTCCTTTATTTCATTTCGCAGCTCTACCCTTGGTGGATTTGAATAAGGAATGAAATAGCAATGATTATCATTACGGGTACGCGACACGCTTCACAAACTTCAAAGACACAGGAACGTTGCGCAACGGTGCAAATGTGCCATAAAAGTTTAATCCATCGTGATGGGACCGTCGCCGTCGTCGTCGTCGTCGTCGGGCAGTGTACCAAGCTTCACAATTTGATTCAGAAATTTAATTCCTCACCCAATTAACGGAAATAATGCGCCGGTTTAACCATTTGCCGTGCGCGGCAACGATAGCTGGTAGCTAAAACAGAGCCTTAAGAATATAAAACAAAACAGCTAGCGATAAAAATCACTTTGCTAAATATTTCGCTTCCGCTGCCGTGCTGGAATTGGCATAGTCTCGGTGGAAGGCTCGAACGGTGCCAGAACACATTCCAATAATTTGATATCGGGACGAATAAATCTAAATTTAACTTTTAATTCAGTTATCAAAACAAATTATCACACTGTTCCTTTGCTCTCTCTCTCTCATTCCTTGTTGAGCTTTATGAACCGATCTTCTGCTGTATGAATGATGCTGGAGCAGCACAGATTGCCCAGAGGTGGTAGGCAAACGTTTCGGTTTGCATGTTGCCAATTCGTCCGTGCCGAGCCACACTAACTAGCACAGAGCAATTGGGAAAGTTGTACAACGTTGCCGGTGGTTTTGTCGCACTGATAAAACCCGAACGAAAGCCACCACCAGCCGATGAGAAATTGGCGTAAATTTTGTCTTCTAAACATTCCACGCCCGAACCGTACCGATCGTGCCACCAGTAAAGGTCGTAAAATTTTAATTAAAAGACACATCATTTTATAACATTCCATTTACATTCCGGACATTCCGGTCGTGGAAGGCCGGCTAAAGAATGTTAACCATGTTTTATTTTGTTTTGATTGAGGAGCTGTTTTATTTTTTATTTTCTCTCCCTCCACACCAAACGCAACAAATCTGTCGCCGCATGGTATGTTTCCGTCCATGTGGCCTTCCCTTCCATCCGTAATGCCTGCGGCTTTGTCTACACTTTTTTGTCGTGTTTTCTTGTCTCTTTCTCTTTATGCTTTATCGTTGGTTGGGAAAAGGAAAAACAACATTACGAAAGCTCGGAGTAAAATATTATCACCACCCTCATAAGTCACATCGCTTTGAAGAGTGCTACGTCATCTTGTTTGTGTTTGTGTGTACGCAAGCTCATTCCCACACACACACACACACACACACATATGAAAAGTACAAAAGGATGTCTCAAAGAGCGTACTCAAAGCTGTAATTACCAGATGAATTGTTGTGACAAACCTCCGCTTGAGCCGACTGCCGGACGCGCGGAAAAATGTTTCCTGTTCTGTGTCCTGTGTCCTGTGTGCTGTATGGTTTCGTATCATCACGGTTCACTGTCCGCGTTGGAGAACACTAGAGAAGCCTCGTTACCTGCAGGAAAGTACGAAATCCGAAAATCCATGCCGTTTGGTACATGTCGCGGCCTAAACCCGGGTGGGAAAATTTGTCCAACGGTTCTGCTTGCCGCTTGTGCTAGTAGAAACTGCGACATGTCAATGGAGTCCCTGGTACTTTGCTCGGAGGAAAGTTGTTCTAAGGGGCAAATAACAAACAAGCACGTGTTGGGACGGCATGTTGGGTATTTAATCGCCTACAGGTACCGGTGCTTAATTTTAGCACATTTAAACGGATTAGGCAACCATTATTAGACAAACCATCAGTGAATGAAGAACCGTAGCAGAGCGACAACACTTTTTGACCGTTTTGTAAAAGTTGGTAGCAGCGTGTTTGGATGCCAACGTCATTCATCGCGCCTGTTCCAAGAAGGTTGTATGGGTCTATTTTATTATTTGGTGAGTATTTTTCAATGCAACATTTTGTAGCACAACTGCGTACCGCGAGGTACATTTATACAATTTGTATGAACCACGTGTGGACAGTTTTTTTTTGACATTTTTACATTTCAATAGGGGAAAACCCAAATTCTAAGTACTAAAAAGAAAGCTTTTATTTTCGTTCAAGATGTCAGAGGTCGATGTTTCATGTTTTAAATAAGTTCCTTGTATTTCGGTTGCCTATGAACCATTTATTTTATTGAACACAGCTAGAAACTAATTAAGAAATTTTACACATTATTTACGAAGAAAGAAATGAAACGCTTCTTAAGGAATGTACGCATTAACATTCTTAAAGATCGTTTAATGTCTCGCTAAAAAAAGAACACGCTTTTACTTTGAAGTTTACAATGAAACTGTGCGGAATTAGGCTGACAAAGATTATCATTGGAGCATAAAGACGTTTTGCCAAGGTTATGCGTTCTCGATACGTGCCACATGCTACCCTGTTACGATATTACGCAAGAAATAAAAAGCGTTGACTGTATATTCTTAAGATTTAACATTTGGAAGAAAAAAGCGTAGCTTAGTTCATAGAACCGGGTGTTGTCACGGGTTTTAGCAATCACAAACACGTTCCTTCGACAACGGAAATATCATATCCTTTAGCTTCATGCGCACACGTGTGCGAGGCAGCTGAAGTTTGGGGTTTTGATGTGGGTTGTCGTTTCCGCCTGTCCAGAATAACCGCACAAAGTGTGTACCATGCCTAGGCATCCACCGATGTGGTTACGGTAGGCAAAAGTGTCATTTACCAGGCGGTATACGACGCGGCAACTATGCATACACAGCGCTCGAAACTTTAAATCGGTTTTATATGCTAAACAGTTTCTGAGCGCAGCAGCCAGCCATGTGAGCCGTTTTTTTTTTAACCCGGAAGTTGCGCCTTTTTTCGATTAATGTTATTTTGGGTAATATTCTTAAGAATACAGAGGAAGAATATCGCAAAGAAAGCAAGATATTGTATATTTAGAAGGTCCTTGAATTTCATATCTTTAACAAGCTATAAAAGATGGAATTCGGGAGAAATTAAATTATGTGATTAGCATTGCAATTAATTAATTTTTGAAATGTGCTAACGATATCTGCAGCTAAGCGATTAGCTAAAGGTAGGTAAGACAAGTTTGAGTAAGTTTGAATATTAATTTACGTTTAAAACTAATTTTGGTAAACAAATATAGCACCACTCAAGCAACTAAATCAAACATAAATATTTAGCTTACTATTTTTAATGTGAATGTTGTACATAATAAATAAACGAAAACATTTAATACATTCCATTTAGTGTCGATAACGATGAATTCAATGAATCGTACCGCTGTAACAATTTAAAGTGTCAAAATGAAATTGACAGCACACATTTGACAGCAGCTGTCAAAACGGTTTAAAACCTCAACCGCCATAACTGCACAAAACAGCAGTCGAGAAAGCGACAACAAGCGGTGTGTGAATTTATTATTTACAGTTTGTGTATTTCGTTGAAAGAAACGCAACCGTTATCATGGATTTGTTCGAAATAAACGATGGTGACGCGATCCATTCGGACGTCTTGATGCAAACCATCAAGATGATGCAGCATCCAGCGTACGGGAACCCGTACGAATGGTCGACGCGAGATTTCGATCTTGGACGCGCGCTTGGTCGAGGCAAGTTTGGACGCGTCTACATAGCGCGCGAGCGCGAAACCGGCTTTATGGTGGCAATGAAAATGATGTTCAAGTCCCAGCTAACCAAATGGAACGTTGAGAAGCAGCTGTTGCGCGAGATCGAAATCCAGTCGCGCCTGAAACATCCGCACATTCTGCGGCTGTACACCTGGTTCCATGACGATCGGCGCATCTACCTGGCGCTTGAGCTCGCTGCACAGGGTGAACTGTACAAACATCTGAAGGCAGCACCGAAGGGCCGGTTCGACGAGCAGCGATCCGCACGCTACGTATCGCAGGTGGCCGACGCACTGAACTACTGTCACGCAAACAACGTGATCCACCGTGACCTGAAGCCGGAAAACATTCTGCTCACCGATGACGACAACATCAAGCTGGCCGATTTCGGTTGGTCCGCCCACACGCAATCGAACAAGCGCAAAACGATGTGCGGTACGCTGGATTACCTGCCGCCGGAGATGGTGGATGGGAAGATGTACGACGATTCGGTCGACCAGTGGTGTTTGGGCATTCTGTGCTACGAGTTTCTGGTTGGCAATCCACCGTTCGAATCACAGACGACACAGCACACGTACGACAAGATCCGGCGGCTGGATATAGTGTATCCACGGCACATGTCCACTGGCGCGATTAATCTCATCTCAAAGGTATGATTTATGCGTGGGCTGGAACCACCACCTGGCTGTCTAGTTAGTTGAGTGTGAATGGTTTATTGGAATTTTATCTTATCATCTTGCAGCTGCTGCGCATACCGAGCAGTTCCCGGATTACGCTGCGAGATGTCATGAACCATCCGTGGGTCGTGCAGATGAAGAAGTGAACATGTCGACTAGCGCTACATCGGATCTGTTTGTGTATGTTGTATGTTTAGGGAAATTAGTAATATTACATATCATTTGAAAGGAATTTTATGGTTACTCAAGTGATAAATAAATCACATTAGCTTGTCGTACGAAAATATTTGCTTCTGTATTTGAGCTCTGTAAGCATTGAAGCACGCATTTCTAACAGTAGATAGGATTAGATGAGAATTCTCTTTCCGAAAAAAGGATCACCCCGTACATGTAACCTTTGTGTGAACAAATTGTAAACTGATATCATTGTAGCACACGCAAAACAAGATGAATTGAGATTAATTTCGCGATCCGATTGCGTTTTGTGTCTGTAACCACGCTGTAACGGCTTAACGTGTTATGTTGGGATTCGTTGCGAATCCGACACACAATCCCGTGGACCATGATCCGTATCATCCCGGTTTTTCGATTTCATAAAAGATGCGTTTCTATTTGCTTCCGGTTTAAGCTCGGTAACAGTCAGCTTGCACCGCGTGCATTGAAAGGTGACCGTAATGAAAAACGCTTCCCTTTCATGTGGTTCGGTTATGTCCTCTGCTTGCTATCGCAGAGCTGTGTTTCCAGCTGTCGATTGATATCGTAAACTGGTTTTGCGGCATGTGTGAAAATGTGTACTGGGACGAGCGATTGGAAACGACTCTTCATACAAATCTAGTGCAACAAGCGCGGTATGTACGATGTTGCTTCAATCTACCACAGCCAGTGCCATCCAGCTGACGGAATGAAGAATGCATGGGATGCGATAGCCGGACGAATGTACATGTAAAAGTGCAAACGGAACACACAAAAAAAAAAGCAGGACAATTTCCACTTACCCACGGCGTCCTGTACCGATGCGTTATCGCTGCACCGCAGGAACTTGTTGTAAAAGTTTACCATCACGAGGCCGCGATTTTTCGTCACTAGCTCGAGCACCTCATCCTGCACGTTCCGGCTCGAGTTGCAGAGCGCGTGGGCCGACGAGTGGGAAAAGATGACCGGTGCCTGTGAGGTCGCCAGAACATCCTTCATCGTACCGACGGACGACTTTGATAGGTCCACTATCATGCCGAGGCGGTTCATTTCGCGCACGATCGTCTGTTGTGATGGAAGCGTCCATCCGGGCAGGACGGTTGGGTTGTGATCCGTGTTTCGATGCGGTAGATTGGATTGTGGAAAACAGTTCGTTAAGATGAAGCACAAAGCGAGAGAGAGAGAGAGAAAGGGAGAGAAATAGAGAGTAAAAACAAAGCAAAAAAAAATGTAGTCATGAAACGAGATGCTGAAGTAGAGTGGAAAAGTTATCAGACATAAATTGGAATACAAATGGGAATTTAGCCCGAAATGGACAGCGCATACCAGCTGCTTTGAATACGGCACCGAGACTAGCTGAAACACGACAAAAAAAAAGACGGATATCCGTTTTAAAACAAAACAAAAAAAGGAACAAAATCCTGTTATAAGCACAAACACTCACTATTGCAGCTGCCAGTGCAATGATGACGAACTACGTGTTCATCGCTTCTACCGTCTTTGATATGGCGTTATCCGGCAGTGCATTTCTAACAACTACTAGCGTACATGTGCGAACCAAATTCGTTATCCAATACATGTCCAACAATGGCCACACAAGCGGCCTTGACAGCGAGCTCGCGCAATAACTCATTTTTATTTGCTAAACAAGAGCGAAATGTGTAAACCGGCACGAGAGATGAAATGTACTGACAGCTTATTGTGACAAAATCTTAATTGGATACATTTGGAACATAAATTGCCTAGGCTGAAACTTTCCCAATATGGTGAGACGGAGGATATCCGGATATGCTGCTATCGCATGTGATTGGCAGCGTGAATATCGCCCAGTAATGTGTGTTTCATCGCTCATTACGAAATATTCCGCGAATAGAACTGTATTTGCGAGCGAGCAAATGAACGAGCGTTGCGTGAAATATAGTTACAGTTCCCGGTATCGTTACCGTGGCGATACAATTATTTAAGCGTCTATAGATTGTATTTCCACCGCGGGCTAGAAGTAGTATTACATAGAAAGAGATAGTTAGAAGCACATTTAGTTTTAGGGTTTTAAATTGATTTTTAATCTAATTTTATACCCAAACTTCCACCAAATCTGTAATCATTATTTTTTGTACAACATAGCCCACTACCAAAAACGCCTCCAACTAAACTTTGGTTCAAATATCCGAAAGCACCAGCTGTATCGGTGGTACCGCACCTTCGGTATCACCCCGATAAAAGCCACCATCACACGTGATATTGGTCTGCACCGATGGGTTAAATGTGGATGCGAGCTGCTAAGGCAAGTGGCGCTCAGTGGACAAGCGAAAAAAGCTAGCCTGATACGAAGTTTCTATTGTAATATGACCATCTGGTACGGTTTATTGTGCTGTGCGGCTGGTGTACTGATATTGCAGAAACCAATATAGTTATTTCTACCAGTTGCGATACGTAAGTTCCTGTTCGCTAGGCTTTTTTTTTGCATCGTTCGGGAGCGCGAGCCAATTTTGCCGTCCCTAGCCGGATGTTAGATGATTGTTTCCTATGATAGTTTTTTGTTGCAGTTACTATCTGGCTGAGCGAAAGGTGTAGGAATTGAACAGAAAATTGAAAACGTTCAATGTTTGATTGTGTGATTCCGGCAGACCGTACACGATGGACGATCGAAATGTATCGAAAGAAATGATATGTATTTCACCAGCTTCCATCGTTCGTTGTAACAATTAAGCTTCACAACCAAATTGTATTAAACATAAACGTATTTTAAGCACGCCTAATGACAATCAATGTTCGTTCGAGGATGGACGCTTCAGGGGTTGAACACGGTGAAATGACAATGAATTTCATTTGTTCATTTCCGTGTTTCAATCGGTCCCGGGACACTCGGCAACTGGTCCAGCAACGAGTCACCATTACCATCGCAGCAGTAGACAAAATGAGCATCAGTGTGATGATGAATAAATTTTCATCATTTTGGCAGGAAAAGTTCCCCCGTGAGAGTTGGTGTGAATTGGTGCGAAACGTTGGTCTGATTGTGTTTGTGTTTCGTTATGATTAACGGATCGCTTTGTACATTTCCGCCGGAAGCGAGTGTTTAGTATAATGATGCCATTGCCATACCGTTCTACTACAGCATGTGGTTTTGTGTGTCAATTTTGTCAGCTTCAATGATGACGCTTGATGACGTGCAATTGCATTAAGAAAGTTCGTCTGCGAGCCATTTTGCTAATGGTGCAAATGTGTACATATTATGCATGGAATTGGATGAAAGCGTGTAGATAAAGAGGTGATTATTTACTATCCTAAAGGAGTTGCATACTTCACTGTGTTGCACAAGCGTTATCTTCCCTCGAACAAGTTGCCTTTGAATTGAAAATATGTTACTACGTTTAGTCGCTTTCATTCGCGTATACGACCGCATCGCAACAGCTGCTTAACGACAGACAGATTCGATTACCATTTGGTTAAGTTATTTAAAATTAATCGATTTCGTCAACCAATTAGTGGCAACACCGAAAGGTCAAATTAATTGGACTACTTCATTTTCCACAGGAATCGTCAAACGACTTTCGGGGAATGGCGGAAGATAATTAATTGGCAACTCACTGTCGATATGCCAATCGAGAACCAGTGGTGGTAATTCGATCTTGTTTATACAGCGCGCCCGGTGCAGCCTTATGGTAATGATGGGTTGCAAAACTAACTAGCTAGGAAGTGGATGGTAGTTGAATGTAACGTTTTTGTATCGTATCGTTGCTTGGAAGTTAATTTTTAGTCCACGACCTTGTCCAATAAACAGCCAAAGCCACTGTACGTTAAGCACTGCTACCTGGAACTGAGATGATACCCGAAGATAATTAGTCGTATAAGATTGAGAACAAAGAAATCCATTTTTTACATCGAAATGCCCTCTAGCCCGCTACAGATCGACCAGAAGTTTAAACCATTTGTCCAACTGTGTGTTTTTGGTGGGACTAGAATGGAATCATATACTATGAGTTGCTTGGCCAAAAGCTATCCTGTGAAGCAAAACCACTGAATGTCTGTAGTACCTGATATGGAAGTAAGCAGCAGTTAAGCAATGCGCCTGGGAGTAACTTCCAAATTGCTTAACCATATCAAAATTTGCATTTCTCAAACTATTGTCCATACCTTCAGGGAAAAGGCACACACGCCACCTTCCTCAATCAAAAAAAAAGTAGACCACCAACGGGATAATGGTCAAAACAGAAAGGAGCATTCTACTATCGGTGCCACTGAGCAGAGCATAAGTGATTTTCGGTCCGATTTCAGTTCCCGGCAAACCATGGCACCACAATGACTCGTTGCTTGATGCTGTGCTCTATAGGATAGCATGACCATCCTTTCCATTTCCAATGCGGGAACGCAGCCAACCGTGAGTAATCGCTTAATTATCTGTTATGGTCCACGTGGAGCGCTTTAACTATAATTATGGCACCGGGTATGTGGGTGCACCATATCAGGCAGAATAAGTCTCTGTGCCGTTCGGATATTCGTAAGAGGAGCATTCTATTTGGCACACTCGGTTTTTTAAGGAACTCTCTGTACGGTCAAACTCTTTCCTGTCCTTGCTGGAGACCGTAAGCGCCACGGGGGACACATTTTTTGTTTTGAGGAAGGGGAATAATGCAAAACTAAACAATTACCTTGCCGTAAGCCGTAAGTCCACCATGCCGGATGTCATACTTCGGTGCATCCGCGTTGCTCGAGTCGGCCCACGGTGTGTGGCAGGTGGATGTGAGCGTCATATACCGGACGCCGAGCGCGTAGTAGATGCGCAGGACACCGAGCGAACCGCCGAGCGAATGGCCACCCTCGACACCGATTAATGAACACATTTGACGGTTTTTGTGCGCTTGTACGATATCTATTGAACAGAGCCGGTAGCCCAGAAAGGAGGAAAACGCACGCTATTAATTAATGTACGCCTCATAACGGATGATGGTGAGGCATTTGTTCGTGAGCTTTGCATCGAATTTGTTTAGATGGTTTTGTTTTGTGTAACATTGTAAATGACATTGGAGATAATTGCCATTACTTACCTAACACCGATGCACAGGAAGTGAGATGAGGAGAGTATCGTTCTGTCAGTCTTTTAATTACATCTATCTGTTCCAGTGTGATTTGCACCGCATCCCTATGCTGTGCCTCACAGGGTACGTAAGCGGCCCAAAACTGCAAATTGAAGATTGGAACGATAATTTCATTTGATATGAGATATTTGGTACAGTAACATGTGGCAAGAGTTTTTAAATATTTTTATATTCATTAAGTTGTTCAAATATTATTTGAAATAAAGTTTCAACCGTATCGTTACTACTACTTCAGCTGGTTTGGTTGGAAAAGCTCATTACCAACTTTACATCTCTCGTCCTTTGTGTTGTGGTTTTTAATGCTGTTAAGATGATTTCACTTGGACATTGGAATTGCCTTTCATTTCCCAATTTCCCTTGAAGTATGCACTAAGTGGATTAGAAACCACGACCAAACCGTTTGGGGTTTGGTCGTTGTGCAGAAGGCAGTTAATGGATGTAATCTGGATTAATTGATATTAATTACAACATCGCGGTGGGTATTACGGGAGTAAATAGCATGCATGATCACAAACAACCCCTACTCTGGTCGCTTTTTGTGACTTGAATTACCCGCATTGACTTGCAGGATAATCAAACCGGCGTATCATCATTAATTGGCATATATTTCGGATCGGCTTCATGCAAAGGACAATAATTAATTTTGTCTGCACATTTATCCCTTTATCGGTTTGTTGTCAGTTGGTTACTCTTTTATGTGAAAAATCTTGGTAATTCCANGCGGTGGGTATTACGGGAGTAAATAGCATGCATGATCACAAACAACCCCTACTCTGGTCGCTTTTTGTGACTTGAATTACCCGCATTGACTTGCAGGATAATCAAACCGGCGTATCATCATTAATTGGCATATATTTCGGATCGGCTTCATGCAAAGGACAATAATTAATTTTGTCTGCACATTTATCCCTTTATCGGTTTGTTGTCAGTTGGTTACTCTTTTATGTGAAAAATCTTGGTAATTCCACGTTAGGTAATTCGTAGTGCACTTCTCTTCGTTGTTTATGGTTGGTTTTTTTACGATACAAAACAATCGCGAATATTTCCACGACGCTCGTTAATTTACTCCTGTACACACCTTTCTGTACGTTTCGATACAAAAAGCAAAATGGTAATCGTAACTAAAAATCCCAAATCTGCAACCGTCTGCACGTAAGTTCGTGACTCTACCGGGACCGGCGCACATTAAAGAAGTGCCCCTTTTGTTTGCGCTGTAGCGCCGTACCTCCCATTAACAGTGGGCCCCCGTTAGGGCCAGATCTCCCGGATCTGCTATCTCACTTCCAGCGAAGGTTAACGTTATCCAATTAATTGAATGCGATCCGGGTGCGCACCGTCTTCGTCACGTTCCATCCGGAGCGGTGTTCCGGCGTTGGGTTTCGGTTGGAGTGAAAATTAATATTTTCCAGCAACCAACCATTTTGCAGCTGAACAGTGAAACATTCGCATGCCTCCCAAAAGCGTTTTGGTCTGGTCAAAGTCATTCGCTTGTTGGCGGCCTTTTTTTTTTTGTTTTGTTTTGTTTAAAGGTTACGCCACAGTCACGAAAGCGCACAGCAACGAAAGGGACAAGCGCCGATAAAATGGCTTTCCATCAACCGGCCTACGGTCCCGACGGTACTTCCGGTTCATCGGACGATCAGTTAGCGTTTTTGTTATTGTTGTAGGTTTGTGTGTTTCGGCGGGATAAGGTAATTTGAACTGCCTTAAACCGTTCGTCCTTGCATTTTACATTGTTCGCTTTGCGCAACGGATTGTTCCGTTTTTTTCCTGCTCCCATTTACATTTGCACCTTTTGCCTGGCCGGGTTATGTAATGGCGATCGATAAGCCTCTTAGCGGGTGCGATCGAGATTAATTTACATTATTTTTCAATCAAAGGCGTACCAGTTGAAAAGCAAAGGAAGAAAAAAAACTAGTGGAAAGATTGTTTCCTTTTTTACAACACTCCATATTGATGGAAACAACACAGTGCGTGCTTATGGTTAATGGTTTGCTCCTTTTCTTCCGTACACGACTTTGGGGAAAAGGTAATTTATTTTACTCAAAGCGAAACAAAAGCGATGTGCGCGATCCTGTCGATGCCGGAGAGAAAAAGGTTCCTCAGCAAGGAGTTATTTGTAGCATTTTTATTTTTGTTCCAAAAAAATGGTAAACCATCGAAAAGGTGTAATCGAAACGAATAGCATCTAATCTGAATCAGTTTAAACAAATTGAGACACGTAAGAGTAAGCTGTTCAAATTTGTTGATGATCAGAAGTGTGATTTAGAAATGTATTGTCATCAAAACGATTCTACTGTTTACTTGGTGGTAAATAGCAACATCTGAATAAGATTTAAAGGAAACAAGTCCAGTAATTTGCTACAATCGTATCTGTTTGACCTGACTTCCAATCGAGAGTCAACTAGAGCAGTGAATGAAAGAGGTTTTTATGTGCTGCTTTCAATTATAAATAATAGCTTAAGCTAAACCCATTACCATCGTTTATGGGAGGTTCGGGCATCTCTAGTATCGCTATGATTGAAAATCTTTGTCCGTAAAAGTTGAGTCCTTTTTCCCATTTCTCTTCCTATCTTCCCTCGGTCTAAACCTTTGCCCACACAACCTGCTGCTGCTACCCCACACTGTGCAATCGATATAAAATTTAATGACGCTTAAAATATATTAATAACCCGCCCCCAAAAGGTGCGGTGATGAACGATTCGATGAACCAGCCGGGCACCGGGGGACCGGTCATGAAAATGTCGACAAAAGTCGTTACAAGGCGAAACCGTAGCTGCCACCTTCACGAACCTGCAAGGTGATGAATTCGCTCGTGAAAAAAGAAAAATCCAGATTTGATGAGCGATGAGCGAGCATGATTTTGATTTCAGATATTCCGATACGAAAACGAAGGTCTGGAAAAATTAATGCCCGAAAAAGCTAAATGGAACATTACGCGAGGGGCTTTTGATTTGCTTGATTATGCTTCTTTTTTTTTCTTCTGTCAAAATGCTCAATAGAATAGAAAATGAAGACGATAACGCGACTGGATTGAACAAAAAGCAGCAGTCTCAGATCATTGGGCCTGTGGGGATGTTAAACGTGAATTGATATTGAATGAGATGAATTGGTGGCGGAGACCATTTGCTCAGTGGTGTATTAAAAACGTTTGTTAGAGATAGTAAAACAGGTTCGACACATACACACACACACAGAGAAAATAGAAGACAAACAACAGATTTTGATCAGTCGATTAGAGCGCTTTTTAGTATGCGTTTAACGCGCGGCAACGTAAATGTTTGCTTTTATGAGCTATAATTTGCTAAACAACCCACATGATTGGCATGGCACTGTGGCGATATAACGCAACTTTACTACTTTTCGGTCGTTTGCTTTTAAGCGGAACAGCTAGAACCGTCAGATAGTAATGGTTTTTAATAAAGCGCGGCATAGAATAAAGAATTTAATTTCGCTACATAAAAGTGCAAAAATTGCACAAAGTGCGTAAAATGTCAAAATAAATGCATTCGTTTTACTATAGTTTAACGGTTACAGGTGTCTGTCCTTAGTTGTAGCGATGGAAAAGTTCCGTTTTTTTCGGAACGGAACGGAACGAACCTCCTATCCCGAGAAAATTAAAATAAAATCCTATTTTTATTTGATTGATTTTATTTCAAGCTAGGTTCGGTCGTTCCATAGAAGAAATGGAGTAGATTCTGTTCGAAATTCCCATCCCTATCTGTTTGGCATATTTAAGCTGGTTATTGAAAAAATGCTACAAAAATATATAGTACGAAGTAAATAGAATTAAATGGAAGTACAGCTTCCGCTGTACTAAACCTAACAAAACGACGACAACCCAGGGTACTTAGCTGGAACAAATGCGAAAGTAACCCCACTAATAGGAAGTTTTGGATTGGTTTTGTTGCGTGCCCGTGTACTTTTCGAGCGTCGAGCAAGGGGAACGTCGGTAAATTGAAGAGAAAATTCAATTCTCCGCAGCGGAAAAAGAGTTCCGCACCAGCGTCAACTTCAACTGCTTCGGCTGTTTGTTTTTCTTTCCAACTTTCTACCAGTAGCAACGAACATAACTGAATTCCACGCAACAATGAAGCGAAGAGATTGGTGGAAAACAGCAGAAGGAAACGAACGGAACGGTGGGAAAACAACAGGAACAAAAGAAGAACTCCTCGAGATGGATCGCGTTTTGAGTACCTTTTCCACTTGAACCGCTTGAAGGGGTCATCGAAAAAGTTGCGGTTTCGGGCTGATTGAATGAAAAGTTTTCCCCCAAAAGCGTGGGGAAGGCATATTGGATGGATCAGGGAAATGCAGCAGGGTTGATTAAAAATCAGGAACGAGCGAGAGATGTGGGAATCGATCAGCAAAAAAAAGAGAGAGAGCATGTAGTCAGGACATAAGTTACAAAGTGTATCGCAGCCTGGAAGATGAGGAATAAAAAGCATGTTGCCTTACCTGAGCTGAGATTCTACCACGCTTGAGGCGCTGCAAATCCGTATGACTCCAGGCACTCTTCGACCAGGGCAGTATCGTCTTGAGATCATCATCAAACCTGTTGGGAACGGAAGCAAAAACCACGATTGGTGACGTTAGCTAGACGATGCCGTTTGCTTGCGCACAAAGTCAGACTAAATTGAAAAAGTTACTAATTGGACACGGTGGTGGTAGGGCATGTGACATTCGCACATGTCGTGTCCGTTGCTCGGAACAAATACACGATAAAGTGCTGGATTTTACTCACCGAAAATCGTTTAGCTGATTGTGTAGGAATTTCCGTATGTTCCACGGCAGATCGTTGTGACCATCGATTAAAGGCACTGTGTCGAGCAGCTGCGTAGCCACCTGCAGTCGTTCCTCCAGCGGTGCACCGGAGGATACCTTCAGGGCTAGTGGGACGGCTACTCCGGCTGCTCCGGCAATCAACAGTATGGAGGTCACCGCAAGCCACTGTCTCGAAGGAAGATCCCATTCTAAAGAGGAAGCACGATGAAAGCAATTGTTGTTTGATTAGTTTTGCTATCTTCTAATATTGGTCATCGTTTGCTTTGGATCTTTGGAGAAGACGATACTGGGAAGCTCATTTTTATGAAAATAGATTAGACAATCTTGAATATGGAAGGTGAAGATCTTCATAATGAATGATTGATGATGCAAACATCACGCCGAAGTGAACTATAATGCATCAAATATGTGTTTTGTTAGTGTAATTTCTTTAGTATTTCTTGTACCAAAGTAATTAACAGGATGCCATGGCTGAAGGCTAAAATAGCAGATAGTTATACATTTTCCTAACACGTAATTACACAGTATATGGTCCTCGTTTATGTTTGTAAATCTCCTGTGTCACTGTGTTCCCATCAGTATCACTTTTATTTACTCTGTCTTCTAGTAGACGCGTCCTAATGATATCTTATCGCCATACAGCACAAGAAGGATGCAAGTTGCATGCACCCGAACGATACTCTCTGTTTACTTGTGCTAAAATACATTGTCACTTAACGAAATGCAATTAATCCGTTTTAGCCTGTTAGTGTGTAGTAAAATTCTTTACTATCAGCACAAGAAAAAGGCACAATCCAGCTGCGAGCTCGGATCGACCTCGGGCACTTTACTACGTTAAAATGCGATGTTTTTGTTTGTGAAAAGAATTATCGCTTGCCTCCCAAGTACGAGCAGAAGCCCATTACGCGCTGGCAGACCCAGAACTAAAGGAAGAGCGAAACTGCAAACCTCACCGGTTCCATGCTGTGCGACGGCCATGTCGTGCTGTCATCGCCAGCTTCCGGTCCGTGCGATGGAGCGGTACAGCTTGGCTCTCCACCAGCGCTGATTAGCATTTATTTGTTGCACAAAGTGTCCTTGGGAAACTTTGCAGAGGGTGAGTTTTAGTTTTTCTACGAGGAAGTGTACCGGGAACAAAATTGCAACGATGTTAATTTGCGTCCTTTTGACGTCCACGATCGTTCCGACATTCACTTGCGTTCGTTTGGTCTTGCTACTGCTACTTAATCTTACACACTTTTTGCCAATTCTGAGCTGCCGTTTTGCTTAGTTCTTTAGGGTTGTTTTTGTGCTACGATGGCAAGCATACGAGAAAAAGGTTAGATGAACTTCTCAGAAACATTCCAGCGTCATGGTGCAACAGATTTACCAAATCCGGAGTGCCCCACGCTAGACCCAGAAGTACATTCATTAACCGTACGCTTAGGTACAAATGCGTTTGGTCTATTTTCTACTATTCTGGGGGGGAACTCTTTGGCGGAGATAAATGTTAAACATCACTCCTACTCCATCACCCTCAGTTCCAGAGGTTCCTTCACACCAAAGTCCAGCGAAACATTGAACAATACCGAGCGTCGAGCATCGTACGAGTAAGAGAACGAGGTTATGTTGGGTTATGTTTATCCTCGAATGTCTGTTTGCCTTTCTCTGTATGATGAATAATTTATTAGAAATTTAAATTACTTCCCTCTTCCTGAGTACAACTTGCTCCTTTCGGTGCCTGTTGTGGTTACTTTAGCGCCTCGCATTGCAAAGCCATTATAGTTATTCTCCAGTGGTCCACCAAAACATGATGGTGTGAATCACGGCTCGAAGCAGCACAAATAGTCAGAGTGAGGCAACTATTCAAAATTCAAACGCAAAATTGTTGTTTTCGTGTCGTTCGTTAGTGGGTACCGCGTTTACCGGATATTAATGATGGTCTAAACCTCAAAATCCGAACTGGGAATTTGGAATGTACGAGACCCGGAACCGCAACGTACATGCTGTGGTTGGAAACAGTTTAATAAAGCAATCTTTCGATAATCATAAGGAGTTAGGTTGGGAGTAGGAAATTCCCAGAAACGCCATTCCACATGCATTAAGGACTTTGATTCGTTTCTTCAAAATCTGCAGTGAAATTCAATTCTGAGCCACAATAGTTTAATTTCGACTTAACTTTGTTGTCCAGAGCTACACCTTCCTGTTCTTGGATATAACGACATAGTCATACTTACTCGATGATCCGAACCCAGTACTGCTGGAACCACGACTCGGACATTGGCGATG
Source organism: Anopheles rivulorum (assembly GCA_018908115.1). Lineage (NCBI taxonomy): Eukaryota > Metazoa > Arthropoda > Insecta > Diptera > Culicidae > Anopheles > Anopheles rivulorum. Next base: position 21,767,152 of record STHB01000003.1, on the reverse strand, counting down.
TTTCCAAGGATGTGGTTGCTGCTTATTGGGCGTTCCGTTAAGGCTGCAGGAAGAAGGAAAACCATCACCACCACCCATTACGCCACCCATCACTCCACCGGGTATGATGGTGGTACCGGGGGCTGGCTCCAGTCCCGAACCGAAGTACTGCGAGGGATTGAAGTTGAAGTTGCTGATCGAGTTGGAGAAGTGATGGTTGTGCGATGCAATGAGGTTGCTTTTCGTCGAGCCGGAGTACTGATTGATATTGCAGGAGCTGGCATGATGACCGACTCCACCATTCGTTGGATATTTGCCTCCCAAGCCGGAGAAGTGTCCCGCGAGTGGCAAATCTCCATTCGGCCCGATCGTGTTGTACTTTGCAGGAAGATTAAGTGCATCGTAGTTGGGTATGTAGCCAGCAGTGACCGTGTCCGGATGGTGGTGATGTTGATGGTAAAGATACAGCTGCCCAGCATCCATCGCTTCCTTCAACGGCACGTCAGATCCGGTCTCCCCGTACCGATCTTCGCCGTTCTGATAGTAGTGGTAGTGGTGATGGAGATAATTATCATCGAAGTAGTAAGGCGGATATGGCTTCGTGCCGGTTGGATCATTTCCATTCGGATGCGATGCGGCCGTGTTACCGTTCATCAGGTCCACCATCATAACCGGAAGCGGGTCGTTCAGTTTCGACTTGCCGTCAACGGGCATGCCCAATGAGCCGGAAGTTGTTTTACCGTTTGTCGACGATTTGGCGCATTTCAGTGTTGACTTTAGTGTTCCACTCAACGAACCGTTTGCGTTTGAGGCAAAGTTGAACAGATCCGGCTGATTCATGCTTCCGACCAGGCCGTCTATTTCACGTCCGAAGCCCATGTTGGCCGGGTTAGAGGGTTGAGTTGTTGGGTCGTACATCGACTGCTGGTCTGTGTGTGTCGGTTCCGGTCCGGATGCAACAGGTTGCACCACACAACCGTATCCGTAGGAAGGACGTCGGTTCAGTGGAGGTGGCGGCGGTGGAATCATGTCCTCACTGTAGGAATCGTCCTGCAAACGAAAAGGCAGAAGGATGGTATGATGTTGCTGAACAAACACAACAAATTCTTTGCATAACTGATATTGGATTGCGCAAATGAACGTTAAGCTGGGTGGAGAGAGCGATTGGAATTTAGCTACAGTAGAGGCATCAATCCTGTGTGTTTGAATGTCTGTAGTATCCTCAATGTGTGGATAATGCGTTGCAAAATATAAGTTTTGCTCTCAGGAAATTTTCCACAAAAGAACTATTTTAAGTGAAATATTATTTCAATCATCATCATCACACGGAAGGAATGAATAATTTCTCGAGTTCTTATCGTTCCACAAATAACAACGGAAATGCATTTAGGATGCATGGTAATAGACTATGCATTCAACTTGAACGAGAAAAAAAGAAAAGAACAATTCCATAATCACATAATAAATGGCTTCAAGCGTGAAAGGAACTCATTTTTCTCGCTGATCTCGCTCTTGCAACCGTTCGGCTTCCCAGGCCGAGCTGTATAGTTGCAGCTGGTGAGTTCCGCGAACGTGGATGACAAACTGGTAGCACTGGCACATTTAACGCATCTGTATCGTATCCTTCGCCGAGTTCGAGGCCCATTTCCCACACCGACCGGAGATGCAACTAATGGTAATGTCCCGGTTGTGGAAAACCACAAAACAGACCGGAAAAGCACAACAACAGTGATCCGTAGCGCGCCATCCATGGCCATAGCACTTTGCAATGGCAGCAGAGAAATGATCTGACTACGCCAGATGGAGCGGATATTTATGACGCTGGGCCATAATGGAAATGAAGAGAATAAATGCCTTCCGTGCAGGGAAATGAAATGGTACAGCGAGGCCACAGTAGGCCGTGTCATGTTGTTCTGTCTATCCATCTGCAGAAGAAGAGGTGTACTCCAATTCTTGTAATGTTTTGTCTTTCCCTACGATTCTCCTTTTCTCGGGTTGCTTCTTCGGTATACCATCGTAATGATAAAACACAGACTACGGCCTCAGTCCTCATTTTTCATGCCCCTTGTGTTTTATGTTTTGTTTTGTGTTGTAATTTCCTCGCTTTTTGACATTCTTCCGTTGCTCTAAGGCTATCCGTTTACAAGCTTTCAAATTCGCGAGAGATCTTTGTGCAACTTTTAGACTTTTTGGTTTTTTGTTTTTGGATTAAATTTGTGTCTGATTGCTGATGAAGAAAAATGGCAAATCTCTGGTTGAAAGGATGGTGCAGCACCAAACCGCAACAACCAACTAGACGATGCTAACGAGGAATAGGACAAAAAAAGCTTAAAATATGGTTTAGAAAACGATGATAAAAGACAGTGAAAGATCATCAATTGAGTATCATCTTCAAAAAAGCAGAGCATGTTGTAGCATGTTGCTTCGCCACGTCTATCCTTGGAATTAATTTTCATTCTTTTTTGCTTTCAGTTTCATTTTCGTTGTTAATAATACGCTAGATTGAGAAACAGTAAGACAGTGAATTTTATTTACAACGCTATCAAGCTTATTAAAGAAAAAAGTTCAATTAGCTTAACGAAGTGATCAAAAAGTCAGACTAAATAAAAAGTGGTCTGAAAAAAGCTGAGAGTATGCTTGTGCTCAGTTCATTCTCAATTACAAAAGAATTCATAAAAATGAAGATTAAAATATTCAGATTTTGTTTCATTTTCTGATACTGCTGAAGCTTTCATAAATATCGTAGTCTGTGTATTTTGGAAAGCTTTCCCTTTGGTTTCATTGACACAGTTTTCTAAAAGGTCACGTTTGCAGTACATTCGGTATATACTAAACACATTTCAGTACAGCTGCTAGTCAATAAAAATTGGAGGAAATTCTGCAGTTTGATTTCCTACATCTTCTTGAACCCTGTTTTTACATCAATCGTCGCATTTACTTCAAGACATTTGGTCGAAAGTGTGCACGTGGTAGCAAATTGTGATTGCAAAGCCATAACAATTTTGTTTGTTTGCGTTGTTTCTTACTTCCTTTGCTTTGGTTGCGCAAGAGCAAGGACTGTTTTATGTTTACTTACGTTGCTGAGCTGTTTTGTGCCTTGGTCTGGTGGGAGTGCATTTTATGGCGTTCAATAAAAAGCCCATGAAACAAATATTACTCAAGCTGAGGTGAAGTTATAGGAATACGGCAAATCCGTCGAACACAATATTTGTGGAAGGAATGGCATAACTGAACACTATGTAACCTTGCCCTCAACATTGCCAGATGGACAAAGGTTACTGTGAATTTGGTGTTGATCACGATAAATAGTTATCCATTTCTGGTTCTAGGAATCAAAATGCACATCGTGGGCGATGTAAACTATTGTTTATGATCCGAAACTCAGGTACTTCCGCATTTTTGGTTGTTCTCAACGTACAAAATTGTTATGTAGATATTCTTCTGGGAAATGGATGCATAGTACAGTTGAACATGTTAAATTAATAAACCACCCCACAACAATTTGATGAATTTTGGGTGTAAATTAAATTTTCGTACAAATGCGCTTTTTGATGATTTGAATGCAATTCGGATGGATTTAAAATGCATATGTTTAAACGTTTAAATTGCTTAATTAAAATTGAAGCCATTAAAACCATTCCTGGAAAATATTATATCTAAATTTGTTTTGTAATTCTCTGTATCTTCATATGTTCAAAACTCCTTTTTTGGACCACATTTTAAGCCCTTTGATAGCGACTGTACTGTGTCACTGTATTAAAGACTTAAGAAATAGCACTCTAATCGATTTTACTATCATCCAACATACACTGAGCGAAATGAACGGATATGCTTTTAACTTTTGCTTTAAAAACAGATCGTCAAAAGACATTAAAAATTCCATTAACGACGACAAAGCAAACTACCGTGGCTGTGAGAATTTATTCAAAAGGTTATACGAGGAATGCATTATGTTGCATACAAAAGCGAACAGAAGTGTTTTTTATTTTGTCTCGGTGACACAGGTATGTGAATCTTCTCTTTGCCCGGTGCACTGTTGCTTATGCTAGTTGAGCAAAATATGTCGTTTATGGTGAATGTTTGATTTGATTGTACAAAGTTTATACTTTTCCCTGGGAATTCTGACGATAAAACTAGTAAAAAGAATTAGTTTAGTTCCAAGCATTGAATGTCGACGTAAGGAACATACACGTGATTTGTTATATTAAACAAAAAAGATTAACTATGATAAGCATTATTAGTAAAAAAACACATTATTAATCTAAAAGTCTTGGGTGAAAAATCAAACGAACGTAATATGGCCTGATGATGGATGTTCATTTCATCCCAACCAACAAATTGTTTTCTTAGACAATAAATAATTTATTACAGCCTAACAGAGAAGGGAAGGGATCCAGATAAAACCTCTCCCCAAAATCCCCAAAATGAGTATCTTTTTCTTGATCAATAAATCTGGATTGTCCCAAAATGCCAGGAAACTTTTGGAAGTCTCAATACTCTTCCCTGGAACTGGAGGATGAGCCATCAGTATGGAAACAATTTCACCGATTCTATCGGAATGCAACAGCCACGGCCAGCTGGGGCGTGAAAATGGAGTGCCAATTTGCAAACGAAATTCTCTATCGCTTCGAAAACTTCGGGAAAGTCCTCACACCTTTGTACAAAAGGCTCTCCCGTGTCCCGGTTTCTCAATTGATTCCTTCCTAGTCTCGGAATCCCGCTCGCTGTAACACGCTTCACCGGACCGGTAGCTCTTGGAACTGGGAACAAGAATTTGCAATTTCCCATACCCCCCCGTTCGCTCCTCATTGGAGAAAGGACATTCCATAAATAATACTCCGAAACCATGGCCGCAAAATGGTATGGTCAATAAATTTTGTCTATGCGGGGATAGAGCTCGCCGGGAGAGAACTCCGGCAATCGCAATCGAACGGTCGGTTGGGTAAGCTTCCAATAATTTATGACCGGAAGTAGCCATCGACGACATTCACTCATGGGAAGGACGTGCCAACGGTGGATGAGCAACATCGTTTGGTTTTGATCGTGGGTCTCAAAAAAAGGGAAAGCACTTTCAGTTTTTTCAGATCGGTTTTTGCTTTCCGAAGCGATAAAGTTTTGTTTTCCTTTCTACTTTTGCTTTGCAGGAGATAAATAACTCCTCCTACGTCGTCTGGTTACATGTGCGTTTAGATTTAGAGGATAAGAACTAGAGCTAGCTCTGGGAGGAGCTCTTTCCGTGTTAAAGCCTGTGCAGGTCATGTGTTTGTGTTTTTACTTTTTCCGATTGGGCTTGACAGCTGTCACCTTTGCCGGAAGTAGAAAAATGGATCCTTTGCATACAAGTTGGGAAAATGGTGAATACTTTCATAGTTCATCAAGTTTCAAAAGTTTAACAACGTCTTTTGAATGCCAATATTGGGTTAGTTGATAGAGATAAACAGGTTGTTATAGTTTTAAAGTTGTTTTATATTATTTTCATAAAAAAACTTCGCTTTGTGTTAAGGAAATAGTATTAAAATATAGCTAAATATTGTACATTTACTTTCGAATGTCTCATGTATATTCCTTCACTGAACGTGGGAAAACGGCCCTTAATCACATACACCAAACGAGGCAAGAAATGGTACGTAGATGACGTGTACGCTTACCTCGACATAATTATCGCCCCGAGGATACGATCCATGCTGGCAGTCAAACGAAAGCACGTTGGCCGCGACCTTGCACGCGTTTCCAGTGACTTTTCCGGATCCAGCTGGGAGTAACGGAGGGGGTGGTGTGGGAGTTGGAGTGGAAACGGACGAAGTCGGTACGGATGCACCCGTTATGCTGGAGTGTCGTTGCACCGATGGGGTCGCTAGGCTCAAGTCACCAGTTGATGTGGTCAGGTTCTGTGGGAGAAGTAAATCAGAGAAGGAATAGATGGGTTAACTGTACATTTGCACCATTTTCACAGTGTAAGTATCTTTAAGTTCTGAATTTTGGGTGTGTCGTGATGGTGAGTTGTGGTCGTAGTGTTGATGAGTTTAGGAGACTTCAAACATCAGTGACTGTTGGCGTCGAAGGAAGTGCTACATGACACACATTGCACGCAGTTCCACGCTGGCAAGCGTATGAACGGTCGTTTATGTTAGTCACGAATCGTCAACGTTGCTGGTGCCTGCTAATGGAACCCGAAACAACCCTGGAAAATCCTGCAAAATGCAGCCTCCAACCGTTCCACTTAAAAGGCCGAAATGAAGAGTTCCTACAGGGGATTCTCCACTTCCCAGCACTGTCTGAGTGACATGCTGGATGAGTTTTCATTAGCAAATTAGTTTTCTCGAGCCGTTTGTCGTCATTATGTCTCCGAAATCGTTGACGAAGAGCGTCCTACTCGTTCTATCGTCATTTGTTGTTTCGAAGCTGGTACGGAGAAAGCTAATTGTTTCTGTCATTGTTGAAATTTGATAGCATCCGTTCGTGATACCACGGCCACTCTCGAAACAGTTGAAAATGGGCCGTTTAGCTTCGGGTCTGTTGAATACAAAGCAATTCTCTAGTCACTTGAATGCTGTCGGGATGTTATGGAAGGTCTCTTTCGAATTCTTGGAATCGTGTATCGGAAGATGTGCGGATGCGGGGATGCGTTTAACGTTTTGGTGTTATCCACTTGAATTCGCGTACATTGAGGATCTTATGGGAGATGAAACTTGTTGTTGCAGTACATCAAAAAGCCTGGAGCAACATTCAATGAGCTTTCATCTCGTTAAACGTCGAACGTTGAGCGGTTCCTCGTTCCAGACAGGTAAGTAAGCGTAATGTAAGCAATTTTACGGCCTCTTCAAAGCCTTCCACAATTGCTCTAGGCAACGGTGGTCGCAAAGTCTTTACGCGTTCTCGTAAGATCGTACGCATATCGTTTACCGTAGCGAGGCGTCAAAAACATGAGAAAGATGCCGATAACATTCCGCAGTTCTGTATCTAAATGATCAATACGACCACACCAAACGCACACCCACAATCGGATGAAAATAAAATCACAGTCAAAATGGAACGGAACGAAACGAATAAACACTTACCAATTTTCCCATGGAGCCAAACTTCCGCTGACGGTCCTTTTCCAGTCGTAGTAAAATCTGTGCGTTCTGCTCGCACGTGTAGGTGTGCTGGCGAGGATTTTTCCTGTCCAGGCTGTACTGATATAGTGGCCTTAATGGATTCGGTATTATCTGTAAATATTTGATTCGGTGAAAATCGAAACAGAACGACATGAGCACACAGCAAAAGGGCGAAAAGAATAATGTGTTGTGAAGATAGGAACGGCTAATATGAACAGGGATTTTGAATAGGGCAAAAAGGAAAGCGTAAAAAGCGTATGAAATTGGAGAAGAGACTAAAATTGGTTTGGAAATAGCCCTATCGAACACATAAAATGGTCAGAGTAATGTGAAGTAACTTGGCATAATGTAATGTGGGTCTCGGTATGGAGGGCATCCACCTCGTTCCATCAGAGTGTAGAGTAATCTTAGATTCTGTGCCAACTGCTTCATAGCACTGAAAGGCATCCGAACTTTGGGATGACGCTCCACAAACACACCAAACCCAGGGCTAATTGGGAGGAACATGTGCCAGCAACATAGGCATGGAATGATAGATTAGGCAGGCGTATTAGTGACACTTTCACACGTCCACACTTCCTGTTCGATTAGAGTGTTAGATGGAACGAATGCTTGTGATTGGTAGAGTGAAGCATCATCGGGCTTTTTTGTTGGGTATCCCGTCCAGACCAAAAGCTTAAGTCGAGAGCTGCACCGACTGGCTGTGTTTGATATGTGAATGGTGCCATTAGGCATGGTTGTTGGTCAATTTGTGTAATTGTGAGCTAGGTTTCGACCATTGAGAGTAGATCCTATGTGGTTTCGAAGCGATAACAAATAGCCAAAAGCATTCGAATTTGCCTTCATTAAATGGAAGCGTGACGATAGTCGACACACAAGAGAAACTGAAGAGTTTGAAAGCAATTGAGTCATTGGTTGAGAATTGATCTTTGTGATGCTTTTGATCTTTCAAGTGTTCATCTCTTGTTGCAGAATGAAATGGACATTGATTAAAGCTCTCAACTAAATGATTTCGTATCGTTTTGTACTGTTTAATGTAAGTGTGTAAAGTAAATTTACCAAGTCAATTGTCATTACGCAGCTTTTTTGAAGTCGGAGTTTGTGTCGAACATAACAAGCAATTAAATGATATTCCTCCTTCAAATGATTTTTCATTAATCTCAGGCGTAAACAAGAAGCAACTGTTTCAATATTAAATAAATTCCACTGTTTGGCCAATTTCTTAAAGCAACAAGAGAAATACCAACAGATGCTAACAGAAGGTAGTAATAACATCCAATAAATGTTTATATTCCATGAATAGCTTTTCAAATCAGTTTGTTTTATCTCTAGGGAAAGTCCTTGGAGGATTTGAAACGACCAAAACCACCAAAGTTAACTTTTGACAGCTCCTTCTGTGTTATCAACTTGACCCGGTGAAATTCGCCATCAAAGGTCAAGTCGTCTCTTTTAGGCCGTTTTCACACCAACACCATCTGGAAAGCAAAGGAATCGGTCTAATCGACGTCCTTGAGCAAGCAATAATGGCACTCAGCACTCTCCAGAACGTTGAAAGATGGGTTTTCAATTTGGATCGCAGACGATAAGACGAAATGTTTAATCTAGCTTATTCCATTCCTTATCCTCCTACAGAGAACGCGGCTTTGAAGACTTTGAGGAGCCAATGGCGCCGGTAACTTGAAATGCTGCTTGCTCTTCAATTTCATTTTCATTTTTGCCTCGTTTTCTATATTTCCCGAAAAAATACAAACATTCCATCCAATTCCTCGATGCTTGTTCTTTCGCTCTGACTCACGAAAAGCTTCCCGTTGGGCGTAATCGACGTAATATTTCGCCCTCGGTAACTTCTCATTCTTATGTTCCGCGGGAAGACTTCTTGTCCGGAAGTATGATGATAATGTGATTAAGAAAATTAATTACAAACTCCCACACCGCCAGGGCCGATCGACCAACCGACCTGACGTCTGCTGAAGGCGAAAGAAGTCATCAGGTCAGATCCAATGTCTAGGCTCTCGTTCTCTGTCGGTATCTACAACCATTCATCGTGCTAGGGGCGGTCTTGTTGGTGGTCAATGTCGGCTGGTGTCAAGACGTTGGTCGATCTGTTATATAAATGATATCGACCCGGACGGTAACGATTATCGACCAAAAATAGAAGAATCTGTGAAATTACTTTGCACCGGCGAATGAAATCTTCCCACGATTAAGAAGATTAGAAAAGCGATTCTGTGACAGGGATTTTTTGTCCTGTTGTTCAGAGACACATTAATTTTTATATCCCACGAAGTGTGAGGTGTTTATGAGATCGTGAAAGATTAAACAAGAGATTAGTGGGAATGTCTTAATGGAAGTTTAAATTGAGATAACGGAGCGAAGTGAATTTTGGTACATTTGATGAAAAGTTTACCAGTAGTTCAAGTCCAACATCCGGGAGCATAATTTGTTATTAAAAATTATTTTCCATCTCGCTATGAGTAAAAATAGTCATAAATCACTGGTCCTCACATACATCAATTCTGGAATGGAAGAAAAATAATAGCCTCTGTCACAGACTTTGCCTACTAACTCTCGGCAATCCTTGGGGAAAAACCAGCTGAAAAGCTTTCCAGCTTTAAGTCTCTTCTTTTGTATGAAAAAACACAGCTTCAAAGCGAACGTCAATGATTAACAAACCATATCGGTCATTTCTCCAGCCCAACCCATGCAAACTCAGCACCAGCTAACGTTTGTTAAAAACGGATAAAGGCAAAATATGGGACGGAAAGCAACGAAGGAAAGAAGGAAATTCCTGTAATAATGACTCACTTACCTCCGTTTCTGCGTCGCAGCTGCACAGTGACAGCGTGCTCAATCCGCCCGCACCACGTTTGAGGCTGTTCCGACTCCCGACCGGATCTGGATGGTTGCTGTTGGTGGCATTTTTCAATATCGAACCACCACCACCACTGGCACGTGTCAGCGTGGCTGTTGCGGCTACAGTGGCCGAGATGGGGTAGATGGACTGAGCCGGTAGGACATTGTGGGCTTGGGCCTGCTGCTGATGGTGTTGATGCTGATGCACACGATAGTGTGTGTGATGCTTGTGGCGATGGTTTTGCTGGTGCTGCTGATGCTGCTGATGTGGTTGCGTCGGATGCTGGTAGTCGGACTGTGACGAAGAGCAGGTTGAGTAGCTATCGTTGTCATGGTGCTGCTGTTGCTGCTGTTGCTGCTGCTGCTGCTGTTGTGCTGGAAGTTGTCGAGAGTACTCGCGCAGCTTCTGCTGGTGAAGCAGGACTTGCGATTTTATCATGTGATCGGTGTTATTTACATTTAAATTGGATTTGCCACCGTAGCTGTTGCGGAGCGTGTGGAAGCGTTTAAAATCGTCACTGAGCG
>STHB01000003.1:21684266-21726070 GCA_018908115.1 Anopheles rivulorum | reverse complement strand
TTTCACCGTCTCAGGTTTCTCCCATCACTCCACTCCACACGGAAGTAGTTTGCGATTTTGCTCAAGCCTTCACAGCACGAATTCAATCGGTGCTGTTTGTGCTGTGCTTCTCTTCAGAAAAGAAGGGTTCTGTCACGGAAATGAACGAATCTGGCTGTGAGGCACAAATAATTGCCCGAAATGGTAACTTGCTTCGAGTGTAATGATACTCCGAGGGAAAGGCAACGCAAAACGTCTGCGGAACGAAGCGAACGAATCGCTGAACTTCATTCGCTGAAAGTCACGTTCAAAGCACGACAAAGGCAATGATCCATTACTGGAACCAAGTGCCGGAAGTGGCATCCCGTAGGCCGTAGGTTTTTCGTCTACGGTGCGCGGTGTCTAGTAAAATAAATCCGGAAAACGTGCTGGAATGCGTTTCCGTCGTTTGTCCGTTTTGGATTTTGGTACACTTGAGATGTGTTTTATGTTCGGTGAAAATGCGTGACGGCTGAAAAGTGAGCCACTGCATGGGAAAGTTCGGGTGTCGTCTTACCTTTCCTGCTGTATGACAGTCGGTCGCTTTAAGGTAAGTTTGCTTGAAATGTATCGATTTCTATGCCTTATTTTGCATCACAAAGGAATGAATTTAAGTTCACGTTTGTGCCAAACCGAAAAGAAATTATGATGATTTAAAATTGTTAACGTGGATCAAACATGACAAAACCCGTTAAAAAAAGTGATATTCTATACTATCACGGATGGTGTTATTTTCAATTTCGTTAGGGAAAATATCCACTTGAAAAAAAAAGCTCAAATAAAGGTCACGTTTAAATTTAAAAAAACACTATTTCCTATATTTGACGGAAAGGATCATGGTGTCTTGACATTATTAAGATGCTGGGATACTAGTACTGCAAAAATGTATCATATTTGTCAAGTAACAAAGCAGTTCTACTACTAAAGCTTTTAAAGTTTCCACGTGTTTTCATTTATACACTTTAATAAAAGATATACACTTCGATTGTTTCATTATATCTTGTCACGTTATAGATAAAGACTTAAGTAGGCACAGAAAAATAGAAACTGACATATTTATAACCTATCAAGGGAGTTTGTTTACAATTGTGAATATTTGTATATGTTTTGAGCAAACGTCAAAATAAATGTGTGTACTAAATTGTCAAATTTTTGTTGTCAATTTTCAAGTATCTAAAAATTAATCAAAAAATGTAAAATGAAGTGACAAAAGCCTTGTTTTTCCGATTAAAACGTGCTGATGCAAAACCGCGTCTTTAATATTTTCATTCACTCTTTTATGGTTTAAAATGTTAACTTTTCCAAGTACGATTTTGATACGAGGTATACTTCGAAATCAACATTACCAGTCAATTAATTTTTCTTGGACAAGATGGTCAATATGTGGATGATTCTAGCACATCGTTACTCGTTAGCGTGAGCCAAAAAACAATCGCTGTTCCGAACGGCTATTGCCTGTTATTTTCCACATCCAAAATCCGCTTACTAATGCATGACACGAAATTTCATACTATCGAATTTGGAACCGTCCGCGTAGCACGAATGGTACGAATTCGGTCAACAATGAAACACAAAATAAAAAAAAGGGCAAACCCCAAAGCCTCCCATCCTGAACAAGGAAGAAACGTGCTGAAATCTACAAACAAACACGTATTTACCTTTTTCCGACCATTGTATCCGCCCGGTGGCTAACAGTATTATTGTTATGCTTACCTCAGATATCGTAATACTCGTTTACCGCAAGCATTTGGAAACGATTTGCTTCGAGGTCACCAGGGACCAGAGGCGTTGCATAAAAGGGTGGTGGTGAATTTGATAACTTTAGCCACCGGGAGCTGATTTGTTGGCAAAGCGAGGCTCACAAAAACCGCGCCTGTGGTAACGAAAACAATCAGGCGAGAGTGACTGTACACCGCAGGCTGTTGGATTTCCCGGTGGCATACATTGAATTTTATGGTTGGTAAAAGATTAACTTCACAGTTTGTGTAATGACTTTTGTTGTTGGTGGGTTTGGCGTTTGGTGTACGCCATGCACATGACGTTGCCCGATATCACATTACAGTGAACGAGTAATGCTGCGCAAAGTATTGCTTATAGTTTAATACGGTTCGTTTTATCGCTTATCGCGTCTAACAGTGGAATTGAACACACTTCTCAAAATCACGTCTGTTTTACTTACTCCTGTCTACCGTTCGTTGTTTCACCGTCAACATTTCAACTGCTCATAAAGTTTATCCAGGAGAAAGGTAATGAAAACAAAAAACAGCAGGAAAAACGTATTTGCAATTCCAACTTAGTCTTCAAAAAGTGCACTTACATTCCATCATTCCTTCTCGCTGGTTCATGGGATAAATACAAAAAAAAAACACTCACCAAACATACCCAGAAAGCGTTCCTTCCGGCGTACTTCCGGGATACGTCGAACGAACGCGTCAAAAGAATTGACTCTGCAAAGGAACACTTAATAAAGAATCGTCTCATCTTGGTTGATTGATGAGGTTTGCACCAAGGAAGAAAGGGCATGATATTTGATTGTTGAGAGAGTGTCTATTGTAGTACCGTATGGCTTCCATTTCAATCATTCAGCATCTTGGCGCATCATCCGACGATAGATCACAGTACGAAAGGAGATCACAGCGTAATCGATTACCATATGGGAAGCAACTTAAATCGGGGTTTCCTAAACACTTTCCAGCTGCATATTCAATCGCACGGAAGGAACCGATTTGTATTGGAATAAAATTAATATATTTCTTTTCCAGCCCCATTGATGCCCCGGATTCCTTACAACGTAAAGAACGAAAGCTCATAACTTACATATTTTACCTATCAGTTCATTTGACAAGGGATACAGTAATTACCATAATTAGCTGCAACCTTTCCAAAAACAGCAACTGCAGCCTGTTCTGTAAGGATGTTTACGTTCGTCTCATTTTCAATCTCGATATTGATTGACTAAAATCTTGTTTACTGGAAACACAACCCGCACACGAACCGACACTCACATGTCATCACATCGAAAACAAACAAACCTCATTGCCGCTTGCCCGAAACGATGTTTTCACCCGAATGTATGCAGCCACCTCATGTTTTGCAACGGCTCCGACGGCCGACCACAAATATCCGGGCGGGAAAACAGTCTGGTCAACGGGTTTCAAAAGGGTGATTACGACGATGCTTATGTATTCAAACCCATGGCCAAAGATGCGCCAGATAGTTGTTTGCACAAACGAGCCCGTCGACCGTCTCGAAGCAACATGCGGCACAGCGTGTTACGCGTTGAGTGTGAAACGATTTTATGGCGTGCTGGGTGTGCTTAGCGGCTCCATCTCCCATCCATATGTGTGCGTCGCTCTGTGTACACATTATAGATGCAAATTGATTATTAAGCCGTATCGCAGGCGTCTGCTGGTAATTTATACCGTCATGAATCGACGCAGACGCACGGGCATATCACCCTGCTGCGTTAAGTTAAACGACTCACGGGAGACGTGAGCTTGGCTGTTGTTTGCTACGGTACCGAAGACCTTACCTACTTGCACTGCTCCCGACGCACGGTCAGAGCAATTTTTGACTCAAATTTCATGTCACGAACTAGTTTTCAATAATCATCTATTCCACCCTGGAAGTGGCTCGTAACGGCAACGCCAGCGCACCCAGAAAAGGGAAATAGGATCAGCAAGCCTTAAAACAAACATGCTGCGTACGACGACCAACTCCCCCTGGATCGGCTAGCAGTGTTTGCATATTTACCATTTTGCGATGGCATTGGCACGAATATCAATTGACCTTCGGAAATTACCGAAACGAAGCTGCAAGGTGATGATTACAGAGCGAGCTTAGAGCATTAGAAGATCCTGCTGTGTGTGTGTGTGTGTGTTTTTTTATAAGATATCGAATGCGCCAGTAGCTGTTAAGGAGATTATGGCGATATTTATGGTAACTTGCAAGTGGGCCAGCTCTGTGTAGCTTTGGCACACAACCGAGGCAAAGGTAAACATTTTGTTTTTCAAAGCATCAACTTGAGAAAGCTTCTGCATAACATTCACCACCCTTAATTTGGTTAAGGAAAGAGCAAACGGGGGTGGGTGGAAGGTGGGAATTTATGTATAAAACCAGTTGTTTATGTTTTTCCGTCCACTTTATGTGAAGCGTGCAAAGTGGAGATTTCGGAGATAAGATTAGCTTGCAAAATATGTTTCACCCCATTCCATAGCGGCGTTGGCAGCTTTGCATTACTGGGAATGCGAGCTTTTCATTAGCTTTAGAGTTTCCAGTTCCAAACAACCATGCGATATGAGTTCCACTCAACATAAGTAACAATAACTTTGTTATCATAGTGGGTTTGCTCTATATTTTGTACATGAATTTGCTGATACGCAACAATGAGAAAGTTATCTTTTCTTTCGATTAGAATCACACAATGGTGCTCTAAAGGAACAATAGGCTTAGTTACATCCTTCATATAAGTTCGCAATCTATGCGATATTATCCATAAATATTAACGATACTGAAGATGAGAATAGATTTTCCTTATGACTAGACTAGAACTTGGAGAAGTAATTTTCATCAATTCAAAATGGATTTCATGAAAACTTGCTTTATAATTACAATTTTCAAAGTGATTTTACTAAAGAAACGAAGCAACATTCGATATAACGAAGCTCATAGCGTCCTTGTTGAGTTTTCCAACAATATTACCGATTGTTTCATGGAACGACCAACTCTATCTTCCTACCATACTCGATGACTTTGCAAATCTTAGCACAATGTGATCCGGCATTAAGACGTCTTATGCTATGGCCAGGCTGAAGGATTACGACTCATCTACACACAGCTTATTTCACAACCTTCGTCTCTTCCATTTGTTCCGATAAAACCCAACAGATTCAACTGATAACAGGCGGGCTTACATGCCCGTTCACGTGCACCAGTCTACCTTTCCCATTACTCGTGGGGAATTACTACCGCCAATACAATCAACCGTATTACGACCAACCGATGTGTAATAAGTACACCTTGATCAATTTAATGCTTCCCCGAATTGAGCGTCCTATTCTATTCATTTAAGGTCGTTCGGTGTGTCTTCCTTTTTTTTTTTGTAGCTACACAAACGATACACACATCCCACACGGTGTGCCACCGCACCAATCTAGTGCACAATCATGCCATAAAGTACAACAATAATCCTCAAAATATAAATATTACTTCCCATTCCATGCGCACCCACCGACATACATGCCGTGAATTGAAGAATCAAGGAAAATGGACAATTGTACATCCTTAGCAATGATGTGCTAAGGATCGCCCGATAAATGTTGCACCGTAACATGGCGAGTCCTCGAAAACATTCCTGTCACGTTCGCGACCCACATACATTATTCATCCGGTCCCAAAAGTAAAAGTAAAAATCCCACTGACCCCGCGGGACAAGGACGAGATTAAAGCATCTCCGCCACGTGGTGATGGTACCGGGGATCTTTCGTGCGCCAGTTTTATCGAGATGGGGTGGGTGGGGTTGTTTATAATTTTGCCTCCCATCAATGTCACGGCCAGCGTGACAATNTCCAACACATTCCAACCCGGCTACCATGTTGCTTTGTTTTTAACATTTTTCACCCTTGTTCGCAAGAATGCAATGACCTCGAATGAAAATTGATTCCATTCACTTTTCGATTAGCGTTGCTCTATCCCACCAGAAACGTTCCATGAAAAATCGCTCACAAAGTGCATTCACTTTATGCGCCCAAAGCTTCATGAAGATGTGCTGCTTTTGTTCGATCGGGAGAGAATTTGGCAGCAGCAGCAGCTGTCCATTGATCGAGGCTAATGTACCAGGCTAAAGGCTATCTTTTGAACTTTAGCGTTTGGGCGGGATTGTGTGACGGCGTCTGGTGGACGCTCGTTTCTGATGAATAAGAAATTCCACACTAATTGCTATTCAATCTCCATTAATCCACTCGGTCTAGACGGAGCGCACCACTATGGACCACTGCACGATCGGGTGTGAAATGCAACGCTTACGGTTGCAATTCCTACTTCTGCTTATAAATTAATTATAAAATTTAGATTTTAAAGCAATTCAATCAATTAAATTGTATTTTAATGTTACACCCTCACCATTTTTATCTCTTTCTGAATAGATTAGAAATCTTTCAATCTAGCGAAACTATTTAATTAAACCGTTGGTTACAAATTTTCCCGAAAACCAACATCCATTGTAGGATTAAGCCAAGCAGAAAATTAATTTTCCCAATTTGCCCCAGCGAAGCTGACCCATTCGAAGAATTTGCTCAGTTGACTAAGAAAGAAAGAAGAAACAAAAAACACATCAAAACACGACTATAATGTACGGAACCGACTTTCGGACAGTGATGGTACTGGGTCGAGCAAAACCATCCGGCGGTGACAAGTATTTCAATCAGTCGGAAAAACTTCGCCCTTCCCAAAGAACCGTAAATTACTCAACTTGTTTCAATTCGCACCGAGGTTTGTGGCATTGCTGGTTCTTAGTTTACACATTTTTTTTTCTATTTTCATACATTTTGTGATCAGTTCCATCCGCACGAAAGCTTGGCAACGATCGGTTGAATTTGTTGAAAATAAGCGAAACAATAAAAGCATCCACATGCGGGGTGGATTAATCCCGATAAATGATGACCCGTACCCGAAATCCTTCCAGAGCGGCTGCAGGTTTGTTTAAAAAAAGCTTCGCAATGCCATTTACTGTATCTGCCATTTTATTGTTAACAAATTGAACCTTTAATTAAAAACTGATATGGAATCGGAATTGATTTTGATTGATTCACCCATAACTCAACGCCACAGACAGATCGAACCACGGTTTGGGTGTGTTTTTTTATTCGTTGTCATTTTTTCTGCTGAGCTAAGGAAAACCCGACTGAAAATAATAATAAAAAAAACTGGGGCTTGATAAAACATAAAACACAACTTCAATTACAGTTCCGTTTTATATCGCGTTTTACATCAGCCTTGCATACAAAAAAAAACCCCCGGATCCCGAGCATAAACCGACCCAATCGCCCAACGATGGCCGATGCGAATGCAAGGAACGTTACAACGCTTTACATTCATTTTAATCGTATTTTGCCGTTTCAAACCCATCAGCACAAATGATTCATTTGTTTCGTGTTTCGTGCGACATGAAATATATTTTAATAATATCTAGTCAGTGTCCGCATTTTCTTTTCTCTTTTGCAACCCCCAAAACCCGACGAACGGTGTAATAAAATTAATGGTTTTACATACAAAGCGCTCGTGTAATGTATGTCGTTTGCTCCCGCCAGCTGTCTCGGGGCCGAGGTCATTTTACTGCTGCTGATACGGTGCTGCCATCGTTGCAGTATTTGTTACGGTTTTCGGGAGGCAATTTGTCCAGCGTTTTTTTCCTTTTTTTGGCTTTTTGGCATGTTTTTAGCTGACCGTTTGTTGCGCACGAACGAATTATGACAGTATGGTGCTACTTTTTCACTTGACTGACAGTGTTGGGTTTTTTTTGGTAATGCAATGGGATTGAAAACAAAATTGATTACCAGTGTACACTGTAGTGCTTTTCACCTTCAGGAAAAACCACAAAAAATAAGGCATTTTACTTTATTATTTTAATAAGTTCAAAGTAACTCCAGTTGATAAGACAAAAAAATCATCAATTAAGACAACACAAAAACATTTTAAGTAATTGAATCGTTAATTTAAATTCTTCTAAACCCTTCCCACTGGACCATAAAAATCATATTTCTTCATAAAAGTAATAGTAATTATTCAACTTATTAAACCCCATTTCAAAACGCTGCTTTGTGAAACCGTACGCTTCGCTACGTTCGCTGTTCATTATTGCGCATTGAAATTTAAACATTGAAAATTAATTACCGTCCTTTGTGGAGGAGTTGGAATTTATTACTACTACTAATATCAATGTTCCATTGCGTTAGAGTCATAACTTTGCAGGCATTCTTTTGCCGACCGTATCCTTTTTTTGTTTTTTTTTTGGGCAGGCTCCCCTATTTCAAACATGAAAACTTGTATTATGCCTTCATAAGTGCCCGTGCCGTGGAGAGGATAATTAGTTTAGTGCAAGAAATATGACCAGCCGGCTCTCGGCCACACGAGAATGTGCACGAGAGGAAGAGAGAGAAAGAGAGAGAGAGAGAGAGAGAAAGAGAAAGAGAGAGAGAGAGAAAACGACGTGCCCATATTCGTCTGCTTTGTCCCACGCTTCGTTAGTTCAATTTATTCAAAAGCTATGACCCATAAGCAGTGAATTTGTTGCAAAACCCTGGCATACATCTGGCGATACAATTCGCTTCCGTTCCGGGTGTGACCAGCAACCGGCATGGCATTATTTTCACTGTACTTTTCTTCTTGCATTTCCATGCAAGTAAAAGGGGAACATGAAATTGAGTTGCACAACAGCCCGAACAACTGTGCGCCCTGGTGCATTGTAAAGTCATTTTCACAACTCCTGGGCAACAAGTTTGCGAGCTTTTCTTTTCACTGCTGCCTTTCCGGAAGGTCTTATAGAAAATCGGAACCCATGCAAAGGAAGGAGCAAGCACTATACCGGCGTGCTAACAATGCATGTAGCATTTTGTACGTTGACAAATGCAATCACTGCTGAAACAGGCCAACGATTCATTTCAAGGACAAAGCTATTTTTATGCCTTTCTTTCTTTCTTTTGCTACTTTATCCCCCTTTTTGTCTTCCACGTGGACGTACTTACTGTCGCTTCCTAAGCGCTTGCACGGCAAGGCACGGGAGCAAAAGCATGCCGCCATGTACATTGGATTCGATTTGTTACGACCATCGTAAAGTGTCCGGTTCATGTGATACAAAGAGAAATCAGATTGAAAAATCCCTCAGCATCACCGCACTTCATTGTGGCGAACGGCAAAATCGTGGCCGTCGGAATCCGATGCGGTGTCATCGGAATTCCTTTTACACTGGCGCTTTATTCTTGGTGTGGCCAAAACGCATGGTGAAATTTTTCCTTGTAGTAAGGTTTGAAGCGGAAAATAATATTACACGTTTTACGATAGTCGACACATTGTTGTATGTACGCNGTGTCCGGTTCATGTGATACAAAGAGAAATCAGATTGAAAAATCCCTCAGCATCACCGCACTTCATTGTGGCGAACGGCAAAATCGTGGCCGTCGGAATCCGATGCGGTGTCATCGGAATTCCTTTTACACTGGCGCTTTATTCTTGGTGTGGCCAAAACGCATGGTGAAATTTTTCCTTGTAGTAAGGTTTGAAGCGGAAAATAATATTACACGTTTTACGATAGTCGACACATTGTTGTATGTACGCAGCCGTTTGAAATATTCAATCCTGCCTTGTGTAATACTCCCCATAATGGTTTGTGTAATGTTACGTTGTACAACTTTTTATGAAGTTTCTATAAATTCATGTCTGCTTACATGTCTGGTCGTGTCTGTCCGGTTCTTGTTGTTGAACGGTGCGATATAAAAGATTAACTGGCGCTAAGCCAAAGTGCACTTATCTTCTCGACTTTACTGATGTCTTTTGCGAGAACTTTTGCAACTACTGCTCACCGAATCAATCGGTAAAAGTAGTTTTGAACTTTTTCTCACCCTTTCTACTCGTTTGATGCAACTAGCTCGATGAATAATAAATATGCTTACCTATGGCCTGTGTCCCTGTCATCAGGTTGCTGTAAACTTTGCTTGCGGGTGTGTACGTGTGTTAGGGACAAAATGAAATACTTCAATTCCAGTTCCAAGCTGAACTTTATGTAACGAGGCACAATTATTCTAATGAAGATTGTGGGAGTAGTTTAAATTGTTGTTCCCACTCAAAAACACATTTATGAGATTAAATCTCCAAAATAAATATATCGCTGTAATAATATCAATAAATAGGTGAAACAGTAATCTTAATTGAATAAATAACATTGTTTTACAGGATTGTTCCGAAGGCAGGACGTGACATCCGAAGTTTTTAGAAGAAATAAATTAAACCCAAACTTTTTGATCAATATATTCTATTTACGAAACCACTGTTCAGTTCTTCGAACCACATCAACATTGTGGGTTCAAGGATGGATTGAGAAAATTTCACCTTCTATTCAAAACTTTTCTATTACGATGAAGCAACTGCGCTTTCATAGTTAAGCAATATGGATAAATTTCCATCGAGTCAGAGAATTATCCTTGCTTTGGTGTGCAAAATGGAATGCCACAAGATTGTTGGTAATTTAGATCCCCCGGGGAAAAAAAAATTCTCGTACTGGACGAAGTTTGAAGATTGCTGAGCTGTTTGGGATCTTAACTGTGGTTAGAATCTCACGAAATTCAGACTGATCAACAATTATTGTTTATTGATAAACCATTTCGCTAGCAAAATTTCCAAATACGCTCAGCAATTTGGCCTCGACTATATCAACATCACATCAACGTTCTCTAATCGTTGAGAATGTTTGTGTAGGAATACCACAAGAAAAGTTTTTAGTATATATTTTGTATTAAGTTATTCTGCTATAACTTAAGATCGACAGATGGCAAAGTAAGTTTTCTGATTTTTTGTGAAAACTATTTAAAGGAATAATATTTACAATCTAATTATTTTTGTTCTTCCTCTCTTAATAAATAGTGAACCCAAGTCCTCGAAAATGTCTAGCAATACAGCCAAAAACAGACTAATTTTATGTGACCACCATAGGTGACCACTTGGATGATGTCATCATTGAACAAACAATCTTTATGAAACACCCTGTACTATACCTTATAATTAACGGAAAATGTTTTTCATGTATTAAAAAAAATCAATTTCTGACTGAAACTGTGAAAGGAAGCGTAAAGTTGTAAAAATTTTCCCCGGCAAAGGATTGATAAGAAAAATAAAAAAATATTGTTCATGATGGTCCATTCTTTTTTGTCTCTTTTTTCGACAAGAAAAACAAAAATCATTTCGCATCATTAAAACGAAAAATGATTAGCGAAAGCTTTCGCTCCACTCTAACCATCCATGAAAAATTCAAATAAATGTAAAATGGCCGCCCCGAAACCGTTGCTATCAATCATACTTTTTTTTGTTTTGTTGCTTTCGGCAACGTGTAAATAGCAATTGAGAAAACACGAAAAAAAACCCCTCAAAAACCTTCATCAAACTAAAATCATTCGGAACGCTGCCGTAAATGTAAATTTTCCCCATACCAGTACGCCGCAGTTCGGCAGGGAAAGCTTGCCGACAAATTACGCATTTTGCAAATCGTCCAAAGCAAAACCAAACATGTACGGGCTGGTCAGGCGGGAAAGGAAATAACACTTTTCCACTGTCACGGTCGCTTGCCATACCGAAATTGGCTCAATTTGTTTATTGTTTTTAACGTCTGTCATTGGGGTTTTCTTCGGCTTCTTCCTTGCACGTGGAACGCGCACTGCGGTGGACTGATCTTTTTGAACAAGATTTATGATTCGCTCATTACGAACAAGAATTAATGTGAAAAAATTAATGATTTGGCAGATTCTATTCGCACACGCGGTGAGAAAATTGTAACCGAACGAGCAAAGACAACAACCTCCGGGCAGCAGCAGCACACGAACGATACAAGCGTTTACCACAAAAACGCGGCCACCAAATCGACCTTCAAGAGTCTCGGCTCTGCTCCACGAGCGGTGGCATGTTTTATCTTACTTAACAACGTACTGGAAAGTGTGGTTCGAGGTTGTTGTTGTTGATTTTTTTTTGTGTGTGACAAATTTACAGTCCAATGCAAAGTTTTCGACCCGGACCCTTGGCAGGAAGCGGAATGGTTACCGGTCCTTTCCCGCAGCGGACAGCTACCGCATCCGGACAAGCGACAGCATGACAAATGAACGGCAATTAGGAAGTTTTCCTTATCTGGAATTATTTTTCGCTGAGGCTAGTTTTGTTTGCTGTCGCTGATTCGTTTCCGAATGGCTCGAACTGGCATGTCTTTGCGTTTGTTGCGCCCGCCGGCTGATAACAAAGATCTATTCCCCAGCGGACAAGCGATACTCAACGATGACTCTTCTTTCCGAGGCAGATTTTTTTGTTTTATAATACAGTGAAATATTGAAAAAAGGGAGACCGCGATGAATTTCTTTTATGGTAGCAAATCCAGCTAATTAGCAAATGCTTTTGCATAAGTAATCAAAAAACCGTGGTAAAAAGGGATTTTCGGAACTCTTTTGCGTCATTATAGGTAGGCAGTAAAATAATTATCTTTTTTATAAAAGTTTTGTTAATGGAAGCTTTTTTCCATTTACTTAAACTCTACTTAAAGTGAAATGAACACAACAAAAAAGGAGCATTTGAAATGTATAAACATTTATAAACAGAAAAGCAATTAATTCACCATATTTTGACAGTTATCGACCAAAAGTTAACCTTCCACCTTGCTGTGGTGTAAAAATGTCCATCGATACTTCACTGTTTTTCTCTACGTGTCGCCAAATCTATTGTGCCACCAGGCGGCAGCACCGAAGTGGAGTATTTTAATCTCTTTTTGCCAGCGAAATAAATACTTTATTAATTGACAGTTTCACAACGGACCGGGAAGGTGTACAGAAAACGGAATCGCACAATATGCTTTTTTGAACTAAAGCTGCTATAAAAACCCCCGGGCTGGTTTTGTTTGTGCACATTAGGTTTTGTGATGAATGGTGCGCGACCTCAGCCCGTTTTTGTGAACCATTTTAACTCACACAAATTCACTCGGCGTACAGGATTTGCTGGCATATAAAAACCACTGCACAAACAGCAATTATAAATAACTGAAGTTTAGAGTTTTTTTTTTGCCTTGCTGTGCTGTGTATGATTGCAACTCCTTTCTATCGTTTGTACCGAACATTTGTGAATGGGTCATAGTTTGGCGCTGTGTTTGAGGAGGGTTAGAATATATTGCAAACTACAAAAGTTGGGGATTAAATTTAGATTGTGTTTTGCAATAGAAATAAAAACGCATTCTCACTGCCCGTGCTGTGCTGTGCAAGCAGTTCAAAGGCGCGTCACAGTCGCAGTTTAATAATAAAAATCAGAACGTTGCGTGTGTTTAAATATTCAAATAAATTGCATGCAATGTGAATAAATACTGGAAATGTGTATCGTTTGATATCGTTACTGGCAAATGCTGCAAGTTTATTAGATTAAAATATCGTGGAGTAAATTAATTCTTATTCTTAAATAATAATTTATTATTAAACAAGCGATGAACAACCTTTAAAGAACAATAACTTTTAAAATGTTATGCACTTCATTCAAAACAAATGCCTGTTATATTCAACACGTACATACCGTTTATCTTCGGCAAATGCAACATCGTAAAGCTAATTTTCTCTCCGCTTTCTACACATAATTCCACTTCTTTTGCAGCGAATGGGCACCGGCTGGGCAAATGTTTGCTTACTACAATTTAACGCTCTTTCCCAGGGCAATAATTTTACTACATCTCTGGATGTAATTTGAACATTCCGTTCCTTCCGTAAAGCGTCCCGTCTAGTCACGCTATACGCAGTCAACCGGGACGATGGGATATTCACGCTTTGATATAAAAAGATAGCACGGTTCTCTTCATGGAAATCTTCACCGTTTATGGAAATCGCATCGTTCACTTAACGCACACGAATGGCAATCATGGCCAGGGACGAAGGATCATGGTAGCAAAATGCTAGCGTCAGGATGCAATCCTCCTGCACCAGGTGCTAGATGTCAGCGACTGGCTGGCCCACGAGTAGCGTGATGAAATATTTCCCGTCGTTACATCAAATGTAAATATTATTTTATAACCCAAGGGAATCAATTTGTTTCACGTACAGGGCGAGGAAGCGATACGGAAAACGCTCTGGAACAGAACGATCTTGCCCTTCAAAAGCCAAGATGAGAAAGGCAGCGTATGAAAGAAGACACTGGTTGAAGGATAGCTGTCTTACTGGAAAGCGCATGGAGGAAGCAATATGGCCAATATAGAATCGGTATCGTATATCTTCAATCCTTCTCTACTGCTACCTCACGAGAATTGTATGTCGTCTTTTTATTTTTTGCAAATAGTGAAACGAACCACTGGGAAACTTCCTTCTTCCAGACATCAATCGTACTCAAGAAAACCGTCGTGTTTGCACTTCAATTGGCATATCTGTTGAATTTTTACCACAAATTCTCAGCCCAACAGTACTTTTGAATAACATTTGTTCTCTTTTCAGGTTGTTCGGGAGCTTACCGTGTAGAGAAGGTGAAACGTGCATTTATCACCCTTTTTCTTCATGTGGTCTTTAAGAATATCCTTGAAGAAATAATCCAACCGACTATTCAAATTCCGACTAACACTTTCGTCAGAGGGTTATTCGATAAATAAAGCTCTTAGACGGAACACTTTCTGTCTGCATAAAGCCATTGGTAGTAAATGAGTCGTGACATCATTATTGTCATCAGTACTAGGTGTATCAGCCGCACCGAAAGCAGCTGATTTCAATACAAAGTATGTAGCACCATGATGTGAGGCTGTTAAACGATTTACCCGTGTATGAGCCAGAAAATTGCTCCATTACCATTTCACACTCAACGGTTCAATTATAAACCAGTGTGTTCACACAAAAAGAGATGTGCACGTTGCTGCAACGAAAAGTACACGATCAGAATCAGCAACACAGAAAAAGCTCATTGCAGTTACTCACGATACAATCATCAAATTGCATTCCGTTGCTAGATGTATGGAAATTGATTTTTGAATGCTTGGTGGCAGCACTATTACTCCGTGACCATGCTTGATGGCATGGTACACAACACAAACGATTTCATGTCAATGTTAATGGAATGGAAATTAAATACTCCACTATGCCAGCATACCAGCATAAAATGTGCAACGTTTATAGTAATATCGACGGCGAGGCTGATTCGACAAAAACACTAAACGATCAAATGCTGCTAATGTTTACATACAGCCAAACTACTTTTACTACTACTGCGCTGTGATCCCCCATCAACTACCAATCAGTGTATCCAGATCAAACGAAAATGACATCGGTGAAGTACAAACGAAATACTTGTTTGGCAGCATATTTCGTATGTAGGTGCATTGTAATCATAGTTCTATTGAAGCGTTAAATTCGTTTAAAACGTTCGAAATAGAAATTCACGAAGTACAGAAATATAATCACATGTCCGTGAAACTTATTGCCATACAAAGACATGTAAATTAAACATTCGTTACAGAAGTAGTAAAAGTTAAATAAAATGGCCTGATTGCAACCTTTACGGAGGAACTCATCATCGGTTCAATATTATAGATTTTAGCATTTATGATTGGAAAGTCAACGTAAAATAAAACTGCTAAATCCGATTGAACTGCTTTCAATGGACGGCTAACTACGAAATGGAACGTTTAGAAATGCATTCAGAGCAAGATTCCAGTTCTGCAATGCACGATGCTTTCCGCCAACCGTGGCACAAATCGGAGATAAAATTGGTTGACATTAATGAGACATACGAAGGATAAAATAACACGCCCTGCCCTGGAAAGCTCGTGAGTCGGGGCAAAAGCAGAAGGGAA
This sequence comes from Anopheles rivulorum, assembly GCA_018908115.1. Taxonomy (NCBI): domain Eukaryota; kingdom Metazoa; phylum Arthropoda; class Insecta; order Diptera; family Culicidae; genus Anopheles; species Anopheles rivulorum. The sequence goes on along the minus strand of STHB01000003.1, from coordinate 21,710,502 downwards.
TTGGAGCAATCACCGTTTTCACATTTTGTAAATCACGACCATACGAGGTCGTCGGTGCTGTGTGCTGGGTATAAATAATTTATTCGACCAAAGGAACGTGATGGGAATGATGTTTTTCGAGGTCCGGTATAGACGGCAGTTGTACAAGTGAATTTAATACGAAAGTTATATAATTTAACGCGCATCAAAATAGTTTAATGCTTAATTAATGGGAAAAGAGTTTTAAATTTGTAGAACGATTAACATTTGGAGTGAAATAGTATTTTCATTTAAACTTCCCTTTATTTTTAATATGCAAACGAAAATACATTTCACTTGAACTACTTCAAATATTGCTTTTCCACTGCTATTTCCAATATATCTCAGTCGTAATCGATTTCGGATTGGAAATCTTTTTTCTCTTTCATATGAATACATCGTGACTTTCGCTTTGCTTCTGCTGAACGTCCTGTGCGATGTTGCCTTTCTAATGTAAAGCTATTTATGAAAAGCTGTTTTGGGAAAAATGCTTACACATACCAGAGGGTTGTTAAGGGTTCAATGGGTTAATGGATTTATGATGGAAAAGTTTTCGTCCAGTAATGTTAGCCATCACCACGAGTGATGTGCTTGTGTTTTTGCAGTAGCATTGAGAACAAACAAACGAATAACCATACTTTTGATTCCAATCAATACTCGACGTACATTTTTCAATTGTTGTTCAGACATTACCCAAAGGTTAAANCCCACGAGTAGCGTGATGAAATATTTCCCGTCGTTACATCAAATGTAAATATTATTTTATAACCCAAGGGAATCAATTTGTTTCACGTACAGGGCGAGGAAGCGATACGGAAAACGCTCTGGAACAGAACGATCTTGCCCTTCAAAAGGCAAGATGAGAAAGGCAGCGTATGAAAGAAGACACTGGTTGAAGGATAGCTGTCTTACTGGAAAGCGCATGGAGGAAGCAATATGGCCAATATAGAATCGGTATCGCATATCTTCAATCCTTCTCTACTGCTACCTCACGAGAATTGTATGTCGTCTTTTTATTTTTTGCAAATAGTGAAACGAACCACTGGGAAACCTTCCTTCTTCCAGACATCAATCGTACTCAAGAATACCGTCGTGTTTGCACTTCAATTGGTATATCTGTTGAATTTTTATCACAAATTCTCAGCCCAAGAGTACTTTTGAATAATATTTGTTCTCTTTTCAGGTTGTTCGGGAGCTTACCGTGTAGAGAAGGTGAAACGTGAATATTATCACCCTTTTTCTTCATGTGGTCTTTAAGAATATCCTTGAAGAAATAATCCAACCGACTATTCAAATAACACTTTCGTCAGAGGGTTATTCGGTAAATAAAGCTCTTAGACGAAACACTTCCTATCTGCATAAAGCCATTGGTAGTAAATGAGTCGTGACATCATTATTGTCATCAGTACTGGGTGTATCAGCCACACCGAAGGCAGCTGATTTCAATACAAAGTATCCAGCACCATGATGTGAGGCTGTTAAACGATTTACCCGTGTATGAGCCAGAAAATTGCTCTATTACCATTTCACACTCAACGGTTCAATTATAAACCAGTGTGTTCACACAAAAAGAGATGTGCACGTTGCTGCAACGAAAAGTACACGATCAGAATCAGCAACACAGAAAATGCTCATTGAAGTTACTCACGATACAATCATCAAATTGCATTCCGTTGCTAGATGTATGGAAATTGATTTTTGAATGCTTGGTGGCAGCACTATTACTCCGTGACCATGCTTGATGGCTAATTGCAGAACCACAACACAAACGATTTCATGTCAATGTTAATGGAATGGAAATTAAATACTCCACTATGCCAGCATACCAGCATAAAATGTGCAACGTTTATAGTAATATCGACGGCGAGGCTCATTCGACAAAAATACTAAACGATCAAATGCAGCTAATGTTTGTGTACAGCCAAACTACTTTTACTACTACTGCGCTGTGATCCCCCATCAACTACCAATCAGTGTATCCAGATCAAACGAAAATGACATCGGTGAAGTACAAACGAAATACTTGTTTGGCAGCATATTTCGTATGTAGGTGCATTGTAATCATAGTTCTATTGGAGCGTTAAATACGTTCGAAATAGAAATTAACGAAGTACAGAAATATAATCACATGTCCGATAAACTTATTGCCATACAAAGACATGTAAATTAAACATTCGTTACAGAAGTAGTAAAAGTAAAATAAAATGGTCTGATTGCAACCTTTACGGAGGAACTCATCATCGGTTCAATATTATAGATTTTAGCATTTATGATTGAAAAGTCAACGTGGAATAAAACTGCTAAATCCGATTGAACTGCTTTCAATGGACTGCTAACTACGAAATGGAACGTTTAGAAATGCATTCAGAGCAAGATTCCAGTTCTGCAATGCACGATGCTTTCCGCCTACCGTGGCACAAATCGGAGATAAAATTGGTTGACATTAATGAGACATACGAAGGATAAAATAACACGCCCTGCCCAGGAAAGCTCGTGAGTCGGGGCAAAAGCAGAAGGGAATTGGAGCAATCACCGTTTTCACATTTTGTAAATCACGACCAAACGAGGTCGTCGTTGCTGTGTGCTGGGTATAAATAATTTATTCGACCAAAGGAACGTGATGGGAATGATGTTTTTCGAGGTCCGGTATAGACGGCAGTTGTACAAGTGAATTTAATACGAAAGTTATATAATTTAACCCGCACCAAAATAGTTTAATGCTTAATTAATGGGAAAAGCGTTTTAAATTTAAAGAACGATTAACATTTGGAGTGAAATAGTATTTCCATTTAAAATTCCCTTTATTTTGAATATGGAAACGAAACTTGAACTTCTTCAAATATTGCTTTTCCACTGCTATTTCCAATATATCTCAGTCGTAATCGATTTCGGATTGCAAATCTTTTTTCTCTTTCATATGAATACATCGTGACTTTCGCTTTGCTTCTGCTGAACGTCCTGTGTGATGTTGGCTTTCTAATGTAAAGCTATTTATGAAAGGCTGTTTTGGGAAAAATGCTTACACATACCAGAGGGTTGTTAAGGGTTCAATGGGTTAATGGATTTATGATGGAAAAGTTTTCGTCCAGTAATGTTAGCCATCACCACGAGTGATGTGCTTGTGTTTTTGCAGAAGCATTGAGAACAAACAAACGAATAACCATACTTTTGATTCCAATCAATACTCGACGTACATTTTTCAATTGTTGTTCAGACATTACCCAAAGGTTAAAGCCCGTTTTTGTTAGCTTGAGGACATTCACCACAAAGTTATGCCTTCAAGCACACTGTACCACGCACCATTCTGCCCTTTAGGTAATATCAAAACGGTATCAATTTACGACTATGGACGGAATGCTCCAATAACCCTTGTCTTCCATCGGGGTTTTATCCTTGTTGCGTGCTTTTGTGAAGAAAACAACAAAACTATCCCGGAAAACACCCAACACCAACCCAAGCAAACGATCTCTCTGCGGCACAGTAGGTCTTGAGTAGTTGTCGATGCCTTTCGTGCCCAAGGAAGGCGGACAGGTCTTTGCTCTTGAACAAATAACCATAAAATGTAAACAAAATTATCTCTACAGCTTCCATCGTTTCCATTCTACCTTCAGATGCCTATTTCTTGGCCACACGACTATTGCATATGCTCGAAGAAAGGTTGAAAGCCGGTGGATATAGTTATAGACGTCTTCAACGATGCTTATGGAAGACTTTAGAATTTTCTTGGTAAAACCTCGTTCGTTCGCAGCATTGTAGAACAAGCGGCACTCTGCTAATGCGTACATTCAGTGTTTTCTCATCAGATCGTTGCAACGCATAAACATTGACCACAAAGGCCTTTTGACTTTTAACAATGCGAAACAAAACAAGCTTGTAAATGAATTTCATCACCTTCTCATAACATTAGACATTGGATGTTAGCTAAGCATCAATTCAGAAGAGTTTTATGAGTGAGGTTTAATTTATGACTCTGTAAGTTGAGAAAAGAAATTTATCATTTGCACTTACGTTTACAATTGACAATAGCATTCCTACTTTTAAATCGTTTCATAATGGAGATTTGTGGCAATGGATTATTATTGCACAAGTATTTGTAATTGAAATATTTAAATCAATGTTTCAATATCATTTAACATAAAGATAAAGATAAATTGTACATTGGAAATGACACATTTCAATTTGAATTCCTAAATACACATATTTCCATCAAATAATTGAACATAGCTTTGACACTCCTGATCAAGCATGTTTCTCTCTTTCATGAATGAGAACGAGAGAGGATATGAGTTGAACCATCGAGTGAGCGTATAGTGAGATCGATCGACTTTTTGGTGTGTGCAAGAGTGAGACAATATGCGCTGTTCACTGTAGTGAGAACAGTGCGAAAGCTCATGTATCAAAATTGTTCACAATCGTGAGCTCCTCTCACATTGTAGCGTTCAAAAGTGAGAGCATTGTTTCGGGTGACCAGCACTTTGCCATTCATTTGTGTACATTAGTGTTTTTGCAAACATACATCAGATGCAACTGTTGCTTTAAATGTTCAGCTTCCTACAATTTTTCTAGGGAACTATTGCGTTATTGTTTATTGTAGGTGATTCTTATTTAATTCCTCAAAATACATGTTCCATTCATACAAAAATCGTGTGCTTTGTTTAGTGGTAAGCACAATTTAATTATTGAACGTTTTTTGAAAAAAAGGTGTTAAATCACCCATTAAACACTTAAAATTAATGAATTTTCAACAAATGCATGTGAACGCAACAAATATTTTAAAATCATTCCCAATTTCATTTGTCTGCCAATCGTTCTCATAATGTTCTGGAATGGCCATATTGTAAATGTTACTTCCATACAAGCTTCGATCATTCCAATGAAGTCTGTTACGAGTTTAAGACGAGTGAGTTGTGTCCTTTTTGACGACGACATAAAAACGAAACGCTCGATCGACGCGAAATCATCTCATGTTAATCGAATTTTAATGACCTCCGTATCACTGATGCTCATCTCTGTTGATTTCTTCAGGCGCGGACATTTTTTTCCCGCGGCATAAACATGAACATGTGACATCTTCCCAACAAACCCTACGCTCGACATAACTCCCCTCTTCCTTAATGCCTCGAGGTCATGTTGGTTAGATCGTTTAGAGGCTCTGCCTAGGCGGCGTTTAAAGTTGCGCGAATTTCCGCGAAAAGCACTAAGAAGGACAGGACACTCAACAACAACAAAATGCAAAACGTTCTCTTCCCTGTACTTATCGTGATACGGGAGGCGCGAATATGGCCGCACAAGATACAGATAAAATTCAAATTTATGCTCCACTCCAACTAATGAAAAAGGCATCACAACAGGACCCGTTCCTTGCGTTGTTGTTCAAGAACCGTCAAGAACCTTCTAGCAGTGTGGGTGGATGGGTGGGTGTGTACGTGTTTGTTGTTCCAGTTCGATTGTCTTCCGGTCAGCAAACGGACCGTTCCGTTTGGCATGGCAATAGGATCGATCTGTTACGGTGTGGTGGTTTTCCTTTTTCGTTCAGATTCTCCGGTACTCTTTCTGCTGATTCTTGACCCACCGTACCACCACACCGTCCCACAAACCGCAACGTGGCTGCAAAAGAGATAACAAAAGTTGGTTGACATAAATTCAGCATCCTTCCTATCCTTTCGAATCCAAACACACTTGGCTGTCTCTCGGTCACTGTCGGCGTCTAACTACGCTTTTCCGACCTGAGCACTGTGGTTCGCATTGTGAATTTTACGTTCCTTTCCTATTGGTTGGAACTTGGATGGAAAAAATACTCGGTCGATCTGTGCGTTTAGTGGAAATTACGACCCAATCCATTCGCTGCGGATTCTTTTACAACTTACCGTGAAGAACTGCAATGGACGTTTTGAAGCTTGTGGGATGGCCTTCATTATATCGAAGAATATCGAAGCGACAGGGACGTAAAATGATTCCTAATCCCTTTGCAAACAATATGTGGTGCGATTAAGCTCATTTTTCCATTTGTTTGCATTGAAGACGAGAAGTAATTCCTTACTTTATTTGTCATTCCTGGATTGCCAGGCTGTCGAACTCCTGAGATGCAGATCGAATGGAGTGAACAAATATTTCTAAAACTCGTCACCTGAAACATTTTTATTAGTAGTTTTGAGACACAATGAGACACATTTTCGCGACACTTAAACTCCTTCTAATGAACGCCTTGGGCTGTGGCCTACCACATCCCACCGATGCACAAATGTGGCGTTCCGTTGTTAGTGCGGAAAAGCTTGTTTTAACTTGCACCACATCGTGTTTCATACTCCATTCGGTGGATCCATCAGTTTTTCCTATCACATCGGATCACATTTAAGACATTGCCTCGAGTTGCGAAGAAGAACGAACTAGCGAAGTTTCTTAACCGGAACAAGGAAGACTCGCAATGACGCCCTCGAGGGTGTTTGGGTGGTTCACGAATGCACATTGAACAAGCGAGTTTTAACGAACGAAATTGGAGCAATAAAATATGCATCGTTCGAAGAACATACAGCGTAATTCGATCGATGGTACGAAGGGCTCGAGTGCAAGAAATGAACGTATCAAGTTCTAAATTGATTTGAAATAGAGTTTCGATTATTATCGATTTTGCTTCGTAAGACAAAAAGGTGTTTTGGACTTAAATCATACTCTGCTTGACACATGATCAGCGATTAGACAAAGCACACTTACTCTGGAATAATATCGGACAATAGAAACTAAATAAAATTTGTGTATATTTTGGTTTCTTTGGAACCTATTTGTTCCATTACATCTTAAGCTGCTGTACCTCTTCTTATAGCTCTAAAGCAAACTGCGATAAAACTGTACTTACCCAAACATTTCTGCAGAATAAAGGGAGTAAATTTATTTCCAACAATAAAGTTTCGACGGTTTGATAAATGAACTTTGCTTCGATTATTGTTTAATGAAATTTATCCAAAATCATAAATTGCTTCGTTAATAGCCGTGCTTTGCAAACCGTAATTTACGCGTTTGTAAGTAAAAGTGAACCCAACACTTTACTCTATAAATATTAACCTCCCTCAGCGGCAATTACCACGCCCGGAACAAACGAGGCTAAAATTGAAGTCTAAGCAAAACGTGCGCGACCCAAACAAACTCTGGATCCCTCCGAAGCATATTGTGCTGACGAGTGTTTCATTATTTTCCGCTGTAAATCCCAAACTATTTCGGAATCCGTTCAACGTTCTCCACCCAAAAACTAGCGAGACGCTTAATTTATGCTCATGAATATTAAACCTATCAATTTCCTCACTCCGTTTGCCTATTGCCAGGGTGTAGTAGTAACTGTTTGCTAAGTTAGTCGGCGGTTGATGCCTGATCAGCTGGAAACTAAATCAAACTGTGTGCTCAGTCAACTCAAACCTGCTCGTGCTCGACAGGAAGTCACCTTCCCTTTTCTACTGGCGAGTGATCCATCGGAAAGTTAAACGACTAAACGATTGGTTCGCTAAAGGGATATTCCGCCGGTATGATGCGTTAACAATCAACACGTTAGCAAATCCCAAAAGGATGTGTTCCCAAACCGAACCTTTCCACGCACGGGCAAACAAGTGAAAGATTAAGATAACACACCCTAGGGAGAAAATTAAAGAGTAGAAGAATTTGTATCTTTTAGTAAAGTAGCAAGATAAGCTTATTAGAAGGTAAAACGATAGTTACAAGTTGATAGATTACAGAATTTGAGTATAAAAAACGAACGTTGAAAGTGATCTAAAAAAAAGCATCAAATAAACCGTTTGCAAATGACAGCTCGTGAATGACTTGTATCGCGTGAGTAAGTGAAATCTCACCAAATGTCATTTCATCTCACTCAGTATGGAATCGTATTCTGTGTAATTCGCAGTGTGGCGCGTGGTGTGTTGCATATTTCTGTTCGTTCTATTCGCATTCTTTGTGAATTATTCAACTGAAATAGATAACTGTGTTACCTGCGGCCGTCGTAATCGAGCGATGAAGTAAGTTCATTTAGTTTCATCAGCCAAAAATTGTTCTGTGTTTGGGCTTTAGTGCGCCAGTGTGTTTGCGTTGTATTGGCGGTTAAACATGGTGTGGCGAAATATCGTTCGTCTTTCCTTCCATTTGCAGCACAAAGCTTATTGTTCAACTGTTAAATGGTGAAATCTGTATCAAGCAAAAAATCTATAACCTTCCGTTCATTAATTTTCACTAATTTTCACTGTTCGAAACTGTTTACATGTGTTGAATGATGCAATATCTTGTTCTTGTTATTCCATTTTAGTGACCATAGCCATCGTTCGGTTCGGACCAACGGAAGTGAAAAGAATGAGCAAAAACAGAAAATGGTTTCCACGAATTTGAAACCGACGAAATACGTCGTTGACCGAAATAATGAAACAATATCGCCAAATGAATATTTTAAGCTCCGAAGCGTTGCGGTTAGTGAGCTGAAAAAATGCCCCGAAACGGATCCCTATCCTCACAAGTTCCAAGTGACGATATCAATCGGTGATTTCATTGAAAGATACAACGATCTCCCAGCCGAGACAAAGCTGGATGACGTTAATGTACAGGTAGCCGGTCGCATACACGCCATTCGCGTAGCGAGCCTACGGCTCATGTTTTTAGATCTTCGGGGAGAAGGGCTGAAGCTCCAGATCATGGCCAATGCAAAATCTTTTCCAAGTGAATTACAGTTTATGGATGAAACGTCAATATTGCGTCGTGGTGACATTATCGGAGTGACAGGCAAACCCGGGAAAACCAAGAAGGGAGAGCTTTCGGTAATGGCCAAGCAAATACAACTGCTTGCACCGTGTCTTCACATGCTACCCCATCTGCGTTACGGTCTGAAGGATAAGGAGACACGATACCGCCAGCGCTATCTCGATCTGATGCTGAACAACAGGGCGCGTTCCATTTTTGTGACCCGGGCCAGGATCATCAGTTTCATACGCCGGTTTCTCGACGGTTTCGGTTTTCTGGAGGTGGAAACACCGATGATGAATATGATTGCAGGCGGAGCTACGGCCAACCCGTTCATCACGCACCACAACGATCTAAACATGGATCTGTTTCTTCGCATCGCTCCGGAGCTGCACTTGAAAATGCTNAGACACGATACCGCCAGCGCTATCTCGATCTGATGCTGAACAACAGGGCGCGTTCCATTTTTGTGACCCGGGCCAGGATCATCAGTTTCATACGCCGGTTTCTCGACGGTTTCGGTTTTCTGGAGGTGGAAACACCGATGATGAATATGATTGCAGGCGGAGCTACGGCCAACCCGTTCATCACGCACCACAACGATCTAAACATGGATCTGTTTCTTCGCATCGCTCCGGAGCTGCACTTGAAAATGCTAACCGTTGGTGGGTTCGATCGTGTGTACGAAATAGGGCGACAGTTTCGCAACGAAGGTATGGATCTGACGCACAATCCCGAATTTACAACTTGCGAGTTCTACATGGCATACGCAGATTATAACGATATAATTGAAATTACGGAAAAACTCCTGTCCGACATGGTACATGCCATTCATGGTTCATACAAAATAAAGTACCATCCGGAGGGTGCCAACGATGCTGAGGTTGAGATTGATTTTACGCCACCATTCAAGCGCATCTCTATGATAAGTTCGCTGGAAGCAGAATTGGGAGTTAAGTTCCCACCGGCCGACCAGCTGGACACACCGCAAGCAGTAACATTCTTAAACGATCTATGCATAAAACATAGCGTCGAATGCGAATCACCGCGTACCGCTTCCCGTTTGTTGGACAAGCTAGTAGGAAAGATTTTGGAAGCACGCTGTCACAATCCTACGTTTCTTTGTGACCATCCGCAACTGATGAGCCCGCTGGCAAAGTACCACCGCACACAGCCGGGCCTGACGGAACGTTTCGAGCTGTTTGTCATGGGGAAAGAAATCTGCAACGCCTACACCGAGCTGAACGATCCGGTCGTCCAGCGGCAGAGGTTTGCGCAACAGGCAGCGGCCAAAGCCGCCGGTGATGACGAAGCACAGCCGGTGGACGAGAACTTTTGTACCGCGCTCGAGTACGGTTTACCGCCGACCGGAGGATGGGGTATGGGCATCGATCGGCTGACAATGTTGCTGACAGACGCTAACAGCATCAGGGAAGTGTTGCTCTTTCCGGCTATGAAAACGGACGAAACAAACCACAAGCAAAAGATCACACCGGCGCAACGCATATTTGGCGCATAAAAATGTGCTAATTTCTTTCACTTTTTCCTTCTTTTCCCGTTCGACGGAGTAATAAAATAATAATAATGCTGGTTTAAAGTGAAGCATTGCATTACAATTTTTCCTTCTTTTCCCGTTCAACGGAGTAATAAAATAATAATAATGCTGGTTTAAAATAAAGCATTGCATTACAATAGAAATAATACATGTGGTTTATTGAACTGGAAAGAATATGCTTACAAATTAATTCACCTTTTTCACACACACTCGTCTTGATCGACACAACTCAAACTTTCACTGCGAAAGCGTTCCTGTATGTAACCTGTTTTCCCCTTTAATCACCTTTAATCTCTTCTCCGTCACCAACAGATACGACTTCTACGGCTCTGAAACTCTTTTCCACTGTCTCCATCCACACGGTATTACGCGCAGCAGTTGGCAATCAGAGGTGGGATGTCTTTTCGTACGAGGTAGGTGGCTTTGGGATCGCTGGTAATCCCTTTTCTAAGATTGCTCCGGATTTTCGCTGGAAGTATCCTGCGAATTGTGCGTGGAAGCATTTTCATCTTCCAAAAGGTTCGTTACTTCTTCCATTACTTCCTCGTCCGATACAAGCACTAGCTCTATTGGTCCCATGGGCATGTATGGTCCGGCCACGGTGTAATCTTGCTGCTCCTGCTCCGGAACGTTATCCTGCTGAACTGACAACTCTGCCGATTCTGACGACGTGCATGGTTCTACTGGCACAGATTCATCGCCCGGCTTCATTTGTTCTGAGCTGTTGGCTTCGATGCTTGCTTCCGGTTCATTAGTCGCCGGGGAACCGTACCGACTGTGCAGCATGTCCAGCTTGGTCGTGAGGCTACTGCCTCGGCGGATTGTTTGATTCATTTGCCTCAGCAACTTTTGACTTTCGTTCTCGAGCCGTTCCAGTCGCTCGGCCCGTGCCGATGTGTACTCACGTTCCTTGTCTGTGAGGCAGGCCAGATCTACCGTGGGGCTCGTTTGTGACGTCTCACCTGAGCATCCAGCTACGGGGGATGATTCCGATTGTCGGGCCATGAACCCGTTGTGGATCTCATCGATCTGTGCCGCTATTTCGGTGCCCCGGTGGACCGTTTTCGAAAGCCTATTGCGGAACTCCTTCGCCTCTCGTTCAAGTCGCTCCAACCGCTCGGCACGTCTTTGCAGGTATTTCTGTTCGTCCTCACTCAGTGCTACCTGTTCTTCGGTCTTATCTACGACACTGCTCGTTCCCTCGCTCTGTGGAACTTCCGCCGGGGATGCTGACGGTGTTGGGGACGAGTAGCGGTCCAGCCTGGAGTTGAGCTCGGCCATTCTTTGCAAACGTGCTTCCCGTTTCCGTTGGAACAGTTCCTCACTCGACAGTTCCCGATCGGCGTCCAAGTGTGACGATGCATCCGGTCCTTCGAGGCGTTCCTGCGTAACCGACGATTCGGCACGTTCGTCCATTACTGCCAACTCCAAACATTCCAGCTCCTCCTCGCTCAGCTCACTTGCACTTTCGTTCTCGCTGTACTCGCCCTCGGCATTATCGTTCCCAGTGCCGGTACGTTCAAACTCCTGCTCCTCGGCATCATCGTCCTCGCCATCTTCGTCGTCTTCCTCCATCTCCTGTCCCGCTTCGGCCAGGTTCATCAGTCGCAGAAACATATCCTGTGCCGATTCCGGCTGACCCGCATCATTGTGCCTTTTCTTGCCCTTTTTCGAGGCCGACCGTCGCTTCTTGCGCAACACCGCAGGAATTTCTTCCGGTTCAGGGCCTGCTTCATCTTCCTCGTACGGGAAGATGGGCAAATCTTCGATCTTTTCATTGCAAAATCGATTCGCTCGCTCGACATTCTCCAACGATTTCATATCGGACTCGCTGTGAACCTTTCGCAACAACACGCTCGTTACGGCAAGATGGTAGATATTCGATACCGAACTACCAACAAAACACTTATCCAATCGACCAACCATCTGGTTCCATTTGTCCAACGCTAACCCTTCACTGTAGACCGCTGACGATTGCTGATTAGCCAAACTTGCCTTCCGATTCATGTCCTCTTCCTCATCCGACGGCTGTTCGTCACTGTAGCCACTTTCGCCCGAGTTGTTGAGCGAGTCCTGCATTCGACGTGCGGTTTCGAAGTCCACCCTTTAAGCAATATTCTAGTAAACTTGTGCCTACCACAGAATCTGATCCAGCTAAGCTTCCTAAAAAAGTTACCTTACTTTGATTTTTTATCCATCCATGTATTTAATGTTGCATAGCACAACCCAATTACCATTACCCCTAATAAAGTTAGTTTAGATGAGTTGCTACCAAACGTCCCTTTCATGATATCAAAGCACATTTTTAATTCTCAACAGCCCTCAAAGTGTGTCAAAAGCGGCAAAGCGCTGTGCAATCACCAAAGCTAAACTTTCTCCATCCAAATGCTGACGATGCACCAGGTACGTTACCTACGAAATGTTTATCTAAATTGACCTATTCTACCCAATGTTGCTTCGTGTGCTACTCGGTGCAGTGACATCCATCTGCAATTCTGGTCGCTTGATGAATAATAAATAATGCACAATTCGCTTCGAGCTAGTGTGCTCCATATTGTCCTGTCCTGCTTTTGACCACATTGACCGCAATGCGCCTCGATTTTCGGCTGCTATCGGGAACTATAGCTTGGTTTGCAGGCAGCAGAATCAGCAGCAACTCGGTGTCCACGTGATGGGGAAGATGAGTTGCATTGAAACCGTATGCAGAACCGTCCACGCCCTTCATTGTACGGGTGACATGTGACGCGAGACTCTAGACGTTAGAAATTCATAAAGCTGTGAAATAATTCACGGTACGTGAGATCGCCCCGTCACGGCAATCGCCACGTCGAGATGTGTCGGCCACCGGCAAATGTAGTTTAAAATTTTACATTCGTTTACCGAAGCGCAAGCTGTCGACGGGTATCAGAATGCAATCGGTGGCATGTTGGCCGTGAGCTTTCGCATACATAAATCACCAGTTCCGTAAATCAGATTTATGACCACNGGGCCTGCTTCATCTTCCTCGTACGGGAAGATGGGCAAATCTTCGATCTTTTCATTGCAAAATCGATTCGCTCGCTCGACATTCTCCAACGATTTCATATCGGACTCGCTGTGAACCTTTCGCAACAACACGCTCGTTACGGCAAGATGGTAGATATTCGATACCGAACTACCAACAAAACACTTATCCAATCGACCAACCATCTGGTTCCATTTGTCCAACGCTAACCCTTCACTGTAGACCGCTGACGATTGCTGATTAGCCAAACTTGCCTTCCGATTCACGTCCTCTTCCTCATCCGACGGCTGTTCGTCACTGTAGCCACTTTCGCCCGAGTTGTTGAGCGAGTCCTGCTTTCGACGTGCGGCAAAGTCCGCCTTGAGGGACTTCCACTGATCTTCGGACTCGATGTTTTTCTCTCGTGCGGCCGACCATTTCAGCCGGCAGTACTCAAGCTCTTCCTTGAGTTCGCTAAGCAACCGGCGTTTCTGCTGCAGATGATAGCGTAATATTTGCTCCTGAGTATGTAACTGACGATGCTGGCGCTGTTTTGGGGAATAGAAGAAAAGTATTATTAAAGCTATTTCCAACCATTTATTCCACAATGGGCATTTATATAGTATACTTATACTAGTTGCACTTTCGTGGCAAACAAACAGCACCCGAATAAAATCGATAAGATTTACCTGCATTTTTCCCACCAGGTGCCATGTCTTTGTCAGCTCCAAACTCACTGCACTCAGGCGTTTCTCCTGCGAATCGAGTCTCCGCTCGAGATGCGAGTTCAGCGTCCGCAGCCGGTTGGTTTCCTTCTTGAGAGATTTCTTCTCCAGTATCAAATCCTTCAGCTTGATGTACGTCTTGCTAACGCTAACGACCGTTTTCGGTCCGTTTCGCGTCTGTACCGACTTGAGACATTCTTCACTTTCTCCTCCTTCCTGCAAAGAGCATCAAACAGCATCATCATCATCGTTAACCATTCCGCGCCACAATGTGCTCGTGTGCTGCGAGAAGGTATATTCATCACTCCGTTCGCATCGCTTACCACAAACGGAACCGGTTGCGCCCGTTCCTGATGGTTCACCAGCTCAATCAACACCCGCCAGACTTTTGGCAACTTGTCAGCAATCTGTTCCGGGGATGCCTTCTGCACATCCGTAAACTCTTCCTCTCCGCTCCCATCTTCCGCCTCGTCCTGTTCCGCACCTTCGGTGTCGGTCCGTTCGTTCGCTTCGTCCACTTCCGTGATTAGATCGTACAGGGCACGCGGCAGAAACGCTCCCGTATCGATGGTTTCCGCTTCGTCCTTCGTCATGTCGATCAGCAGATCGCGGTTTTCCTCCAGCACTGCGGCTAGCTTGTCGATATTGATATCACTCACGGTCGGCTTGCGGCTCATGCCGAGCAGGAACTTTGAAATGAACTGATTGACGACGCCCATCTCCAGCTGCAGTTGCTTCGATTCGGCCTGCGATTGGGACAGCTTTTCTTGCGTCTGCTCCAGTTCCGTCCGCAGCCGGGTAAGATCCGTCTGCAAACTTTCCACCAATGCTTCCAGATTTTTATTTCTGCAACAAGAAAGGAATGCACAATAAAGGATTGCCGGCACAAACATTGGTCGTGTCGCGAAGCACGGCTAACACAAACACAAAAGCGCAATAAAAACGGAAAGATCTTTTCTTTCTGTTGGGCGTACAGAATAAAAATATCCATACGACACCGTGACGGTGCCGGCTCTGGTATGGCGCAGTACCATTTTTCTCCGACGCACCCGTCATTGTGTCTGTGGGTGTCGGGGGTTTCTACTTACTTTTCCTGCTCGGTCGCCAGTTCGTTCTTCTTCAGGTCCAACTGGCGGATCAAATTGTCGCGCTCCATTCTCGAAACACGTTCACGCTCTTCGTATAGCTCTCTTAGATTGCGAATGTTTGTCAGCTGTCGATCATACTCCCGACGCAGATCGTCGGACATAATTTGCAATTCGCGCTCCTGCAACGTGTCCTCGATCTGGCGCAGTTTTCCTTTCAGCTGGTTGGGAAACGGGAAAAGAGTGTTGTTGTTGTTCGTGTGAGTCATACGGTAATTAAAAACACCTTTCCCGAGATTCTTAATTGTAGCCACTCTTCGTGATTATTGTAGTGGAATTATTGTGAAATTGAGATGCCTCACCGAAGGGGATTGGAATGGTTAATACTATTTTCTGAGTATGATTCATAAGCTTTTGAACGAGATTAAAACGTGAGTTAAAATGTGCGAGGTTCTGAGCCCGCAAAAATTAGATCATCTTGTTATTTTATAACAAGAAATAAACGAAAACAAACAAACGTGTTATTATCACCAGATCGATCAACAATGATGTATACTACTTTATGCGATTAAATATAGATCTTTGATATTTGACGTCTAAAACACCAGACACAAATGCTGGCTGCTGCTGTGTCATTGTCTTACAGCGAATAAATCCCACCGTAGTCTTCCGCAAATGCTCCAGCAGATTGAGCAGTGCCAGGTAATTGTGGCCCCCGGAGCCGGCAGAGAACTGTTCACTCATGTCCATTTAGGGCAGCATCGGCAAAGGTCAGCCAGCAGCCAAGGCATCGGCATACGAGCCCATTGCGAAGATCAATGCGTCCATAGATCATGTGTGCGAGCAGGATCGCCTGTGCGAAACCGCGTCGCGTCATAAAACGTGCGGCCGGATAATTAGCAAAGCGGCGAGAAAGAGCGAACCGAGCGCAGTGTGTGGTGCGAACCGTCAGACGACCTTCACATTGCCATGTGTCGTTTGGCAAGCGTCTTGCGCGTCGGGCTGGGTGCATAAGCATTGGGTCTACCACGGACAAGTTCAAACCATCTTCCACACCTGCCGTGGTTCGGTGCAGAACTATTTGGCGCTAAATGTACACAAACTTGTTTGTGCCGCGTGTGTTGCTCATGTGATGATCGAATGCAACCACAACAAAGAGTTGTTCTTGTTTGTTGGTGCAATATAAGAGTGCTGGTAGCAGAAGATCGTTTAATGGGGATCTTTGTTATGATGGTTCTATAGAGAGAACTGTTTTTAAACTGCGATCAAGATATGTAAGATCACTTTATAAATCAACACTGGATACACAATGGAACTCGGAACTTTCGTACCATCATAAAACAAGTCTTTTCACACTGATCACACTGTTTCGTTGTCACTTTTGTGTTAAAAATGTCATTCCTTACCTGCTCTACTTGATCCTCCCGTATCGCAATAATCTCCTTTCCAGCCTTAATAACGTCCTTGAGAGATTTCACCTGATTGCGCAGCTGATCGACATCGGTCTGTAGCGAGAGTGCCTCCGCCTGGGAAATCTGCAGTCGGAACTGCGTCTCGGCCAGTTCCGCTTTCAGTGTCCGTCCAGCCGCACTTTGTCGCGAGCTCTCCGCCGATGCTTCGTCCTGCTGTGCGCGAAGCTGCGCCTTCAACTGAGCCAACTCGTGGCGCAGCTCGAGCAGCTCACCGGTCGTGCACTGTAGCGCGTGCTGTGACTCAGCCAGCTCTCGCTTCAGCGCCAACCGTTCGTCGTCCGCTCGCTCGACGCTTTGTGCGCGGGCCGATGAACTCTGATCTCGCTGTTCATCCGCCGCAGCTTCCGCGTTCACGCGCCGTTCGGNTTGCGAAGATCAATGCGTCCATAGATCATGTGTGCGAGCAGGATCGCCTGTGCGAAACCGCGTCGCGTCATAAAACGTGCGGCCGGATAATTAGCAAAGCGGCGAGAAAGAGCGAACCGAGCGCAGTGTGTGGTGCGAACCGTCAGACGACCTTCACATTGCCATGTGTCGTTTGGCAAGCGTCTTGCGCGTCGGGCTGGGTGCATAAGCATTGGGTCTACCACGGACAAGTTCAAACCATCTTCCACACCTGCCGTGGTTCGGTGCAGAACTATTTGGCGCTAAATGTACACAAACTTGTTTGTGCCGCGTGTGTTGCTCATGTGATGATCGAATGCAACCACAACAAAGAGTTGTTCTTGTTTTTTTTTTTTTTTGGTGCAATATAAGAGTGCTGGTAGCAGAAGATCGTTTAATGGGGATCTTTGTTATGATGGTTCTACAGAGAGAACTGTTTTTAAACTGCGATTAAGATATGTAAGATCACTTTATAAATCAACACTGGATGCACAATGGAACTCGGAACTGTCGTAGCCTCATAAAACAAGTCTTTTCACACTGATCACTCTGTTTCGTTGTCACTTTTGTGTTAAAAATGTCATTCCTTACCTGCTCTACTTGATCCTCCCGTATCGCAATAATCTCCTTTCCAGCCTTAATAACGTCCTTGAGAGATTTCACCTGATTGCGCAGCTGATCGACATCGGTCTGTAGCGAGAGTGCCTCCGCCTGGGAAATCTGCAGTCGGAACTGCGTCTCGGCCAGTTCCGCTTTCAGTGTCCGTCCAGCCGCACTTTGTCGCGAGCTCTCCGCCGATGCTTCGTCCTGCTGTGCGCGAAGCTGCGCCTTCAACTGAGCCAACTCGTGGCGCAGCTCGAGCAGCTCACCGGTCGTGCACTGTAGCGCGTGCTGTGACTCAGCCAGCTCTCGCTTCAGCGCCAACCGTTCGTCGTCCGCTCGCTCGACGCTTTGTGCGCGGGCCGATGAACTCTGATCTCGCTGTTCATCCGCCGCAGCTTCCGCGTTCACGCGCCGTTCGGCCGGTTCCAGCGTGTCGCTCTCACCGTTCGCCACGATCTCCAGCGCTTCGCGTCTCACGTCACACAGCGGTGACGCAGTGGATGCTGCCGTACCGGCTTCACCGTGCGTTGAACATTCGCCGTGCTGCTGCTTCGCGTGCTGCTGCTCTTGCTGCTGCACGTACTTGATAAGTGCTCGGTTGCGGCTTTTCTCCTCGGCCAGCGCTTTCCGCAGATGCTCCAGCTCATCCTTCACGGCCACCAGCTTCGATTGGTGCAGCTGTCGCTTCTGCTGCAGATCACGGCGGAAATTAGCCAGCTCGGTTGTCATCTTCCGTGCTCTACACTTTGCCGTCATGCTATCGTCGCTATCGTACGCGGCGTCAGTATCGCGTGCATGCTGCTCGGCGACGTTTTGCTCAGGGTCATCGCTGGGTGGCACTGTATCGTGCATTTCGTCATCCGCTTTCACTGTGGCATCTTCATTTTCCGACATGCCGGAAGCGGCAGTCGGGTGCGTGTGGATGGGTGTGGATTCCCCTTCGGATGTTTGGATTTCCCGGCCATCGTTGGCCGACTGTACGCCCCCCATTTTTCACCACGTACTACAAACGCTACACACAGTCACACACGCGAAGGGAGAGAGAGAGAGAGAAAGGAAAAAGTAAAGAAAATACAGAGAAAATGAGTGAAAATGAACCCGAGAAGCACCGTTTTGTTCTTGTCGCCGCACAATAAGTTAACTCGCTTCGCAACACACAAGAGAGCGCACGATCGCAAAACAATCGTGACACATTATTAACCGATTTGACCGATTTTGCGTTCGTTACTGCGTCGCCATCACGCCTTGATTCCGTTGTTTTCATTCGCTTGTAAGCGATGGTGAAAATGATAAATTTCTCGTACACAGCCGAACAAAAGGAACGCAACTTGACGGGGAGAATGTAAATTTAAACTACCGCACACCACACCGTAGGAAAGTGCCAGTACCAGCTGGATGGAAAAAACGTACGGAACGGAATGGAAAATCGCCCCAGCTAACTAACCCCTAGCAGCGAAAACAACGCGAACAAAGCGCAAAGGATGTCTTGTCGTGCGGGAGCGATCGTTTAGACTGAGCTATTTTTGGTCGACCGCCGTACAGTTGACCGACAAACTCGCCGAAACCGTTCAAATTTCACCCGTTCTGTCGTATGGTAGAGAATAGATCAGCGGGAAGCAGCACGGTTGGGGACTTTTCTTGCCGCAAGGAGGGTTTCTTTTTTTCCTGCATCGTGTTAGCGTCGTGCACAAGAAAACAAGCCACTGACGAGTGCGCGGGCGCATCAACGATCGTCACAAGCGCGTTACGATTGCGCACTAGAAGGTAAGATCGGTTAGAAGTTTCGTTTGGCGTAGTGAGTTGATGGAAAAGGAAACTTAGATTTTGGAAGTTGCTTTTAATTGAAAATTATGTGAGAAAAGCTCATTTGTTGCTTATTCATTCGTTGACCAGAATAAGTTTAATAAAACTTGCTTTTGAATCGTATGTGTAACACTTCCTTATGCTTTTTCATAACAGCAAACTAGCGTTAGAACTTTTGCCATCACCTTACCCTGCCAGCTTCGGGAGCAACGAGTATACAGACACAAAACCAACGAGCCAGCCTCGTCTCGAACATGACGATAAACGCTCAAAATTGATTTTGTCTATTTATAATCAAAGCCAAAAAGGCCACCAATTAGACTAAATATGAGAGTAAATGCGGTGGCCAAACGAACGCATTCCGGCCACGTAATCCTTCGGCTGATGTCAACGTGAGCGAAACGCAAACGTGCGGTATCGGATAAACTGCGCCAAGAGAGAGTGAGAGAGAAAGAGAGAGAAAGATGCTGTGAACCGGCCGCGAAATAGAGAACGGAAAGCGCTGATTTAAATGAGAAAATGCAAAGCGACTAATGTGGGAGATTAGAGCGGTTGTGATTAAACAGATGGAAACCAAACTCATCTACTGATTGAGCAATCAAGACTCAATGCATAACACAGCCTTCGGTTCAACGGAGCTCGCTAATCACGTGAATTTGCTTCGCTGGCGAATATTTCCATCGCACAAAAAAATGTTTGTAAAAGTCACATTTTTATACGCTATTCATTCGCCGTTGCAATAAGTTTGTGGGAAAGTTTTGTTTTGTTGTGTAAAAATATGCATCACACAAGCTAATCCCCCCGCCGTTCGGTGCCGATGGAGCAGAGCGCATTGTTTGGAGTTTATAATTAGACAGTGAAAGATTTATTGTTTGCTGAAAGCTTCCTGGCTTCGTCTTGAGCTGGAAGCCAAATCGAGACATTTTATGAGACCGGCCAAATGAATTACGCCTATCGAAGGGCTGTAATGGTTGTAATTTAAATTTGCGGGACGATCGTTTAGATGGAGCAAACTGGTAATGGGAAATGGTAAATGGGGTTTGTAGTAAATTATAATACACATTAATTTTAGCTTAGCTTCGGCATTCATCAACCAGCGAAATGGATGTGTAATGTTGTTTATTACTTAAGAATGTATATTAACAGGTCAGCTAATAGTTTTTAATGAAATGATAATGAATATTTTCAGTGCAATTACCGTTTTGTCTAATCATTAGGTGTTGGACACTCACCTACGCCGTATAATCATCGATGATCACACATGAAGATCACTCTTAATGGTAGTGCATCCTTCCGACGACATTGCGGCATGATCACAATAATTTAAATAAATAAATAAATAGTGATTTGAGGGAAATGGCAAAGGAATCCTCCAATATCTTTTGTTGATACCATTATCTTCTTTTAATGCTTTTGCCTTGAAAATGACAATTGTCTGTTTTTGGTAATATAATTGTTTTTTATTTCATATTTCTTACTAATTTCAACTAAAAATAGTTTTGTTGCACCTTAAGGATTAATTAATTAATTAGACAAAATATGTCGACAACTTTTCCTCTTCGGCTTTGTGACAAAAGACATGCCTTTAATAACCCCAACCATTCCATATAATGAAACGGGTAATTTTGCTTTCCATTCCTGATTAAAAATTCTCCACAAAATTCTTGTCACAATCACGTTCCAGTCGGTCCGTCAGAAGTCTAAAACTAAACGGGGCTACACCTGCCCCTAGAATCCTGGTACGAGATGTAATGGTACGTGCGAAGAAGATGAATAAATATTCAAACAACTTTCGCCAACCATTCTAACGCGCTGCTTCATCAATCTTCATTCGTTTGAAGTGTCAGCACGGTTCGCTTCAGTCTATTTTGTCAGCCAGTTCGAAGCTTATCAGCCAAAGTTGCGAGTGAAGCTGTGAAGAGTTTTGTGTCAATCATCACCACCATCCGGTACGACTTTGGGAAGACACGAGCATCAGGTGCTTCGGGAGAATCCGCTTGCCTATTTGGCCCTTTGGTCACACGCGACGGAGAATTAACTGAATGTTTTCTTTATAAAAAAGGATAGAGAGTGATGTTCTTGCTCATGACTTTCATTTTTTTTGGGTTAAGTTAAATAAAATTTAGTTTAGGAAAAGTTTAATAACATTAGATGCCTCCATCCCTTCATGAAAATAAAATATTAATTTGGCACAATTGCAAGAACTTTAAGTGTGATAAACAACAACTGTTAGGTAAAATAAAGGACAAAAGTTCTGTCGTTTCTCTAACAAAATGTTAGCTTTAGTATTCCAATCGCGCAACGCAACGCTTCGAAGCCATCATTCAAATGACACTCATTTCATTAAAGCAAATTAGAGAAACATCCAAGCCGTTCGGGTCCCTCCGTTCCGGTGCTCTTTTTCGGGGTCGGTTACTTTGCGAAAAAACTTGCTCTAATGCTTTCCTTTACGTTTGCTAATAATGATTAGGTAGCAAAAAAAAAACCTCCGGGCGAGATCAATTCGGTGAGTCCCATCACTGTAATTCCCCAAAGATGGGACAGATATAATCGAAATGGGAAAACTTTGTCTTTCGTTCCCGGACCAACGGTCAACAACAGCCGGATGTACGGAGCAGGGTTTCATTTTTTGATACCGACAACTGTGTTTTCTTAAACAATTATTGTGGCAACGCGACAATGCTGACCGTACGCAGGCATTGCATTGGTGATGTCCTTAGAGCTCTCATTTGCAACAAAACGCATCAAAGTGTGTTAAGCAATACACAATAATCCCAATCAGGCACACGCTTGCCCAACCAACAGCCACCGTTTTATTGTGCCACCCTCACCGAAACCTGACTGAGCTTTGAGTCGGGATTTGGTAACAATGCTGAAGATGGTGAAGAAAATCCACTCCAGGAACGTCTATTTTTGGAACCATTCAATGCTTCAGAAAGTTTGTCTACAGCGCAATCGGCCTGGACTGGGGATTTGAACGACCTTTCAAGCAGCGGCAGCAGCTCTTGGTACAAAGTGTTGCGTCATGGGAGAAATAAGACGAACCACCCATCTTCAATGGGTTATGGTTAAGTTGTCCTTTGACACGGTCAATGGTTGGTACGCCGTACGTTCGGGCGAAAGCGATTGATAAAAGAAAGAAGACTTTAGATAGAATTGAAGACTTCATTCAAGACACCATCGTTCTATCCCTGATCAATGCTTTTGGTGGGTCCATAACTCGGTTCCACGCACACAATCAAGGGATATCGGGTAGTATCTACCATACCTCAAAAGCGCACACAGAGCAATTGGAAGCGAAGCGTAATATGGAGCATGGAAAATGGAACCGTTTGATAAAAGTTGCACGTTTATGATTAAACTAATTTTTGCCACAACCAATGGTGAAGTGGAGCGTTCTGCATACAAGATTTGGCTCACTTTGGAAACTCTTCTGCAGTTAAGCACTGGGGCGCTGTGTGGCTGTCTGCTGTGAAAATGGTTGAAGATAAAGACAAAGCAGTACTAACATTTACTGCCAACGAACGCACTCTTCACCACGACCGCGCTTGGATCAGTGCTGTTTGCCGAGCACGAGAACATTGATGCGTCGTAATGTGCAAGAAGGAAAAGTTTCACCATTTTTGACGTGCGTCGTTTTTCACGCTCACACTTGCATGCTTGTCTTTTCATTTTTTTTTTTGGGTAGCTGTGAGGTGGTAAGTTTGGTAAAAGTTTCCTACCAGCTTTGTTTGTCTTCGCTCGGAACGTTTTCAGCCCGGGTAATAACGTCGATTAAGGGCTGGAGTAACTTTCTCTTCAGTGACCATCTTATTTGCATTCTTGTCGAATATGATAGAGTTGAAGAAGGAAGGTAGTTGTACCATTTTTCGGTAGAATGGAATGGTAACAAAAAAATGTTAAGGTGAAAAGAACAAATCCACAGTGGCGGTGCCCACTTTTGATGCTCAGTTTTGCTCTATCGTTTGCACATTTATGGTGTGCTCTAGTTTTTTGTTATATGGTTAGATAAAACACCATAAAGATTACGATTGTTCTAGAATAGTTTTTATTAAACTTTTGTGCTGTTTAAATATGTTTGGTTGCGTTATCATTTTTTAAATAAAATTTTAGAAAAGAAAATAAAATCATTCAAAATTTGCGTTCTTTTACAAACAATAATCAACCAATATAAATTCAGAGCAAACCGCACTGGTTGGTTGTACTTTTTGGCTCACGGCTTGCGAAATGGAATGAATTAAAACTTTTCCACCTATGCAGCAAATGTGGCAAGTATGTGCATAATGAGGGTATGACTCACTCCTTATTCTCCGGCACCACACATTCGGCACACAAATTAAACAAGAAAAGTTTTACCGAATCGGTTTTGCCATGAATTACAGAAAATTGAACAGATGTAAGAACCTACACGATGTGGATTAAATAAACTTTCTTCATTTCAGGTATTATTAATAGAATCATATACAATGTGTAATGTAGCATCCACGTAAGAGAACGAAGCGGCATGTTTCTTTTAATAAAAGTCACAAGGTTAATGGTTATGAGCAGTCGTGTAAAACTAAAGATTATTAAATTTGGGGAAAAAAAAAGTTAAATAAAAACAGCATTTTTAGTGCTAATTTGGGTTTTACACTCAATACCACCAACAAGCACAAAAGAATTATTACAGATTAACGAATCGGAAAATTTAGTGTAGTAATTTCATATTGATTTTATAAAAGTATTTTTCATGTAACTTGTACACTAAACACTATCTTGCGTTAAAATACTTTAAATAGTTTAATAATAGCGCTACATTTAACAGACAGTAAATACCGGCTAAATGGTGGTTTACCTGTTGCTGCATTACGGGTTGTGCTGGCTGCTAAAGTCTGTAACAAAATTAAGCATTGAATCACTACGGTAAGTCACTATAGTCTTGATTTGCTAATCCAAGTTAGACGTTAATATATTATGTCCTTCCAACGTCAAATCTCGGTCATGAAATTTCCACGGCTAACACGTGCAATCCACCCATCGTATTTAGTCCTCCGTGAAGTCAGTAATGAACAGGCAAATGCAATCTGCGGACGGATTATTGCTGCATAGGTAGCATAATGTCTGTCTGTTACCTAACCGGAAAGTTTCTACAAACAATCCGTTGATATAATGGCAATTAGATACCACTTGTCAGCACGGTTATGACTTCACTGAATTACACGGCTCTAACTTTATTCAGTTCCCAGTTTAGAATGTCTGCATGAGTACGGGGAACGGTCAAGCATGGCACAGTTCCAAGTATCTACAATGAAATTGAACATTCAACACATTGAAACTCGTTATTAATTACATTTTGAACGTGTAAAAGCGTACCAGTAACAATCCTCTTCCATACAATGCATATATATGTGTAGATAAATTACCGAAAAATAGTCACATTCCCATATCAATACCATCAACTCTCCAGTTCCTCGTGCAAATATCCGTTCTCCATTAGTTGCCCATCATCATGCCGTATCGCTGGTAGCTCATTAGCTCTGTTTGTAAGATGAAATGATATTTTCCGAAATTATCATTACGACACCATTTGACCAGACGGAGATGTGGCAACAGGCCTCTGCACCGCTAAATGGAATTTTTGTCGAATGGCATGGAGATAACGAGAATGACTTCCTACGAAAAGTCACCACGATCGCCACATAATGGGCTGACAGCCGTATCGAGGGCGGTCTTTCTATTCAACGGCGGTTTGCCATCAACGATGTTGCTAACGGAAGGGACAAACTCCAACATAAAAAAAAAACCAGCATCAAAAGTTCGGATTCGTTGAAAGACATGAAGACATCCTTTGGATTCTAGGAGCGCCATTATATCATCACCAGTGGGTCTATATTAGGTGGGTTATATTATTTGAAAAAGTTAATGTGCACGTTCATCTTTACATGCTATTATGATTGATTTCTTTACTGTACAGACATTATAAGTCTCGACGCCCTTGGAAAAGCCACCTCAGTAAAAAGATTTTTAAAGCAAAATGTTAGGGAAGAGGATCCTGGACAATGAAGCGGATATTAGAATTGCCTAAAAATATATCCAAATAAAAACTGGAACTTGCTGGTGTTTGTTTATAGAAATTCACAGAAATGTGGTCATTAGCACCAATGCTTTCCACAAGCTTTTTTGTGTGTATCTCGTTTCCCATGAATCTCTAAACAAATGCACCTTAGTACTGCAACAATCTTGCCCGAATCTATCCAAAGACCGAAAAAAAAAAAAAATGGCGCAAGCACACGAAACTGTTTCATTAATCCTGTTCATTGTGGTCATAAATCTGATTTACGGAACTGGTGATTTATGTATGCGAAAGCTCACGGCCAACATGCCACCGATTGCATTCTGATACCCGTCGACAGCTTGCGCTTCGGTAAACGAATGTAAAATTTTAAACTACATTTGCCGGTGGCCGACACATCTCGACGTGGCGATTGCCGTGACGGGGCGATCTCACGTACCGTGAATTATTTCACAGCTTTATGAATTTCTAACGTCTAGAGTCTCGCGTCACATGTCACCCGTACAATGAAGGGCGTGGACGGTTCTGCATACGGTTTCAATGCAACTCATCTTCCCCATCACGTGGACACCGAGTTGCTGCTGATTCTGCTGCCTGCAAACCAAGCTATAGTTCCCGATAGCAGCCGAAAATCGAGGCGCATTGCGGTCAATGTGGTCAAAAGCAGGACAGGACAATATGGAGCACACTAGCTCGAAGCGAATTGTGCATTATTTATTATTCATCAAGCGACCAGAATTGCAGATGGATGTCACTGCACCGAGTAGCACACGAAGCAACATTGGGTAGAATAGGTCAATTTAGATAAACATTTCGTAGGTAACGTACCTGGTGCATCGTCAGCATT
>STHB01000003.1:21631152-21670248 GCA_018908115.1 Anopheles rivulorum | reverse complement strand
GACATACAATTCTCGTGAGGTAGCAGTAGAGAAGGATTGAAGATATGCGATACCGATTCTATATTGGCCATATTGCTTCCTCCATGCGCTTTCCAGTAAGACAGCTATCCTTCAACCAGTGTCTTCTTTCATACGCTGCCTTTCTCATCTTGCCTTTTGAAGGGCAAGATCGTTCTGTTCCAGAGCGTTTTCCGTATCGCTTCCTCGCCCTGTACGTGAAACAAATTGATTCCCTTGGGTTATAAAATAATATTTACATTTGATGTAACGACGGGAAATATTTCATCACGCTACTCGTGGGATGTCAATCGCTGACACTTTGCACCTGGTGCCGGATTACATCCTGACGGAGACCGATTTCTCGTACACTTTACAACGATTTCCATGGTGAATGTAATAAACGGTCATATATTCGGAATCAGGTTTTTACAGCGATTGTATGATACGTTGTGTCTCTTCAGTTGCATACCAGTTATGGCTTTTACCTTTGGATTTTCTGGTATTAAATTGCAATTGCATTTGTTTTGCGACGAACCCATATTGATGCAATTTTAAATGATTAAACACAGAGCATGGGAATGAAGCGGTTCCGAGTACCACAACATCAAAAAAAAAAACTAACACTCAAAAAGGAACTCAATAAATAGCGCTTTCCCAGTGAAAGTTTTATCTTCATTCGTTAAAAAACGAATCGGTGCAGTAGGATGCGAAACAACAATTAGTTTCGAAACAAGTGCACTCCAGCCTGCCTGGCTGAAAAACTGGACGGATACATCACAAAAACTGGTGGTATATTGTTTTTATGCACATATCTCGCCAGAGGAAGCTATCACTTTTTATCCATTTCCGTGCTCATTCTAAATTGAATGCTACAAAAACAAATCGATCGAACGCATAAATCGCCAATCAACAGTCGTGCAATACTTTTTCCCTATCCTTTTTTTTATACGTTTGTTGCATGCATCTGGACCAAAACATCAATAATTGTTTAACCATTTATTTTATTAGACCACGATGCACATGTCACGAGCAGTGCTGAAGGCAAAGTTTATTTTTAAATTTTTTGGATAGTTTTGCTCCATTTTGGAAAACGTTTAAAACATTCAACAAACGAAAGTTAAGTTCCAGATTCCGGGAAAAAGGGATGACAGAGCAACATAATAATGTATGGTATTTTAATATTTTTTATCACTCTCATTAAACCAACGCAAATAAAACAAGCAACGTTAGCGTTATGGCTAGGTAATGATTTACGTTTTGGCTAGCAGCTGTTAAAATTAATGACTAAAACACATCTCGATCTGCCGGTTGCTGACGCGATCGACCCCGCCGAAATTGATGGTACCAGCAGCGAAATCACTATTGACCGCGCATTAATTATATTGAACGGTATCGGGTTGGTTGATTTGATACGGTGATCAGCAGCCTGTACCAAACGGGTTCATCATCAGGCAGACCAAAATGTTGCTAATTAAATTATCTCATTATGTAAACTTGCACTCATCGGCATGACCCGGCAGGGCTGTGACATCCCGTTGCGGTGTTATAGTTCATAAATTTTGGTGTAACAAGTTCAGACCAACCGGCACCACGAGTTGGGGCGACGATTTACAACAGCAAACACATTGAATAAACATCACTTGGCACAACAAGAAATTCATTCGATAGAGATGGAGCGCAAAAAATGTATTTAATGTGGTTATAAATAAATGTATAACTTGTTGTTTCGCGCGCATTATTCACGTTCGTTTCTTCATTTTAATAGAGATCAAGTTAAAATTTCACTCAACGAAAACGAATGCTGTTTAATATAATGTTTATATTTTAGTATGACGCCGGTGTACTCGGGTTCATTTGGGTTGAAGAATGTATATACAATGTTCACATCATGTTAAAATATTCGCTCTTGTAAAGATGTACCAGAGCAGTATGTGATAAAATCGGGCGAATATTAATTCCAGATGAAGAAAAATTCCTAACTCCGAAAATTACATGCTCAAAGCTCTTATAAAACTTATCGCTTCCCAGCAAATGGTAAGGTCTAATGGTTTAGCACAAATGGATACTCCATCCATTCTTCGAGCTACAATAATTCTGAACTCAGAATTAATTTTGCCTACTTTATGTTTGCAGTTCAAACCACTGTGTGTGTGTGTGTGTGTGTATGCGATGGAACTTCGAGCATATAAGCCAGCTCTTACGTACGAGAAAACTTACGTCAACCACAAACTTACCGCGGAAGTCATGAAAATTGGTTAGAATTGAAATGCGGTGAGAAATGGGATTATGAAATCTTCACCATGTAATCGTCGGTACGGAATGAATGAAGTAATCACGAACGTTTACTTAACAGATCTGCGAAACCATATTTCAGAATAATTAACATGTGCCGGAGATTACGATGGTAATCTTGCCATTTCTCGATGAGCTGTTTTAATTTATGATATCATGCGTAAATAAAACTAGTGAACATTAAGCATTAGCTTAGCTCCGTTCGCCAGTTTGGCATGAAAAGGAATAGAATTAGTTGCTTGGTCTGCGTAATTCATCGCGTTTTAACTGTGGTAATTTGGCAAATGGCTATTTGTGCTTGATTTGTGAAAGACCATGCGTCTCCATTTTTACCAAATGTAGTTTTTTAAGTTCTATTTGAATAGCAAGACAAAGATTTTTTCGCAATTTCTATAATTCAATATAATTCAAACCGAAATTTATTTTTTACGAAGGTTAGCAAATGTGTTAGTTCAGCAGACTTTAAACTAAATTCAATTTCATTTTGGAAAAGTTAGCATATAAAATTGCAAATCTACATCCACACATTCTAGTTCAAAATGAAAAGTATCCAGAATTGACTGTTTCATTTAAACCTTAAAATCTTTAATGGAAGACTTGCAGTATTTAAGTTATAGTACCTGTAACAAAGTATACTTTTCGCAAACAGTCTTACAAATTCATTTTCTCATTCCCCGTATTTGCTTGTTAGTATTGATCATTCCACTTCGGTAAACGCTATATGTTTGTTGTTTTTTTTTGTCTCGCTCAAAAACTTGATCACGGTTCCTCCGTCCTGGTGTCCTGGGGTCGTCACGAGTTTGACGGCAATAAATTAAATAAAAGCCAAAAGCACACAAAACATGGCAACATTTTTCATCATGCACAAAACCATAACCCGCCCTCAATTTCATGCTGCACAATGCCAAAGATGGGGGAGGGCAAAAAAATCTTGACAAAAACCATACCTTCATCAAAATACCCGGTGGTATGCACGGCATGAACGGCATACGGCCAAAAACCCGTGAGTAAGGTACACGTTCCGATATGTGTGAAATGCACACATACGATTGAAAGCGACAGCCCTCCTATGAGAACATGGCTTTTCGTGTCCTCCATTTCGCCGGATCCCTCTTGCCACACATTTGCTACATGTCGGCGGTTCGCGCGTGTGTGTGTTTGATTTTTTATTCCACCAGTTAAAGTCAATTTCAATCCTTCGGAGTCGCATATCAACACTCATAACTGTACAGTCGGTGAAGGATAAAACCAACATTCCATCACCTTAACGACATGGCACGGAAGGCAGTGATGTGCCAAAAAAAAATAACAACAAGCCAGAATCCGGTAACCGAAACCCGAAACAAATACATCACCTGCAACGGATGTCGGGCGTCGGCTGTAGTGGAAAAAGCAAATGCATTACGAAGCTCGTACGCGAAATCATTTGTTTTATTACATCACGCCCGTAACGTGCCTCTTTGTGTGACATGTTCAATTTCATTAAAATATACTTTATGACACAACAACGAGTGCAAATGAATCATTTTTCCACTGCGAAGGAAGCAAACCCGGCAATTAACGACACGATGCCTGGTGTGGATAATAATTAAAGTAAGGACCAGTCTCTTTTACTTCACCCAGCGATGGTATAAGCGAAGCACGATTTTAACGATCTTTTAGAGTATATAGTTTTACAGAAATGCATATGATCGTAATATACAAATAATTGTGAAAAGTTTGACGAAAAGTTTATTGAAACTCAATATTTTTCTCCGTAAAGAATACACGGATCTAAAAAAAAAAAGCCACAACCGAATCATTTGTTTCTACCAACATTAATTAATTTACTGAGAAACACAATGTGCAATGCTTCCAGACAATTGCTTTTCTATCGAATACATTTCAGCTATGATTGGAATCGAAACTTTGTGCTGCTGTGAGAGATCATTAAAACCGCTTGCTTGCCGAAACAGCTTGCCGGCTTGCCAGTACCGTCGGAAGGGAAACTGATTAATGGGAATTGAATCTGTGTGGAATTTCTCATTCTCAGCCAACAGCAAAAGCAAAACACAACCGAGACGTTCGACCTCAGCAGCTGCATCTTCACCGCCGGAGTATGCATCAAAGAGCAAACCTACCCCACAGTGTGCCCGGTTTGAAACAATGTTCGATTCTACGATTGATTGTTATTATTGTTCATCTAACAAATTAAAGCGAAAATGAGAAAGCACAATTAATGAACGCGGAGATGAACGGACCCAATTCAATAATGATTGGATTTTCGACTTCAATAGTTCAAAAGCTTGCAATACTTTTTTCTTGTGCTAAAGATGGAACCAAACCATTCTAAACAGACGTTTTAAGGACGGTCTGCCTTGCCTGAAATATACAATTTACGCAAAAAAAAATCTAAAAGATAAGCATTTGATGAATTTGTAATTACATCTGGAAGTTCAATCGATAATTTATAATGTCGACAATTATGAGACTTTTTATTTAATCATTACAGCACAACATAAGTCTTTATAAAACAGTTAAAAAGAATTGGATTACTTTAAAGACGAAGAATATTAGAAAATAATGGCAAAATATATAACACAGTTGAAAAACACCGCAGATCATCAATAAAATCATGCACAATGTACAGATTTTAGCAATAAGTTATTAATAAACTTTAAACTTTTAAAGAAATTATTAATAAACTTTAAACTATTAGAAGAACATAAAGTGCATAAATATAATATAAATATAAACATTAAAAATTACATGAATATAAAGAAAACAAAATCAAAAAATTAAATAATTGAATGAAATGATATTTGAAAAATGAAACAAATTAAAAGAAGTATATGGAAGTGCAAGTAACATATTAATATACTTTACATTTTACACATTATGTCAACTAAAATACTTACTGTTTTAGAAAAAGGCGTATTTTTCTTTTCATCTCATCGTTTGTGTTAAAAATGATTGAAAGGAAAAGTATGGAAAAAATCGAAATGAAACTGTTGCCCCTCTAAATAACACACCAACCCACCATCAACCATCACTGACGGTGCAGACATTAGCTACACCACGGAAACGGAAGCTACATTCGAAGATTTATAACGTTTTCGCGAAATAGAAAACACCGATTATAAAAAAAAAAATTTGCACACAGAGAATGCGCGAAGTAAAATCGTTCCGTGTTTATGCTATCGCAAGCATAAAACACTGAGCTTTTATGGCTGAAGGAGATAGTTCAGAAAGCCGGAAGACATAAATCTGTCGTTAGGGTTTGCCGTGGAATATAGTGTGTGGGGTTTGAAAATGTGTTGGATGTGTTGTTTTTTTTTTATATCATGGGTCTTTCGCAAGTCATTTCATTCCCGAACAGTGTTGAATGTTTCCCGCCAGTATGTCAGTTGGCTTTAATATGTTGTTTTAAACGTTTGGCTGCAAAATGTGCTTTGCAAACAAAGAAAAAAAAAAGATAGATCAACAGATTGATTAATCATACAATCTACACATTTGCATGCAATGCAAATGCTTTGCACATTCCGGGGTGCATTAAAGTACACAACCACGGCACCACAGTTCATTCCACATGACCGCATTTTATGATATTCCTAATGAAGCGGCCCGATTCTTACAAACCGTTCTAAACGCTAAATCAAATCGCCAATGTTCGGTTCTCCAATCCATGCTTGTTGTAAAGTCAATTTACATGAAACAATAAAGTGATACGGCCCCAAACACACACACACACATATGGCATGCAGGTACAGCGCCATCGAGTCACCATTTAAATCACGATAGCTTAACGACCATGGTGCAACCATTTAGCAGCCCGTTTTGTCGACACTCGGCGTAAATCGCTTTAGCGGCTGGTAATTGGATTTTTATTTCTCCCTTTATGCGTTTTTTCAACAGCTTTTGATATTAATCTTCCACCGCTATTATGACCGTAACGTTGTCGGATTTAATGATGGCTGGAATCACTCGCGCCGTAAAACATTACACCGGGCGCATACAACGGAGTTCCGGCTGTTTTCCCCGCTGTGCACGTTGCGCACGTTTATTGATCCCAAGTGGAAAATGTGTCGGTGGATATTAACGAGTTCGATGCGAACTTTGATATATATATATATAAAGGCACGGACACATTATCAGCAGCTTTCGGTAAGATGATGTTTGATTTCCCAATTGGATGCTCGTTAAGTATTCGATTGCCCGTTGTAATGCGGTCACTCGTCTAGCATTACGAAGACATTTAAAATATTTTATCCTTTATCCACGATACATTCCTTCACGTTCGTGTTTCAAATTCACCAACTGAAAATGCCACTCATTGGATGCTTCTTTTTTGATTACCCTTGCAAAAAAGCACTCCCAATCCATGCTATGTCCAAAAAAAAGGAACAAAATTCCCTCTCAAACACGAGCCTCTCGGCGCTCTCGAAGCGTGCAAAATATGCACCATAACATACCATTACCATTTTCACTTTACCGACTTTTGATTCAGCGAGCTTGGGAAGCTTTTGCCATGTGTGCAAATGTGCACCAACCAGCAAAGATCGGCACACTGCAGCGCTGCGAGCATTGCAATCAAAAAATGCTTATGATTGCATGCGGGTTTGCTTTTGTTGATCGTAATAGAATTTTTAATCCATAAGAGCATACATTTCTGCTTGTTTACCGACAGTCATGCATATTTTGTGAAGGTTCATTCTCTGCACTTCCTTATGTGGCTTATTCGCTGCACTTTAGCGCAGTGGAGCAGTCTGAGAGCTTGGAGCGTATTGAAAGGTTTGAGTATTATTTTTTTTTTTTTGTCTTTTTAAAACAATCTCCACTAAAGCGGATATCAAACCACTCTCAACCATATCTGAGATGCAACTCACGCCAAACTGATATAGTTTTCAATTACACAAGCAATGTTGTGATGTACAGCAAGCAAGCAGTGCATCTTGTGGTAGTGAGCGATAAGCTAGCCGTTATCCTTGCCGATGAGACTGTCTTTAAGGCTTTCATCATACCACGCCAGGAGCCAACATTGTGCAGGCGCTTCTCTCATCTTAGACACCACATCCTGCCACAGACATGTAATGTACCAAGCAAAAACCAACGAACCGAAGGCTGAACGGGTCACGGCACGGTAATAAACTAGCACAAACGTGTGCTTAAGCGATGTGCACTGGTTGCGACGAAATGGAAAATCGCTGGTAAACAAGTAAACGCCCGGCCAAGCAACAATTGATGCTGAACGAGCTCTTTAAAGTGCTCCGTATAGCTGACGGTGCTTCGTAGGAGAAACAACACTTTGTCCGGGGTTTCACAACACACTCCAAGCGGCAACGGCAACGGTGCAGAACACTTTGGTTTCTTGTCCACAGCTACGACGACGAAGCAACACAGTGCACTCACATCATTGCGCCACACTCGGGAAGTTTCATTAGCAACTTCGTCGGTGAGTTGCTGTCCTTTTAAGGTGCTTGCTGCAGCAAAGCGTGCAGAGCTAAGGCTGGCACACTTTTGCCAGTGACATTGTAGGCTGGAAGCGGTATACAAGCTTTACACGTAATCAGTTGACTGAATATGGTTGAAAAGTTTACCTACGTTCAAACTGCAATCTACTACAGTTTTGTAGTAAAAAATGAAGCACACATATCCACAGAACTTAGCAAATTGGCAGAGGCTTTTGGACTTTGGTGTAGTATTAAATGCAAGAAAATGTTTAAATTAAAGTGTAAATAAAATATAACTTAAGCATTCTGAAAGTTCAATAAATGGTTTCTAAATTGGATTACTATAAAACTAACGTACTAACCAAACGTAATACTCATTTTCCATAATTGGATATCGCTGTACTGGCTCTTGATACATAAGCATCTCATGGTTATTTGTCCTGTGGTAATATTCGTACAATTGAAAGTAATTCTACAAATGTCCAAAATAACCACACTGTAGGGTAAACCATTTTCTCCCGATTCTTCTCTACCGCAGCAATTACATCAAATGTAAGTATTTGCTTTTGGGTGATCAACAAACGTGACTTCCACCGAGAGGAAAGTGTGTTCACCAATGATATCTGCCATAAAATTTGGCACTCCAACAAAATGGAGTTTCCCAATGTTTACCGTGTACTTTAATCTTTCTACTAATCTATAAGAAAGTACTGCTGCCGAGGAAATGCTATCATTTCATATTAGTGCTATTACACACTATAAAAAACTGGTTCATAAAAAAGAATAAAAGGATATTACCTTTACCTTAATACCTTCATTTATTGGACTTGCGAAACAATAACAAAGACTCAAAGATACATATGTCGCACACATAAAAGAACGGTTCAACAAGAATAAAATAAACTCAATAAAAGAGAAAACGTTTTCCACACGGCAGCGAAATAATTCAAATGCTTTATAAACAAACAATTAGCTTAATAAAGAAAATCGTTGCCACTACGTTCAATTTTTGTTTGAAGCGTTCAAAAGGCACATAATTGTCACGAACTTGCCATCAATTGCCATGTTTCCTCGTTATCGTATGTCACGTATCATGTTTCCGAGTAGCAGTGAGCTTCTCTTGTACACAGGCAGAAGAGTAACTAAACAGTGCCAAACAATTCCAAAGTGTGAAGGACGTAGGATGCATTCCCGTGGGTCGATCGAAACATGACGTAATGCCACGGGCACGCGGCCCACGCCTGCCAAAATATTTTCTCACACCCGCCCCATCGATTAAACCGGCCCATTTGGGAGGCCTTCGGGCACACAGAGTAAAAACGATCAATCAAATTCTGCCTTGAAGCTTGGCAAAGGATGAAAGCGACACGTTTAACACCGTTCGCGAAAGTAATGCCGTTGCTGGGAGTGATGAAGTGATGGCTTATGACTGCTGGGAATCCGCACCAGCGGTGAACCAGGCCCGAGCGTATGGAAGTGAATGTGATAATCAGGACGGATTCTGTAGTGCCAAAGTGGATTTGCTAGTTATTAACTTGACAGCGACAGGCTCGTTTGCTGAGGTTAAGTGACACTTCACAGCAGACAACGTACAAAGGCCTTTACTTGTGCTGTTAGCCGTGCGAGCGCCATACGTTGCTTGTTGAGCGCTAACGGACAAGTTGTCCTTTGATCGATGCAGCACAAAGTTGTTAGTGCCGTGCGTTGGTATGTGTTCCCGTTGAATGTGATAAAACGCCATTAAGATGGTGATATAGATTGTGTGTGTGCAATCGGCAAATATCAAATGATACATCTCTCACTGCAACCGTGTCTCATCATCAGTAGCACAATGTTTGCCAATAAACAACAGAGTCAGTGAGAGCGAGTTGGAATTATCTTCTACATCTGAGGAATTAGACTGAACAATCGGTCGTTTGATGGCAAATGACTAGAGGTTAATTGAATCTTAAAGCATTTCGGATCAGATTGAACTTGTAATTAAGGAACCATATTGGCATTAAACTAGACACTTAAATGATCAACATTGGCCATTAAGTGAAGTATTTTTCTACATGATTAAAGTGTGACGATATTATTGGATGATTTTTAAAAGAAGAACGATAACTAATTTTTCCAAACGTTGCATGAAACAATTATGATAAATGAGTTCCATGCGTTTCTGCTTGATTGAAAATGTTGTAACATTCAACACATGGTGAAGCTTTCACGTCAGTTAGCCGTAACAATTACTAACTTCTGGTAATGTCTCGTCAAATATACTCCAGCAGCTTGTCAGCTCACGTTGGATCATCATTAATCAAGCTTTCACTTCAATCAATACCTTCTCCATCAAGGGTAAAGATAATACCGGTGTCATACCAAGCGTGTATCTTGTACCGAAGGGTTACTACTCGAGTTCATGCAAGGCGGGTTCAAAGGTCCTTTAAGTTGTCTATCGAACGAGAAGTAGCATTAGATGGTATGGTAACTCTGTCGGTTGTAATTGTGAAGGATTCTTTTGAAGATTCGTTTAGACTTATGAACACTTTACCTCATATTTATACTTATTTATTAGATTATTACAAAGAAAACAATTGCAAATTCTAATACAACTCTGAAGCATTGTTCAAATCTATATGCTAACACTAATCGAAAACCTCAGAATGCACATTATAACCAGAGGAAATACAGCTATTCGGGTGAAAAGATGCATTCACCACAAAATGTAACATTGTATTTGAAACCAACAGAACGAGAAAAAAATAACACAGAAAATGGTAACCAATTCTATTTAAAGGAAATAAAATGCAAAAACCTTACCGGAAAGGCGTGGGAAAAACATTTTACCATAGTTTCGCATCCGTTTACTCGGTCATAAACGATGGCGAGCAGTTTTTCAGGCAGCAATTTGTAATTCTTTTTAGTGCAGAGCTTACTGTTTCCGATGAGAGTATGAGAAGGAAGCGTACCGCCTTCGTCAACATTTCCCACAGCACATCCCAGCAGCTCTCTGCCCTGCATGCATTGCGGTAATGGTGCATGTAATATTTTAAATTATTATCTGCCCGGTTGGAGCGTCTGAAATATGATTCCCCGTTGGACACTTTCAATTCATCGTTGCCGGAAAATGGAATAGTTCCACCGAGGGCGAGGATCCAGTGGCAACCTTTGTGTCGTACTACATACACCAAGACATGCGTTCGGGTGGATGCTGTGATAGAGGGAAAAAGAGGATTGGGATGANTAGTCAACTGAGCAAATTCTTCGAATGGGTCAGCTTCGCTGGGGCAAATTGGGAAAATTAATTTTCTGCTTGGCTTAATCCTACAATGGATGTTGGTTTTCGGGAAAATTTGTAACCAACGGTTTAATTAAATAGTTTCGCTAGATTGAAAGATTTCTAATCTATTCAGAAAGAGATAAAAATGGTGAGGGTGTAACATTAAAATACAATTTAATTGATTGAATTGCTTTAAAATCTAAATTTTATAATTAATTTATAAGCAGAAGTAGGAATTGCAACCGTAAGCGTTGCATTTCACACCCGATCGTGCAGTGGTCCATAGTGGTGCGCTCCGTCTAGACCGAGTGGATTAATGGAGATTGAATAGCAATTAGTGTGGAATTTCTTATTCATCAGAAACGAGCGTCCACCAGACGCCGTCACACAATCCCGCCCAAACGCTAAAGTACAAAAGATAGCCTTTAGCCTGGTACATTAGCCTCGATCAATGGACAGATGCTGCTGCTGCCAAATTCTCTCCCGATCGAACAAAAGCAGCACATCTTCATGAAGCTTTGGGCGCATAAAGTGAATGCACTTTGTGAGCGATTTTTCATGGAACGTTTGTGGTGGGATAGAGCAACGCTAATCGAAAAGTGAATGGAATCAATTTTCATTCGAGGTCATTGCATTCTTGCGAACAAGGGTGAAAAATGTTAAAAACAAAGCAACATGGTAGCCGGGTTGGAATGTGTTGGAATATTTTCGATAATAATAGTATAAAAATTCCCACCCAGTTTGAAAGCAAACTGTTTGGAGTTGCAACATGTTACGTTAACTCAGTTACATGGCATAATTTAATGTTACCAGCAGAATGGCACTCTGCACTTCAAAAACATTCGCCACGTGCGAACGAGAATTGGGATGCGACAAGCTCATACCTATTAACCGCACCACATAATGCTGTCAACAAATTAAGCTTCCAAAATAAGCTCGGAACCAACCGTACTAACGCGAACCTATTTAACCGCACGCTTTACCGAATATGTGGCTGCTGTATTGTACTGTACAGCGAAACCCTTGCACACCTGCACACCGCCAATGGGAAAGATATTCAAACGCACACCCTATTAACTGGAAATGGCTGTGCTTTCAGCATGTTCGCCATGTTGCTGGGTTGGTAGATTTTGTACCGAGGGGGGCCAATCTGAACGCAACCGTGTTCTCGCGTGGGAAACCGAATGGGACTAGATAATGAATTTTGTGCGGCAGAATGGAAACCAGACACAGCATTTGCAGGCAATTTATAATGCATGAAAGTAAGGAATCTGAATCTCTAGAAGTGTTTGTAATTCAATGTAATAGATAGGTTATACATTGTATATGTTTTAAAAGTTTGAGTCAATTATTGCAGTCAGGCGGACATTAAGTACCTAATTGCTGGTTTTCTCTTGGATTTTGTAGTTTAAGGGCGTATATTAGTGTTTATTGACATTGTTAACTTTTCTATTTTATTAAAATATTTTTGATACCTCAAAAGTCTTCTCAATTGCAATGCATTCAAATGCAATATATTTGTTTCTTTAATATAGTTTATATTTTAAATGTGAGTATCAATACAATAAAATACTAAAGCATATAAACAAACATAAGCTGCTTTGACGACAGCTTGCAGCATTTATCATTCATGCCTTCTGTCATATTTTACTAGCTTTGTTTGGTTTTTGTTGGTTTGTATAGTTATCCTACAACACGTTTTTGACCTGCTGAAAAAGGGTTTTGTTTTGTCTCCCGGGTGTTACTTCATCGTTTCCGGCAGATAGATAATGAGTGTAACGAGTGGAACATAAAGGACGACACCAAAAACCGGTGGTACACATGGTAAGATGGGTGGGTAAAGATTTATCTCCCAAAGGAAAGGGCACATTAATTATAGCATTTATAGCATCATTAA
Source organism: Anopheles rivulorum (assembly GCA_018908115.1). Classification (NCBI taxonomy): domain Eukaryota; kingdom Metazoa; phylum Arthropoda; class Insecta; order Diptera; family Culicidae; genus Anopheles; species Anopheles rivulorum. The sequence goes on along the minus strand of STHB01000003.1, from coordinate 21,657,368 downwards.
GTGAATTGTGTACTACACGTAGAAGATGTAATTAGTCGTTTGCTGGTTGTGGTAAATAAAAACATTGTGCTCTGTAGTGTTTACAAAACCATTATAACAAAAGATGAATAGTTAAAAACAGACTTGCTTGAATAACACGCTTTCTGAGAAGACTTTTGTTTACAATACTTCAGAACTGCTGTGTACAAAATGTTAAGAGCGATGCGATCTTCAGCGCTCATACGATACTGCTTTGTTAATTAATTACACTATTTAATGTCGGGGTATGATAAGCAGCGGTTTAAACAGCACGAGACACTAATAGCTGCAGAACGCTCCTGTAGTCGGTAATGGAATTTTTAATCAATTTCGTGCTCCATGCTATCAAAATTCCACACGGTTGTTTTGAGATGCATCTGGTGCAGGTGTAGAACTAGCAAAATAATCTTTTAAATTTTAAAATTGATATTTTGTTACAGTAGAGCAATTATTTTGTTAATACACTGCATAATATTTCTATGGTTTTTTTAAATACTTTTTCCTGCTAAATATAAGAAAATGCAACAAACCGTACTAGTTTCATGATAAAAATTTTCCCAATACATTTGCCATAATGCAATTGGTTGGGTTCAATTGATCATGTACAACTACCAATCTTACTTTATGCACTCATATTGTCGACTAGTGATTTGTCAAACTAGAAACTGAAACCGTTTATCATATCCTTGCAAGAGATGGAAATGGCCAAAGGGAGCAGCTTTCAGTTTCTACAGCAACGCTCACAGAAGTAGAACAGACAGTACCGTACTTCCAGCAGCATGCAAAGTTCATAAATCGACAATAAAATAACTTCCCATTTGCGTTCGCCGGAAAAGCGCACAATTTAACCTCGGAATTGGAGCACAATTGGAAATTCTAGTTCCGTACGTGAGCACCGAAGCGTGCGAGCCATAGACTAGTGACAATCGTACCGGAGCTGAAAGGTACCATTTGCCTTGGGAAAGGATTTCTGTGATTGTGTAGCACTCGATGGAGCGATAGTGGAGTCCCGGAATAAGAAGGACGCTTTCGAATTTGTTCCAGGGCTGATGAATAGCTCGGCCCACAAGGCGAGCTACTTCTTTTGACTGGATGATGTGTAAGTTGGAAATGATTAAGCAGTGTGACGTATGGCAGCTATGTTCCCATGCATATCAATCGGATAATCCTAGCAGGAATAAAAGCTTTCACGGCGAGTTAATATGGCGGAGCCAAAGGACTCCCGGAATTGGTTCGGGACATCGGGATGCCGGGATATGGAATTGAGCCATTTGTTTTGTGTCCTTTCGTTGCTGCGTGTCTATTGTCACCGAACGTGATGGTTTTGGTCGAAATAAATCGAAACACGTGTTTGCCATTTTGGCCGCATAAAGATAAGGGAGTTCCTTTTCGTTCCGCCATGTTCCACCGCATCGATTTGTTATGAAATCTTACGACACAAAACGCACTCACCAGAACATCGACGTCACTCATATACACTGCTCAACGTTCGTGGTTAGAGTAGCTTGCTGCAAAGCAAAACATACAGCGAAAACACACAGGCAATATTCCGGTGGGTAAAAGTACTTCACCATTGTCGGTTGCTCGTGTACATGGCGCAATAAACTGCCATAAACGTGCGTCGGGATAGCGTTCACCATGGATCGCTGGCGAGAAAGTGTTGGCAAACATGCAAACATCCACTGCAAGGAGCAATCGATGCTGAACGAGCTCTTAAAGGCTCATAAAGCATGGTTACAGCATGTACCCGTCTCGTAGCTACACACACACATTTTCCTTGAAGAGCGCATCCCAACGACCGGTGCCTTAGTGTGCCGGCTCTTGGTGGCTCACGTGCGCACGTCAGCTAGCCTGCCGACGAAGCGTTGAGTACATCTTACGTCAGTTTACCGTCGGCATCGCGACATATGCAGGAAGTTTCATTTGCACCTTCACCACGATCGGCTCTTCCCACGACGGTACGCTGTGCCCGGGAGTGCCCTTAATGTTGGGTCGTCTTAATGAAGAACCCGTACCCCTGAACCTGGGCCGATGAAGTGCAGGGACGGCATTCGTTAGCGTCGTCGGGTTTAGCGCTTTCGACGGATGCTTGGATAAACATGAAGTTGCTTGCATCTCACGTGGCTAGTCGATGAGAACGGTCTCACACTTCATTCACTTTGTTACGCTGGTTTTTTTGTTGTTGCCGCTGAACAACGGAGGTGTTGCCATCTTCTTAACGCTAGTGGCACTGGAGAGCTTGTCAGATTTGCCACTTTATTGAAGCTTTTTACACTGCACTGCTAGTGGGGATGGTTTATGAGATTTCATTAAACGAAGCTTGTCAGATTTAGCATACGCGATGTTTGTTTATCTTAGCGTTATACAAGAGCTAAGGCACAAATGTTGTTGGAAGAATAGTGCTTCATTTGTTTATAATTTTGTGTACTTACAAAGCATTCCATTTAATGTTAATTTTATAAATATTTTCTATTTTTAACTTACTTTAAGCAAACTACGAAACCCTGCAGATAAGCAACAAATGTCATAAAAGCTCTTTCCAGTATCATCCAACTGAACCGCAGTGGCAGTAAATTTCAATCTTGAAATCATTTCACGGAACGATGGCCTGAACGTGACTTTCCTTCCAAGTAACTTCAAGCTAGCATCTGATGTATAGTGAGTGGAACTGGAACGACTTGCGAGTTCTTAATCGTGCAGGTAAATTGCTCAATAGCTGACGTGTCGCACATGAAGCACCGTAAACAGTCGTTTTCGATTGCAATTCCGAAGCGTCGATCGTTTACTGAGATGGAATTCCCAATGTCATGGTGCATGGTGAAGGGCACATACTCCATTTAATGGAGAGAAAATCAATAATGAAGTGAAATGATTTTATTCTCTATGATTTTAAAAGATCTTTTATGAAATTGAAGGTCTATGGCAAAAACACGTATTATAATGAATGCCTTTTAATTGGAGAAAAATAGCATGACTCGCAAATAATATCTGAAGGAAAATATATTCCCCGTATCAACGCATACGATTGAATCGGTTCTCTTTGCAGGGCTAAAGATAATGAGAGAACCAAACGACCGTAACGATCAATCAAATAACTCCGCGAAGGTCTGCAACGGATGGAACAGCGGCAAGTTTAACACCGTTCGCGAAAGTAATGCCGTTGCTGGGAGTGATGAAGTGATGGCTTATGACTGCTGGGAATCCGCACCAGCGGTGAACCAGGCCCGAGCGTATGGGAGTGAATGTGATAATCAGGACGGATTCTGTAGTGCCAAAGTGGATTTGCTAGTTATTAACTTGACAGCGACAGGCTCGTTTGCTGCGGTTAAGTGACACTTCACAGCAGACAACGTACAAAGGCCTTTACTTGTGCTGTTAGCCGTGCGAGGGCCATACGTTGCGTGTCGAGAGCTAACGGACAAGTTGTCCTTTGATCGATGCAGCACAAAGTTGTTAGTGCCGTGCGTTGGTATGTGTTCTCGTTGAATGTGATAAAACGCCATTAAGATGGTGATATAGATTGTGTGTGTGTGCAATCGGCAAATATCAAATGATACATCTCTCACTGCAATCGTGTCTCATCATCAGTAGCACAATGTTTGCCAATAAACAACAGAGTCAGTGAGAGCGAGTTGGAATTATCTTCTACATCTGAGGAATTAGACTGAACAATTGGTCGTTTGATGGAGGATGACTAGAGGTTAATTGAATCTTAAAGCATTTCGGATCAGATTGAACGTGTAATTAAGGAACCATATTGGCATTAAACTAGACACATAAATGATCAACATTGGCCATTAAGCGAAGTACTTTTCTACATGATTAAAGTGTGACGATATTATTGGATGATTTTTAAAAGAAGAACGATAACTAATTTTTCCAAACGTTGCATGAAACAATTATGATAAATGAGTTCCATGCGTTTCTGCTAGATTGAGAAATAAATGTTGTAACATTCAACACATGGTGAAGCTTTCACGTCAGTTAGCCGTAACAATTACTAGCCTCTGGTAATTTCTCGTCAAATATACTCCAGCAGCTTGTCAGCTCACGTTGGATCATCATTAATCAAGCTTTCACTTCAATCAATACCTTCTCCATCAAGGGTAAAGATAATACCGGTGTCATACCAAGCGTGTATCTTGTACCGAAGGGTTACTACTCGCGTTCATGCAAGGAGGGTTCAAAGGTCCTTTAAGTTGTCTATCGTACGAGAAGCAGCAGTAGATGGTATGGTAACTCTGTCGGTTGTAATTGTGAAGGATTCTTTTGAAGATTCGTTTGGACTTATGAACACTTTACCTCATATTTATACTTATTTATTAGATTATTACAAAGAAAGCAATTGCAAATTCTAATACAACTCTGAAGCATTGTTCAAATCTATATGCTAACACTAATCGAAAACCTTAGAATGCACATTGTAACCAGAGGAAATAGAGATATTCGGGTGAAAAGATGCATTCACCACAAAATGTAACATTGTATTTCAAACCAACAGAACGAGAAAAAAATAACACAAAATGGTAACCAATTCTATTTAAAGGAAACAAAATGCAAAAACTTTACCGGAAAGGCGTGGGAAAAACATTTTACCATAGTTTCGCATCCGTTTACTCGGTCATAAACGATGGCGAGCAGTTTTTCAGGCAGCAATTTGTAATTCTTTTTAGTGCAGAGCTTACTGTTTCCGATGAGAGTATGAGAAGGAAGCGTACCGCCTTCGTCAACATTGCCCACAGCACATCCCAACAGCTCTCTGCCCTGCATGCATTGCGGTAATGGTGCATGTAATATTTTAAATTATTATCTACTCGGTTGGAGCGTCTGAAATATGATTCCCCGTTGGACACTTTCAATTCATCGTTGCCGGAAAATGGAATAGTTCCACCGAGGGCAAGGATCCAGTGGCAACCTTTGTGTCGTACTACATACACCAAGGCATGCGTTCGGGTGGATGCTGTGATAGAGGGAAATAGAGGATTGGGATGACTACGACCTAGAGAGTGCAGTGTTCCATGTGGATAGTGGATATTTTCTATCCCATGCAAAAACCCAGCTCAAAGTTGTAACAGAGCATGAAGCTGCTGGTACACTGAGCTGGCTAGAGATGTCCTTTGAGAATTCGACGACTCACCTGCGTTTCGGTGGTTTGGTTTAGTGTCCCAAACGAACGAAGGCCAGGATTTATATGCTCACAAAAACCCTTTCCATAAACGAATGGCATGTTAATCACTGGTAAAAACAACTGATCTCGATCTCACCTGAGATATGGGCTAAAGATTTCCAGGTAATGCATCTTGGAGGCCTTTATGGACGATGTGAGCTCTGTTCAAGGAGAACGAATAGAGATGTATAAGACCTTTACATATTAGCATTGTAAGATTGGAAGCAATTCATTTGTCATAAGTCTTAATTTATGAATAAGTAAGTTGTTAAACATTTTACTTTCAATCATCAAAATATCAATTTGGCTTATCAATCACTCAAACTTAAAATAGCTATCGATCGAGATCCAACTCAGTTCCAAATCAAATAATATTAATAGACATTAAAGCTGTGCCTCAAACTATTCACCAGATTACAAGAAATTCGGATACTTTAATAGGTTACCAGCAACACTGTTGGCCTTATCTGTTGATAATATGAAATCACTCGTCACAGAAAATCTTCCACCAACAAAATCTGCCACCATGGCTTCGAATGGCGGTAGTCTTATGACAAATTACCACCGATTATGTGCTTCGTCATTGTTTTGCAGCCTTTTTCTGCCTTCGTGAGCACATCACAACATCGAAAACACAGTTTTACATTTTAGGAATGTTTTCCGCTCTCTCGGAAGACTAGGCAGCTCTGAGTCAACCCCTGTGAGCCTGAAAAATGTTCTCAGAAAGGAAAAAGCGAACCAACGTACCAGCGTCAAGAATAATGCTTTGCCAGAGCCTCGTGTCACAAAAAGTAACGCCACAATAATGAGTGGTGCAAATGGAGAAAAATGACACTTCAATTTTCCCGTGTCCTGAGTTCGGAAATCTCTTCTGACAACGGAGCCGTATTGGGAGCTTGTGGGCTGCTCGAATGCGACCAAAACCTCCACTATGGTATGCTATTGTCACGCTGGCCGTGACATTGATGGGAGGCAAAATTATAAACAACCCCACCCACCCCATCTCGATAAAACCGGCGCACGAAAGATCCCCGGTACCATCACCACGTGGCGGAGATGCTTTAATCTCGTCCTTGTCCCGCGGGGTCAGTGGGATTTTTACTTTTACTTTTGGGACCGGATGAATAATGTATGTGGGTCGCGAACGTGACAGGAATGTTTTCGAGGACTCGCCATGTTAGTGTGCAACGTTTATGGTACGCTCCAAAGGATCTACAATTGTCCTACTGCCTTTTATTCTTCGATTCAAGGAGTGTGTTGAATGGAGGTAATATTTATATATTAGGGGTTATTGCTGTATTTTCTAGTATGACTATGCACTTGATTGTTCAGATGAAAATTGCTTTTAATATGTGTTTATAGAGGGGTACTATAAAAAAAAACCAATAATTGAATCTGAAATTATTCATTTTTTTAGGGTTAAAATTGTTCAAGAGTTATCGTTTTTTGTATTAAATTATTTGCCAGAGATGAGAGTCTGGTTTTTTCGTTACTTTTCGAGTGACCACTAAACATTATTCTTATCTGATCTAGAACATCCTTAAATCATCCTTCCATCAACTTTCTCAAATGATTAATTTTACTCTCCTTTTCGTGAATTTGAAGGGACTTCTTATTAATCAAACCGATCTTGGATAACTACTGCGCACCATAAAATATGGATCTTAAAACACGGAAGATCCTTACAACAACAAAAAAATAAGGATATAGCTCAAATGAGGAGATTTTCTTCCCCAAGAAGAACGCTTCAACCAAGCAGAGTATCAATTCATGACGTATAAATCTCTAGCAAACGTCTGTGCCATAGCTTGATAATCAATTTGCATTTATAATGAGAATATAGACCATGTGTACAATGGAGGGATGTTTGCCTGTATACGCAAACACACATGCCAAACAATCCCTGAATCACTGCAAACATGCCGCACGATACGCATCGGAATGGTACGAAAACAGGCAAGCACAGATGTAAACACCAACCTATACATCTTTGCAGTGTAAGGCAAATCTTGTAGGCCGCATCACAAGCACACTCAGAAAGCTTCCGAGTGATTTATAGTGTCACATAATTTTTCTCATCAAAAGAGAAAGTTCTTCAGTTTTCCAACCGCAGAAAGATGTTACAAGTAGCTTCCATTGCTGTAGGAAAGATAGAACATTTATCATGTTATTAATATTATTTTTTGCCCTACACCATATTGAATATAGCTTAACGAACCGTTTCGTGTCATCGGACCGATTACATGTAAGGACAAGATAAACAAGCGATAATGTTATCAGTTTTTTTACAATCCGGAATCGAGCTTTTTGCACAATTTTTACTGTCCACATGCAATGAAATGAATAGATCATCAAGTGGAAAGATAATTGCATTTCCCATTTTATCACACACAGCAAAGAGCCGGACGAAAAATGCAGCAAAGCTTCAGCTCAAATGAACAAATGTGCCCGTTTGCGGTGATTTAACAAATACACACATCGTTACCCTTTGGCGGGCGTATGACACAACTTCCCCGGTTTTTTTTTTCACCCGGTTCCGTGCCATTCTTCTTAAACTTATCGACTTTCGATTCGATTAGCAATGGTGTTTCAAATGCGAGCGCCATGTTAACATTTCACTGCGCCGTGATAAATCCTATCGCACTTTTCCTATCGTACACCGCGACTTGGTGGCTCCGTGGTTCCGCTTACGGATTAAGGTCAATTTTTCGATTTCTATCGTATTTTCGTTTTTCGTTTTTTTTTTTGCGATCGTCAGCACATTGAAAACACATTTCGAGTTGGCTTCATTTTCTGTCTGTGTGTGTGTGTGTGTGTTTTTTTTCTATTTTTTCTACGATTTTCACGGTGCCACCAAACCGAGGAAAACGATGCCAAAACTCCACCCGCACGCGAACAAGCGCACGAAAGCAGCGACGGTAAAGTGCAAGTGACAAAATCGGTTCGAGTTTTCACACGAGCGTTCCAAATTTTTCCTAGCAGCATTTACCATTCAGTACCGAATTGGATCGAGGGAGAAACATTTATTTATACGTACATTTGTCCGTGTGTGTCTGTGTCCTCATCTGAATCTGGTAACTCGCCGTAAAGTGCGGTGACGAGGGTAAAGCGCAAACCGCAGGATGAAATGTTAAAAATACAATCACCCATTGATTGCAGCTGAACGGTTCGGATATGGAGTGAGATCGGGGCCAAAAACCTTTGCGGCACGATGAAAAATGTGATGTCTGCGGAATTTTAGCAACAACAAAAAAAACGAACGTTTCCAGTCAGTTTTTGGTAAATGCAAACAGATTATTTGCACACACGAATGCAATCGTTTAAATTGGAAATGATCGTTAAAAATGATGGATTTAAATGTATTTTGTAATCAACGTTTGAGAATGCTAAATAAACTTAACTTTTTAAGAATCGGAAACAGACAAAAAGGTGTATTTCATACAATTATAACCATGCAAAGACTTAAACGACTTGTTTAATGACTTTTCTGTTGTACCCATAGGCAGATATTTAGGTGCTTTAGTGGTTTTATTTGTGCTCTAAATTTTTTTATAAACATTGATTGAACATTGAGAAAAGGTTAGCAATTTGCAAATAACTGTGAGCTCTCTTAGTGAGTGATGAAAGTCCTATCGCTCGTATGAGTTATTGCATGAGTTACCTAAGTTGCAAATTTTATAGAAATGGGCGATGCACTCACGCTAGCAAAAGTGTTTTGCACTCTTTCCATACGTGATGTTATGAGTACCAGCAAAATTCTTAGTGTTGATTAAAAATGTTTTTTTTAATACCAGCTATTGTATATAATATTTGAACAATCGCATTTCTCTCACAATGAAGAATTCATGTTGGACAGTTAATTAAATTTCCATGTCCATTATCAAACGGCAACCTGCTAAGCTCTCAAAATTTCATTGTATGTAAATTGATTGGTTTTGTTGTTATCCGTCACTCAACGTCCATAAATGACAGTCAATTTAAAAAACCTACTATGACGCTTCACTATGACTATGCATGTGGGAATAATGCTTATCAATATTATTGATTTGCCAGATTTGATATCGAAACATCAAACAACATTCTATGGCACTACGAACACTTAGAACATTAGCTCTAAGAAGCGATACTTTAAGATGGCTTTAAGGAACATTTACTACAGCAACTCAATCGACAAGATTAAAATATTTCCTAGCTGGATGCAACTGTCCTATATAATTCAAGATAAATTCAAGTTGTTTAGGCCATTTGAAACAATTTTAAATCTACCTCGCATGCCAAAGATAACACCTTGTTCTTATATTTATGTTCCACTTTATGCCACATATGACACACTTCCAAACACCTGCTCATTGGCTTTGAATAAAATCATAAACAAAACAACAACAACCAAAAAAAAAGACGAAAGCAAACGTGCAATAAGCCTAACAGCCCCAGGGAATGATTTGCATTTCGATAATACGGCACTCGCATGCCGTATGCTTGCTGCCCTCAATCGAATGTGGAGCGGCATGCAGATTAAAATAAATTACTCGATATTACTCCAGGGAAATCGAACGCTGTGTAATGCGTACGGATCAAGAAACGCCGGGCCGGATTACCTCTACGTTTCTTCACGAGCCCCAAACCCTCAAACACGCACCGCTCTGTTTAGATCTGATGCGCCCGAAGCAAATCGGCCCCAGTGCTGGAATGTGCCAGCGTGGAGTCATCAATCAATTGTGATCACTCGCTTTCATTAACGACCTTTTGCCTATCGTTTCGGTGTTCCACTTGCACAAACCGGAAGCACCCAACCGACCCGTCTGTTGCTCGGTTGGCGCATGTAAGACGCTCTACCGTTCATCCTCACACGGCGATGGCCCACGGCTACCATCGAACGCTTCCATGTTGCTGAAAAGACACGCCTCGCTGGTTCGCTAAGCACAATTCATAAAAGCAAAATTGGAATTGCAAATATGCTTTTTCCTACCCCGGGAGACTTGCGCATCTTCTGTCTGCACTGGTTGCCGTGTCCCGCCACGACCTCGCCGACCAAATGCTCGTTTAGTTTGCAGCGGTTATGTTTGCACGCAACAGGAGATGCTGCATGAACGCGCGGAACCGGAAGACTTCGGGGACGTTGANTCCATGTTGCTGAAAAGACACGCCTCGCTGGTTCGCTAAGCACAATTCATAAAAGCAAAATTGGAATTGCAAATATGCTTTTTCCTACCCCGGGAGACTTGCGCATCTTCTGTCTGCACTGGTTGCCGTGTCCCGCCACGACCTCGCCGACCAAATGCTCGTTTAGTTTGCAGCGGTTATGTTTGCACGCAACAGGAGATGCTGCATGAACGCGCGGAACCGGAAGACTTCGGGGACGTTGAGCGGAAGGCAAAATAGCTACAAAATAAGTGCCATCGGTAGCTGAAGCCGTAGCTGCTCTGCTTCTGATGGTACAGACAAGCACCGTAACATCGATATTACCACGAGCCTTCCAGTTGGCCTAGCCGATTGTTCGACAAAATGATAGTTTCCGCTCGGATGGTTGTCTTTTTATGGGGTTTCGCGAAGTGTTTGCACAATGTACGGTTTATGTAAAGCATTGCACGAGGTTTTTTTTTTACGGGCGATATGCCTTAATGGGTGCTTTTTGCAATAGCTGAACCTCTCCATACCATTGAGGTTGAGGTTTGATCGATTACAGCACGTGCTAAATATAAGTGGAAAATGATCCTACCACATCACCTTCACATATGAGTGCACCTGATGCTATTAACATTTCATCATTATTTTTAATGTCATTTCCTTAGCGAAATTGAAAAATTCTAGAAGTTTGTTTTTCATAGATTTCGACGATTTTGTGTAGCTGCACCTTTGTTTTTAGCGTAATTGATAAAATGGGTATATAATCAGCACACTTTTAGAATTATTGAAACGGAAAATGAAACTAAAAAAAGATTGAACAAGTGCAATGAAGAACCTGTTTTCAAGATGGTATCATACGTACATCGTATAAACGTACTTTCATGTAGCAAATTTAGCATTTCTTTCTACGGATAATAAGCTCTGACTTTAAAATAGATTATAGGCATTTTTTTCACAATTTTCAGTTTGCGATAATACACCAAGAACAACCTTTTGACACATCTATGCAACTGTCTTTTGTATACCTTTGTTGCACAAATTAAACTATCAACTAATTAGATTGAATTAAACAATTATTTTTTGTTTTATTTAAATTTTAAACTCCACTGATACTTTCAACTTAGTCTCTCGAGTAACGTTAATTAAAAAAATAATTTAAGAAGCACTTGAAGTTTGCTCCAGAATCAACTCCAGACCAATGAATCCAGCGGTGACTCCTATCCAACGACTCTGTGAACCGGTTCCGAACTAATCATTCCGGAACTGTACGTACGCTCTGAAGTAGACATCACTACCGTCAAGAGCATTATACTAAAAATAAATAAGGAACCTAATTTCCCTCTAGTGTTAACCCATTATCACAGAAAACCATCGGAATCAACCATCTAGCATTCTATTCCGTCAGTATAAATTTTCAGTTATCTTAAAAGTAGTATTTGAAGACTCTACTTTACCTTATGTCTGTAGCGTGTGGTCTGTTTGTATAAAAAAATCCTCACAACCCTGAGGACAAAGCCCTCCTAACCTTACCTTAAGATTAACTTTCTAGCAAATATCTTATCTAATCTTGTACCATCTTTCGCACCGAAGATACATTGGGTGTAAAAGTAATAATAACCTTGTCGAAGATTAAAATTCATAGACTTTACATATCAAAGCCCTCCTAATCGTTAAAACATTTGCAGCTATTGACATACGCACAGCTACTACCAAGGCACCAAGGAATGCAGCGAAAAAGAAAACCGTCCCAAGAACATTACGTGTAGACATACGACAACAATCTAATCGGCAGCGTGTACTTTTACGCTAGTCTTTATTTCACCAATAACCATCCAAGCAATCGTTATCGTGTTTACTATCGTTCTCGCTCTTGCTGCACTGGCTCTCGCTTCATCTGGCAAAGAAATGACAATAAAGTTCTCATTATCTCCCCATAACACCCTAATGATACGGTACACTCGACGATAAGTTTTGTTTATATGTTTGGCTAAACGTCATCTCCACTTGAAATGCCGGAGCAAAAACCACGGTTTCATTTCATCTGAGTTCTTCACCATGACAACTTCGACATGGTTTGCACGCTTACTGCGATATAGAAATGAATATTTAGCATCACTTTCGGGTAAGTGTGTACGGCCACATTTCCCATCGTATACCGCGTGTCTGTGTGCAGTTTTAATTAGGCTCTGGTTGTGTGTTTTTTTATAGCTACTCTGTGCATATTCATGGTCGTGTGTTCCAACGCATGGTCTTCGCCGGCGCTGCCGAAGCTGTTGACGGAACCAAACCCTCCGGTATCGATTACGGCTGATGCTGGTTCGTGGATCGTCTCGATACAAGCAATCGGAGGCATCTTCGGCATGGTTCTGGCAGGGCTCACCGCGGACCGATTAGGCCGCAAGTGGCCATTTATCGCCAGCGCGCTTCCCGTGATTGCCGGATGGATTATGATCGCATTAGCACGAACGTCAGTATTTCTGTACATCGCCCGGTTTCTGTTTGGCATTTCGTACGGCATTGCGTACGGTATTGCTCCCATCTACATCGGCGAGATCACCTCCGACGGGGTCCGTGGTGCTGCTGCCTCACTCATCACGGTAATGGCCAAGCTGGGCATTCTGTTCGAATACTCCGTCGGGCCGTACGTTAGCTTCGAGGCGCTCGCCTGGCTTTCAATGATCGGACCGGTTGTGTTTCTTTTCACCTTTGTCTGGATGCCGGAATCACCGCACTATCTGCTTGGTAAGGGTCGCAAGAAGGAAGCACGCAAAAGCCTCCAATGGTTTCGAAGAAAGTCGTCCGTAGACGAGGAGCTACATTGTACGCAAAAATCCATCGAACGGACTGTCAGCGAGCGCGGTTCGATGAGGGAACTGTTTCTGCCGGCTTATCGCAACAACCTCATCATCGTGCTGATTCTTGCCGTCGGTGTACAGATGTCCGGTATGCAGGCCATCCTCAGCTACGCACAAACCATCTTTTCGCAGATATCCAGCGATCTGACCGATGCGGAAATGTCCATCGTGCTCGGGGCCGTGCAAATGGTCACCGTGCTGTTTCCGGTGTTTCTGGTCGATCGTGTCGGCCGCCGACCGCTGCTGCTTTGGTCCGGTGCCGGTAGCTTCCTCGGACTGCTGCTCGGTGCCATCTACTTTACGCTCGACGCGGCGGACGTCGATGTGGCACGGTACGGTTGGATTTCGTTCGTCGGTCTAGTGCTGTTCGTCGTATCGTACGCCTTCGGTCTGGCGACCATTCCATTTGCGATTCTAAGTGAAATATTTCCCAAAAACATTCGTGCCTACGCGAACGCACTGTTTGGGATACTGAGTGGGGCCATCATCTTTGCCGTGGTGAAGTTGTTCCAGGTCGCGCTGGACAATGTTGGAGCGTATCTGCCGTTCTGGGTGTTTACCATCAGCACCGGCCTCACGTTTGGGTTCGTGTTTCTTTACATTCCCGAAACGAAGGGACGCAGCTTGGATGAAGTGCAGGAGATTATTGCCGGATGGCGTAAAAAGCGACATTCCAAAGTTGTTGCCGGAGCAGATTGAGCATATCATTGCTACAATAGCATTAGTTAGCGTAGGTTTATTAATATCAAGTCTGAAGATAAAGTTAAGAGTTCGAAGAAATTTTGGATTAAAATGCAGTAAGAAATGGAAGATAAAATGCTTAAAATAGGCTTAGATATTGTATTAAACGTGCGTAGGAATTAAGATCTGTTTATATAATTTTATCCAACACCGCTTGCTCCACTCAAACCAAGTGAATGAAATATAAAAAGATATAATTTTTTTTTATTCATAAGAAACCGATCAAAGTTAAAATTGATTTCTTTTCATATGAATATATTCTATAATACTATAATGTTTGGTGTTTTGGTGAAGCAAACTTATACGAATAAATAATAAATATTTATTCTTTCAGCTAAAAAGAACACACGCTTCTAATGGTTGTCCAATATTTACAAGATTCTGATAAGACCTTACGTAGGTTATGACAAACAATATACTCGGTAAGATATCACTCATCGACACATCCACCGTGCAAGTTTAAATTTCGATTTAAATGGAACACTTAATTCATCTAAATAAAAAAAAAACCTCTTAAAATGTTTTGCAACCTTTACTCCATGTCACCTATCTAAAAACCTAAAGGCAATAATTTGTTACGAGCATCCACCAGATTGCTTGTCATCAACGGTAGGCAATGAATAAATTGTGCCCATCAAAAACAACGAAACTTTTGTTATTAATTTCCATCACTGTTCAGCATCAGCCTTATGGAAGTTTTTCTTGCCCCAGTTCTACCAGTGTACCCTGCTGGAGTCAAAGTTTGCTACCTAAACCATCATAAATTCAATCTGTACGTCATGAAAATGTGCAGTTGTCACAAAAAGTTGTAATACTTTATGCTAAAGCTCCGGTCATACCGGTGTACTTGTAAGAAGATAGCAAGCAGCGCAAGAGAAGATAAGAATTTTAAATGTTCTTGTCACGTTTTGTTTCTTGACATTAAATGATTGTAATTTTTTTTTAGCTCTCTTCATTTGGGCAAAAGCAACTTAAATTCATTCCTTTGTGATGCAAAATAAGGCATGGAAATCGATACATTTCAAGCAAACTTACCTTAAAGTGAGCGACTGTCATACAGCAGGAAAGGTAAGACGACACCCGAGCTTTCCCATGCAGCGGCTCACTTTTCAGCCGTCACGCATTTTCACCGAACATAAAACACATTTCAAGTGTGCCAAGATCCAAAACGGACAAACGACGGAAACGCATTCCGGCACGTTTTCCGGATTTATTTTACTAGACACCGCGCACCGTAGACGAAAAACCTACGGCCTACGGGATGCCACTTCCGGCACTTGGTTCCAGTAATGGATCATTGCCTTTGTCGTGCTTTGAACGTGACTTTCAGCGAATGAAGTTCAGCGATTCGTTCGCTTCGTTCCGCAGACGTTTTGCGTTGCCTTTCCCTAGAAGTATCATTACACTCGAAGCAAGTTACCATTTCGGGCAATTATTTGTGCCTCACAGCCAGATTCGTTCATTTCCGTGATAGAACCCTTCTTTTCTGAAGAGAAGCACAGCACAAACAGCACCGATTGAATTCGTGCTGTGAAGGCTTGAGCAAAATCGCAAACTACTTCCGTGTGGAGTGGAGTGATGGGAGAAACCTGAGACGGTGAAATAGGCGAACAATCTCAAACCCAAACAATTCTGGGGCGGGAAACACCCGAAGAAAATGGTAGTCTCTGCAAGGTACTCACAAACGGAATGGACTGCACTGAACTGTACCTAGCGAACGATTCATTCGCCTCATTACATTCTGACACAACGATCGGGTTTATAACTGGCGCAAGGGGATGAAATTTGTGCCGGTTCGTAAATCGCAAATAAAGAGGGAAAAGGAATTTTATGCCTTTTCACCTTTCCAAGTGAAAAGGCCGCGTTCAGGTAGTACCAGACTTGTGAAAAATGTGAAAAACAAGAAGAGGAGTTCCTTGTGACAACTAGTATAATTTATAAAATTAAATAATTAACAGCATAATTGTATACTTTGCATACCATGTTTCAACAAAATATGATTATTCCTAAAAATCAAATCAAACTCTGTTTGCTTCTTGCGACATAAATATCCTATTATATAAACATTTAGTTTGAATGATTAATTATCCTTTGCATTCGTCGTTTATCTGAATGGATATAACGCCTCTGGAAATTCCAACACGTAAAGTGGAACATTCACCCAGCAAAGGTAAGAATTTATTTCCACACATTGACAGCAAAGTGAAAAGTAAACACCGCAAGCCGGAAACATGTCGACGACGATTCTGGGGAACGAATTTCCGTCCCAAAAATCACATTTGACACACAAATTCAGCGATAAACCTTGTTTCATCGACAAACAGCGTCTAATGCCATCGGAAGCTAAATTTAGCTGTGAGAAGAAAAGTTGCCAAGTATGGAAGTGATTTGCGATTCATGTGTATTGAATTCGATGACTACACGTGAATCTTCGCTTATCGATATATTTTACCTGTACGACCGGAAAGGAAACCATCGTGAGCAATTACATTAGCCACTTCCACGAAATGGTAAGTATAGCTCGAGATAACGATGTTCATATTTGGAAGTAGCTTCACGCCGATTGGACGGAATGTAAGATGAGGCACAGCACAGGAAAAGGACCGTAAAAGGCAGAACTAAAGTTAAAATAAAAAAAGTTCGCTAAACCGATCACTTTGAGGGATTAACTTTTTAATTAAATTTATTTGAACAGATACCACTATCACTATCAAAAGTTGTTTCATTGTTTTTTCTTTAACAAATTTGTAAGAAAAATTATACCTATATTTCTACACCGGATTAAATCCCTTCTCAGTTCCTGCGAAATACTAAGTATTATGCGATTGAGAGAACTTTCATTCGATTATGAAAATCAACGATACTTCAGCACACATGCACAGGTAGAGCTTAACTGAAGCACTCTCATCAATTTATCGATCGTACTGGACGAAACATAATGCGGCTGCTGCTGCTTCCGATCAGGTATTATTAATACCCACCCCCATCATAAGATGCTTGTCCAATACCACTCGACCCGACTTGCATTTCCATTAACCTTTGTGCACTGTGCACTGAATCCCTGCCGGTATACTGACATGCTAAGCACCCACTCGAAGCACAACCGTGATGCTTGAAGGTGCTGCGGGATATTGCGATAATCGACCTTTTGGCTCTTAAAAATGGTCGATTGCTTACAAAAGGCCTTTTTTACTTCTTACTGCGAGATAAAATTATTCACTTCTTGTAAGCAAAAAAGGGAAGGTAATAAACAGTATTAAGCAATAAAGAATTGGTAGACGTTATTTGGTACAATACAGACACTATTTATTTAGAATAACAATGCTGAAAAATTATTCTTTAAATCACCTTAAACTCAGTGTCATCATATGTAAACAAATTGTTGAACATTGTGTAAAATATTTTGTACTTTCAAAGAATTTTTCAACCCTCATTAACACTTCATTTTTATCCAATTTCTCCATTTTTTCCCTTGTGTCGCTACTTGTTTGGCATAATTTACATCTGTTAATGTACGGTGGCGTTATTATTTTCTTCGTTTTGCTCATGTATTGAAAAAACATTGCAACTTCACTGCGACCATCAACGGGCCGATTACGCCTTAGCCTGGTGGCCATTAAAAGTGAGAAAAAAAATCATAACAACATGGTCGTAATTAAGCGCTGTTTCAGATTTGTGCCCTGTTGTCTCTGCAATAATAAATTATAAACCTTTTTTTCGGGGGTTCCCCTCCCCCCCTCCCCTCACGGTCTTTTCATTCCTTCACCATTGGCATGGTTTGGAAACAGAAGGAACGCCATCATCTATTACGAGACGACGCCAAACGCCCACCTCTACTGGCTGCAATTAAAATGTCCCTCGCGGGATGGCAGCTTATCCGGAAGCATAACGAATTTAACCGTTGTGACCTTTTTCTTATCTTTTTTTTTCCTTCTCTCTTCTCCTCTCTCTCTCTCTCTCTCTCTCTCTCTCTCTCTCTCTCTCTGTTTATTGTTTTGCTGCTTGCTGCTGTTTTCTAATACCTTGTCAGCTGACCAGTTGTGGGGAGCAAAAATATAATTAGTTTTCTCTGCCCTAAATCCAATCCAAATGTTCGTAATTCGTTGGTATGAGAAAGAAAATAAGTAAAAAGTATAGCCGAATTTTCTGCAAACGGGTTTCAGTTTGTTGGTAATAAATCCTTCGGTATTATGATACACCGAAGTATAATCGAAACTTCAGCTAAGCCGGAAATCTTTTCCAATTCCTTCAATGAGAAAAATCTTACACAAAATGAAATAGATGATAATCCGTTATTTTTTAGGCTAAAATCTAAGCCCCTTTTTAGGCCGATTGTTTACAAAATTCAAGTGGAATATTCGCCGTTTTTTTACTGCACTTGAGCATTTGTAGGGTAAAATTGAATTTAAAAAAATATTACAGGGTTTTCGATTTGGAGCTATTTCTATGTTAATTTCAATTGAAAGTTTAATGTGTAATAGAATATATGTGCACTTTTTTCTAACTTTCAGGAGCTTTTATTGAGGATGAAATCGATTCTATGTAAAACTTTCTATTCTCACACATTTACTTACTAATTAAGAAATCATTACAGCATTTCAAGTTCATGCAATGAAGATAAAATCGATTTTCATTAGCGAAAGTTGTAGACTAGTTTCAGATATATTTCACGACCACTCCAGTTTAACATCAAACGGCTTTCAATTTCTGTTTGAAAGAATTATAAGACTCATTTCAAGTAGAATGTGTAGCAGCAGATGTGTACACTTTCTAGCATTTTTATACTTTTGGAAAGGTAATATCGATTTTGTACGAAGCTTTCTCAAACCACATAGTAGTGAAGCTTTCTGAGATGTCAAACACATGTAAGTAAGCCGAAAACGTTTTGTGTCGTATCATGTTGAACACGATTCCGAATAATGGAATTTTCATCTACCTCTACATATTTCATTTTAACTTATAAATAATTTAATAAAACACCGACATTACCATTTGCACACAAAAACCCTGTAATTATGGAATATTTTTATTATTTTTAGTAAATTGTAAGTACCGAGAATATAAGTCATTTTGTCATAGTTTTAAGCAAAAGATTCATACGAACACAACACAAGTCATGTGATAATTTTGATCAGAATCCGTCCTTGAATATTAAGCACAGTCTATTAAGCTGCACACTTAACAATAGCTAGTAATGCATGATGTAGTAAACGAGATCTAGTGAGAATAATCTAATAAACAAATTAAACATTAATACTTTTGCTCAATCTACAAGATACTCTGTTCTTTCATTTACATTAATCATACTTCTCCAACAAACATTTAGTAAACTTCTTACTTGATTATAACTAAACATCGTGTAACATTTTGCTCTTTAAAATCGTGCAAGATTTTCCAACAAGAATGTGCTTCTTATGCCCCGTTTTTAACAATATTTTGCATACGAAATTGCAGTAACAAACCGGCATCTACTTGTAAAGTTAGCACACATACAAAAAAAAAATTCACCAAAACTTTCACACTTCCGGCGGTTCTCATCCGTGCGTTTGATAGCAATTATTTTTCTGGCAGCAAAACTTCAATTGCCAGCAAAAGTTCATCCGTTTCCCGTGTTTGCCGTGTTTGCATGCTTGAAAAACCGATTTTCCCATTGCAAAACTTTGCCTACCCACAATCCGCACGCTTATTTCATCACACCGTACAAACTCGACAATGGGGATGTGTAAAAACGAAACCGCAAAAAAAAAATTATCATATTTAGTCCTGGTTAATCAACCAAACAGCTGCAGCTGCGTTGGGCTGAATTTTCTCACTCACATTGCTGCACAGCAGTGTGCCACCCTGTGTTGAATATTCTGCCCTAGCTTGATAGATCCAAAATATCAAACAGAAAGGAGCAACGGCAGCAGCAGCAGCAGCAGCAACACGAAAAAAAAAGATGCTCCACACACATACAGTGTATGGTTTCTGTACTCATGCGATGTTTTTCGACATTAATGCACCGGGTATAGGGAATCTGGTATCTGTCCGCATCGAACCAGCTGACACACACGCTCTTGCTACGCAGTCTTCCTTCTGCATGCTCACCGGAACGTATCCCCCTGCCACTCGCAAGGCCCAAAACGAATAAAGGCATTATATGGGTTTCGCGCAAAACTCGAATAATAAAATTTTACGATTATTGCCGGCTGCCGTTTCTACATTCCGGTTTGGACCGTCGCCGGAATGTGTCGAGATTGCGTGTTATCGTTTGAGGATCGTTCGGTCTGCCCAACCGTACGCAACATTCGCTATATCAGCTAGTTTTTTTCGGTTTTTTTTTTTTGACTCAAACTCACACATCCACCCAACAGACGCATATGCTACGGTGGACGCTGGAGCAGAATGTGTCCGGTTTCCAAGGATCGAGATTCATCGTTAACGAACGGTAGGTTTTGTGAGTTTGTAAGTAAAAAGTGCACAAAACGAAAGAAAGCATCATAAAACCAAGCAAAAACGGTTGCGAACGTAATCGGTCCACGGTGGCCTCGTTACACATATTACCGGGACACGGGCGGCCAGCTAATGCAATGCAATGGACCCGCTTCGGTAGGCTACATCCTGTTCCGGCAGCGTAAGATTGTAAATGACGGGAAATGAAGCGAGCGGTTACGCATTGGCGTTTGTAATGAAAGCGTCTATTAGCCCTGGTGCAACGCATTCTCGTGTTGTGCCGATTTTGCGGGTTCCCACCTTTCAAGGGTCAGCTATTCATTGCATAACAGGGCAACTGATGTTTGACTTGGACGGTCAACAGATGGTACTTACACGGTACCGTATGCTTCACAGGTTCTAGAGCTTCCGCATCTGTTGGCCATCCACACGCTTTATATTCGACTGCATAATGTGAACTTCATTGGCTTTTATACACCACAGTAAAGAATTGAACATTTGTTAAATTTTATGTGTCGATAGATTTTATACTTTAATAATATTTTAAAGATTTGAGTACTTTAGTGAAAATATGACTGATTCACCCCAAATTATACCCTACCGATTATTCCTTTCAAATTTGAATGCGAACAAGAGGATGTCACATTAAATCATGTGCAAATCCTACATATAACATACTATCCAATATTACGCACTCCAATGATCGGACTCAATCACAACATCGCGGAAACTTCCGGTGTGTATGTAAATGCTGACAGCTATTACAAATACTTACACCTAGAAATCATGTAGAATTTTCCATCACATGTTGGAACATGTACGGTTGATCTGAACGATTCGATTTGCTTATCAATTTGATGGGCCTACTATGCATTCCAATTTCGTAACTGTCAAAAGTCAAAGCGAGTTTATCACTGGATGGAGAAAATACAGCTATGCACCAATTCGACGGAGATGTTGAAATTAGATATAGCTTCTTTGCATATGGAGGTTAATAAATGCTTCTTTTTGTCGATCAAATACTTGCGACTGTCGACTGCAGTATGTATAAAACCTTTTGTCAAAATGTCAATGGAGGTGCCTGTTGTTTTATAATTTCATGGAGACGCCTGGTGTTTTAAAAATTCGATGGAGGCGCCTGGTGGTTGAAAAATCACGACGATACCTTTATGAACATGACGAAAGTCAACCGATCTGCTTGGTCTTTAAAACTCATATGCTGGCACTTTGGGCTCAAAATTCGATTATAATGGCAGCGACTATCGACTAAAATATGTCATCTTTAAAAGCCTGCTGTCTACATGTCAGTGGAGACGCCTGGTGTTTTAAATTTTGATGGAGACGCCTGGTGGTTGAAAGTCCATGAAGACCCATAGATATACAAAACGAAAATCAATCGACCCGCTTGGTCTATGAAACTCATATCCTGGGTCACTTGGGGTCCGAAATTCGATGACGTATAGTTTCTCTGAAAAAAAAAAATTCTATAAAAAACAGAACCGGCTTGGCAGAACACCTACAGAAAAGTGAAAATTTGGCAATGGTTAGAACTGGTTTAGCAAGGTGATGTGACCGACAGTCCGTTTGCTGAGCGGAAAGCAATATGAAACCAAAAATAAGCGTCACAACGGATGGTTGTGTTCCTTCACTTCTACACTCCCTCGGGCCGGCTGGATCAGCTGGGACGTGAAGTGGAACGAAATAGAATTGTCACGTTTTCGTTCTTGACATTCTTAACCATGCTACCATGTCAGATTCATTTCACGAAAGCAGAAGGCCTGTGACGAGTTTTGCCCCGATGCATATGAACCACGATCGACGGTATGGCAAGCCGGCGGTAATCTTATTTTCTCAGTAATACTGCTCTGAAATTGAATTTCATGCACCGTGCTGGGCTGTATCGCAAATCATGCGCTTCGGGAACGGTTTTTTGGGCGGATTTATCAATTTTTATTTCACCGTAACCTTATCGACGGTAGCATTGAAAACGAAATTGTGTTTATGTCATGGTTGTTGCATATTTCTGAATTTTATTTACATCATCAAAACAAACATGCGCCTTATGTTTGGTATAGATCAGCAAGGAGAAAGAGTCCATGTCCATGTCCATGTTTGGTATCAGCATATGATAAAATTTCTTTTGGTTAGAAACGTATTGTTTTAACCAATTTCTTAACGTAAAACCAACCCGTTTTCTTTATAAAAAACTATTGTTGTTGGTTAATTTGACCATCAATTTCAAATTCCTATTTGCACGTGATTGCATGCGCACTATTTCATAAATATCAAATAAACAAAAACCTTTCTTTGTTAGCGAAAAAGCGGTCTTTCTCCTGCTTGGTTTAACACAACGGGTGATTAAAATCATTGTTCACCACCGTACCGTTAACGAATGGTAAACAGCCAATCCGCAAAACATACATTCGTTAGCCACGAAACAATGCGTCCAGCGTGTTGGGTTGTCCGTTGTTTCTGATATTCTTTCATTCGTGCATCCTTCCACGGTTTGGGGCAAACGGTAAGTACACAACCACCAGCACACAAGCCACAACGATTCACACAGCACGATTCAAATTGATTGTTTCCTTCGCTCCGCGCTCAATGCAGATTGTTTTCCTCGCTTCAAATGATGTTAAACCATAACCGCTTGCCATATACAGTACATTCAAAGCTTGTGGCACAAAGAAAAAAAAAGCACACACACACTCACACACACCATCTTCTATATTATGCCCGCTTCACATTCCCTTTCTTATAAATCATGAATAAAATACACATTTTGCTTCATACGTTATTATGCAAATTTATGCTTCAGCGCAAACACGCTGCTTAAACCTTTCCCGCATTTTTTTTTTGTTTTTGTTCTTCCTCTGCGTTCCCGCTCTGCTATTCATTCATGTGTTGCCATTTGAAATGTGTGCCGTTCTATTGTTTCTTGCCCACTCGCGCGGCAAACACTTTTGTCCTACGGCAAACATTTCCGTTTTGCCCGATTGTGATTTCGTGACGATAGCCACGTTTGCGTGTGCACCAAGCCTCAACAAAAAACAACAAATCGTGCCCGTTGCGACGTGTGAAAAGGCTACGTGTTTGTCACAAACACACAAAACAGGCCAGCTCTTTCGTTAAGCTTAAGCTAAGAAAGTCCTCAGCCCAAATCTGTCGAGCGATGACATCTGCACGACATCTTCCCTACGGAGAAAATCTGTTCACTGCGACGCAACACGTACAAATACACCACAATCACACACACACACTCACACACACACGTTTTCAAAACAATAAACAAACATCTTTGCCGTGAATGCCATCACACCACCAAAATGACCAAAAAAGAAAACAAGGGAAAGAAAATTTTCGCCTTCAAAAGAGGAAGATACCATCATTTTGTGGATCAGCAACTACCCAGTCCGGTGATGCGTTGGGCTTCTGCTGTAGCAGAAACAACTCAAGAACAACAAAAATATGGAACTGCTTCAGCTTAGTGCAGCACCCGAGCAAGATTTTTCGTCCTCCTGCTCAAACATATCTTTTGACGATAGTGCCACTGTCATCCGTTTCCGCAAAGTCGACACTTTTGTGTACGCGTTTTCGTTGACAGTGTCTTGTCTTCTGCCTTTAGCCACATGATTACTGTACTGGAAAACATGCCAACTTACTGGGAGAAGGGGGAGGGCGAGGGGGTGGGGGGGAGAGAGGGGAGGAAAAAAAGGAGCACGTAAAGTGATGTATTAAAAGCACAGTTCAACAAGCATTTTGATTTAATGCTTGCTCCTTGCCATACATGGGGCTACACGTTTTGATTGAACACTCCCCGAGGAAACATTTCACACGCATTTATCTGCCGGGTGTGAATCATTTTCAATTATGACCGTATGGTATGCGGGCTGTCCGGTGCAGACATTCCCGTGCTTGCTTTGATCAAACGTACAATATCTTTAACATCTCCTTCCACAAAAGCGTTCCGTTCCCTCGTTCGTTTCATTTTTGTTAACGTCCGAAAAAAAAATCAAACGATCCCCCTTGAAAACCTTTCGTGCCCTTCTCACTTCCATCCGAACGCGCTTCACCGTTGGTTTTTATTCCCGGAAAACAGGTTTTTTTTGGGAGAGGGGGGGGGGGGCGCATGCTTACCGCCAGTTCCGAATTTGATTCCTGCTGTTCTATTGCAGCCGGAGTGGGTATTTGATTCCACTCGGTATCTTTTTCGTACACCGATTATTCAGTTCAGCTGAGCCTGAATGGCAAATTCCCGCAAAAAAGCTTTACGATTTGTTCGCCGTTAAAGCTACTCGGTGACAAGGTGAGTTTTTTTGTATGTGTGTGTGCAGTGCAGAGTACATTCATCGGTTGAGTGCTTTTTTAAAGAACCAAACCACAACCGTCACAACCAATCCAACGGATTGTAGGAACTGTGGAAAACCATTCAGAGACGGAATGTTTTTTCTTCTTGCCAGTTTTGTGTGTGTGTGTGTGTGTGTGTGTGTGTGTGTGTGTGTGTGTGTGTGTGTAAGGTGATCGTCGTTTTACACTCACCAGAATTGCTAAACTGCACCCTGCGAACGTTGTAGTCTTCAAGGAGCTTGTCATCTTACCACCTGCCGTTTTGGATGCGCTATTCAAAATCAATGTACCGTAGAAATCGTCGACTTTACGTTGGGATACTTTCACACCTCCCCAAATGCCAAGCACAAGAACCTTTAACAAAAATGTAAACAAAAAAACTCCCACAGATAAACGATCAATATCGTGAGCATCTGCCGAAGGTTCACCAATAATGCTGTGCGATGTGAATTATCATAAAAACGTTTGATAACAACGTAAAGAGTTAAAAGCAAAATCTCATTCTCCTTTCGGATTAGATCGAAACTAGTTTTCCACAAAATGGATATGCGACAATGTCAGAACAAAAACACAAATAACTACGACCGTCTGAAAAGAGCAGTCCAGTAATCAAGATCCCCCGTAAAGAGCAATAGTTTAGAAAGTTCATTCGATGGGATTTTATGATAAGGATGTTTCAAAATAAAAAAGCAAACCAAATTAAGGGTTTGCTAATAGAAATGACCTTCATTAGCGAAGGTCAATAAATATTTATGACGATCTACCCTGTTTGGGGTTACTCGGATGACATGGAGACGAAAAATTCCTTCAGGCCGGACACACTCATCCGGACAATACTCCACCGCACGGCTAAGGATATACGGTCCGAGAAGATACAATCCAAGACGCTTTCACAACTGTTCATATTTTGCTACCTGAATATGTATGTCTGTGTGTATATCCATACATGATTAAATAAAATCGAACAAATGAATCTAATCATCTATCGAATCGTCCACTTAACCGAACGATCAACAGAGTTCATTCACTTTCGCCATGGTTCATTGCATCATCTTTATCAACCGAAAAAAAAACTTTTGACATTCGACCCCTAGTCGGAGGGTTCACCATTCCAATTCAAACACACACATCCACACACGCACAGAGTGCAGGAAAAGGAGAAAAAAAAATCATACCTCTCATCATTGTCCAGTGACCTACTCCCTTATAAGCGACGCACGGTTATAGAAGAAACATTGAATGGAAAGCTTTTTTGTATTCCCCAGCGGGAAAATGTGCATTGGTGTCTGTCTGTCTGTGTAGCTTATACTTGTTCACTACCACTTCCATGCTTTATTCTATTCTTTCCCAGATGTCACAGCTGCCGGTATGCAACCATGCTGTCCCTTTTTTCCCCTGCAAGTGTAAAAGCGGGGAAATTCAAGTTGTCAAACGTCGGTTTCCGACCCGAACGCAATGCTGTCAGTTGCGCGTTCGGCAAGCACGAAGCTGTATTCGGGCGAAGCTCTTCAATCTGGGCTGGTGGTATCGCT
>STHB01000003.1:21605418-21627141 GCA_018908115.1 Anopheles rivulorum | reverse complement strand
ACACACTTCGCCAGTACACGGCCAGAACAATGAAAACGGATCATGAGAGTGGGTGCGAGCACCGGGAAACGCGACAATGATTCATGTCGTGAAGAAGTGCTTGCCATCGGCGAACATGATTCGTGACAGATCAAGCAACATGCGAACATGCTTTATGAGAGCGAACACGTGTGCAGAATGTCTGAAAGCCTGTGCTCCAATATGCTAAACTTCCATTCTTCCGAGCATGGTTCCCTCCGTGTTGGAAGTAACTGTAGACTCAGTTGTAGATCATTATCAACTTGCAGAAGAATCACCAATAAATGAAGTGTGAGAAAGTTATGAGCGCGTACTTAACGACATAATTTCGTTATAATGGCACTTTGCGGCAAGAGAGTGTCTTCATTAGCAACTTTGTGTGGGGAAATATTTTTATGGAAGAAAGTTTTCATTCATACGTACATGGAGCAGGGCGCAAGATCTCTTTATTGGTGCATTTTAAAGTAGAATATAATTTTAAACCTACGAGTCAAGTATTAATATAACATAAGATCACATACTGCGAGATAAATTAATGGAATACTTAAAATTGACATTAAAAAATTACACATACTCGAGGCGATAAATGCATCTCTTCAAACAATCTGATAAATCATCATCCACAAGATCTTTTTTTATGGCCTCAGCCTAACGCATATGCCGACACCTTTTCTTTTACATCAATTATTCAAGGTTTTACGCTCCTTACCTGTCAAGAGGACATCCTAATCCAACTCATCCATTTACTTTCTCAACCACCTTCAAACAGAACGCAAAACGTACAACTAATCCTCACGAGGATATTGCATGTACCGGCGGCCGGAATGATCGAAAGAACGATGTCTAAACTTTCCGATTCGACCTTCATCATCAACCCGGTCGACGCCTTCAACATACCCAAAGCATTGGATGTGTTGCATTAACAAATTAATTTCTTCTTTCTGCTACCTTTACCTTTCCTTCAGCGAAATGTATTTGAATTTTCACCCAAGATGTGTTGTACTAACATCCTGTCTCGGGTTTCCGCCCTTTGAAGAGGAAGATAAACTTTGGAAGAACTGTAATTTTTAAACTCCCAAACAACTCTCATGGCCGCTTCCCGTGCCACGCATCACGCCTGTTTCATGTTGACAAACACAACCTACAGAGCTTTCTACATTGTTCTTTCGCCTTTCTTTTTGTTACGGAACTTTGGAACTTTGGAACGTAAAATACTCCAACCGAGACCGTGTTGCCCTACTTTCGCTCAGGTACTCCATTGGCTGAAAGTCCTAATCAGCGTGAGCGAGGCTGTTTGAAGGTTTCCGTCTATTTCCATTCATGCTTTTGGCGGCCCGTCTTTAAACTCTGAAAAAAGAACCATCATTCTGTCATTTACGGAAGCCTTCGTACGTTACACGTCTTGTAAGGTGATCCTTGGAATATTATGAATGGGATTTTATGATTCGTCAGCTTCAATGTTTTTGTCGTTTTATTTTGCACAAAACAAGCATCTCCCGCTCTTGCTCCCACAAAAAGTAATCTGCTTTACAAGACTACGAGGCCATCGCGCGAGTGACTACCGAAGAAGACTAATCCAATATTCCCTCCACGATGTGTCGTTTTATGGTTTTTGAGCACCTAAACAAGCAGAAAGCGCTTTGATCCACACGAATAAAAAAGCAGTTTCAGTGGGACAATTCAATTTAATGTTACAGGATTGCTTTTTCTCATTGATTATGGTGCGCTCCTGCCAAAACAAGGGTTCCAGCGTCAATTGGAGTTACTTCTTCATCAGTTTGCACCATTTCTATTGAAGCTCTAAATGCACCAAAAAAAGGGGAAAACATTTCCAACAGGGGGAAACCATGCAACATCTGGTTTCTTTCGTTCGACACTGACTTAATAAAGTCACTGTACAAAATTGGATTTCAATCGACACTCAGCTCAGTAACTGACAACCTCACTATGGCTTTCTTTGGAGAGGTTATGTTTCTTCTCGGAGCTTTTCCCTTATTACTTGTTCCATTCAACTCAGCGGTCCTTTCACGGCTTTTCTTTTAGCTTCTTACTTCACACGTTTAAAGCTTCCAGTTCACACTCTTCCATTCTTTATTTGCCTATCCATCTTCATAAGTGCAAACATGAAACACAAACCGAGTGACCCGCACGTTCTCACACGCCATCCCACTCCGTATCACCTCTGGTCAACGAACCAGTCACGTACTTTAAATTGTGAACAAATATCTTCAACTTTATTACATTCCCAGTGCCTTCCAAGTGTGGCCCATCTTTGTCCTTTCTCGTCGCAATTGCTCAATCTCACACGCAAGCCCAACGGACTCGCTCGCACACACTCATGTGCTGTGGGCTCACATTTCATTTCACCGTTGGGTGAGCGGGTTTATTGAAATTTTTCCATCTGCATCGACAGCAGGCAACGTCCACGGAGGTTACATCCAACGTGGATCAATATGTGGGTCCCTAAAGGGTTTGCCGTCCAGTGGACAGCTGCGTCCAAACGTTTCGGTGACACATATGTGTGTTTACGCTTTGGACGCTCGCCTGCAAGAATTGTAGATGAAATGAGAACCACAACCCAACGAAACGAATGCAAAAACTGGTGAGCATAAAAAAACCCCTCAGCAAGTCAAAGCCTTCCGTCGACGATAACAACAAATCCCAACCCATCACATCACATCGAGCGGTGGAACATTAAAATGAAATGACTTCTGGAAATAACAGGCAGAAAACAGAAAACGGTGGTGGAAAAACATGGTAAACACAAAAGCAGATATGTCATGGTCGCCAGAGCGCAGAGCATCAACCTTAAAGCAGTAGTAAGCATTCTAGCAAAAAAAAGATTCACTGGGAAGCATAATAATATCTGTTCCATGGACTGAAACAAACAAAACGGAGTAGAATAAAATACAGAAAGGGAGATAACAATAAAAAACAGGGAAAACTACAACCGAAACAGCATAACGTCAACGTCATCGGTATGACTTTGGATGAGAGTCAGAAGAAGCCGAAAAACACGAGACGTGACGTATTCGGCCAGAAAAGGCAAAATATCTTCATGCAGCCGTAAAGATCCTGTCGTGATTTTATTCGTTTCGCTTTTGCCGTCTGCTACCGTACAGCACTGTGTGAATACATATCATCGATTGTCAGTCGGTTCGGCTGCCGTTCTTTATGTTGCGGATGTGAATGCCGTAGTGTTGTAGCGAATGCATCATGCTCCGATTTGGAACCTTGCTTTATTATAGGGTGTTTTTTTTAGTTTTGTTGTTGCAGATATGTTGTTCCGTACCGTTTCCAGATACAAGTGAATGTGAAGGAAAGGAATATGGTCTGCTCGAGTTGATGCTTTGTGCAAACAGAGGCGTTAAGTTCTGTGCAGGGGAACAAATTGAAGCTTAGCTTGTAGCTTTCATCAGCTGCTACAGTTTCAATCCATTTTGGATTGACTTTTTTTGTCTTATGTTGCACGCAAGCAGTGAGAAAACGATGACGGAATTGTCATGGATTTGTCATCGAAAGAATAAAGTTCAATGCTATATCGGATCTACTGTGAAACGGCAGGATTGTATGTGCTTCCAACCAAACAAAGACTACGTTTATGGGCTATAATTGTTCGCACTAAAGCAAGTGCAAATAGAATGTGAAGCTCATTTATTTTGATTGAACATTTTAGTTGCATATTTAAATATTAATTACCATAGTAGAAAGTGAAATAATCGAGAACTTAACACTATCAAAAATCTACATAGTATTCAAACTCACTTTACAGCCCGAACTAACACACGGCAAACAAACACAAACATCCATCACAAGTATAAAACTTTACTCAGGTGGGAGAGAAGGTAACATGAAAGGGCTTTGTAAATGTGTTTCAGACTGATTTGGGATTGTAACAAGGTCTCCTGAGAAAGATCCACCGTGCTGCCAGAGGTGTGGCCAAAAAAGGTTAATTTAATTTAACGTCTACGTTTTTCTAGATCGCTTGTTCTTTCATCCTTCCTCCTGGTTTACCTCCGTACCTTCTGGGAGCAATCCGAGGGATCGTTTTTCTATTCCCACTTCACAGCATTTGTGTCCGAGATTCATGCCAGTCTCGGAGGAGATGTTCTCTAATTTATTTCATCTCATAAACGAGTTTCTGTGCCAAACCATGGCAAGTCGTCCATTTGGGCAGAAAGACTCAACCTTTGCCTTTAGCGTACGTGCTGTTTTGTGCGAGGGAAACCATTGTTTGGGAACCGAAACGCATGATGAAGTCGAACAAATCTGTGCAAACAATTGTGTTCCCGTATCTTTGAATCAGGTGGGACAGATTTTGGACCATCAAAAATCGATTCGTGTAGATTTAAATGTCTTAAATGCTAATCAATGAGCAACTTTGTAGCGTGGTACATGATTGAGCTGGCTCTTCAAGCAAATCGCTAAGCCGGCAGGATCATGAGTTAAGACTTTTTGAGACGATTTAAAGTATCTGTGTGTTTTTCTTCTGCTGTTTTTTCCCCTACATTCCAGTGCGTTGCCGATTTCGATTTCCATCCCATTCGGGTATCATTCTTATCTATCAAATGGCTTTGAACCAGTTTCCTTTGAACCGCATGCAACACATCCCTTCACATCACATCACTTTCGGGGTTGACAGTTTGACAGCGAGATGCTAAGAAGGATACCCATGCAAACAGCAGCATTTTTGTCCCTCTTTTTTGCTGAAGGGCCTGTTTTTCAGAGTGAAAAGATGATGAAAAATAACAACACGTGTCCCGTTTTTACTTCTACTGCCATCGATTTATGCTGAAATGGTTGATCGGATCAATGAATCAATCCTCGGCTACGAAGCACAGCCATATATTTTGCATCTTGTTGGCAGATGATCTTTTGATTTGAAATGGGTTTCGGGGGTTTTTGTAGCATGAAAAGGCAGCTGACAAAGTTGAACATCATAAACCTAACATTATTAAATGATTTAAAAACAGATTTTTTTTTTTTAAGAATTATTTCTACCAACAACTGTTCAACCATGTCAGTTGGTCCTGTTTTAAAAAAATACCATCAATTATCTTCACAAACATCTAAATTGGACAGAATGTTCTCAATTAATACGGAGATACCCTCCACTGCAACTAATTTGCAGGAAAGCTTCTATCTACCGACATGATTTTAAGGACAAATTGACAATCCCCCTCCAACTAACATCGAACGATGTTCAATTCCCTGACCGGAAGCATCTGAGCTCTCATATCCTTATCACAACGCCCTCGAGGGACATCTTTACATCCATGTTTTGCGCTATAAATTCGTAACCACCACCAATATCTGGTGACAACATGGTTTCTCACCCGAAACGTTTCTGTTTTGACCATTTATCGTACAAACAGACATCGGTCTGTGATGAGATTTGTGGAGATTTCCACCATTTCCACAACAAAACACTCGAAGCCCTCGGGTGAGCTAATAGCAGAACGAGCAAAGAGAGCCTGAAAACGTAACTTTCGACCAAAGAGGGAAAAAATACAACAACACATCCAACATCTATTCCAGATGACGATTAGAAAACGACGAGTCACTTTTCCATCCCGGCCGTGCGCGTTCCGGAGATCGGAATGGAAAGATATATGGTCAAAAATTCATTATTGATGGCATTCGATGCTTTGCTATGAAAGTTTTGGTACTTTTCCGTGTATTTCGTTCCTTCTGCACCGATCGCAAACCTCTTCCAGCTAGGCAACAAACGATGAGTGACCGTTTTCTGTGGAAGCAACTTCCTCGAACGAGGCCATCCCCGGATATCCGCTTCCTCCAGGGAAATTCAATCGAATTGGCATAAAAAGGAGAAAAAGCATTTAGCAAGCAACAAGAAAAGTTTCGACCCAAAGCCAAACAACAACAACGCTACCCTTGACACCGTGGTAAGGGTGTAAGCGTCCAGTACAACAAATGGCTGGACAGCAGTTAGTCAGCAAGATGGAAAGATTTTCCTGCAACGCTTGCAAAACTCCCACACAGACCTGGAGAAGCATATTTTGCATAATACAGTGTATTCATCACACATACACTTGCAATGTTCGATTTTTGACATCATGGGGAACGCTTCATCGAACAAACTCGCATGGGAAACAAGCCACCATAGGGAACAGCTACACATATTCATAAGCTTATCCCCATGCACATGATATCCTACTTGTTTTTGGTTAGACAAAGCATTGTGTTGTGCTATTTTGCTCATGTTAAAACCGACATTTAACTTTACTGTACATCACGTCACATCAACCATCTTTTTACAACCGTCGGTTGAAAGCCCTTTACGGCAATCAATCAATCCATCAATATACATATTCACCTGAAGGTGAAGAAGAAAGTGTTTTGCATCAATTTCAACGTGCGGAACGTGCACAGCTTGTAGAAAAACGTTAATGTTCACACGAAATATTCTTGAAAACTCCTGGTTATCTAACCTTAATAATTATATCGCTTTATAGCATTGTAGGCGATATTCATACCTTATGCAAACTTATCAAGTGTAAACTATTCATGATCCTGCATTCATGATCCTGCACTGTCCTACCATCAACCTAATATACAAATGGTCGCAATCAACAGCGAAGCTTTATGTGAAAGCACCAGTACGCCACCACTTCGTCGATCGGAAATTTCAATTTGTTCATTTTAAATTTATTTAGCGCAATAAGGCATAATAAAATAATCCATTCAAGTGGAAGCTCTTTGGCCCTTCCGGGCAATTCCGAATGCAAGAGCCACTGCGGGCAAGAATCGTCTTGATGCTGCACTAGTATGCCATTCCGCATCCTTAACGGTCACAGGATTATAAATTCCAGACAGGATTCGCTACTCAAAATTTTTCTTTTTATGATCGTTTTTTATACTTGCAATCGTTGCCTGAAGAGTTGGAATAAAATCTAGCACACGACGAGACCCCGCCGGAAGGGAGGCAATTGGTTCAATTGAGCGTTTCTAATAATCGATTAAAGATGCATTTTTAGTATGCATCACACCGTGGGTTAGCTTGGTGTAAAATACGAGTTGAATTGGATCAAATATTCAAGTTTTAAATGATATAAATATNCCTACCAGCCATCGGGCAAAAGTGATTTGTTTCCCGATCGAAAGGAATTCCGTGTTTCATCCCATTTGATCCTTTTACGGCAAACAAAGTACAAAAACCCGCCAGTCACGCACCGAGCAATTCACTGCACGATGAATAAATTCGCTAAACTCCCTTCGGAAAGTCAAACACTGCTCCATTCGAGGCACGTCCGCCATACTTAACATGCCCTGCCAAATAATGGAGGCAAAACGCTATTGATTTAGGCCCGGTTTTACCGGAATTCGTGATTGCGTGGCTTATGTAAGTCGGAAGCTGTTGTTATTTTGGCCCTAAAGTGTGGAAATGACGTTGAAACGGTGGTTCAGATCGAACGTGAAAATTGCATCGAAAGCTTAGGCGTATCCTGAGGAAATCCTGATGGATAAATCAAATTATCGATCATGATAGCGAATATCCCGAGCCTGGCGGGTTCGTTGTGGGAACCATCAAAGGTCTGAACAATTCTATTCATGATATTGTTGGAAGTTAGATTGAATTTAGATTGTGTACTCGAGCTTTATTGTGCGTCGTTCGAACGTCCATATTTACAAAATTTCAAAATTAATCGAAAATAAGCTACCGTTCCTTTGTTCAAACTTCTATTTTCTGCTGTTAAACTGCAACTTTATCATATAAAGCAAGTGTTCTTAATTATAACACATACTTTAATCACAAAATACCAACTTCTTGCGTACTTTATCTTGTACAAACTGACTAATCATGAGCTAGCAGGCGTCTCCATTGCTATCTGACAACCTACGACCAACACAAAATAAAGGACAAAACCATCACCTTTCGTTTCGCTTTTCGGGCTAATGAACTCACTCAATGATAACATTTATTGGTAAAATTATACTTCTCCATTAATTGGCGAAACTCACACCAGTTCTCCGTAACGCATGAGTGACTTCACCACTCATTGTTGCCTGTTGTTGGATCACGCTATCACGCTACAAAACCAGCGTTAATCACATGGTCACTGATGAGAGCACATACAGCCAAACGAACACACACAAACACAGCGCTGGAGGGAGAAAAAAAATGGAAGACACCAAAATAGCACTCGACCGGGATCGACAAAAGGACCGAAAGGATGGGAATAGGGAATGGGAACGAAACCTGCTCACAGCAACATCATCGGCAGTGAGCTTTAAGCACCGCACCATGGCTACCACTATTAGCTTGAAGCGTATCTCAAGTGTGCTCGTTAGCCCGTGTTGCCCATCAGCCCAGCGCTTAGCAGCCTTTACCGTTGTCGATGATCCTTAGCACCCTTAGCCAGGCCAAGGCACGAGCAGGAACATCGAACCGCTCCCAACATAAGCATCAGCTACATAAATACATTATCGTGGTTTTCCTCACCTAGCATTTCTTCTCTTTTCATTGATTCCGTCCGTTTCTTTGTACGTTTCGTGCACGGGCTTGGGTCTGAAGGAACGATATTTGCTCGCTTGATTCGGTAACAGTCTTAATAGGATAAATCATTCCACCGAATTTGGTCCAAATGTTTGGAATCATGATTAAAATGAACAAGCGCCGTTGGTGAGCATGAAGCGGAAGAATGGTTTGAGGGACAAAAACAAAGCGAAACATACGCACGAAGCCTCAAAGTTACTCGTGCACTCGTACATTCCTCTTTTCTAGAATTGGGATTTTGAAGGTTAATGTTTATCTTTCTAATGTAGCTAATCAATGAGCTGATAAACTATTTAGTGAGTTGGATTAGAGGCTTTAAATCGTGTACTAAGTATAGCTCAGCATTGGACAAAGATCACTTTTTCTTCTTTCTCCTTTCTTTTATCTATTAACATATCCCATCTGATTGGGCATATTCATTTATTTTTCTATGAATTATGGAAAACATGATTATTATTTGCTTTTCCAACGAAAAACAACATTAATAAATCTCAATCACTATACATATCAATTACCTTCCATGACACGGAACGAAACCCCATTAGTTATGGCCACTTTTGATGAGCCGAAACGTAACAGATTTATGACCATCAAGCACGAAAGCAATTACAGCAAATATGATTGGGACAGTTCTTTTTTTCTGTTCCCTTTTTATGCACAGGAAATCACAAAGCCTCATTTAACATCGTCCACCATGTGTGCTATTTTACAATTAACCATCGGGTACGAGTTCAATCTACTTATCAAAACACCAGCCTTTGCCCATCCGACGTCAACCGCAAAACACACTCTGATATTATGTCTACGATTGTTTTACAAGCATAATGAACATATCAACCACAAACTATCATGAGAAAATGCCTGATAGAAAAATTAAAGCATCGGTGTAATAATAGTCATTGGAGAGGACATATACAACCAACCGTGATTTATAATTTTTTGAACTTATTTTTTAATTTATCACACGTTTCATTACAAAAAGCAATTAATTTCATTGGAAAATGTAGTCATTATCGGGAGAATATATTTTCATACGCTCTATTCATGATTGAAATAATTGACAAGTACAGTCCAATAATTGTCACAATAACGCCTTCCGAGTATCCATCGTATCGAATTCAAGAGAAGATATAATTTTTCCTTTGATATTGTTTGCTCTATCGATTATGGTTCGCATAATCCAATGTATTGTTTCGTGGACAAACACACTGTCCTAAGTAAATATATTATCACGCCTCGTGCTGAGCAAACTATTCCATGTCCAATCATCAATATTCAGACAACACACACATATTAGTCACACATCACACCAACACACCGGAAAGATATTTGTGCGATCCATGCATAAATCTTCAACAAGTTTCTTTCTCTGTGCATTGCAGGTTTGCCATGAATTCTCGGCGACCCGGTGGGAAATCAATCGGAATGGAAGAAGTACTTCTCGTAACATTTCGACATCAATTCAACCGGAGTCTTTTACCCACGATACGCTTGACCATCGCCATAGCCAACAAACAGCAAAGAATGTTCAAACAGCAAAACATCCTTTCCCAGGCGTCCTGCTACAAATAAGGAACAACTTTTCTCAAGTCGATTGCACTAAAAGAATGGCAACAAAATGGGCGAATGAAACAAACGCACGGGATTCCTGGTCCATGGTAACGGAAATAAGGGTTTCTGGTCACCCTTGACCGTCGTGCTGGGAAGGATTGCCGAATCATTGCCCCAAACACCACACGAAGTGATCTTTGGTTGAAAGGATAATTGAAGTAATGTTGCAGAACCGTAAGAGAAGAATCTTCTGGCAAAAAAAGGGTGAATGAAGGGAATTAGAGCTGAGCTTAGGGACGATGTAGAACTGGAAATGTTGTATGAAATGATCGTAATGAGATACAAATTCAACAACGATTCGCTAGGTTTACATTGCAAGAAAGGATGTGTGTTAGTCAACCTGAAGAACCACATTCCCATACAGTACGTTTGTTGCTGGAGAAAAATGTTTGCGAATGTAAAATATTCACAAGTCAATGCACATTGCTCAGAGCTGCTACTTTATCCGGAAAGGTCTGCCAAACCGGAGCCGTTCTCTAGTACCTTCCAGGGATGTTTTTAACCTCCATTTTCCTTAGCAACGGTAACACTTAGCAATCCCGATGCACCTGGAAGTTAATCCGTTCGTACGTTGCTAGCGTTTTCCACGTTTTCCTTCCATTTCCACGATAAACAACTGACCGCCGGTAGGGTTTGCTCGTTGGTTTTTGTTCCGTTTCGTCTGACCTTCGTTTTTATGTTAGCCGAGAGCTTTAAATACTACGGAGATTGGTTGCACATAGATAACATTTATGTGGCCGCTTTTTGCTCGCTCTTGTGGTTGCCGACAGAAAGTAGGAGAAAAGTGTTGAATAAGATAAAAAGTTAATTTCAGAAAGTTTACACATTCTTTAAGTCTACCTTCTTAAAGATTTTAGTTTTTTTTTTTTTGAAATAGGAATCAGCTTGGACTTAGTATGTTCAGTGAACTGGAATATGTGTTCTACATCAATATCATGCGCTCGAGGCCACTCAAATTATGATAGAAAGTAATCCAAGTCTTCGAATGGTGCTAAGCGTAAAACGATTGAATTGAAGTGTTTGTACCAGCGAAAAGTTGGTACACAGAATCATACACATCACATCGATCCGCATCCCAGCTCCAGCAAACCAAGCGCAGCCGACTCATCACAAAATGACCGATATTAATCGCACCAAACAGAGCTATCTGCACAAACACAACGCAAAGATCGATCCGCAATCAGTGCAATCCCCATCGGTACTGCACTCTACGGCATCGAACACAACCGAACTTGGCCGTGCGGCCACCAATAGCGTTGCAGCCAGCTCGGGCGGTTCGTTGAAACGCAACAATAGTCATCATCAGCGATTGAAAAAATCCAACACAAGCACTCTGGACCGAAGCTCTAATGGTCCTGTGGACCAGTACGGAGTGGAGCGAACCAGCGCTAACTTCACTCATCATCATCAGCAACAGCAGCAACAACAACAACAGACCGGAACGACCTGTACGAGATCCGGCGCCGGTTCCGGTCTAGCCAAGAGCTGGTCGAAAACCTCCAGCAGTAGCACCTCCCAATCGACATCGCATGGCGTCCCAGTGGAACAAACGCCTCACACTCACGAAACCAGCGCAGGCAGTGGCCGACCTCCGGGGACAAATTTAGCACCCACCGTCAAAACGGAAGCCTCGCTCAGTGACGATTTTAAACGCTTCCACACGCTCCGCAACAGCTACGGTGGCAAATCCAATTTAAATGTAAATAACACCGATCACATGATAAAATCGCAAGTCCTGCTTCACCAGCAGAAGCTGCGCGAGTACTCTCGACAACTTCCAGCACAACAGCAGCAGCAGCAGCAACAGCAGCACCATGACAACGATAGCTACTCAACCTGCTCTTCGTCACAGTCCGACTACCAGCATCCGACGCAACCACATCAGCAGCATCAGCAGCACCAGCAAAACCATCGCCACAAGCATCACACACACTATCGTGTGCATCAGCATCAACACCATCAGCAGCAGGCCCAAGCCCACAATGTCCTACCGGCTCAGTCCATCTACCCCATCTCGGCCACTGTAGCCGCAACAGCCACGCTGACACGTGCCAGTGGTGGTGGTGGTTCGATATTGAAAAATGCCACCAACAGCAACCATCCAGATCCGGTCGGGAGTCGGAACAGCCTCAAACGTGGTGCGGGCGGATTGAGCACGCTGTCACTGTGCAGCTGCGACGCAGAAACGGAGGTAAGTGAGTCATTATTACAGGAATTTCCTTCTTTCCTTCGTTGCTTTCCGTCCCATATTTTGCCTTTATCCGTTTTTAACAAACGTTAGCTGGTGCTGAGTTTGCATGGGTTGGGCTGGAGAAATGACCGATATGGTTTGTTAATCATTGACGTTCGCTTTGAAGCTGTGTTTTTTCATACAAAAGAAGAGACTTAAAGCTGGAAAGCTTTTCAGCTGGTTTTTCCCCAAGGATTGCCGAGAGTTAGTAGGCAAAGTCTGTGACAGAGGCTATTATTTTTCTTCCATTCCAGAATTGATGTATGTGAGGACCAGTGATTTATGACTATTTTTACTCATAGCGAGATGGAAAATAATTTTTAATAACAAATTATGCTCCCGGATGTTGGACTTGAACTACTGGTAAACTTTTCATCAAATGTACCAAAATTCACTTCGCTCCGTTATCTCAATTTAAACTTCCATTAAGACATTCCCACTAATCTCTTGTTTAATCTTTCACGATCTCATAAACACCTCACACTTCGTGGGATATAAAAATTAATGTGTCTCTGAACAACAGGACAAAAAATCCCTGTCACAGAATCGCTTTTCTAATCTTCTTAATCGTGGGAAGATTTCATTCGCCGGTGCAAAGTAATTTCACAGATTCTTCTATTTTTGGTCGATAATCGTTACCGTCCGGGTCGATATCATTTATATAACAGATCGACCAACGTCTTGACACCAGCCGACATTGACCACCAACAAGACCGCCCCTAGCACGATGAATGGTTGTAGATACCGACAGAGAACGAGAGCCTAGACATTGGATCTGACCTGATGACTTCTTTCGCCTTCAGCAGACGTCAGGTCGGTTGGTCGATCGGCCCTGGCGGTGTGGGAGTTTGTAATTAATTTTCTTAATCACATTATCATCATACTTCCGGACAAGAAGTCTTCCCGCGGAACATAAGAATGAGAAGTTACCGAGGGCGAAATATTACGTCGATTACGCCCAACGGGAAGCTTTTCGTGAGTCAGAGCGAAAGAACAAGCATCGAGGAATTGGATGGAATGTTTGTATTTTTTCGGGAAATATAGAAAACGAGGCAAAAATGAAAATGAAATTGAAGAGCAAGCAGCATTTCAAGTTACCGGCGCCATTGGCTCCTCAAAGTCTTCAAAGCCGCGTTCTCTGTAGGAGGATAAGGAATGGAATAAGCTAGATTAAACATTTCGTCTTATCGTCTGCGATCCAAATTGAAAACCCATCTTTCAACGTTCTGGAGAGTGCTGAGTGCCATTATTGCTTGCTCAAGGACGTCGATTAGACCGATTCCTTTGCTTTCCAGATGGTGTTGGTGTGAAAACGGCCTAAAAGAGACGACTTGACCTTTGATGGCGAATTTCACCGGGTCAAGTTGATAACACAGAAGGAGCTGTCAAAAGTTAACTTTGGTGGTTTTGGTCGTTTCAAATCCTCCAAGGACTTTCCCTAGAGATAAAACAAACTGATTTGAAAAGCTATTCATGGAATATAAACATTTATTGGATGTTATTACTACCTTCTGTTAGCATCTGTTGGTATTTCTCTTGTTGCTTTAAGAAATTGGCCAAACAGTGGAATTTATTTAATATTGAAACAGTTGCTTCTTGTTTACGCCTGAGATTAATGAAAAATCATTTGAAGGAGGAATATCATTTAATTGCTTGTTATGTTCGACACAAACTCCGACTTCAAAAAAGCTGCGTAATGACAATTGACTTGGTAAATTTACTTTACACACTTACATTAAACAGTACAAAACGATACGAAATCATTTAGTTGAGAGCTTTAATCAATGTCCATTTCATTCTGCAACAAGAGATGAACACTTGAAAGATCAAAAGCATCACAAAGATCAATTCTCAACCAATGACTCAATTGCTTTCAAACTCTTCAGTTTCTCTTGTGTGTCGACTATCGTCACGCTTCCATTTAATGAAGGCAAATTCGAATGCTTTTGGCTATTTGTTATCGCTTCGAAACCACATAGGATCTACTCTCAATGGTCGAAACCTAGCTCACAATTACACAAATTGACCAACAACCATGCCTAATGGCACCATTCACATATCAAACACAGCCAGTCGGTGCAGCTCTCGACTTAAGCTTTTGGTCTGGACGGGATACCCAACAAAAAAGCCCGATGATGCTTCACTCTACCAATCACAAGCATTCGTTCCATCTAACACTCTAATCGAACAGGAAGTGTGGACGTGTGAAAGTGTCACTAATACGCCTGCCTAATCTATCATTCCATGCCTATGTTGCTGGCACATGTTCCTCCCAATTAGCCCTGGGTTTGGTGTGTTTGTGGAGCGTCATCCCAAAGTTCGGATGCCTTTCAGTGCTATGAAGCAGTTGGCACAGAATCTAAGATTACTCTACACTCTGATGGAACGAGGTGGATGCCCTCCATACCGAGACCCACATTACATTATGCCAAGTTACTTCACATTACTCTGACCATTTTATGTGTTCGATAGGGCTATTTCCAAACCAATTTTAGTCTCTTCTCCAATTTCATACGCTTTTTACGCTTTCCTTTTTGCCCTATTCAAAATCCCTGTTCATATTAGCCGTTCCTATCTTCACAACACATTATTCTTTTCGCCCTTTTGCTGTGTGCTCATGTCGTTCTGTTTCGATTTTCACCGAATCAAATATTTACAGATAATACCGAATCCATTAAGGCCACTATATCAGTACAGCCTGGACAGGAAAAATCCTCGCCAGCACACCTACACGTGCGAGCAGAACGCACAGATTTTACTACGACTGGAAAAGGACCGTCAGCGGAAGTTTGGCTCCATGGGAAAATTGGTAAGTGTTTATTCGTTTCGTTCCGTTCCATTTTGACTGTGATTTTATTTTCATCCGATTGTGGGTGTGCGTTTGGTGTGGTCGTATTGATCATTTAGATACAGAACTGCGGAATGTTATCGGCATCTTTCTCATGTTTTTGACGCCTCGCTACGGTAAACGATATGCGTACGATCTTACGAGAACGCGTAAAGACTTTGCGACCACCGTTGCCTAGAGCAATTGTGGAAGGCTTTGAAGAGGCCGTAAAATTGCTTACATTACGCTTACTTACCTGTCTGGAACGAGGAACCGCTCAACGTTCGACGTTTAACGAGATGAAAGCTCATTGAATGTTGCTCCAGGCTTTTTGATGTACTGCAACAACAAGTTTCATCTCCCATAAGATCCTCAATGTACGCGAATTCAAGTGGATAACACCAAAACGTTAAACGCATCCCCGCATCCGCACATCTTCCGATACACGATTCCAAGAATTCGAAAGAGACCTTCCATAACATCCCGACAGCATTCAAGTGACTAGAGAATTGCTTTGTATTCAACAGACCCGAAGCTAAACGGCCCATTTTCAACTGTTTCGAGAGTGGCCGTGGTATCACGAACGGATGCTATCAAATTTCAACAATGACAGAAACAATTAGCTTTCTCCGTACCAGCTTCGAAACAACAAATGACGATAGAACGAGTAGGACGCTCTTCGTCAACGATTTCGGAGACATAATGACGACAAACGGCTCGAGAAAACTAATTTGCTAATGAAAACTCATCCAGCATGTCACTCAGACAGTGCTGGGAAGTGGAGAATCCCCTGTAGGAACTCTTCATTTCGGCCTTTTAAGTGGAACGGTTGGAGGCTGCATTTTGCAGGATTTTCCAGGGTTGTTTCGGGTTCCATTAGCAGGCACCAGCAACGTTGACGATTCGTGACTAACATAAACGACCGTTCATACGCTTGCCAGCGTGGAACTGCGTGCAATGTGTGTCATGTAGCACTTCCTTCGACGCCAACAGTCACTGATGTTTGAAGTCTCCTAAACTCATCAACACTACGACCACAACTCACCATCACGACACACCCAAAATTCAGAACTTAAAGATACTTACACTGTGAAAATGGTGCAAATGTACAGTTAACCCATCTATTCCTTCTCTGATTTACTTCTCCCACAGAACCTGACCACATCAACTGGTGACTTGAGCCTAGCGACCCCATCGGTGCAACGACACTCCAGCATAACGGGTGCATCCGTACCGACTTCGTCCGTTTCCACTCCAACTCCCACACCACCCCCTCCGTTACTCCCAGCTGGATCCGGAAAAGTCACTGGAAACGCGTGCAAGGTCGCGGCCAACGTGCTTTCGTTTGACTGCCAGCATGGATCGTATCCTCGGGGCGATAATTATGTCGAGGTAAGCGTACACGTCATCTACGTACCATTTCTTGCCTCGTTTGGTGTATGTGATTAAGGGCCGTTTTCCCACGTTCAGTGAAGGAATATACATGAGACATTCGAAAGTAAATGTACAATATTTAGCTATATTTTAATACTATTTCCTTAACACAAAGCGAAGTTTTTTTATGAAAATAATATAAAACAACTTTAAAACTATAACAACCTGTTTATCTCTATCAACTAACCCAATATTGGCATTCAAAAGACGTTGTTAAACTTTTGAAACTTGATGAACTATGAAAGTATTCACCATTTTCCCAACTTGTATGCAAAGGATCCATTTTTCTACTTCCGGCAAAGGTGACAGCTGTCAAGCCCAATCGGAAAAAGTAAAAACACAAACACATGACCTGCACAGGCTTTAACACGGAAAGAGCTCCTCCCAGAGCTAGCTCTAGTTCTTATCCTCTAAATCTAAACGCACATGTAACCAGACGACGTAGGAGGAGTTATTTATCTCCTGCAAAGCAAAAGTAGAAAGGAAAACAAAACTTTATCGCTTCGGAAAGCAAAAACCGATCTGAAAAAACTGAAAGTGCTTTCCCTTTTTTTGAGACCCACGATCAAAACCAAACGATGTTGCTCATCCACCGTTGGCACGTCCTTCCCATGAGTGAATGTCGTCGATGGCTACTTCCGGTCATAAATTATTGGAAGCTTACCCAACCGACCGTTCGATTGCGATTGCCGGAGTTCTCTCCCGGCGAGCTCTATCCCCGCATAGACAAAATTTATTGACCATACCATTTTGCGGCCATGGTTTCGGAGTATTATTTATGGAATGTCCTTTCTCCAATGAGGAGCGAACGGGGGGGTATGGGAAATTGCAAATTCTTGTTCCCAGTTCCAAGAGCTACCGGTCCGGTGAAGCGTGTTACAGCGAGCGGGATTCCGAGACTAGGAAGGAATCAATTGAGAAACCGGGACACGGGAGAGCCTTTTGTACAAAGGTGTGAGGACTTTCCCGAAGTTTTCGAAGCGATAGAGAATTTCGTTTGCAAATTGGCACTCCATTTTCACGCCCCAGCTGGCCGTGGCTGTTGCATTCCGATAGAATCGGTGAAATTGTTTCCATACTGATGGCTCATCCTCCAGTTCCAGGGAAGAGTATTGAGACTTCCAAAAGTTTCCTGGCATTTTGGGACAATCCAGATTTATTGATCAAGAAAAAGATACTCATTTTGGGGATTTTGGGGAGAGGTTTTATCTGGAT
The DNA here is from genome assembly GCA_018908115.1 of Anopheles rivulorum. Classification (NCBI taxonomy): domain Eukaryota; kingdom Metazoa; phylum Arthropoda; class Insecta; order Diptera; family Culicidae; genus Anopheles; species Anopheles rivulorum. The sequence goes on along the minus strand of STHB01000003.1, from coordinate 21,609,288 downwards.
CCCTTCCCTTCTCTGTTAGGCTGTAATAAATTATTTATTGTCTAAGAAAACAATTTGTTGGTTGGGATGAAATGAACATCCATCATCAGGCCATATTACGTTCGTTTGATTTTTCACCCAAGACTTTTAGATTAATAATGTGTTTTTTTACTAATAATGCTTATCATAGTTAATCTTTTTTGTTTAATATAACAAATCACGTGTATGTTCCTTACGTCGACATTCAATGCTTGGAACTAAACTAATTCTTTTTACTAGTTTTATCGTCAGAATTCCCAGGGAAAAGTATAAACTTTGTACAATCAAATCAAACATTCACCATAAACGACATATTTTGCTCAACTAGCATAAGCAACAGTGCACCGGGCAAAGAGAAGATTCACATACCTGTGTCACCGAGACAAAATAAAAAACACTTCTGTTCGCTTTTGTATGCAACATAATGCATTCCTCGTATAACCTTTTGAATAAATTCTCACAGCCACGGTAGTTTGCTTTGTCGTCGTTAATGGAATTTTTAATGTCTTTTGACGATCTGTTTTTAAAGCAAAAGTTAAAAGCATATCCGTTCATTTCGCTCAGTGTATGTTGGATGATAGTAAAATCGATTAGAGTGCTATTTCTTAAGTCTTTAATACAGTGACACAGTACAGTCGCTATCAAAGGGCTTAAAATGTGGTCCAAAAAAGGAGTTTTGAACATATGAAGATACAGAGAATTACAAAACAAATTTAGATATAATATTTTCCAGGAATGGTTTTAATGGCTTCAATTTTAATTAAGCAATTTAAACGTTTAAACATATGCATTTTAAATCCATCCGAATTGCATTCAAATCATCAAAAAGCGCATTTGTACGAAAATTTAATTTACACCCAAAATTCATCAAATTGTTGTGGGGTGGTTTATTAATTTAACATGTTCAACTGTACTATGCATCCATTTCCCAGAAGAATATCTACATAACAATTTTGTACGTTGAGAACAACCAAAAATGCGGAAGTACCTGAGTTTCGGATCATAAACAATAGTTTACATCGCCCACGATGTGCATTTTGATTCCTAGAACCAGAAATGGATAACTATTTATCGTGATCAACACCAAATTCACAGTAACCTTTGTCCATCTGGCAATGTTGAGGGCAAGGTTACATAGTGTTCAGTTATGCCATTCCTTCCACAAATATTGTGTTCGACGGATTTGCCGTATTCCTATAACTTCACCTCAGCTTGAGTAATATTTGTTTCATGGGCTTTTTATTGAACGCCATAAAATGCACTCCCACCAGACCAAGGCACAAAACAGCTCAGCAACGTAAGTAAACATAAAACAGTCCTTGCTCTTGCGCAACCAAAGCAAAGGAAGTAAGAAACAACGCAAACAAACAAAATTGTTATGGCTTTGCAATCACAATTTGCTACCACGTGCACACTTTCGACCAAATGTCTTGAAGTAAATGCGACGATTGATGTAAAAACAGGGTTCAAGAAGATGTAGGAAATCAAACTGCAGAATTTCCTCCAATTTTTATTGACTAGCAGCTGTACTGAAATGTGTTTAGTATATACCGAATGTACTGCAAACGTGACCTTTTAGAAAACTGTGTCAATGAAACCAAAGGGAAAGCTTTCCAAAATACACAGACTACGATATTTATGAAAGCTTCAGCAGTATCAGAAAATGAAACAAAATCTGAATATTTTAATCTTCATTTTTATGAATTCTTTTGTAATTGAGAATGAACTGAGCACAAGCATACTCTCAGCTTTTTTCAGACCACTTTTTATTTAGTCTGACTTTTTGATCACTTCGTTAAGCTAATTGAACTTTTTTCTTTAATAAGCTTGATAGCGTTGTAAATAAAATTCACTGTCTTACTGTTTCTCAATCTAGCGTATTATTAACAACGAAAATGAAACTGAAAGCAAAAAAGAATGAAAATTAATTCCAAGGATAGACGTGGCGAAGCAACATGCTACAACATGCTCTGCTTTTTTGAAGATGATACTCAATTGATGATCTTTCACTGTCTTTTATCATCGTTTTCTAAACCATATTTTAAGCTTTTTTTGTCCTATTCCTCGTTAGCATCGTCTAGTTGGTTGTTGCGGTTTGGTGCTGCACCATCCTTTCAACCAGAGATTTGCCATTTTTCTTCATCAGCAATCAGACACAAATTTAATCCAAAAACAAAAAACCAAAAAGTCTAAAAGTTGCACAAAGATCTCTCGCGAATTTGAAAGCTTGTAAACGGATAGCCTTAGAGCAACGGAAGAATGTCAAAAAGCGAGGAAATTACAACACAAAACAAAACATAAAACACAAGGGGCATGAAAAATGAGGACTGAGGCCGTAGTCTGTGTTTTATCATTACGATGGTATACCGAAGAAGCAACCCGAGAAAAGGAGAATCGTAGGGAAAGACAAAACATTACAAGAATTGGAGTACACCTCTTCTTCTGCAGATGGATAGACAGAACAACATGACACGGCCTACTGTGGCCTCGCTGTACCATTTCATTTCCCTGCACGGAAGGCATTTATTCTCTTCATTTCCATTATGGCCCAGCGTCATAAATATCCGCTCCATCTGGCGTAGTCAGATCATTTCTCTGCTGCCATTGCAAAGTGCTATGGCCATGGTAAGAGAAAAAAGCTCACAGCGTTACGGATCACTGTTGTTGTGCTTTTCCGGTCTGTTTTGTGGTTTCCCACGACCGGGACATTACCATTAGTTGCATCTCCGGTCGGTGTGGGAAATGGGCCCCGAACTCGGCGAAGGATACGATACAGATGCGTTAAATGTGCCAGTGCTACCAGTTTGTCATCCACGTTCGCGGAACTCACCAGCTGCAACTATACAGCTCAGCCTGGGAAGCCGAACAGTTGCTGGAGCGAGATCAGCGAGAAAAATGAGTTCCCTTCACGCTTGAAGCCATTTATTATGTGATTATGGAATTGTTCTTTACTTTTTTTCTCGTTCAAGTTGAATGCATAGTCTATTACGATGCATCCTAAATGCATTTCCGTTGTTATTTGTGGAGCGATAAGAACTCGAGAAATTATTCATTCCTTCCGTGTGATGATGATGATTGAAATAATATTTCACTTAAAATAGTTCTTTTGTGGGAAATTTTCTGAGAGCAAAACTTATATTTTGCAACGCATTATCCACACGTTGAGGATACTACAGACATTCAAACAAATAGGATTGATGCCTCTACTGTAGCTAAATTCCAATCGCTCTCTCCATCCAGCTTAACGTTCATTTGCGCAATCCAATATCAGTTATGCAAAGAATTTGTTGTGTTTGTTCAGCAACATCATACCATCCTTCTGCCATTTCGTTTGCAGGACGATTCCTACAGTGAGGACATGATTCCACCGCCGCCACCTCCACTGAACCGACGTCCTTCCTACGGATATGGTTGTGTGGTGCAACCTGTTGCATCCGGACCGGAACCGACACACACAGACCAGCAGTCGATGTACGACCCAACAGCCCAACCCTCTAACCCGGCCAACATGGGCTTCGGACGTGAAATAGACGGCCTGGTCGGAAGCATGAATCAGCCGGATCTGTTCAACTTTGCCTCAAACGCAAACGGTTCGCTGAGTGGAACACTAAAGTCAACACTGAAATCCGCCAAATCGTCGACAAACGGTAAAACAACTTCCGGCTCATTGGGCATGCCCGTTGACGGCAAGTCGAAACTGAACGACCCGCTTCCGGTTATGATGGTGGACCTGATGAACGGTAACACGGCCGCATCGCATCCGAATGGAAATGATCCGACCGGCACGAAACCATATCCGCCTTACTACTTCGATGATAATTATCTCCATCACCACTACCACTACTATCAGAA
>STHB01000003.1:21279864-21603920 GCA_018908115.1 Anopheles rivulorum | reverse complement strand
CAATATCAGTTATGCAAAGAATTTGTTGTGTTTGTTCAGCAACATCATACCATCCTTCTGCCTTTTCGTTTGCAGGACGATTCCTACAGTGAGGACATGATTCCACCGCCGCCACCTCCACTGAACCGACGTCCTTCCTACGGATACGGTTGTGTGGTGCAACCTGTTGCATCCGGACCGGAACCGACACACACAGACCAGCAGTCGATGTACGACCCAACAGCCCAACCCTCTAACCCGGCCAACATGGGCTTCGGACGTGAAATAGACGGCCTGGTCGGAAGCATGAATCAGCCGGATCTGTTCAACTTTGCCTCAAACGCAAACGGTTCGCTGAGTGGAACACTAAAGTCAACACTGAAATCCGCCAAATCGTCGACAAACGGTAAAACAACTTCCGGCTCATTGGGCATGCCCGTTGACGGCAAGTCGAAACTGAACGACCCGCTTCCGGTTATGATGGTGGACCTGATGAACGGTAACACGGCCGCATCGCATCCGAATGGAAATGATCCGACCGGCACGAAGCCATATCCGCCTTACTACTTCGATGATAATTATCTCCATCACCACTACCACTATTACCAGAACGGCGAAGATCGATATGGAGAGACCGGATCTGACGTGCCGTTAAAGGAAGCGATGGATGCTGGGCAGCTGTATCTTTACCATCAACATCACCACCATCCGGACACGGTCACTGCTGGCTACATACCCAACTACGATGCACTTAATCTTCCTGCAAAGTACAACACGATCGGGCCGAATGGAGATTTGCCACTCGCGGGACACTTCTCCGGCTTAGGAGGCAAATATCCAACGAATGGTGGAGTCGGTCATCATGCCAGTTCCTGCAATATCAATCAGTACTCCGGCTCAACGAAAAGCAACCTCATTGCATCGCACAACCATCACTTCTCCAACTCGATCAGCAACTTCAACTTCAATCCCTCGCAGTACTTCGGTTCGGGACTGGAACCAGCCCCCGGTACCACCATCATACCCGGTGGAGTGATGGGTGGCGTAATGGGTGGTGGTGATGGTTTTCCTTCTTCCTGCAGCCTTAATGGAACGCCCAATAAACAGCAACCGCATCCTTGGAAACACCGCCAATGTCCGAGTCGTGGTTCCAGCAGTACTGGGTCCGGATCATCGAGTAAGTATGACTATGTCGTTATATCCAAGAACAGGGAAGTGTTGTTCTGGACAACAAAGTTAAGTCGAAATTAAACTATTGTGGGTCAGAATTGAATTTCACTGCAGATTTTGAAGAAACGAATCAAAGTCCTGAATGCATGTGGAATGGCGTTTCTGGGAATTTCCTACTCCCAACCTAACTCCTTATGATTATCGAAAGATTGCTTTATTAAACTGTTTCCAACCACAGCATGTACGTTGCGGTTCCGGGTCTCGTACATTCCAAATTCCCAGTTCGGATTTTGACGTTTAGACCATCATTAATATCCGGTAAACGCGGTACCCACTAACGAACGACACGAAAACAACAATTTTGCGTTTGAATTTTGAATAGTTGCCTGACTCTGACTATTTGTGCTGCTTCGAGCCGTGATTCACACCATCATGTTTTGGTGGACCACTGGAGAATAACTATAATGGCTTTGCAATGCGAGGCGCTAAAGTAACCACAACAGGCACCGAAAGGAGCAAGTTGTACTCAGGAAGAGGGAGGTAATTTAAATTTCTAATAAATTATTCATCATACAGAGAAAGGCAAACAGACATTGGAGGATAAACATAACCCAACATAACCTCGTTCTCTTACTCGGACGATGCTCGACGCTCGGTATTGTTCAATGTTTCGCTGGACTTTGGCATGAAGGAACCTCTGCAACTGAGGGTGATGGAGTAGGAGTGATGTTTAACATTTATCTCCGCCAAAGAGTTCCCCCCAGAATAGCAGAAAATAGACCAAACGCATTTGTACCTAAGCGTACGGCTAATGAATGTACTTCTGGGTCTAGCGTCGGGCACTCCGGATTTGGTAAATCTGTTGCACCATGACGCTGGTATGTTTCTGAGAAGTTCATTTAACCTTTTTCTCGTATGCTTGCCATCGTAGCACAAAAACAACCCTAAAGAACTAAGCAAAACGGCAGCTCAGAATTGGCAAAAAGTGTGTAAGATTAAGTAGCAGTAGCAAGACCAAACGAACCCAAGTGAACGCCGGAACGATCGTGGACGTCAAAAGGACGCAAATTAACATCGTTGCAATTTTGTTCCCGGTACACTTCCTCGTAGAAAAACTAAAACTCACCCTCTGCAAAGTTTCCCAAGGACACTTTGTGCAACAAATAAATGCTAATCAGCGCTGGTGGAGAGCCAAGCTGTACCGCTCCATCGCACGGACCGGAAGCTGGCGATGACAGCACGACATGGCCGTCGCACAGCATGGAACCGGTGAGGTTTGCAGTTTCGCCCTTCCTTTAGTTCTGGGTCTGCCAGCGCGTAATGGGCTTCTGCTCGTACTTGGGAGGCAAGCGATAATTCTTTGCACAAACAAAAACATCGCATTTTAACGTAGTAAAGTGCCCGAGGTCGATCCGAGCTCGCAGCTGGATTGTGCCTTTTTCTTGTGCTGATAGTAAAGAATTTTACTACACACTAACAGGCTAAAACGGATTAATTGCATTTCGTTAAGTGAGAATGTATTTTAGTACAAGTAAACAGAGAGTATCGTTCGGGAGCATGCAACTTGCATCCTTCTTGTGCTGTATAGCGATAAGATATCATTAGGACGCGTCTACTAGAAAACAGAGCAAATAAAAGTGATACTGATGGGAACACAGTGATACAGGAGATTTACAAACATAAACGAGGACCATATCCGGTGTAATTACGTGTTAGGAAAATGTATAACCATCTGCTATTTTAGTCTTCAGCCATGGCATCTTGTTAATTACTTTGGTACAAGAAATACTAAAGAAATTACGCTGAACAAAACACATATTTGATGCATTATAGTTCACTTCGGCATGATGTTTGCATCATCAATCATTCATTATGAAGATCTTCACCTTCCATATTCAACATTGTCTAATCTATCTTCATAAAAATGAGCTTCCCAGTATCGTCTTCTCCAAAGATCCAAAACCGTTTGCTGCCAATATGACCAATATTAGAAGATAGCAAAACTAATCAAACAACAATTGCTTTCATCGTGCTTCCTCTTTAGAATGGGATCTTCCTTCGAGACAGTGGCTTGCGGTGACCTCCATACTGTTGATTGCCGGAGCAGCCGGAGTAGCCGTCCCACTAGCCCTGAAGGTATACTTCGGTGCACCGCTGGATGGTCACAACGATCTGCCATGGAACGTACGGAAATTCCTTCACAATCAGCTAAACGATTTTCGGTGAGTAAAATCCAGCGCTTTAACTTCTTCTGCTAGTGTATTTGACATTCCTTGCTGTTACTGTGTCCAATTAGTAACTTTTCCAATTTAACCTGACTCTGTTCCCAAAAATCCTTGATTGTCTTGCTTCGTAGTACTGTAAGCGACTCCAATGCCCCACCGGGATTTTTCTTTCGTTTCCAACAGATTTTGTTCAAGACCTCAACACGCTGCTGATATTTGCTTATTTCCGCTTAACAGCGCACTTATAAAGTTGAATCGTCCTAATATGAAAAAGTTTTAGTAATTTATTTTAGTAGTAATCTTGAATTAAAATTACTATTCCCAACTCACGCTAAATCAACTAATGTTGAAAATTGAAACCATTGCTTGCGTATTTGCTACTGCATTACCCATCAACGTAATCAAAACGACCCAGCAAAATCGTTTCTTGTATCAAATTTATTGAACCAATAACTTATCTTACCCCTAACATCTACTACGAAGAAGAGAAAATGTTAAACCCATTAACACGGTCACCCATAAAAAAACACACACAAGCAAAAGGGCCACGCTGTTGATTGAAAAATAATGTAAATTAATCTCTCTCACTCGCTAAGAAGCTTATCAGACACGCGGTACTTCGGTTTGCCCTTTGCGCCAAATGATGGCGAAGAAAGATAAAAACTCAAAGTGGCAAAAAAAAAGGGCAAGCTGTTGTTGGCACGAAATTGGTACGGAAAAGAAAGCGAACGAAAGCAACTACGCTCCGCCGTCCTTTCGCACGGGTTGAGCCAATGCAAATTACCTTATTCCGCACCGGCGCCAAACCGTTCGACCGATGAACCGGAAGCACCCACCCAACCCAGCCACACGGTTGATGAGCAGCAATTTTATTGAACTTCTTCGACCGTGCCTTTTTCTGTTGCTGTTTCTGCTGCTGCTGTGCTACCGTGTGTCTTGTTTACTTTTTCCTTGATTGTGGGCAAGCAACTTTAAAAATGGAACGGTACGCGCTGCGCCCGGATCACTTTCCACTTGAACGCTTCAACGCTCCAAGGCACTGCGCACTGGTGTTTCCGTCGTACCGTAGCATAGAAATATTAATTTACTCTTCATCGATTCGTTTAATGAATTCCCTGCGCATGGAATTCCCAATCGAAACGTGCCGAAGACTGTGCGTACGGGAATCTAATTCAATTAATTGGATACGGTTAAACTTTGCTAGCGTCTTAGAGATCGCAGATTGCTCGCGATTGCACGACCTGCCCTTATGATGGTGGGTTTCTCGGGGCGATCTTCGGTAAAACAGGTGTACAATACGGTCGTTTCTTCTCGAGTTTAATCTATTGCAAGACTAATAACTTACATCATTGTTAGGCTGAGTACAATTTCCATTTACTGAGCAGCCTAACAATAGTTTGCCACGATTAGATTTGCTATCGCCCAGCGCCATTATTACATGGGACATCAGTTAATTCACATTGCTTCCGTTGGCACGTACCAGACACTAAAACCTTTATTTTACGCTCCAAGATTAGGATTAGCAACTTTCCAAAGAAAATGGTTATCTCATCAAGAAAATTGTTTCTACCCGTTAGCAAACAACGATTAGTTAGCGATGGTAAGTGTTGGAAGTGATATAAAGCGAGAAAACAATGTAGGGTTTAATGAGATATCTTAACATCACGACGGCTCCATTACAACTAATTGTAAAGTGTAAATATATCAAGTGTTGAAAACTGCAAATGAAAAGGATTATGCCTCGAGGCACAAAGTTTAATCTTTCTTTAGATTTCTGTCCCTGATATACTAGTGCTTCGTTCATTTACTCTACTCTACTCCACAATACGATTGATAAAATTACTTTACAACCCAAATTACCTGCCTAAACCTATTAGCGCCATGTTTTCCACTTTGGGCAGAGATTTGCACGTTTGAATTTATGCAAGTTGACATTAATTAGCAGACGCCTTTTTCATTCCTGTTGTCCCAGGGCTCCCCACTTGTTCGATACCAGTCGTACCAGCGCTCAAAAACCGTCAAAATGTGTTCGTTAATCGGTGTCGAGGATGGTCAGTTGCTGGTCCAGCGCATTTACTGTGCCCTCGGGATTCGCTACATGACCCTTTCATCCACCGGCCACACCCAAACACACCTTGGGCTGGTACGCGATACTGCGGATGCACCGAGGTATGACATCCGCACACGGTAGACTTACGCCCCACGGCCCAAGCTCCGTAATTGTCTATTTTTGCATTATTACCGTTTCCAAAAATGTGTCCCTTGTGTCCGAGCGGCACGAGCACGTTCGCCCAACGCGACCTCCCTCCAAAAGAAAGGGGTTAGGAATGGTACAGAAAGAACCCTTTAAAAATAGAATTTCACTTCACACGAGCTCATCGAACCGGTTCCGAATAGTATGGTTCCCCGATGGATGCCAGGACCACGCGTGCTACTTTCTAATCTAGTGCACCTTCATGCTCAAGCCATAATTATGGCTCAAGCGCTCCACCGGGACCATAAAAGATAATTAAGAGATTACTCACGGTTGGCTGGAATGGGCCACGTTCTTCTGCATGCAGCCGGCAAACTGACCGGTTTGACCGACTCCATGGGATTGTGCACACCCGCATCCGAATTGGTAAGGAAGGCTATCTAACGCAATATCAGGCAGTGTGTTCCATTGCGGTATTCCACACAGGGGTTTGCCCAAAACCGAAATTGGACCGAAATTCACTTATGCACTTCAGAGTGGCGTCGATAGTGGAGTGTCCAGTAACCATTTTGGTGTGCAACCATCACTGCAGTGGCCGTAATGACAAAGGAAGTATTTACCGCCCGATGGTGGGTAGTATCTTCTCATAAGGATTCTTCGCACNCCGGCCACACCCAAACACACCTTGGGCTGGTACGCGATACTGCGGATGCACCGAGGTATGACATCCGCACACGGTAGACTTACGCCCCACGGCCCAAGCTTGGTAATTGTCTATTTTTGCATTATTACCGTTTCCAAAAATGTGTCCCTTGTGTCCGAGCGGCACGGGCACGTTCGCCCAACGCGACCACCCCCCAAAAGAAAGGGGTTGGGAATGGTACAGAAAGAACCCTTTAAAAATAGAATTTCACTTCACACGAACTCATCGAACCGGTTCCGAATAGTATGGTTCCCCGATGGATGCCAGGACCACGCGTGCTACTTTCTAATCTAGTGCACCTTCATGCTCAAGCCATAATTATGGCTCAAGCGCTCCACCGGGACCATAAAAGATAATTAAGAGATTACTCACGGTTGGCTGGAATGGGCCACGTTCTTCTGCATGCAGCCGGCAAACTGACCGGTTTGACCGACTCCATGGGATTGTGCACACCCGCATCCGAATTGGTAAGGAAGGCTATCTAACGCAATATCAGGCAGTGTGTTCCATTGCGGTATTCCACACAGGGGTTTGCCCAAAACCGAAATTGGACCGAAATTCACTTATGCACTTCAGAGTGGCGTCGATAGTGGAGTGTCCAGTAACCATTTTGGTGTGCAACCATCACTGCAGTGGCCGTAATGACAAAGGAAGTATTTACCGCCCGATGGTGGGTAGTATCTTCTCATAAGGATTCTTCGCACTCTGGGCGCACTTTAGTGCCATGGGTCACGGGTGTGTTCTTAATTTAGACCGAAAGGTACGGGAGAGATTAAATTTTTGTTTTCAATCACCCGAACATTAAAACCTGGGCTAAACTTACAAACTTAACTTGAATATTTGGAGACCTTAGGATATGTCTAGCTCTATTTAATATCTTTTAAATGCTCTGTGATGCTATATCAACTTCCAACTTCACCAATTACCCCAAAAGGTAGAACAACTTATTGGCACAACCTTTCAGACTAAAATATTCTTTCAAGTACTCTCTCGCCTATAATCGACTGTAATTTGATAATTGCTAGCACCAGTGCAATTAGAATCATTCTACGCCCATTTAATTTGCATTAGTAATTTATTCGATTTATCGCTCGTCACTGGCAAAGTGGCACCAACGAGCAGCACCATACCTAGGCATTAGCTTAACACGGATTGCTTCACTATTTGCTCATCAAATCAAGTCTCTTTGCACGAAACAAGACGATGTCACACGCCGTAACGTGTTGAGCCACCCGCAAACTTATACCATTTAAGAGAAAGCATCCCAGTGCTTGTGGCAATAGTGGGAAAAGTGCTTCAGCGGTTGTGGCTTTCGAATCAATATGATATCACGTTTAGAAATCCGTACCAAAATCGATGGCGAAAGGAATGAAACTGTATTCATCATCGTTTATTTCTTCTCCAATGCAAACTGGTTGACCATACTACTCATCCTTATGCTACAACTCGTCTAATACCGTTCATTCCCACATGAAGACAGCTATTATAGAAGACGAGCACAAAGCGGACGGCTAGCAGTGAATCAAAGTTTCGAACAGCAACTGCACGGATAAATTGAGCTGGACAAGAGCTCGACCATAGGTACAGCTGTGTATGTGTGATAAATGTTTTTATTTCATCAGACTGCATTTTTAGTTATTTTAATTCGAATAAGCACCGAAATAATATTAGTTTAAGTTTACATAAATTAAAAACAAACTTTCGGTTGAGACACGGTGCGAATGCAAAATAGTTTTCCCACCGTTTTGGAGCACTACCGTACCAAAGACGAAAACTGCACCAAAGCTTAATTGACGCAGCAGTACAAGAACGAACGTCGTCAAAACTCGGTAGCATTAGCCACAGCTGACAATGGAAGCTTCCGAATCCTTTTAAAGCAACATCCGCACGAAACTTTCCAGACCAAAACGGAATGGAGTGTGCCATCGGTCGGCCTTTGCTCAAAGTTGCTCAAATGCGCCACATAGCTTTCCCTTTCCTCTCCCTGTTAATGCCCACCAAACACCGTCTCGTCTCGTTCGGTCAGACCTTTGATGACTTCTTACGTCAGCTCGGAGTCGAGTCGAGCATATGCTCAGAATGTCATTCTTTGCAGAAGCCGGATCGTCGTTACCAACCTACCCGCATGGAGGCATATTCGTCATTCGGGCGAAGGTTAAACCGTCCCAGCTGCTTGTCGCTTGTTACAGCATTGCGACCCGGTCACATTCATCCGCAGTCCTTCTGCCCGGTACGCAGTACGCCAAAAGCTGAACAAAATCTGGCAAAAACTAAACTATCCGGGGTTGGGGGGCAAGCAATCCGGATTGGACAATAAAAATTGTTCGTTCCACCCGAAAAGGTCGGAACCCTGGCGACGGGGTACCGGTGCAAAGACAGACGAAAGCAGTTTGAAATTACTATATCGGTATCTGCAATATGAGGGAAAACCCACCATTATTGGCCGTCCGGTAAATTGCTGCGGATGGGCACGACGTAACTTTCGCTTTTACTTTCAACAATTGCCACACTCAACCTAGGCCAGAGAGCGTGTTGAAGATGGTTCGGGTGTCGTTTTGTGGGAAGATACCATATCATCGTATGTGGCACTAGTGAGGTAGAGTCTTTTTCTCCAAAAAAGACTTTATGACAGTGCAGAGAGATTTTAACTAAATATCCCAACGTTAAGCACAGTAATGCCACATTCACTCAATGCTAATTCACAACAGCCACTTCCATTTTAAAGACATTTTTCAACCAAACTCTGCTTAATTACTAGTCAACCCATCAATTCCCGTCCCGGGTCGTTCGTTGTAAACACACAAAAGTATCACTTTAACGTATTCGCAAACACGTGTATGGTGCTAATTTCATTATTAAATAAAAAAAGAAGTTCACGGAAACCTTCACATTTTACATTCATTAGACGTAAATTTCACCACTCGTTTACCACCTCCGCAGCAACGCACGTGTTTTTGCTCACCGTTTTTTTTTCGTTTCTTTTGTCGTAAATTTACGCATGCAAACTGCATACGAAGTGAGCGATACAATTCGCATTGGCGTTACACCCGGCCTGGCAACGGTCGAAGAATGGAACAGAAGGAACAATGCACACGTGTAATTAACGTGTTCGCTTGCTTGTAACATTATCAGCATACAAATTTTAATCATTTTTACACCATTCGTCGGCAATTGTGCAAGAGTCCTTTGAAGCTTGAACTCGATGAAAAATTGGGGAAATACAAACTTGTTTTTTTTTTGTTGTTGTTATATTTAAGCAACACCAGCTTACCGGAATTCCACGATGTGAAGAGAACCAGTTTTTTTTCTCAATTATGGCTATGTCACTATGCAGTTGCTTCACTGGATGTCACTCTTACTTTTTTGCTTCATCCCTCCATGATACGCTTAAAACTCATATTCCCTGTGGAAAGTCCATGACCCAAACGGTACGTTTGGTGAGTTTGGGACAAAGATGTCAGAATGGTTGAAACCGTCCCGTACACTTCGGTGCGCTTGTTAGTTAGTCCGGCGTGTCAGATAACGTCCGATTAGAGTGAGTTCGTAGCACAGGCAAAATAAAAAAACGGACACTATTTGCAATTCTGGGAAAGCTCCGTTTTTTCATTTCGCATCACCCGCAAAACTAAGTTGTTGTCAGTGCTTCCTACCGCACATCAAACCGTTCCTTTCCTTAGTTGCAGCGTACTGATCTCCAGTTCAGCATAAATTCTCATTTATATTCCAATTTAAAGTTGATAACTTGTTTCACTATTTGCTTTGTTTTGTTGTTTCTAGTTGCGGACTCGTTCGGCCATAGACCAGGTTTAGTTAAGTCGCGGGAGAACAAAAAATGGAACCAGTTCGTCATGATCCACCTGTCAGAAATCGGTGATGAAAAATCGTGTCCACGTCGCATACGCTTCAGCTTGCGCCACGGTTCTTCACGGGTCTTCCGGTAAGTAAGCGGATCTTTGTAGCGCTTATTACACGCTTGTGCTTTTTTTGTTTTTGGTTGTTTCCCTTCTATTTCTATCAGCCCGACCAGCTATCGTCATCATGGTGGAACCATTCTTCAATGCCCGGATGCCTCCATAGATTGATGAACCGCTTACCGTTGAAGTAGCGACGTATCTCACACACGTATGCGCTTCAACGTGACCCATCGGTACACGTTTATGTGCACGTTTTTCCATCGGCACAGTTCGGCAAACGGGTGCTATTTCGATTCGACAACAGCCTTGAACGCTTTCGACATCGATAAAGCTGGCACTGGACAGAAAATGAACCACATGAAAGGAAAAGCTCACCTTTCAAGGGCTCTGCTCTTGAAAAAAAAAAAAAGGGAGCACATAGAACCATTGCACTAGAGCTCTCGGTGGTAAAGCACAGGAATGCAATCGCATCATGATTGCTGGGCATCTAGGTTTAGCCATATCCGTGTTAATCCTATTCTGTCACCCAGTTACAACGATTGCACCTATTGAAATGGCAATCGGGACCGACGCTACCGAAATGAGACTCGAATCGAATCTGATTGAAAATGTGGCTTGTTTTAGGTGGAGCAAGTGTTTTGAAATTGGTGCAAAATTTGAGGACAAGGCACTATTTTGAAGTTAAAAAGTGTAGCATAAATTGGTGAGAACTGTCGACATTTAGTGAACAAAACATGCTCTTATTTGGCTCACGAAGAAATCCTTATATTTCCGCCGTTGTGCAAGAACACAGGTATGTATTTTATTATTTAAACATGATCTTCAAACAATAGTAAATTTAATAAAGAATTAATTAACACAAAAAATAACAATTTTTGTTGAAAACATTTTAACAGAAATATATCACAAACATATTTGTTCCAGCAATTTCATATAAATTGAAGTACTGTTGAAAACCCAAAAAAAACAGCATAATGATTAAATTACAAAATAATGCCTCCATTTGCTTCTCGCTTTTGTTTCCCAAATGGCCCAAAACAACAACTCCGAAAAAAAACACGGAAAGAAAATAATAATCCCTTTCTCTTAGCCTTACCTTAACAAGGCTTGGCGTAATGGAAAATGTTCAAACGTCAAACGAGTAGCGGCCAAAACTTCACTTTCACCCTGAGGCTAATTTCGTTCCCGCAAAAGCGTAGAAAGGCCTCAGCCGTACTAAGCTAGCTTACTTTTATCTGTCTAAATACAATTAAACTAGACACAACACCTGTTGGCGGTTTATCGTGCAAGGCGTTATGCTTATTATGCGCCATCATCCATCACCGCGCGCAGGCCCTTGTGCACGAGGGTAAGGTTTCTCTTGCTTGCCCAAACGCCTCCAACACCGTACGTATTTGGCCTTATACAGGAAGATATTTTATTTTTTCCAAAGGTCCACAGGACATTTCATTCGTTGTATCGTTCCCCACCAGGAACGCTCAAATGGGCTCAATGGTTTAAGGATATTTGTGTGCAACCGACAGCAACTGGCCCCTCGAGAGACGGTGAGAGAAAGGTCGGTCCCAGAATTTGTCACAACATTGTTCTGGCTGGCCAATTACAGAACAGGGCAAGCTTGGGAAATCTTTTTCTTTTGTGCCGCCCGCACAACGAGCGCAAGATGAATATGCGGCACATTTTATTTCCCGAACCGATGTCGATGATAGCTGTGAGTGGCCCCGATGGTTCTGCAGCACCAGTTAACCATTGACAGTATTTAGGCATCAGCAACATGCCGCCACAGGGTGAGGAAAGACCAGAAACTAAACAAAAAAGGCATCTCCAACAGAAAAATAAATAAATTTATATATATCAAGGAAATCTTCCCAGCAAACGACAGATAGCGCAGCACAAAATTGGTCAAACGTTCCCGGAAGCCATCAGTACCAGGCACACAAAACGATGGCGATGTTTTAATTATGGTGTTATTTTTAATTAAAACCGTTCCCGGACCCGGCGTAAAGGGTTTTTGCTGCTGGGAACTGTAAATGGCAGATGTGCAAAACATTGGGTAGGCCCACCAGAAATGGGCGGGCTGGCCCAACTACTTCCAAACAGAATTCGGTTCCAAAAAAGCTTTTAATGCGAGTGTGGGAGTGGGAGGAAACCGCTCGGGGGTCAGTTTTGAGTGGCTAGCCGAACGGTTTCTCCGTGCCAATTCGGGCAAGAATGGTGGCACCCCGTCCCGTTCTGGCGCAAGGTGATAATTTGTTTTGCTAACTAAATTAAAAACTGAATGTAGATTTATACCGGACGATATTAAATTATGATGACAAGAAGCTCATGGGACGCTCGCTTCCGTTCCACCCAATGCTTCCGTTAATTGGGTAAAGAATTATATTTTCCCCGAAGGAATTGGCAGCCGGGTGGGCTGGGTGGGTTGGGTGGTCCCTGTTCTGTTGTGGTGTGGCGTTCAGTGAATTGATTGACGGAAAGGTTACATTATGCTGCTGCTTGAGATGACTCTCTTGATAGGAAGTTCTGCATATTTGTGGTAATTACTAATGGACATGGAATTGGAGACTCGAATTCTTCGAGTTTTTTCGAATACAAGCTAAGATGTTAAGATATTCTTACTTGATCGTGAAGAATTTTTCATCTTTTTAACTACAATGAAGTGTCTTCAATTCTAACACACGGATGACGTCTAAACCAATTTTAAATTAGTTTAGTTTATTTCCTTTTTCCTCTTCCATTTCAATCGATCCCATTTTCACATCTCAACGGATTACCTCGGAACAGTAAACTGCATCAAAACTTCGGGACCACTCCCGTACCAATGCGAAACAAAGAACTTGAACAAAGAATCGAAAACTAATTCAGCACCATGCTTTATCTAACTTTAAAACAAAGTCGTTGCGACGGTTGTTTTAAAAGTTTCCAGTGCATTTGTTTTGCTATCTCTCTATAGAAAAATGTACTTTGTGTTGAGAAAAAAAAAGATATTTAAACAAATAGTTTGGTGATCTGTTAAGAACTTGTACGAAATAATTAAAAATATTGCACGGACAGTGCTTTGCTTCAAAAATAAAGTTGTGATGTTCCTTTTCCACATCATCAATTGATTCTATCTGCGAAACAGCAATCAATTCTCAGGATCGCTGGTGCTGTGAGGTTTCCGATTTCCCCAATCCTTTGACCGATAGCTAACTAGCTCAGATTTAATATTTACCAGCTTGAATTCCCTCACCGAAACCCATATTCACCGGGATGGCACAAACACACCACGCTTGGCCAGTTCCGTTCTATCGTCTACACATTTTCCCATGGAAGCAACAGCAGCGTCCGTTGGCGGAGTTCTGTTCGATTGCTCGCAACTCTTCTATTTGCCAGTTCGTTATCCTTTTACCTTGGACTACCGTACCGCAGCCAAACGTACAACAATGTTGATGATGTGGAAAGCTCGAGTAAATACTAGCTTGCTCGGGTAAATGGTGCGCAAGATGAAGATCGAAATCCATTTGAGTTCTTTATTACAAATTCTTCTCGGAATTCTCATCGCCACCGCTGTGCCACCCGGCGATAAAAAGCAAATAAAGAAAAAAAAATACATTGTTCATCCTCCTTTGCCGGGATGGAGGATTATTGGACCGGTAGAATGGAGATTCCAGATCACCAGCCAGGAAGGTGGGTGGATGGAGCAAATAAATATTCAAATAACCTTCCACCTTACCATACGATCGTCACCTGCTGTTCTGGCGTTGTCCAGCCACCGTCTGCCAGCAATGTGGTGTCTTTTCTTCGGTGGCTAAGGCACCGGCAGATTGGTACCGTCGGTTTTTTTTTGTTGTTGTGTGTGTGTCAATAATCATCACCGACGACACCCATCGGAGGGTGTCCCGTTTCAGGGTGGTGTTGCTCAGAAAATCAGAATACCAATTTGTCACCTGGCCGCCGCATGCTTCCGTAGCTTAATTCAATTTAAAGTTTTGCATTCTAATGTTAACAAAATCTGGGCACCGTGCCATGCCACTGTGAGGGGAAGCTTTATTCACAGCTGTTACATAAAGCTTCAAATTAAAGCTGCTAGTGAGAAGGTTTATCTTTATTTTTTTTTTTGGAAATTGGAAAGTTATTTTAATAGTCCAAAGTTACAAAACCGACTTTCTGTTTAATAACAATTAAGCGACAAAATTGTGCCAATCGTGTTGGAACAAGCGTTTGTTCACGTCTCCCAGTCTGATGAACAATCATTATGAAACTAATAAAATTCTTTATTGTGCAACTTCACTTCAAGCGTTCAAAAACAACACATTCAAAAGGAGCAAACGTTCCAAAACTTGTAACACAATAATCCCAATCAAACGCACCTACAGTGTGTTAACTTTGTCACGTTGGCTTTAACTGTCCACCTCACAGCGTGGTACATATAACCCGTGTAATGCCGTCCCATTGCGAGTCCAAATGCCCATGAATGTCCGGTTCAAGGCAAGAACCATTCGGTTTGAAAAGTTTGCCTAAAGCAGTGGTTCCCAAAGTGATCAGTGTCAGTGTCGCCCAATAGCTGCCCGATTGAAGCTTATCGGGCTGTTATCCGGCTTATTTCGGATCGCCCGTTAACTACTCGATAGAAGCTTACCGGGCTATTTTGGATCGCCCGAAGACATGAAGATCAATCAATTGAATGATGTATGATAGAAGACACAGAATTCAGATTTTTATGTTCGATCTTCTACCGACGATTACAAGTGTCCTTTCCGATGATTCCGATAGCATTCTTGTAGAAAGTCGAAAAAAGTTCGTAGACAGTAAACTGGCAGAATCAAAATTATATAAACTACTATTAGTTAATGAAATCAGACGAAACGATTACTGGATAACTCGACTGTAACAGGGAATGAAGAAAGAAGGACATCTTGGAACGACATTGAAAAATGGCTTGATTCGTAGCCGTGCCTCAAAAGACAAGATCAAATACGGAATATAATCATGAAAACGAGCAATTACTCATGACAACCGATCGGACTGTACACAGTTCATTGAATCAAACCAAATTACTATAATTGAAGCAAAACGTGGGACTAATACAAGGAAGTTTCCGATTATTTTCCATAGTAAAAGATAGTAAAAAATGAATCAATAAAAAAATATATATTTTATTCGAAACTCAAAAACTGATCGCTACCAATTTTAATGTCGCAAA
The DNA here is from genome assembly GCA_018908115.1 of Anopheles rivulorum. Lineage (NCBI taxonomy): Eukaryota > Metazoa > Arthropoda > Insecta > Diptera > Culicidae > Anopheles > Anopheles rivulorum. Next base: position 21,588,553 of record STHB01000003.1, on the reverse strand, counting down.
AAATGAACATTGGACGAAAGAAGTTTGGGAAACACTGACCTTCAACGTAAGTACTCTGTCTGGTGTTCAGCGAACGGTAGCATCTTGAAGGCACCAGACAACAACAGAGAAGAAGATGAAGAAAAACCTCCAGTGCCACCAAACAAGGTGAAAACCCTCAGCTGCAATTGTAACACTTAAGCTGTGCTCTGACACGGATGACCTGCCCAAGGACCAGGACAAGTTACGAAGGCGTGTGGGAAAGCAAATCAAACATCAAACCCCGATCGATTCGAATGTTCGCTGCTTTCTGCACGATTGCCCCTAACGGATCTTCAATCATCCCTGACGCGGTGCATGAGCTCCAAATATCGGTTCTCCCATTCATTTTCCCTCATGCACCCATCGGTGGATCTGGCTCCACCATGACGAACAGATAAAAAAAAACACGACCTACAGTCGACGTCTCGCACACTTCAAAAGCAATCCTGGGGCCTGACCAACAAAAAAAAACAGGTAGAAAGATGTACAGGGGTCGAAAACAACAAGAAAAAAAAAACGACGGAGGAGCATGAAACAGTCGAAGCAAACTTTTGCACGATAAACCATTCACGTTTATGATTAAACTAATTTTACCTACCGACGGCCAAACGGGAGTGCTCTGCATACAAGATTTGCTAAGCTTTTTTGGTTTTTTGTGTAAAACTCTCTTGAACACTTGAGACTTGAGACGATTTCAGCCTTGAGCAGACGACGGACGGCATCGTGACGGCGTGCCTGTAAAAAGCGACCTGTGCTCACATTACTCTACTTGGAGCTTTTTCCTTCTTCTCGTCGTTTTACTTTTCTTTTCTTTTTTCTTGTTCTCCTTCCTCAGGAGAAATTTGGCCGAAAGCCCGAAACCAGTGTGTATGGTTAAAAACTTTTCCACCCACCCGATACGCTCGTTGCTCGTTGACCATCGCTTTTTCATCTCACAATCGCTCATTTCAGCGCTACACCGGTTAGCCATCCCGTTAGCCAAAGAATGGACAACTTCTAGGATTCGGTTTTCGTAGTTTGGTGCTTTTTTTTGTTGTTTGTTGTTATTGCTTCCTTTTTTTTGCCTTCCTTTCATTACCTTCGGTTTAGCTTCAGCGAGTCGGTATGTTCTTTTTCAAATTTGGAACTTCGGTAATATCGTCGATTAGGAGTGGACCAACTTTACCTCATCCCACCCTCTCTTCCTCTCCCCAACACCGGTTTCATCTCATTTGCATCCATGTCCGTGTTCTGCCGTGCACGCACACAGAAGGTCAGAAGGAAATGATAGACCCGTTAAGCTTAGCCGGATAGTCGACAGCCGTGGCACAGAGAGATGGCGCGATGAGATTTCACTTTTTCTAACACTTCCCAGACACCATTTGGCGGGAGGGGGGGAGGAAGGAAAAGTGTGGTGTTGGACAAAGTATTGATAACTTGTTCGTTTTTTTATGTTTTTGTTAAGCTTTTTTTTGTATAGCACGAGCGAGATTAAGCGAAGAAAGTGTTGTATGCTCAATGGCTTTACCTGCTTCGTTCGGTTAACCGGCCCCCGGGAAAACGATTTGCATAGATTTTCCGTGCTAGTTTCTTCTTGCTTACTTTTATTTTTGTCTGTGTGTTTGTACAATCTCGTTGTTTATTTGCGGTGCTGTAGTTTGTACCACCGTTTAGCGTCGAGCGGGAAAAGCAAGTTTGTCTTGCTTAGTGTGGAAGCAGTTTGAAATTGCTTCATTATGCGCAAGAAAAGTTTCACCTATCTTTTTTTGCATTGTTTATGGACACTATTTTAACAAGTTGGTTGGTATTTCTTTAAAACATCCCTCATCATAAGAAGCTTCTTGAGCGGGAAAGTAGCTGATGGGGCGCAACCGAAGATCGGAACAAGATCACGAGAAATGGGTCTATTTTTGTTTCCAAACCCCGAATGATGCCTTTCGTTAGGGGCATAATAAAAGCTTAACAAGCACGAAAAGCTGACTTGACAAACTAATTTGCCACCGAAAAGTGCTGAAGTACGCAAATTGTTCACCAGCACTGCAATGAGAGGTACGGGAAACTAGGTACAAACATACACAAAGCCGAAACCCGCTGCATGAAGACTTTTGACGTAATCATACAGATAAATTCGAATTAATTAAAACTTTTCCCTCGATCGTATGGAGGGGGAAGGGGGGGGGGGGCGTGGAGGAGGAGGTGAGGGAAGGCAGCATGTGCATAATGAGAACGTCCTTCATCCATTTGCCAACTCTCCTGCACTCCATTCTCACCACCACCAAAACCCATCGTTTCCGGTTCAGTCAGATGGAAAAACTTCCCAGTCCTTGCAAATCTCAACAACCAACGCAACAACTCTCTCCCTTTTCACACACACACACACATATGCTGGTGGAGGTTAAATAAACTTCCAAATAAAACGCAATAGATCTTCACACCCCTAACTACCAACCGCCTGGGCAGCTTCGAGTTCTAATCTCTTGGTACCGTGTGCCCGCCATACGCTGTTGCGTACTGCTGACTTCCATTAATGCTCAAGTTTTCCCACACGCCCTTGGAGGGTACCCAGGGAGTGCCAAGGGGTGGGGAGGGGGCACCAAAACTTCCTAATAAGCATTTACAAATGTAGAAATAACTAGAGGCAGGTGAAAATTATGTGGCAATGGATTGAGTGCATAAATCACCAGCCCGCAGAAGGAGGAGTTCGCCATCAAAAAGTAAGCCGCCCACTAGGAGCGAAACTACGGAGCAAGTTTGCAGCTCGTGTCGCAAGAAAAGCTTGCTCCCTAATCCCTGCCCCTTCCCATTCACCTCCAAAAAAAAAAAAAAGTGAGACAGGAAGTTGGAAGTTTCGCGATTTTTCGAATGATAAATTGGAGTTTGCTGGAGTGGGAGAGGTTGGAAAAGTTACCACATACGCACACACACACACACACACACACACACAAACGCCATGATGGGGCAATGATTTGTTGGCTATTAGTGCACCGGGCGGGGAATGGGATGTGTAACTTTCATCCTAGATGATGGCCAATGAACAAGATATATCGTTATAGATGAAAGCCTTAAAAAGACAGGTAGTTTGTCATATAATTAATAATACGGTGTGATTTGTAACGGCCAAAGATTCGTTACGGAACTGATCTGTGTTGCTTATAAGGTTCGCTAAAAAGCTGCTGGTTGTATTGGAATGAAGAGAAGACCAGAGTATTTTTCCTAAGACTTGAGTCTTGTTGCGACTAGAGCCGTTGCCAAATTCACCGCCCCAGGCCCATGAATTTACAGAGAAAAAAAATTAGGAAATTATTTTATTTTAAAATAGCTTTATAAATAACTCTTTCCTTAATTAACGTGTTTTAAAATGTTTTAGATTAAATGAAAAATTTGAAACCATTTCTGGATTGTTTTCAAGTGTAAGTAGATCTTCCCAGGAGCTTTTGCAAGGTGAAATCGATTCTGAGGTAAAAGCTTTCTCAAACCAAACATTTGCAAAGCACTCCTACATAACGAATGATAGTCGAGAAAGCTTTACAGGGTTTTTTAAGTTCAAGTGGTAAACTTTGAGCCATTTCTTAATACCTTAATCGGGATCGGCAAGGCTGTATATCATAATTTTATTAAATGACCATTTGAATTTTTGAAGATTCGTGTGGGATCTTTTTCGAGCTTTTGCTGTGTTTATTTAATAGTCTATAAAAAGCTTTCCGAAATGGTAGACATACCATGTAATAATGTTCTTCACACCTACCACATCTCTTTTTACATGGTTCACTTTCATATGTAATGAATCCAAAAATGCACTGTTTATTATTATAATTTCAATTATTTTAACTGATGTTTCGGCTCTCGGCTCTCGATCTTTACAATTAAACCAACTGAGAAATTAGTCATTTTATTAGTAATTTTAACTAAACTAGACACACAGAATCCAGAGTTCATTTCCAACGCAAAAAATGTTGAAGAAGTTGACGTACAATTTGGTAAGAGGACAATATGTTGTAAGAGAAAAATATGTTGAAAATAGGAGAAAGTCATTAATTTATAACAGAGGAAAACAGACTAGGAAATATTGAAATGGTAAAAACCATTTAACTGCCGAAAACATACCCTCGAAATGAGATAAAAATGTCCTTCCTTATGCTCAAGTAAACGACTTCCTTCTAAGTAATACCATTGCCTAACCAAATTTCTGTGTTTGATAGTCGCTGCCCGAAATTAATCCCACCACCCAATTATGCTGACTTCATCACCGATCACGTCGTCCACCAAAATCCATATCATGCCCATTAGTTCCCCATCTCCCGATTGCGCGCCACTCGGTCGAGCACACCGTCGACGTCGACTCAAATAAGCACCGGACTGCATTTATGCATCAGTATGCAGCGAACGAAAATGCAACCAGTAATTGCGATAATATATCACAATGCTCACTTCACATCACAAACGGACCGCGATCGCATGGCATTGCATGGTACAAATTTGTGACAAACATGTGTTGTCCGACAAACAGTGACCGACACTGGCGCTTCGGTGTCGTGTTGTAATTGCAACCCGCACCGGCTCGACTTCGCATTTAGATTAAGCATCGACTGTCGGCCGTTCGCGTAAATGGCCCCATCCTGGTTAGCGATACGATCAAGAGCAGTAAGAGGATATGGCACTAAATATGTACGGTATAAGCAACATAATTGCATACAAGAAAGTGCACTTTCATCATTCATCTCATGATATGCAGGCTGATTACAAAACCAGGCTCGATATACAATTTTGCCATTGTCTCGTTGTCCCGATACTGTCCTCTGGAGTATTAAGTTTAATTGAATCTAAAGTGCAAAATGCACTAGCGAATGACTAAAATAGGCATTATTTGTGGCATGATCCTTTCCATGAAAATCGATTATTTTATTGTATTTTGTATCAAAGTTCATCTCTTCATCTTCACACACAAGGAAAGGAAAAGTATTCCATTGTTTCTAAGTTCCTCAGCAAGTCTTCCCATACAATACTGTTCAACAAATCTAATTTCGAAACGCTTCACTAGCTTACGGTGCTACACCATCTCTGTGAGGGTAGAAAATGAAGCAGAAAATAAAGTTAAAATCGTTCCCATTCAACTTAATTCGCCAATTGTGCCTTGCTTACCATGGTGATCGCGGCCGGATGAGGGCGAGGATTTAATTTTTGTATCACAATACGCTAGCCACGACTGCCTAGAGCTGGCGCAACTAATCCCGAATGCCGAATGCCGCATGGACAAAAAAAAAGGACTCCAAGTCACAATATCAAATCACACCATTAATCTCATTCATTACGGCCATAAATTTGATTTGCGAACGCAAAATGCATGCTCGCCGTACTGACTGACTGATGCCCGTTTCGCGTTAGCAAACGTGAAATTTCAAACGACATTCCCATGGACAACCATCGCTGGGTATGAGCCCCACCACACCCGTAAGCTACATTATTTCACAGCCTAATGAATATCTAATGCCCAGCCGCGTGTCACCACAACGTCACCAAGTTGTCACGGGGGCTTTCCAGTGTGCTAGCAAGTGTCGAGTGCAGTGCGTGAACCGTACCGTACCCGTCGCGTTCAGTCCGACTTACTTCCGGCACGGGGTCAATCTCCATCACATCGCGGAATCGAATGCATGGCAATGCACACACGCACACGTGTCCATCCACTTTGACTGCGATAATACCCGAAACCCATTGCGCGCATTGCGGTTTAAATGTGTTGAGTCGCTGTGCAAGTGGGGCGGGAACACAGGACGAATGGTGCATTATTTATTATTCATCAAGCTGACAGAATTGCAGATGCATTTCATTTCACGAGGTCACACGGCAGACCAATCGGGGCAGGATCGCATTGAATTTGGGGTACTTGCACAACGTCCATATCATTCCATCGTCAACGGTTGTCGATTTTCCGATGCTTTCCCGGTCCGGCAGGCTTCCCTTTCCCTTTACTGGTTGATTATAAACTTTCTCTAATGTGTGACCGATTCGCCATGGATGGTTACCGGTCATCCAAGGTCCTTCCTAAAGCATTCCACATTACTGTGTGAAATATTCAAATCAGACTGAACAGGCAATTGCGCTGTGGAAAGTTTATCGATTATCACTCGTTTCATCGATACGATTCCATTCGTATATGGCGATCAATATTTACTCATCCTTCAGTTTAATCACACGAAACGTTCCTCTATGGATTAAATTCATACAACTACTATTGATAGGATTTTTGTAAATCCGAAACCATCTAGCCTAGAATTTGTTCACTGAATTGTCGTAAGCACATAATAAAGGATCTAAATAATCGATAAAAGCAATTAAAGAACTAATGGACAGCAAAATAATGTGGAATGTAGTTACAAATTTATTTTTTAGAAAAAAATGTTCGGTTATAATATAAGATTTATTCTTTCGAAATTCGGTACTAATCAGATTAGCGAAATTCACGGATAATACAAACATCGACCCAGTTACTTGAGTAGAAACCAGAGCATACCACTTAAATAAATAAATCGAAACAAAGCATTTTAACCCAGCAACAAAACAATTTGTCCTTCTGTCTTGTTTTATTTTGCACGCTGTGCCTTATTTTAAAAACGAGAAAGAATCAAAAAGAGTAGCAAGGAGTAAACGAGAAAGGAATGCTTATGCATCTCAAATTGCTTTGATCTTCTGTTTTTAAACTCTAATTTTATCATAAAAAAACATCGTCCGAAGCCTGAATTAGTGCACAAAATTTGCCTGAACAACATTTTCTAGATTCCTCTTTTCAGTTTATATACACACCTTGACATTTGTCGCTTGGGTATACCTATGTGGAATGTCAAAGCAATGATTTGACAAATCATCTCAAATAACAACAAACGGTTTGTTTACATTCCTCCTCACTATTCCTGGTGCTCGTTTCTTCTTCTGCGTGAGATAATCCATACATACCTAATCTGGTTCTAACTTCCTACAAGTAAGTAACACCCCCTGCCCTTTATCAGCTACCGACAGCAATAAAGCCACATTAAGTAGATAAGAATAACTCGATTAGCCATGAAAAGAGGCGTTCGACGTGCAGAGAGTGACTGTCGTTACGAAGATTTATTGGTGTCTTGTCGTCGTCTTGCTTCACGTGAATACGGTTGAGGAAATATTGAAAATGCTACCTTCACTGTTGGTCTGTTCACTTTTGGGTAAGCTGTTTTAGTTCCATCCTCATACGGGCGCTATGTTTGTGGGTCATGCTTGGGCATTTAACTTAAATAACGTTTGCTGAACAATTATCTCTATTTACAGTGCTATCCACCGCAAACTCGGTAGCAGATGCCAAGACAAATCTCACGAAGGTAACTTGGGCACATGCAGTAAATGATGCCGAATTTCTAACCCGTGTTCTGGAAAGTAGGTCGCAATATCTAGAAAATTATAATATGATAAAATAATTAACAGGCCCTTTTACATTACAGGTGATATTCAGTTCATTGAAGCGGACATTTCGCTAGGTTATTTGAAGGACGATGTGAACAAGGAACATGAAATTCCCATTATGGCTCATCCACCAGCAACGGAATCCGACATTTCGCTCGAAACGTTCCTAACCCGTATTCTACAATACAACCGTGGGGTCGCACAAGATACATCCAAAGTAAAGGGTGTTAAGTTGGATTTCAAATCCATTGGTGCCTTTGAGGGTTCCATCGATATCATTCGCACGCGCTATGACATGAACTCATTTGCCACGTGGATCAATGCAGACATTTTACCAGGACCAGTGGACAACACTGCTACTGTTCCAGTGGATTCTGCACGTTTCTTCTCGGCTGCTAAACGCCTCGGCAAAGCTACACTTTCAATCGGCTGGACCACTCGATGGGGTGCTGACTTTGTGGATGGTTTGTACACGAACTCACAGGTTGATGATATGATCAGTGCGATTCGCACAAACTCTATCGATAAGGCCGGTAACCCCATCACGTTTCCCGTGAGAGCAGGAATTGTGGCTAACAGTGTGACCAACATGATACGTTTATATTGCGACTTAAAGGACACGAACGATGTAACCTTCACAATATGGTCGAGTGCAGATGATGCCGTGAACGTTGAGAAGTTGCGTGAATTTATTTTCACAGTAGGACTTGACCGGACATATGTCGATGTGCCGGAAGACTTGCATCGTAAGCTTCATCTGGATGAAAACGCCTTCAGCAATACGTGCAAAAAAACGCTTCAAGCGAGATGCTTCGACTAAAGTGCAATGTTTGGCTTTTATAAAACCGCCAACATGTCTTGTTAAGTGGCAACAGCGTTAACTGTGACTTCAAATTTCGGTTGTAATTTTAAACCCGAACAAAGCGTGTTCCTGAGTCGTGTATTATTCAACATATTGTATCAATGGCCTAAAGTTTACCTTTATTCAATAAATAAAGTTGAACAAAAGTCTCACTGCAAAATGTTCCACGAAAGAAAGCATCCGTGTCACTCGAGGGTTGAATCCGAAATGCGCAACTGTCAAACAGCTGACACTATGAAACGTCAATTGTCAGCTGTTTCTGCAAAGTTTTTGTTTATTTTCGATTTGGAAAAAACATCAATTCGTTCTCGTTACACATTCCACCGCAAGGTAATNATATTGTATCAATGGCCTAAAGTTTACCTTTATTCAATAAATAAAGTTGAACAAAAGTCTCACTGCAAAATGTTCCACGAAAGAAAGCATCCGTGTCACTCGAGGGTTGAATCCGAAATGCGCAACTGTCAAACAGCTGACACTATGAAACGTCAATTGTCAGCTGTTTCTGCAAAGTTTTTGTTTATTTTCGATTTGGAAAAAACATCAATTCGTTCTCGTTACACATTCCACCGCAAGGTAATTCAGGTTCGTTTACTCATATCTTCTCTGTCTCAGTATCATGGCGCAGTTTTTGGTGCCCCCGTACATAGAAGTTTCCGTTGCAGTTTCCGTGTGGTCGGTTGGATCTAGTACAATCGGGCGTGTGATAGTGGGATCCAGTCGAAACTCTAGCTCGACAGGCTTCACATAGTTTGCCTGCACTTCACTGACAAAACCGTGGTTTAGTTTCCTTTTAAACACTGGAATTACCATCCGCGGTTGTAGAGTGTCCGTTGCTTTCGTAATCCGTTTGCGTTCCTCCCGTTCGGCCCAATTCCAAAACGTAACCGTGTCGTGTTGATGTTTCACGTGCGGTACAATATCCTTCATAGTTGTAGTCAGATAAGGGTCCACTAGTCTCGCAAAGCCTTTTGCGTTTGTATAAATAACTCCTTTGGGACGATCTACCGATTTGTTACAAATTTGTCCGAAACGAAACGATTCGGCTGGTTCCAAGATGTTACGCGTTTCGTCCGAGGAACCATATCGTTTCAAAGGTACTCTTACATCCTGGGCGAGTTTGGGCTGGGAAGATTTGATGTAGTTTAGTCTCTCGGTGCGATGAATCAAGCCTGCCTTATCGTCATATGGCAGTGGAAATTTTTCTCTAAACTTTTCAAACGTTTCGGACATTGGCTTCCAATTGTACTGCGACTGCAATGTTCGATAGTTGCGCTCGATGTTTGATAGTTGGACCTGTATAACTACACATGAAATGTATTTTTTTAGTAAATTTAGTTTAATTTTTATTCCGATATTGCTCACTTTTCTCGCTATCCGACGACATGTTGGAAACCTCTACCTGTCGACTGTTCAATAGCAACTGCTGCCGTGGGTTTGCACCATGACAACCATGTTGCTAGGATGTAAAATATACCTCCGCTACTACACACATAGCAAATAGGCAATACGGTAATTTACAATGTTTTATCGTTTCTTATATTTTGGCCTTCCCGGCAGCTTTTTCGGTGTGGCTCCAGCAGCAAAGACTCTTTTCTTGCGCTGTTTCGATACATTGCCTTCCTTCTGATAAATTGTCTTTTTAGGTGTCGGTGTACGCTCATCATCAGAATCATACGCGCCTGCATCGCTGTATTCTGTGCTATCATCATCGCTGACGTCCGATTGGAAAATATGTTCCACATTCGAAAAGATTTTGTGTAGCCCGTGAAGTGCGATGTTTTCGCTCAACATTCGTAACTTATTGTTGAAATGATAATTTTCCAAGCGCAAATAATTGACACCAAGCTTATACGTTCGTCGCTTTTGATCGCCAACAATGAAACCGAACTGTATGCCCTTATCCAACGCGTTCAGAACAGCTAATGAACGAGAACAATCATCCTTCGAGGTCCATTTTTCTTTGCGTAGATTTTCCACCCTGACTATAACATCTTCCAAGGAAACTGACATGAAAACAGCATTGTATTATTGTACATTCGTAAACCCATTTGTTACCACCCACTTACCAACTGTTCCAGCATCTTGCAAAACGTACAATATTTCGGGTAACATTATTGTGCTATCACGTTGCAGGCTAAACGAACATTGTATGAATAACTGTCATAGGCACACGGGATAAGCCTTCTAGATTCTAGAAAATGGTTACTTTGATCACGGGAGCTACTCCGATTTGTATCAATTCACAATGTTCAATTAATGCACAATCTTTTGTATCACAATTGCAGAATATGGGACTTCCCGATTTGCCTGGACAACCGGAAGATGATAGTAATTTTACAATGGACGAAAACAATACCGTTCATCTGGAACCGTTGAGCGAAGATGAAAGCGACAACGAATCGTTCGTAGACGCAAATGGTTATGCCGGTTATCAACCGCTGAATATGGACGAACAAAACCACACAAATCGAAGGACATCTTTAATGGAAGAAGACCTAGAATCTGGTGCAGGAGATGGTGAACCAGCTGGTATCGATGCCGGTAACATTACCAACGCAGAATTTCTTAACGTCGACGTATGGAATGCACCAAGACCCAATGAATTAAGTATTGAGCTGGATTCTTCAAAAGCAGCGGAGGTAAGATAAAAACCATTAAATTGAGTTAAATAACAATGCAACCGTATTTTCGTTGCCATAATATGAACGAATTGATTACATTACATCACTTAAGTGACTGGCACTCTCCGTTTGACGACATATACGTTTTTATTTGCTATCCTGCATGACCTTGTCGGAAGACACGTATCACAAGCCACGTGGCTGTCGGAAAAAGTTTACCAAAAAAAAAAACAGGAAAAAAACACATATTACATAACACGGACCATAGTTCCCATTCCACAGCACTCATAATTGCTTCTGGAATCACTATCCAGGGTATTGAAAGGAAACTTCAAGAACCAGTCCATTGATTATCTTCAAACATCCTTCCATCGACGTACGTGCTTTTCTTTCGATGTTGGTCTTTGCCATAGTCGTATGCCACCAAAAAAAAAGTGTACAATTTGTATTATTCATTTCATTCAACCCTTATGGGACATACTGTCCGCAGAAGACATGCTATTTTTTCGGTTTGCTTCCTTCCCATATGCCAACAGTTTCTGGACAAGAATTTATTGCACCTTACAAAAACATTACCCTTTCCGGTGCCGGTACTCAAGGCCAACCAGCGCCTGGGACATCACAATGGTCCCAAAGGAATCGTCATCAAACAGTAGCTCGAACCGATGAGACACGTTTTTCATTACCAGAGTTTCACTCTGTTCCCGGTTTTTCGGTACGATTTTTTAATGCTGTCCTACATGCCCTCTTTCTCTCCCACCACTGCTTGTGTACCTTTTGCAGATAGTGAACGTGATGGCCGGCATAAAGCTGCCCACCACCGCCGTACCCGACTGGGCCCGTGGAGTACCGGAAGAAGAATGGAAGGAAAATTTACTACAGCGAATTCGCCAACGACAGCAACCGGATGTTGACGATGGATGTAGCACCTCCTTCACGGTGGCAAGCGGTCGACCAACGATAGCCACTAGCGGTGGTCCCACTACCACTAGCAGCACCACCACCAGCAGCAGCAGCAGCAGTCATACAAGTAGTAGAAGAACGTGATTTATTCGTCATATACGATTCACATGCCAATAATAGCATCAGCTTTCATTCCCTGTAAACCGGCATGCTTTACAACACGCCGATGCTCTCGATGGTAATGTTACAAAGCGTATGGCGTATTGAATGTGTCTAAGAAGTTTTGCTGTTCCCGCAAGGAAACCCAATCACACCCCGGCTCTCTCTCTCTCTCTCTCTCTCGTACAATAAAGCGCACAGATTGCTCATACTGGAGCAAGCGAAATCCCAACCAAACACTGTACCGCGTTGTGTTCTATTTAACGATTTATTTTATGCGAAACATGAATGCCACAACTTCCGATTCCGAATGGTGTATAATAGCATAATGGCACGTTAGCGATGGGGCAATGCATGTGCACAGGACTCGCGAACCGGCATGCCATGCCACCCATGCCATGTATGGTAAGCCCAACAACCTTCACCACATTTGTACCGTTTAGTTGGAATAGCTTGCCGTGATTTGCATTTCCGTTGCACTTCCGCGTTGCGCGTGCCACTGCTTGCCGGCCGGTGGTAAACAAATTCCAACCGCACGCTCCCTTGCATATGTGCTCCGTGGAATAACAGGGAATAGGGGAGAAAGAAAAAAAAGGAGAACCCGCCTGACCCACGAATGACCGACCGGTATGCCATACCAGACCAGTGCCCTTAGGTCAGTCAACGGACCAATCTTTGCTAATGCGATCCCTTATCACACTGCACGCGTTTGCATGTGAGGAAAAATTAACGAAAAAATAACAAAAAGTTTTCACACGTAATTTAACATATCCGTGTGTTTGGAAGGAGAAAGCGCTTCTTTTTTTGGGGGTCTTTTTTCCCCCCCATATGCTGGTAGAAGCGGTAGAGAAGGGAAGGAAAGGAACGCCAAAGGAAGTGAGATTAAGTGCGACTGATGATTGCTATGCTCGACAGAATGTAATCGGTTCGGTAGCGCCTTTGGCCAAAGACCGTAACAGGATGCAATGTGTGTGGAAGCACTAATTGAATACACGTAGCGAATGCGATACGGCCAAACCATACCATGCCATGGCTGACAATGTTTTCTGATGAGCGTTTTATCAAGCGGTATCGTGCGGAAAATAATTGAGAAATATATACAAGCCTGGATAAAAATGTACACATCACACCGGAACCGGCGACAACCGGACCGGAGGATTTCTTATGGCACAACAACAACAACAAAAAAAGAAGCAAAACCTCATTTCCTTTCCGTGGGAAACGGTTTGGAGTACTGTTTTCGAACGCCAAATTTTGATGCATCGTCCGTACGCACGCACCCGGGACAGGTTCGTTATTTGATTGTTATGAGAAAATTGCAGTACGCCTTCCATAAAGGACAATGTGTGGTTGGGCGAAGGGAATTGCCTCTCCAATCCCGCAATCCATTCGAACATCGAACAACATCGGTAGTTATCAGCCACAGACAGCGTCAGTGGCATATGCCTGTCACAGGAAGCTCTCGCGTATGAGAAAACCCAACCGGCCGGAAGATGTTCGAAACCGGCCCCCGCGAACTGTCCCAACCGCGAGCGAGAGAGCGCGTGCGAGAGGCGAGCATATATATATATATATATGTATGTTGAGAGTGGTAGCGACCCAAAACAGAGATCGCGTCTCAGATCAGAGTGCGGATAGTGTGCGCGCGTTTGCGAGAGACGAACCCGCGCGCCAACCCGAGCAGATTGTTGGTAACGTCGCGTTATACAAACCATCAGCACAAGGACACAACAAGCGCGAACGCGAACGGGTGAACCGCTGATTCTCGCGCGACTCGCGCTTCAGTACGCTTCGGTCGCCGGTCCGTGCTGGGTGTGGGCTAGTTGGCGCATTTTCACGCTACGAAAACCGTGGCTCATCTCCCGGAAACCTGCAAAAACCATCTCTCGGGGTTTTTTTTTTTTTTTGATAGTGGTGCAGCAGCGCTAAAAAGGTGTGTGTTGGCGCATTTTGGGTTGTTGGTTGATAAGTGACGGGTTGGGGTTATGCCACCCAAGAAGAACGATACGCATTGTGTGCAGAAAACGGTAGAGAAGGAACCGAAAAAAAACGACTGTGCTGTTCCGTTTCGCGGACATTTCGTGTAGCCTCTCGTGTGCCTTTGTGTCTGCCCTATGCGGTGAGATGCTACATCGACCCCGTACAACGCGGAACCATGATAAGCGGGCGAGAGTGTACGAGATCGCTTAAAAGACAAGCGCCACCGCAAGAAGCACACGGGCGCGAGTGTTGATATTTGTGCAGCGATAAGCGCCCCGGGCCTTAGCATAGTTGTTGTGCACCAGCACTTGGTGGATGGGTGACGTATCAACACCGTTCAAGTGATGCTTAATCCTGCCCGTTAGTACAGCAATACTGCGGCTAGGCTGCGGCTGTAATGCATTTCATTCTAAGTCCCGTGTGTGGTGTTATCTTACCCAATCTGCAGCGATACGTATGCTTGACGATCGGTAATTCAATATACAATATGTAACCATCCTCCTTCTTCATGCGGTCTCCGGTGCGCGCTCTTGTTGATATGATCTTCAATCGACCGGCAAGATGTGTTGCGACACCGGATGAGGATGATCCAGTTTTCGCTTTCCCTCCACACGCACCGACTCACCCGGTTACCGGTATCACCTCTGCCATTTATGTGCTCTTCCCGCCAGATGCAATTTTACGTTTACTTTTTGTTCCTTTGCTTCTTCGATTCTGCTCTTCATCGCAAACAAATCGCCCGGCCACTTGGGCCCGTCTCGTTGCCTTTCTTACACCATCGCATCTCTCTACTCTAGCACAGCTCAGTCTCACTCTCGCACAAAAACCTTTTTCGTTTCATCTGCTGCTATCGGGTGATTGTGTATTAGTAGATCAAAGTATGCGTAATATGTATACGTTTTTTTTTTTGCAAAAACAACTCGCTCTGTCATCTTGACGTGCCGTTTCGTTTTGTTTGGTGAGCAAAGTTCCCTCCGTTTGCTGTTCCGTTTCTTTTTTGTTTTGCTTTTGCAACGAAATGGGAAAATTTATTCTACCACGATATCGGTCTCGACCGATATTCTCTCGTGTTGTGTTGGCTCTCACTCAGGTTGGCACAAGCTCTCAGCACGGCTGCACCAGAGCCAGTGTCAGCAGATGCAGCATCAGATATGTTTCCTCTGGTGACCGATAGTAGCGTGTCACACATTTGACCGTCGTACCGTGTGCCCGCTGTGTTTCTTCACCATTCTCCCATTTGCCGTGTGGCAACAGTGTATATTATTGTTTTTACTTTACATCATCCCATTTGGGGTTTGTCCACTTTAAATCAATTCACTTTTCTTTTTGGTAGTACCGTGCTCTTTTCTCCGCTTTGCACTCTGGCAGTAGGCTGTGGCCTTTCCCGAGCATTGTTCGTTGTACGATTGCAAAAAAATGGACTGAAAATAAGAGCAACAGTGTGTGTGCGTGTGTGTGTTAGTGTTTGTGTTTTTTAAAGGCATTTGTAGGATGTTTGAGGTAGGAAAAAGTTTTTATTTTTCCCTTCCTATCCTACACATTTCCACACCAGGAAAACGTTTCATCATCAGCATGATTGCACCGAACGGTTTGGGAATTGTTCCCGACGGTCCTCCCCGCACCAGTTAAAGAGTGATTTTTCAACAGTTGCAAAAAGTAGAGGCCACGAGAAAAAAAAATAGCTCTTTCAAAAGCGCAACACACAATGCGATGTGCGACGGAAAGTGAAACGAATTGAAAACGAGCAAACCCCCACCCCGAACGCATAAAGCATCGGTCACTTGATCATTTCCAAAACAGACCCATTTTCCGCGCGACCTTGCTGCACAGGCCCCACCCCCAAAAAGGAGGGTTTTGTGAACGAATGAGCCATTTTTTTTGTATGTTTTTCTTTAAATCCCTGGTGTGTGTTTTTTTTCTCTCGTTCCCCTGTTTGGTATTGTTTGCCTCTTCAGAGCGCCGGCAAGTGTGCGGAGTGTGTAAGCATTTGTTGACAAATAAAAGACTGCTGATACAGCAACAGCGTATGCGTGCGCGTCTATACGTGTGAATGTAAAGTTAAAAGTGAAGTTAAAAGTGCTTTGTTACTTTGACATTTGCGAACCGATCGTATATGGTGTTGCTGCAGAACGACTAAAATGCATGTTACGAATTTGCGGCATAAAGAAAATAATACAAATATTTGAAATTTGTGTGCTAAAGGTCATTTCAGCATATTTAAAATCTAAAATAGTGCAAAGTGTGTTTTAAAGAATCTAGATCAGGAGATCAACAAGTAATATCACACACGATCGCGAAGCCTCGCCATATAGATTGAGCGTTGATACATACATCGCAACGAAAAATATAACCCCAAAAGGTGAGTAACAAACCCAGACAACATTTTGATCGTAAGCATAAATTACAAGCTACACAATCAAATACGCGAATAAGATTTAACATTCCAAAATAACAAAAATAAAATAGCTCTTTTAAAGGTATTTCTTAAAGCAATACACCCAACTCTTGACAAATGCAAGTGTCTATCAATGTTTCAAACGGTCAAACCGGGAAGGACAGGATCAACCGAGGGCCATCTCCTGCGCATTGTTCCTATGTGCGATCATGGCTTTCCTTATGATTACATATTTATACAGCAATCGTCTACAATTTCACCGAAGCAAGAAACGTGCAACGATTGGTTTAAATTACACAATTTGCATGCCCGATGGATCTTCTCCTTCTGGTGCGCGTTAAGGGCGTGCAATGTCTTCCCGAACGCCATCACCTGCCGTTGGCCGCTTCACCGCTCATGGCAGCATGGCAGACTGTCGTTATTTGCCATCCATGTTGAAATGATGAGTAAAGCAAACACTCTTAAAACATTTCTAGAACCTCTACATTAAATCAAGTCTTTTTTTGTTGTTGCTGAATCCCTCTCTTTTCAACAACAATTCAATATTGTGGAGTACAGCTATCTATGAGTGTGTTGTGCCATTGAATTTATAGCAAACGCAAAACAGCTGGTCAGACACCAGAATTGTTTGGTTGGCGGTGGTAACATATGTTTTTGATTTAGCTTCAGCTCTTCCAATACCTACCAGCTGTATCTCTTCACATTCGCTTCCGAGAGCATACAAGACAGCGCAAGCAGTCGGGCCAGCGCCACTACAATCTGCACTTTATGATTGTAATTTACACAAGGATTCCGTGCAGACCGCATCTAGCCGGAGCGTGCATTCGTGCTAGTGGACCATTTTGTCAACGCTGTGAGCATGAACCTTTAGGGCGATAGTCCTTGACCACGCCAAGGCAATTCCTTTCGACCCAATGTGTCACGACCAACGGTCAGTTCAAATACGTTTGGCTTTTAGTGTTCAGTAGTAGTACCAATTTGTATGCCACACTGTACCAGTCGATAGGAAAATCTACATTTTCATGCTAAACTAAACCCAAGATGATCACATCCGGCCAAGGTCGTCTGTACGTTCGCGAGTTTTGCATTTGTTGGTGCCCTTTTTTTTCCCCCCACTCGCTGCCCCATTTGCAATTGGTTTTAATTGCAAAATGCTCCTCCCCATTCTTGTATGTTATGATAGGAACGATAATAATAGTGACGATGATGATAATGCAAATATTGTTCAGTACGGGCTAGCAAAGGCAGCTAAAGTGGCCCCCCCGGAATGATTATGATAATTTGACCATTCCCGAACGCGTGTGCAAAAATTGCGAAGCAAGAGAAACTCCTCTCCGGCAAACAAGTTGCTTTCGCACGGACGAAGCGAGCCGGTTGGTCGTTATTTCGCCGACGCTCGAGACACGATGCGCGCATGCATATTTTTATGGATTCTTCATTGGCATTGGAATTGCGCCGTTAAAGGATAGTTTTCTCTACCTCCGGAAATGCCGTCCAACAAAGGAAGAAAGGAAGCGTATGAGAGTTTCGTTAGCAAGAAAACAAATATATCCTCAAACACGCTTCCTTCAACATCTTCGCCATGGACTTAGATTCCCCGAAGCGAACGTCGATAACAAAAGCGATTCCCGGCGAAGACGACGACGATGATGATGACGATGATCACCCTAAGGCGATTAAAACCTACGCTTCCCTTCCTACACCCTATCATCTCCATCTTGCCTGACGCAAACACAAATCTCTCATCGACGGGAGCGACTGCCGGATCGACAAATTGCCCTTTAGGATGGTATGGTTTTCCTGAGTGTCGTTGTGTGTACATACTAAGTACACACGGCACAGCAGCATCCTCGCGTAAACAAACACGAGCGCACGATCATAACATAAAAGGCGAGCAGGAAAAAAGGAAGGGAAATGTTACACAGCAAAACAGGGTAGAGGGACACGTTAGTTTCGAGAAGCTACTACTTCATCGTTCCCTACATCGCCCCCGTAAACGTGACGCTGATTACGGCCGGGCCCATGCTGGCTGGTGGGTGCTAACGAAAAAGATTCAGTAAGTGACATTTCACTTAAGTTTCCGCTTCACATACCACGGTGCTCCAATTCGCGCTGCTTTCCTTGTCATTCGCATCATCGCATCATCATCATGGTGGCGCGGAATGAAAACTATTTATAACAACATTAAAAGCATCAAGTGTCGCATCAAATTTGTTCCAAGCGCGAACAGTCGCGACAAGGAAGGAAATTAACATTCGCCCAGGCAAACGACGATAACTCTACAAACTAATAAAGATCGTTCGCGAGCCGGCTAATAGGGAAAAAATCTAATTTCATGATTCAGTTTCTTCGTACCGCTTTTGTAAACGTCGGATCATCCGATCTGAGTTTGGTGTTTAACTTGCCGGATAAAAGTTAGGCACGTGCTAGATGCATAAATGCGAGACATTCTACTCGTTCACGATGCAACTGGGTTGGTAATTTTGTTGAGATACTGTTCAAAAGTTATTTGCAGTGAAATAATTCTAAGAAAGTTAATTTATGGCTTTTTGAAGATCCATACAAAATAGAAATTTAGAACAAACAATAAATTTTCTGCAGAGTTAAAGTCATATCAGACTTAAGGATATGCAGACTTTGCAGAAAGATAAGGACATAATTATACAGTCCAATTCATTCTTAGCCATCCAAATTGGTAGCCACACCGGTTACCACACGACAGGACCGGTGCTAAATCGCTTTCGGTTTATTCTCTTCGCTACATGGCGAAAATAAGTCAAGTGAGCGATTCTACGATAGGCACGACCTTGTAAGTTGCATAAATCATGAATAATAAACAATTTTCCATCGGTACGGTAAACGCTTACAAGGCAGTAATTTATTAATATGTGAATAAATATTCAGTTTGGCACATCTGACTAATTTACTCTTAATCGCTTTTAATGTATCGGGGTAGTTTAATGGCGAAATAGAAGTCGTAAATTACCAGACCATTCGGGCAGGTCTGACATGTTGACATTGGTAATTTACTTACTTCTAATCCGTTCTTTCTGGCGGATTCTCGCGATCACTTCACCTCAATTTGGGCATACCTAGTACCTTGTCATGGAAACGACCTAAAAAGACTGGACCGTATCAAAGCTTGGTAAGCCTAATTTCTTTCATGATACTGAGTACATCATACATCTCATAGAGTTTTGTTCATTTTTTTGTTAGTATTTCATTAAATATTTATAACAAGAAAACGGATCGCAGATTGTGCTGTTTCTACCAGAACAGAAATCAGTAGTGATCTAACAGCATTTTTCATGAACAATTAGCAAGAAGTTCACGATTGGATGTAAGTTCCAAACATTTGAAGCTCCAAGTTCATTTCTTCTCTTTACAATAAGTTATACCGGTGAGCTTTTGTTAAACAATTGTGTTCAAGTGCACTTTGCCGGTTCCCTTCGTCACAGGCAAAATGATGGAGAACAACAGCTGTCCTGATTGTTTTAAAACTTTTCCTACATTCAAATGCCGTCCCTTCAGGTTTGTGGCGCTCGCACAACGCTCCGATCGATACAAGCTGGACACATTAATTGATCGATAATTTATAGCTCTCCCCCTCGGAATGAGTTTCAATTCCATCGGTGAATGCAATAATAGTAAGCTACCGTGAGCAAGGTTGCTTTCGGGATTGCACCAAACCCGCACTTGCACCGCTCAGCTATCGCTTCGTTGATCAAAGTCGAGTCCCCAGGCGGTGATGGCCGAACGACGGTAGCACGGCACAGCTAGATGGGCGAGCATCTGCACGCTAGATAAGGCGGACGCGGTTTTTTAATTCAATTGTACCAACAACGTCTCAATTGCTGACATTGAGCTGGTGGAAGTGGAAAACACACACTCCGCGCATCGCCCCAGTGTACATGATGGAGCAATATTGCTTCCGTGCAACGGATTTACGGGCTTTTGGAGCGCAACCGTGTGGCTCTGCAGGAGGAGAGCAAAGGTTTGTCGGATGGGTAGAAAAAATAGTAAAATTTTCAACAGATAAACAACACGGCTTTGCGGTGCTATATATACATATATACGTCTCATGGAACGAAGATGCGTACTTTGCGTAAATCAGAACGTCCTCCAGACATTCAGAATGTCTTACGAGTGAGCAGAAATAGAAAACTCCTCCTTCCGGGTCGGGGTCAGCAGGAAGGTTTGGATGTGACCGTACACAAAACACTAAACAAAGCTTACTAGCTCTAGTAGTGCTTGATGGTAAACGTGTGACCTCGCCACCTCGGCGCGGGACCCGGCCAAGCGCGAGTCACTCACATTATGCTGCGGCATTGTGTCGAAACAGTGGTGTAAATCTTGATTCCGGACTTGACACACGCGTCACCGTGTGCGGCTGCCAAACGTCCAGCCAAAGGTCCGTCCCTGTCGGCGGTGATGGCGTTTATTTTTTGTCCTGCTTTCCTCTTATCTGACTTAACGGGGACGGTCGCACTTACTCACTTTACCTAGCTATTTACGGCCAAGCGCTGGGACCGATTCGAGTGAATTCTCCAGGCCAAGTTGAGATAGTGCTGTACGCGAGTATTGATTCTAATTTCACGGCATTTCGCCGTTCTTGTGTTGGGTGGAATGGAACCGGCCGGTCCCATATCTGATACCGAGTACTCAGTAAGCTTTTCCTTATCGTACACCTCTGGCAGTTTGGAGATTTTTTTGTTTTTTTTAAAATACCGGCACTCGTTTGTTTGCCAAAACGCCATTACCAGGAAACATTTAAAAAGATAGCCATACGTATGCCGCGCTGCAAATAAATTAAAACCTCATCCATCTTGCGGTGGAATGATTGATTTGGGATAGTACTTTTTAACGTTACATCATGCACCCTATGGGCCTTTTTCCGACTTACATAAGGGTAGGAACATGACCTTTCGCTTAATGCGATTGCCGACAGAACAGAGGAACGTATGTCTGCCGGACACCCAGGAGAGATCTAAATTTACGTTTAATTTACCCAAAACATAAAAAAATAAAATTTGCAAACCCTCAAATGGGGTTTTTTTTTTACACATTTCCGGTGGTTTGCGGCACTTTACTGTGAGGATACCGGCCGAGCGTTGTTGTACCGAACGCTGTGTTCTTTCGTTAAAAAGAGACCCACACACACACACACACGTTGCTGTGCTTTGCAGCAGCACCCTCACCTGGCTAGAATATCGATTTCAAATAAAAGTGATTTTATACCTACAGCCCCACGGTATATGTACACTACTGTGTACGGCCAAAGCACGTCTCCATGCTCCAGCCAAAGCTTGGGTTTTTTGGACCCGGTAAAGATTGCCCGTATAAAGTTTGTAGCCAGTGGAGTGGCTTTTTTGTTTTTGTTCAAGAACCCAAACATGAGCCACTCCGGGCATTCCCTAAGTAGTCTTGGCTACAAGGAAAAATTTAAATGCACACACATTAATGTAGGGAGAAGCTGTGGAGAATTAATAAAGCTGTCCTTCCAAAATGTTTGACCCAGTGAAAAGATTGTAATTTATTTATTATATTAAATTTATGCGTTTTGGTAGTGTTTAGTATCCCTGACGAGCTGCAGTAAAAAAAAATCACACTAAAACGTAAATAGGAATTTCGTAGAAATACGTATTATCCTTAAAGCCCTAGCATTATCCTAGAACAGTACGTTGGTCGTTTTGCGCCGACCGACCAAACAAACAAACAAACCGACACACCCTTTTCCCTTTTTTCCTCGACCGGAAGAAGAATCAATACGAATGCTTGACTTCCTTCCTCATATCGACACCGGCAGAGTGGCAAACAGGCGCCCGGTGGCGTACAGTCTTGAACTCAAACAACCTTGAACCTTATGGATTATGCTCAGGACGATTAGCGACACTTTGGATTGTTGGCGTTGTTGTGCTCTTGGGCACTGTTTCCCACTGTTTGTGTGGCGTGCCAGTGCCTAGACGTGTTTGTTGTTGAAAGTGGACCGTTTTCCATTAACTAATCAATCATTTATAGGTGCCAAGGGATGCACACCATAAAGGTATCACTTTCCGTGCCATCATAATCGAAAAACCCGATGGGTTACTCCAAAATTCCTTAGTCAGATAATTGATCACCAGAAGTTCCCGGGGATACCTTGGCCAAAGTTGAGAAAGGACACGGTTACTAAACCCTTTCGCCTGCATCGTAAAGGATATAACGCTCCAGTAAAGGTGCGAGTCGGTCATGGAAAATTTTTGGGACCACCACCATCGTCGGTTTAATGGGATTCGATTTCGTGTTGGTACCGGGACGAATCAATAAAAATGTGAAATTATTTAGCACCCTATTCTAAACGCGGCTCCACGCGCACCCGGTGGCACCCGGGAGAACATGATAATTGACTTTGATTCGCGCCCGAGTGGATCCATTGTCCGCGCGTTGTTTGGTAGACCGGAGGTGTTACGGGTCGGCGTAGCATAATGTGTGAAGTGTTGTGCTTTGTAACGGTTCTGCTTTTGCCCCGAGATACGATTCTCTAACGCCCGAACTTGGTCGTCCGATAACGTGACCGATGTACTCCAGTACTTCGTGCAACTCCCCAACCACGTGCAAATGGGAGTTAAACTGTTTGCGGAATTACCGTAGCACTTTCGGTGCCACCGTTCGGTTTACCAGCCAGTCCCTTCTGCATGTACGGTTGATCCATTGATGAACATTTTCACATCACCCGTCGTACCGTTCGTTTGATCGATTAAAACCCAAACTTCGCGGAAGGATAAACGGACGAACTTTAAGGGGTATACTAAATGCGCGGCTGTAAAGAAATTTCATTAAAAGGCATCACGCAAACAGCAACCATTGTCCTTGTGTGTTTTGTCGAAAATACAGGTCGAATACAGGTAAAACCGTGTACAAAATCTGCCGCAAACACTAGAAGATCGCCGGCACATTCGGGCGCTACTAATCCGCGACGAAGTAGCTTAAATTAACACCTTTCGAGCGAAAGAGCCACGGCTCGGCGGTGCTATTTTTACACTTTGTCAAATATTAAATGCACACAAAACAAACGGTTTGAATTAGAATGCACAACCCGTCCTTGTTTTGTGCCGTTCCAGATTAGCAAACAGTGCGAGCAATTGTATTACCCTTGCTGCAAGCGTATATACGCAGCAACGGTGGTGGTTGTTGGTTGGGATATTTATACAACTCATAATTGATTTATAATCTTAGCACTGTGCTAATCTGCACGATTCGATTCTCGAACTGTTTAACCACTTTTCCAAACAAGCCATATCGAATGATCACGTTTCAGTAGCTGTTAGCTGCATCGTGAAACTAGTGCAGTGGTCGGCAGGGTGTGCCAATTTTGCCCTTTCTTTGTGGCTTATTGTTTAAAAAATTGGATATAAATCATTATGAAGGTTTACAAACTCTTCTGATGCTGCATATTGCTAAAGTTGTAGCTAAAGATAGTAAAGATAGTAAATGGTTATCTTGATAAGATTCGCCTTGTTATGTTCTTAGCACTCTCCTATCAAACTTTCTCAATATGAATTGAGAAAAAGTGTGACATAATGTAGCAAATATTTGAAAATCGTAATGAACTGATGGTTGAAAATGTCTCATTTGTTGTTGTTCATCTGCTGTTCATGCATTAATTGATGAATTTGTTCTTCGAACCTAATGTTTATTTTGATAATGTTTATTTATATTTGGGAATGATGACTTATTTAACTTTATTTTGGTAATACTTTGTGTAAATTAATGTGTACACATTTAAATCTGATTTTAATCTACATTGGTTGAATAGAAACAACAACAAAATATATAAAAATATATTTAATTTATGACGTCACAATAGTATATGATCATGGACATACGAGAAGTTTCATAATTTTCTAGCATAATGCCTTATAAATCACATTTTATTCGTTTCTATGAAAATTTTGTATTAAACGCTTATTGAATGATTTGCTCTTTCTGTACCTCTCAATTATTGTGAAATTTAATAAAGATCTTTTCATTTAAATTTCAGAAGAAAAAAACACTACAAGCCCTGCGAAAATGAACCAATGATCTTGTGGCAAATCATCATGTCAGCTTTCCGTGTGTTTTTATCGATCAACACAGTGCTCAGCAGCGATCTGCCAAATTAAAAGATGTATCAGTAAGTATTAGTAGGTTTGGCCGTGCTGTTGCATGTTTGGAATTCGACCGTGTGTTTTTTTTTATCACTGATAACATTCGATTTCCACCATTTCCGTGACCCATTTGATTCCATTTTCGATTAGCTAAACGTTCGGGCTTATGGGCAAATGATGGACGCCCAAGCTAATTAGTGTTATTACACTGTCCCATCGGAATGACGAACGATTCTTCCGTTCCGTCGGATCAAATATTTATCCTTCGCTTAATTACCATGGAGTGCCATCTTCCGTCGTCTTTGCTCTGATGGTGTCCTTAATTAAATACGCACTTTGTTTCTTTCTTGCTTTTTCGCCTGTGCCGTGGCCATTCTTTGACCGGTTTATCCTCCAGTGGAACAAGGCATTCTAGCATCAGCTGTACCGACGCCAAAAACTCCAATCTATCAGCGCTACACAACCGCCCTCCAGAATGACCCCCGGTGTTCGCAAGAGGTAACCTGTCCCGCCACTTTCATTGTTTCCAAACGACATCCATCAATCACTCACGCGTGCCAAGCGCCTTCCACATCTTGACACCGGCCAACACCATCGAGATTGGGTGATTATTAATTTCCAAACAAAGCGCCACTAACTGGCTGACCGCCCCTGCCGACACAATGCGGAAGACCGCAGGTAATGGTGGCGTTAACTGCTCATCAAGGATCCTCTCCGGGGGCCGCTCAAGACTAGGGTTGCCTTTCTTTCTTTAGCCTGCCTGTTTCTTATCGGATCAAATAATGTCTAACGAGTCACTTCCGCATGAGAGGCTCGTGTAGAGGGTGCTCGCTAACTGCAGGCGATGAGGTATTGCTTCCGGCAAAACCGTGCAAACGGTAGAGTTGGCTGGTTTTGCACAACGTCCATAATTTCCGACACCTTAGCTACGCGCTCGACACGATTGTGACTGCATTGCGTAATATTCGGTGAGCGCGTTAATCGACACACTTTACTTTCGCTTCCCAATGTACACACACACACACACACAACTGGCGGAGCAAAAGCGACACGTGTCACTAGGTAGAAAGAAAATTAGCATTACATGGGGTTTTTCCCATTTTTCCATAAAGATGTACTTGAAGTACTCCTATATCCGGAGGCTTGTTGGAAGCAAATTCCCGAGCAGAAGTTATGGTACATTAAGCTCTGACCTTACTTACTCTGGGTATTAATAACTCGTTATTTACTAAGAAGCTTAGCACATTCCATAAAAGCTGGAGAAAGAGTGGACTACAAATGGAACTTTAATATGAACTCCAGTGACCCAAACGAACACGTGGTACAGCTTCATCCAAGATACTTAATACATTCTGGCCTCATGTTTGCTATACTATTTGTAACTTAATTTGGTTTTATACCTTTTTGCTTCAAATTTATTCCGATTTAATACCATAAAATATCGTACGATTTTGTAAGTTACCAAGCGTACCCACGCTTATGAACCGCTCCAAACGGTTGAGTGGCCTGAATCCAGCATAAACCGTCCGACAGACGACTTTTCGGTGTTATTCAAGGTTTTAACTACCACCTGGCCTGGCCCATTTTGGCCACGATCGAACTTTTACTATTCCTTTCTCCCTCTAAGCCGGGGGAACGTTGGCTTTTGGCTATGAATATTTACTAGCCAATGCACGAAAGAAAGTATGACCTGAACTTTAGCAGCATTATTGCTGCATAATTACAAAGCCGTGCGCTGTTGTAGCGCTGTTTCGTTTTTCTCGTGGACAAACTTCCAAACTTTGGGACCGAATTTTCCTGCCGAGTTTCCTGTGCACAGCATGTGAACAACGGGGGTTTTCCCTCTTTTCCAACCAAAAAAAAAAAAAAAACATGAATTTTCTGTCCACCCAATCTCGATGCAGTATCACTAAAATCATGGGAATTCCTATCAGCCATTCAATTATTCTACCATCAAAATCACAAACCACATTTATTATGCACCTTTCTGCCGTGGGGAGAAGGGAACGAATCTCCAACACCTATTCATCAATCACTCATCGATACAACAACTTGCCCACCATATCAGGTATCCTTTACCTACGTTCCCTTCCACAATGCCCAACATTCGACCAAGGGG
Organism: Anopheles rivulorum; assembly: GCA_018908115.1. Taxonomy (NCBI): domain Eukaryota; kingdom Metazoa; phylum Arthropoda; class Insecta; order Diptera; family Culicidae; genus Anopheles; species Anopheles rivulorum. The sequence continues at coordinate 21,561,957 of STHB01000003.1, read as the reverse complement.
GGAATATGTGTATTAATGTCGTTTAAAAATTTACCTTCTTTCTGTGCTGCCTTCTGTCCTCCCTAATTGTTCCGTTCCCGGATGTCCTGACGGTGCTGGTGCTGTGGTGCTTGCCGTATTCTGCATAAATGGTTCACTTCACCGACTGCGACGTTGGCATGTTGGCAGGTAGCGCTAGGCAGACGCATCGGCCTGTACCGGTTCTGTGGCGATATCGGACGAGGCAACTTCTCGCGTGTCAAGCTCGCTGTTCATCAATTAACCAAAGGTGATTATTTCATTTGTAGTTTCCCCTAGCTGCGCTGATGAAGCCCCGATACGCGCGTTCCTTCCTTAGTCTTCGCCATCCTTTCGCTACTTGAAGTCGGCACACTGCTGCCTAATGAGAATCGTTAACTCCTCCCCCCTAACCGACCGCGGGTGGAAGGTGGGCACATCCAGTGGGAAAAGGATAATGAAAACGTCCCAGGAAGAATGCCGTAATTGTGATTTAACATGAAACGAACAGATTTTGAGTGCTCTTTTCACTTGTATGCTTCTTATTTCTTTACCACTATTACCAACTTCAACTGCGCCGTATTGCCGTACGGCAATGTGACGGTGGGCCGGAACGTGTCTTAATTTCCTCCACGATGGTGTCACTGCAGATAAAGTCGCTATCAAGGTAGTGGACACCAGTCGTTTAGATGCTAAGGCGCTTCGCATGTTGTCGCGCGAGGTAAGCACGCTTGAGTGTGTTTACCATCCATTTATTCTAAGGTAAGCATATATTTCCTTTCCAAAAACCCACCCCTTGAAACGGCGATTAAAAGAGCTTAGTAATGAGGCACACTTTCGTTGCCATTTTCGTTCTCGCTCGTGCGCGCAGACTGTTCGAAGTGATAGAAACATTGGGGAAGATCCATCTGATCAGCGAATGGGTGCAGGGCGGTGAACTGTACAATCGCATCACGGAGGTTGGTCCGCTCAAGGAACCGCACGCTGCACTGCTATTCCAACAACTGCTACTGGCTGTGAAGCATCTGGTAAGTGAGAACCAGTGTACGATCAAGTCCCCCAACAGCACACAATGTGCTAACTGTGATCCTCACTTCCGTTCGCCCTTTGCAGCATAGTTTAGGTTTCGTGCATCGTGATATCAAGGCGGAGAATGTGCTACTAGTGAGCGAGGAACGTATCAAGCTTGCCGATTTTGGCTTCAGTACCCAGCTGGTAAACGGACCCTGGCAGCATTTGGACACATTTTGTGGTTCGCCACCGTACGCCGCACCGGAGCTGTTCAGCGACGATCACTACATCGGTGGACCGGTCGACATCTGGGCGCTCGGCATATTGCTCTACTTCATGCTGGAGGGTTGCATGCCCTTCAAGGCACCAACAGTACCACTGTTACGGACGGCCGTGCTTAAAGGAGAATTTGTCATCTCCACAAGCCTGAGTGTGCCATGCTGTCGCGTGATTCGTAAGTAGTCTGAATGGTTTAGCAGCGTCGTGTAGTGTGTATACTAAGCTTCGTTTAATTTATTTCTTCCTTCAGAACGAATTCTGGTTCATACGCCATCCCGGCGACCCACGATCGAGCAGCTGTTGGACTGCCAGTGGTTCCGGTATGCACAGGATCATGCCGGTCGACTGGGAAGGGTGAACCACCATCATCAAACCACCGTCGGCCAAATTCGAAACCCCAACAATGTTCCTAGGCGAAGGCGAAAGAAGCTTTTCTGGTTTTTTCCTGCGCCACGCGATCGCCTTTCCTCGCCCGAGTCAACCGCATCCAGTCGTGATAACAACCTTAGTGCTGCCAACAACAATCAGCGTCACCAGCATCATCATCATCATCATCATACTCAACAGCACCATCGGCACCAACCGGTAACATCCTCCTCGACGAAGTCGTCGTCCTCACGGGACGAGCGCCTAGCCAATCCTCCGGAGATTCCCAATTTGCGTACGATCGCTTGCAGCACCAAGCGGGCCGCAAGTGTGCTGGAGGAAAACTATCTGCATCCGCTCAAGCCCGATCCAAGGGTGACGGCTGACGCGGCGGACACCACCTTTGCCACCGAGCACCATCTGCATCATTCCCATTACAGCAAGGATCTGTCCAACGATGTGTCAAATAATAATAATGATAACAATAATGCTAATGGTACGAATAACTACAATAATCAACTCACCAACGACCCGGCCGCCGGCATCAATGGGAACCGTAAGGAAAGTGGCAGCAGCCAGGAGAGAAAACCCCGCCGCTTTTCCTTTGGCCGTACACTAAAGAAGCGCATCGGTCCCATGGAGCTAGTGTCGGCGGAAAGTCTAACCGGCCCGGATAGTGTATCACGGGCCAATCGTGTGATAGATCTGCGCGAAAAACTACACCGTACGATTGACGAGGAACATGGCCGGTTTATGATGTACCCGACGACGACCGTTTCCTCCGAAGGTAATCGGCATATGCATGCGTTGGAAATGGAAACACGGCGCCTTATGAAGGCGCTTGGCATCACCGGTGACATGATCGCGCGTGCGGTAACAAATGGACCGCGCAGTGACATCGTCGGTGTGTACCGGATCATAATGCATCGTTTACAGCGGGAGCAAACGAGCGCCCGGTTAGCAACGACAAATGGGGGGGCCTACGAATTTCTCGAGTTGAAGTCAATCAATGGGACGACGCATTCCGGTTCCAGTGCTGGACGCAGCGGACCGAACAGTGGCGCAGGGCGCAACACTGCCAACAGTCGGCGACATATCGATCAGAATCGTGGAAGGATCTGTGCCATTCTTTAAAGATCTAAGAACGGGGCCAGGTGGTCAGGTCCTTGCCACTGTTTCCCGCTAATGTGATAATCCTCATGGGATTAAACGGAATCAGTTCAACTGCTACTAGTTACTAGCCAGCCTCGTTACACGTACCATTTCCAGACAGCTAGACGGGCTGAAACTGATGCTGTGGTATCGCTAGTGTTGCACTAGTAGACCACCAAAACCATTAGAGGATAAAGTCATATTTTTAGAAGAAAATAACATTGTTAACTGTTAGTTTTAGTGTACTCCTCCGGTTGCATCCGGGACCATCAACCGGTAGCTTCACCCGATCACTAGACGCAGCCAAACGGATATCGATGTCTCTCTATCCACTCACTTTCCCACCCTCCGAAACGCGGTGGGAGCATAGAACCAGCCTAAAACTTTTATAACCCCGAGTCAAACGACATTTTGCAAGTACAGAACCATTTAGTGAATGAATCGATGTTAGGCTCTGTGGAGCAGCCAACCGTGTGGACTGTGCTCTTGTGTAGCTTTAATATATTTATTTTTCATAAACAATCAAAACTCGCTACAAGTTTTAGGTAAATCAGAAAAGACATGCATCGTTCCAAAAATCCTACGCAACGATATGGCCGGTGTAGTGTGCGTATCAAGTTACTCGTTGTGTCTGTTGTTTTTATTTCTATAAACAAATGATCAAATCATACTAAACGTGTAATAACATATGCAGCATCGAAGCGGTATAAGGTCAAACCAGAAACAAATATACAATTACTGTAAACATGAATCATGGATTTCGTTTTGATTGTCCAGTCCGGTTTGTATCACACACGCATTCTCGGGGGGGTGCTCAAATGGGAGAATTAAATATTTTCCTTTGATTTACAAATGAGTTTTATCGTATTGATCGTACTGATTAGCCAATTTAAATATCCTCCCAAAACAGTATGTTTTCCCTTCATTTGATTTTATTTAGTTGGGGTTTGTATTCACCAGAAAAAAAGCCTTGGACTGCTCAGCGTCAAGTTATGTGAATATAACTGTTGATAATTACACTTTAAACCGCAAATATCAATCGTTATTTAGTCAACTATTGCAACCACTTTATTCTTTCATTGTAAAACAAACGTTTGAATGTTCAAAACGGTAGCAAAATTTTTGAAAAATGTACGAACAAAATAAGTTGACCGATTTTGTGAAATGTGCGCCCACAGTACTTTTGTTTTGCCAGTTTGACGCGAGCAAACGCTGTCATCACAACTGTCACTTCACTGTCAAGGGAAAGGGGTGCATATTTGAGCAAATAGAAAAAACAATTTGGTTAGTGGAAATTAGAGAAGTGCAACAATTTTGGTGCGTTTTTTNTGCGTATCAAGTTACTCGTTGTGTCTGTTGTTTTTATTTCTATAAACAAATGATCAAATCATACTAAACGTGTAATAACATATGCAGCATCGAAGCGGTATAAGGTCAAACCAGAAACAAATATACAATTACTGTAAACATGAATCATGGATTTCGTTTTGATTGTCCAGTCCGGTTTGTATCACACACGCATTCTCGGGGGGGTGCTCAAACGGGAGAATTAAATATTTTCCTTTGACTTACAAAGTTTTATCGTATTGATCGTATTGATTAGCCAATTTAAATATCCTCCCAAAACAGTATGTTTACCCTTCATTTGATTTTATTTAGTTGGGGTTTTTTTTTTTTTTTTTTAGTATGTCAGAACGGAACAGGCCGTATTAGACTAGTTTTACCACGTAGCAGGCTAGTCAGACCGTGCTACGGGGGGACGATCCGAATGGGATTTGAACCCGGTCCGGTCGTGTTAGGAACTGGCGCCGTTGCCAAATACTCCACCGGGCCGCCCCTAGTTGGGGTTTGTATTCACCAGAAAAAAAGCCTTGGACTGCTCAGCGTCAAGTTATGTGAATATAACTGTTGATAATTACACTTTAAACCGCAAATATCAATCGTTATTTAGTCAACTATTGCAACCACTTTATTCTTTCATTGTAAAACAAACGTTCGAATGTACAAAACGGTAGCAAAATTTTTGAAAAATGTACGAACAAAATAAGTTGACCGATTTTGTGAAATGTGCGCCCACAGTACTTTTGTTTTGCCAGTTTGACGCGAGCAAACGCTGTCATCACAACTGTCACTTCACTGTCAAGGGAAAGGGGTGCATATTTGAGCAAATAGAAAAAACAATTTGGTTAGTGGAAATTAGAGAAGTGCAACAATTTTGGTGCGTTTTTTGTAGTTTGCAAATTGTTAAAGTGTTCTGTGTCCGACAAGAACGATTGTAGTCGCTTCCGTTGAACAGAAAAAACCTCCCGTACGCTAGGAATCATCGGTGGTCATCACTGTCGTTGTTGCCTTCGCAATCATTAGTCACGTCAAAATATTTCCTTATTTTCATTTTTTTCCTTTTATCGTGCTTTACTTTCTCTGGTTCGGGTGCTTTATCGGAACTGGCCAGAGAGTATTGCGGAAAACAGATTACACGCACGTCGCCGAGAGCTCAACGGTGTGAAAATAAAAGTGAATAGATCAGTAAATTGCGTGATTGCTTCATCTTCGGCCGTATTCCTACCGTACGGAAATATCGTGACCGTAGGGTATAGCCTGAGACAGAACGCACAGAACACACACTGTCTGACCTACAAGAGCTGTACCTGTCCTCGATTTTTCTGTTGCTTGTGCCTCTGTTTACGTGTATTTAGCTAATCATCTTCCTCGTTCGAAAGAGTCTGTGATACGGAAGTGACGCATACAGTATGGTAAGTAGAGCAGACCCCACAGTAAAGGCAGGGCGGGGCGCTTTCACGAAAGTCACCCGAAACAAGTCGCGCTGATATCAATATCTTTACCGCACTTATCTGCGCTTCGGTAAATTTGTTCCATGCTCATTGGATGGCGGGGTTGTTTGTTTTTTTTGTTTGTTGCATGATCTTCGCAGACGGATCAACAAATGGATTGCGCGCTGGATCTGATGCGGCGTCTTCCTCCACAACAGATTGAGAAGAATCTTATCGATCTGATCGATCTGGCACCAGCGCTGTGTGAGGATCTGCTGACATCCGTGGATCAACCGCTAAAGATAGCGAAGGATAAGGAAACGGGCAAGGACTATCTGCTGTGTGATTACAATCGCGACGGTGACTCCTACCGTTCGCCCTGGTCGAACACGTACGACCCACCGCTAGAGGATGGTTCGATGCCATCGGAACGGCTGCGCAAGCTGGAAATCGAAGCAAACCTGGCGTTCGATCAGTACCGCGAGATGTACTACGAGGGTGGCGTATCGTCCGCCTACCTGTGGGATCTTGATCATGGATTTGCTGGGGTAATTCTGATCAAAAAAGCTGGCGAAGGCAACCAGAAGACGAAGGGCTGCTGGGATTCAATACATGTCGTGGAAGTGCAGGAAAAGAGTTCCGGCCGAACAGCGCACTACAAGCTAACGTCGACCGCGATGCTGTGGCTGCAGACTAACAGGCAGGGCTCCGGTACGATCAACCTTGGTGGAAGTCTCACCAGACAGGTAAGATGCACTACCCGATACGCACATCATACGGCGTTGTACGGCGCCCTAGTTGTGACTGTCTTTGGTGTCTTGCCGAAGCGTAGAAGTTAATTTTAAACTGAGTTCACGAGTGAACGAACCTTAAGTGTGATAGGCGCCTAACAGCAGTGAAATGATCACAACGCGTAGTGAGCAGGGATCATCGGGAAGGAGGCAAAGTGCGAGCGAGGAAAAGGGAAGGGTGAAATGTGAACGAGTTTGGCATTTTCATTTGCTGCAGCAGAATGCGCATCACCACCTGATAATGCTTCATTGTCATTGCACGCGTTCGTAGCGTTGTTTATTCATAAACCATCGGTTTACTTTCACTTTACGGTGATGCGTTCGTCAGTGCCGTAATGCGGTGTCGTTTTGGTCGGCACGAACGCGGCAACCATCCGCATGCAGTGGTGTCGAAAAAATGATTTATTAATGCCCGCTGTGTTCCGTTTGCAGATCGAACAAGATGCCCCAGTGAGCGAAACCAGCCCACATATTGCTAACATCGGGCGTATCGTTGAAGACATGGAGAATAAAATACGTAACACGCTAAACGAGATTTACTTCGGCAAAACGAAGGACATCGTTAACGGGCTGCGAAGTATTCAGTCGCTGGCCGACACTAATCAACAGGCGACGTTGAAGAAGGATCTAGCGGCGGCGCTGCTACGACGAACTGGCAAGAGTGAGAACTGAGCAGACCAATTGGTCATCTTCCGCCCTACCCCATTGCTCGACGAACTCCATCATGGTATCCGTAGCCACCAACACCAGCATCATCACCAGCACCTATCATCGTCATCGCTGTGTTCATCGAAGCATTTTCGTCATACGTATATATATATAATTTTTTTTTCGTTTGCCTATTAATTTACCAATGGCGGTGTAATGTGAAATTACGCTCTTACTAGGATAGAAAGATAAAACCAGACATTTGCACAATCCAACACAAGCAATTCGGCGCTGAGAAAGATTCAAACGATTACGGCAACGTGTAACGAACATGGTGTGGATTGGAAGGGCTAGGTTGGTTCAAGAACGGTATAAGACGGCGGTAACTAGAACAGGGCCAATTGAATGAATTCCGCATTTGCTTCGATAAAAAAAAAAAACGTACACTGGATACGAGCGTTTGTAAGGTGGAAGTGAAGTGCACGTAGGAAAACCTTTTACCGACAACTTAACGCCCTCTTTATTGCAATTAACGTAGGTTACTAATAGCTTAAATGAAAGAGTTGGCTAATGCATTCGGTGCAACACGTTCGTACAGGTTAAATTTTTCAGAGTTACAACTAGCAAACAGTAGAGCGCGGGATGCGGGTGCGGCACGTTAAACTATTCATCTTTCCACTCTATCCGTACAATCGCCAAGCGGATCCGGCAACACAATAGGACACACACACAGGAAGACTTGTTCGATCGATCGAGTGTTCCTTGTAGCTTACAATCGTTCTTTCATCGTATCCCTTTTTCGGGTGTTCCTTTTTTTCCATGCCTTATTTTTGTGCGCGTAGTAGGCGTTGTACGTTGGAAATTTTTTGTTTTTCTGTGTTTTATTATTATTTTCTGTTTGCACCCATGAAACAGACGATTGTAATACGTGTGCATGTCGCAGAGGTCGGGCTTACACGCCGACAGTCTCGAAACACTTTTCTCCCCACTCGTCATTATGTAAATCCGTTCGTATATTGTCCTCTAAGAATAGCGCGGAACAAAAACGAAACGAAAAGATGGAACGTTTCGGCGTCTTTAGCGGGAAAACAAGAAAAAGATCCATAGGCGTCACAAGTAGCGACGGGAGTACTGTGGGAAAATAATTTTTATATTTAAACGAAATGAGCAAATGTACGAAATAGAACGGTTCACACGAAAAAACCAATAAAACTAAATTCAAAACCAACAAAATCCTTTAATTCGCGTTTTCTACCGATCTAGTAGCATTTGATATCCGGTGCATTTGTTTGAAGCGACGGGGAAGACTCACGTATTTGTTGTTCCATTTTGTCATCCAGTACACTGTTTGAGAGATGGGTGCACAAACGTAAATAATGGAAATCCACTATGGGCTATGGATCCACACATACAGTCACAATTCAAACATTTGTATATTTTTTCATCGTGTAGTTTTTGTATTATTCAAATAAATGCTTTATAATCGTAACTGTACAATACCATACTTTTTTTCTTTCAAAATAAACACAATTTAAGCTATCCCGTCTCGAACAAATGTCATTCAGATAGACGTCGCCCGCCGTGCACTGATTGCTGTGTGCAGTTGTTCTACCCAGCAAAAAACGCTGTACAGACACCAAATCTGAGCTTTTTTCGCTGCTTCTCGCGATCGTTGTTTTGTTGTGCGTGTCGTGTCGTTCTATTGTGTTACTTTTTGTGTGTAAAATGTTCTCACTACGCGGGCGACCAATGCGAACCAATAGCTCACCTACGTTCATCGCAAATTGACTGCCAGCTAGGCAATTGTTGTATTCTTCTCGTACGTCGATCCGGGGTGTAAAAGCAAGTGTGTACTGCAATGCTGCAAACGTATGGTTTATTTACTATCCCATAGACGTAAGTACAAGTGTTTCCGGACTGCACGTAGGTTTCTATCTAGTGCGGAAACGCATTACGCCCATGCACGGTAAACCGGTGCAGTACTTTTTCGTCGCAAACATAGTTGTGTTTTTCCTTTTTTGGTGGAGTACGTTCAGCCAGGGCGCATCCGACAGAGTGAGCTCTCGTACGCTCTTGAGCAGTATGACATTTCATCCGTCAGTCGTACACCAAGTGGAACTCCAGATAAAAATCATCATCCGGCCTACACTTTCTCAACCATTTCACCTACATTCATCGTGTTACGGGTGCGAATCGTAACGTTCGACGTTTAGTGTAAAATGTGACCTCAGTTGCGTAAATCTAGCGCGAATCGCGACGAACGATGTAATTATCGCCTGGTTTTAAAAAACATATACCGAGTGAGTGCGTGAATGTGGTGTGATGCTTAATATCCGGACGAAATTCGATCTCATTACACCAACCCAATACCGATCTCTAGGGCTGCTTGTTGTGCAGAAAACTGTACTGTCTTCTGGCTTAAAATTCACGTAACGTAGTTAAAAACATGGAATGAAATTTGCTATTTCTGCTGATGGTGATTGCTCCACTGCACAAAAACAGCAATATGAGAGCATCCCGAAAGCTAAATGACGTTAGAAGTTGTTCCACTTTTAGTGCGATCAAAGTAGGGATGTGGCAAATATTTCTAGCTTTACCTAATACTTTTACAATCAAGAGGTAGTATGGTCATTGCTTGTTTACTCTATCTCCATGGAAACACTTTCCCCCATTAGTAATGACGCCGAAACTCGGAACCTTCATCGACGCGATCGAGCCTTTCAAAACACTTTCGGGGCGTTCGATCTTGTTGTCCACATTGCTTCTCACCATTTCAGCAATGCATTGTGTGCAAAGTACAGCGTTGACTTTCTATGGGATCGCTTTCTTTGCTATTAATTGGTGAACGATCAGTTACAACCCTATGCTCGATCGTGCCAACTTGGATATTATTTTCCAATCTAGGTTTATGATCGCTTTAATGAAATAATTTCTTGTTTATTTTTTAGGACCACCAAGAATATTCTCACTCGCAAGCGACAGTATTGAAGCGACGGAAGGAAACGATAATGCACTAAACCCGCCTCGCCTTTCGAACGGAACCAGTTGTTTAGCACCACAATGGCATCAAGCGAAAACAATAGCGATGATGGTGGTAAGTCGTGACGGTGGATGGCATGCATGAGAATGGCCCTAAACCAAACCTTTCCCCTTATCTGTAGGACACAATGTATTTTCAGGCTTTTCGAGCTCGAACGGTAGCGCCCCGGAGTACGAACATCTGATGCAGTTCGAGTACCTCAAGACCAAGTATCGCGATGTGGTATCCCAGCTGAAAACGGTTTCGAACGAAAAGCAACGCTTGGAGCACGATTTTCAGTTGTTGAAGAAGGAACTCGAAGGCAAGGGAGACTTTTTCAACAGCTACCACGAGTACAGCGGGTTGAAGCAGAAGTATGACACGCTGCGACATCGGTATGAGGAAATCACGAAAGATCCAGCGCATTGCATAAAGTTGTGCGAGGAGTTGAAAAAAGAACGAAACAAGTACAAGGAACTGCTGAAGGCAACGGAACTGGAACTCGAAACCGTGCTATCGGAGCGGGGCAGTGTGCTGAAGGAAAACCAGAAGCTCTACGATAAGAACGAAGCTCTGGAGCGGGAAGTGCAGAGCAAGCTGAAGGAAGCTGTAGCGTTGAAAGAGAAAATAGAGCTACTAAAAACGCGCCAAGAGTATCAGCAGCTTTCGAACGAGAGCAGCTGGAGCAAGGAATTGTCAGACAGCAAGGATAAATTCAGTATTGTATCGGAGAATTTGGAAACCGCCAACCAGGAGATCGAACGTTTGAAAAAGGCGCTCGACAAGGCGAAGGCCGAGATAGCGAAAGCCATCCACGACACGGAAGTGGCCAAGCAGCGGCGAGATTGGGCGATATCGGAAAGGGAAAAGATCGTACAAGAGCGTGACAGTGTGCGAAATCTGTGCGATGAAATCCGCAAGGAGCGTGACACGGCCACGTCGAAGCTGCTGGCAGCGATACGCGACAAGGACGATGCGCACAAAAAGATCGAACTGCTCACTGATCAGCTGGAGCAGGTGACACGCGACAGTATTAACAATAATGCCGGTGCAAGCGGCCAAACATCGTCCAATCTGCCGGGCGGAAATCAGTCGCAAGCGAACGGGGCGGGTTCCGGTACGCCAACAACACCGAACGCTTCGCTGGTTTCGATGAACAATAGTAACAGTCATCGCAATTCGCACTATAGCAGCTTTAGCTCGATCTACAACTTAGAATCATTGCAACAGTATGACGTGGAGATGGTCGAAATCGATACTTCCCCATTGTTGAGCAATTCTTCCGACTGGGGTCTCACGATCAGTGGCGATCTCGATCACAGCTATGGTAGCGATCATAGCAACACGAAGAATCTCTGCGGCCCGTACGTGGCTGCCGTGGAGCACGATTCAATCTTTGCCGGCAAGCTGAAACCGAACGATATCATATGCCAAATAAACAACCACGATTGTAGCACGTCCTCGCGGCGAATGATCTACCGTACGATCCGTAACAGCGTTCCGCAGTGCATCATAACGGTAAAGAGGCCAACGAAGCGTTTGTTGCCAGTGCAGATCCCGTTTACCAGCACGAATCGGAACCATGGGTTGTGCCTCGAGCTGGGGCTGTACATAGCGAAACTGGAACCGAACTCAATAGCGGCCAAGGATAGTCGACTGGCGGTGGGAGATCGCATTTTGTCGATCAACAACAAACCAATGGAAAGCATCAAGAACATCAACGATGTGCACGCGTACATTAATGATATGCGTAACAGCAGCCTAAACCTGATCGTTATCAAGGAGATGCTAGAAAGTCATCCGAGCTACGCCAGTTTCTACCAGCCACGGTTGAAACACATCCGCAACACTACCAGCTGCACACAGACAGACAATTCACTGTCTACGTTCGGCAGTCAGCACACCACCAATACGAGCAGCGTGAACACGAGTGCTAACGCGATGACGATGATGAACCATCGGCTGAGCCTGGAGTTTGACAATAACAATCACTTCCTTCCGTCGGCGATGCCATCCTCATCGTACCAACCTTCCTCCAGCACACCGAACTCCGTTGCCGCCAGTACGCCATCGTCGACGAAATCGGCCTCAAAGTTGACGGAGTTTATACAGAAAATTAAAGACAAGATGGCGATCAGCAACCACAGCAAGGAGGCAGGTGGTGCGGGCGGTAGCCAGGAGCACGATGCGATTGCAGCCCTTGATTCCGTTCTGGACAGTGATGAACAGTCGCGGGACGGGAAACGGTCCAAGCGCCGCAACAAAAACGATCCACACAGTCAGTCGGATGTGCCGCGCGGCACGTGGCCAAGGGTGAACATGACGATCCACATCAACGAGACGCATCCGGGCACGATAGTGCAGAAGAAAAAAATAAGACCCCAGCTGACCATTCCACGAGGGGGCGATCTGGACAATAACAACTACTTTGCTGCCGTAATGAACGAAGCCAACACCATTCCTACTAACTTTCAGCCGAAAAAGATCACGGGAGGGCCACTGTCTCCGCAAGGCATTGCCGGAAGTGAAGGATCGAGTGGCATAGGTGGTGGAGGTGTGGTAGGTCCCGGTGGTAGTATGGTACAATCTGGTGTAACGTCTACCGGTGGACAGGGAACGCTCCCTAACTCAAGCAAACGTAACTCAAATCCCGTCATGCCCATGGACATACAGCGTCTGCTTGCGCTCAAGTACGGAGATGCGACAGCTGCCGGCATGGTTGGTGGAACCGTAGGAAACACACCCGCAGCCGGTACGATGGGAAAATCCCACACCGGTGGTGCACCCTTTCCACGATCTTCAACGTACGACGATCGGCACCACGATGGTGGTGGGTTGAATTTAAACAAACATCGTTTCAGTTTAAACCTCTCGGCGATGAGCAAACAGCCACTGCAGCAACAACAGCAGCAGCAGCAGCAACAGCAACTAATGTTACCGCCACACCAGCAACAAAACTCGCTCGATTTCATTCCAATACCAACTTCCTCTTCGCAAAAGAGTAATCACTCGATCGATTCCGCATCGCATTCGCTGTCGAAAAGTCCGCCGGTTTATTATGCCGGCACGCCGGGAACACTTGGCATACCAACGTCAAAAACGACGGAATTTTTCATGACCTCCAAGATTACGAAATCGCTGTCCAAGTACTCGAGCGACAATGAGAGTATCGACACGGAAACGCTTTCCCTTGGCGGCGGTATGCACGGTGGTGGTGCAGCAATGAGCGGCATGTCCACGAACATGGGTCCAACTAGCAGCGGAGGCATTCAAGGAATTGTTGGTGGTGGTGGTGGTGGTGGTCCCGGAAACACTAATACCCTACCACTGTCTCACATGCGCAAGCAGCTAATGGGAAACAGTGGCACGGGAAATAGTGGCTCGTCTTCTAATCGTAGTGGCCACACGTTACATCCGGCGGCGACAGCCGGTTATGGTGCAACCATATTTCCGGGTTCGTATCCGCATCCCTTTATGCGCAACCATCACCAGCCGGGTGGAAGTAGTAGCGGCGGCGGAGGAGGTGGCGGTGCTAATGACGCTATGATGGCGTTTCAGTCGGGCAGTGGAGGAAGCGGACCTGCCGGACCGACCACAATCGGACATCACTCGCACGGTGCTTCCATGGACTATTCGTACCGCTACAGTCAGATCCAATCATCCAAGGAGGACGTCCCGATCTCCGGGTATACCGGTGGTTACGAAGGAGGAACGTTTCCTCGGAACAAAAGTCACCTAACGAGCAATAGCAACCATCATCACCATCACCACCACCATCATCATCAGGGAGGGTTTCGCATACCCTCAAACCAGAGTGTAACGAGCCGCGGCAGTGGCATCAAGATAAGCAACGGTTCTATTGATTGCAGCAGCTCTGAGCGTGCTTCCCCGATACCGACGTTCGAGGTGCAAGTGCTAAAACCGGGTCACGTACCGTCCGGCAGTGGTGTTTCCGGCTCGAACAAACGGAGCTCTCTCCAAGACTACGGACAATCCAAACCAAACGTGGGCGAACTCCGGTTGGTGCAGATCGATAAAAGCGAAATGTCGCTAGGTATAAAAATTTTCTGTCGCCGTAACGGAGGCGGTGTGTTCGTGTCGAACGTGGGTGAAAATAGTTTAGCCAGCAAGGTTGGTTTACACATCGGCGATCAGCTACTGGAGGTGTGTGGAATAAATTTGCGCAAGGCAACGTACGAGCTGGCGGCACACGTGCTCCGTCAGTGTGGCAACTCCATTACGATGCTTGTGCTCTATAATCCGGTAGTGTACAGCAATCTGACCACAAGCGAAGACAATCTTGCACGGTCCGGTTCACCGACGCCGCAAAACTCTCCGCGCTCCATGGGACGGTCGTTAATTTCGGCCGTAAATACGGCTGCCGTCAATTCGATGGCCGGCACAATGACCACTACTAAAACGTCGTCACTCGTCAAAGCACAGGAATTCAGTGATAGTCTTGAACATCAGACACAATTGCACGATGACGAGGAAGACGGTTCCGTAGCCGTCGGCAGTTCCGGTGTGCCTGGACAGAGCAACCTGTACAAGGAACAGCCCCGAGAAATTTACATCGAAACGCGTAAAACTTCCAATCTGGGTATTACGCTGGTCGGTGGCAATGCATACGGTATCTTTGTCCACGGTGTCCAGAAGGATTCGATCGCTGACCAGGCGGGACTGCTGGTGGGCGATCAGATACTGGAGTTTAACGGTACGGATATGCGTCGATCGACTGCGGAGCATGCGGCACTGGAGATAGCGAAACCGGCCGATCATGTGAAGGTGCTCGTATTGTACAACATTCAAAGTAAGTCCGNTACATCGAAACGCGTAAAACTTCCAATCTGGGTATTACGCTGGTCGGTGGCAATGCATACGGTATCTTTGTCCACGGTGTCCAGAAGGATTCGATCGCTGACCAGGCGGGACTGCTGGTGGGCGATCAGATACTGGAGTTTAACGGTACGGATATGCGTCGATCGACTGCGGAGCATGCGGCACTGGAGATAGCGAAACCGGCCGATCATGTGAAGGTGCTCGTATTGTACAACATTCAAAGTAAGTCCACACGAACTGCTCGTTTTGGTGCAACAGCAAGTAATATACCCTATTGTCCTACTTTGTTTTTGTAGAGTTCAATCAAATCAAAGATAAACCGGGCGATGCACTGTACATCCGGGTCGGGTTCGATCGTAACTGCGATCAGGGAGATTCGGAGCTATCTTTTACGAAGGACGAGGTGCTGTTCGTCGACAATACTATGTTCGGTGGAATTCCGGGCAAATGGCGTGCCTGGAAGCTTGACGAATACGGCCACAAGAGGCAATGCGGTATCATTCCCAACAAGCTGAAGTGCGTGTAATGATCGATGTAAACTCTGAACCACCAGCTATAATGTACTCTCGAACCGTTTATTTTTACAGAGTCGAGGAAGAGCTACGGCTGCTTGGCGATCCGGGTGATGTCGATACAACGGCACGGCGAGGTTCGACTTCGGCTCGAAGATCATTCTTCAAACGCATCAAACCACAACGCAGCTCGTCCCGCGATTCGAAAGAATTGGCTAGCTTCAGCAATACGCACCTGAGTCTGTATCTCGATTCGGGGTCATTAAGCGATGATGGTTTAAGCAGCTACCAACGCGTTGAGCGTTTGGAATGTAAGTGTTCGTTTATAGTTGGTAATGGTTTGGATTGTCTTATTCTTAATCTTACTTCAACGCCGCATCTTTCCTTTAGATACCTACCGACCGGTGATAATATTGGGTCCACTGTCCGAGTTTGTTATCGATAAGTTGTGCGTGGATTTCCCAGAAGATTTTGCCGTCCTGCAGGAAAGTCAGAAAAAATGCACCAAGGACGAAATGGACCTTGCGATACAAAATAACACGATCGCGGACTATAAACTACGCAGCAATGGCATATTTGAGTACACGAGCATGCAAGCCGTGCGGGACAATAAGGTAGCGTATATGAAGTAGTTGGGGGAACGTGTTTTTTTTTTTGTGTGTGTACCGAATGACCAACGTTTTGTTTGCTTTTCGCCGCACAGCAATGTCACTGCATACTGAACGTGAGCATGGCGGCAGTAGAACGATTGCAGCGCGCTCAAATATATCCGGTCGTGTTGCTGTTGCGCTTCAAATCGGCCAAGCAAATCAAGGAGATCAAAGACTCGCGCTATTCAACTGATAAAATCTCGGCCAAAGCGGCCAAGGAAATGTACGAGCATACGCTCAAAATGGAATCGGAATATCGACAGTTTATATCTGGTATGTTTCACTGCGACACATGTATTTTTTACCCCTTAAAAACGTATCTTTATCATCAATTTGTTCTTTGACAGTTGTTATTTCGGGAGTAAATATTACTCACATGTGTACACAGATAAAAGCAGCCGTGGATAGCGAGCAAAAGAAGATTCTTTGGGTGTCGATCCCGTCACCGTTGTGACCATCCGTGAGCTATCTTCGCCCCGACGAAGATGAACGATTGGCCTAATCGATACGCAACGATGCGTGCGTATCAACGATCAACAAGGTATTGTATAAAAATAAACACCACTAAGCAGCGCTGCTTAGACATTACGACCTGAAGAAAAATCAAACAACTGCTACGGGAAACAAAAACAAGTTCGTGTAAAGTACTGTGCAATATATTTACATTATGAATGAATCGTCTTGGACAGGAATTAGCGCAGCTAGTAGTATCGGTACACACCCTTCGTTGAGAGATCCCGGTTCCGAAGTTATTTATGTAATGAAACACTTCATCATCACAAGTTTTAGACATTTGTAGCACGATGTAAGCGATGTGCGTTTAAAACAAAAGTTATTTTGTTTAGGCAAAGATTTTGCTAATGATACTGTTTAACGATACTTAAGCGACACGGTGATAACGGCTCTTATAACATTTTGTCACTATTTCGGCTTGTTTAAAACAGTAACAGAAACAAAAAGAGAACAATCTTGAACAGAATCTCACAATTTCCAATTCAAATTAATACTGCAACGTACGGCAAAACTTTACGTACGTAACCTGAGTGTACGCGGATGGACGCATTTATGCTACTAGAGCATTAGTGGATGAATCATATTCAGCAGTAGAACTCAATTCCGGCATCCAGCATAGAGCAACACATGTTTCACACCTGGACCACCCACCGTTGTCGTTATGATTGTTCTTGGTATTCTTTTTTTTTTACATTTTATAGTCCGTAATTCTCTGTTGTCGTTTTATTGCGCATTGCATGTTAAAGATATGAAAGTATAAATAAGTCTTCCAAACTATCTATTGTTAGGATAGCACAATTCAAATGCATTAGAATTGATAGGTTCCCGCAAAGTGAACGCATTTATCGCTATGTAACGAATTGTTTAGAAACAAAAAAATCGATGCACAATTTTAGGCTAAACAAATCTTTCACAGTTACATTTTGAAAAAACGAACATTTTTGATCTTGTTATGATTGTACAGTCATTTAATTATTATTGTCGCTAGCAGGAAGGAAGTTTCAAACTCTATCTCTAAAAGAATAACACTTGAGTGAAACAATTGCGTTGGTCGCTTGTTTGCATTTGGTACGTCTTCCATTTATTGAAACGCGTTGAAGCGACAGTATGTTATAGGAAAAATAAGTTAAAAACATCAGTAACAAAAAGCTGAGATGATTGATGATTTATTTGATACCCTGAAACTATTAACATATGCATGAGAAAATAGCAACTGTATGTGTTCCATTCATACACACAAGCAATTATTCATATTATTTTCATACTTTTTGTGTATTTTTGTTCCGGCCGTCCGTGCCACAAGAACAGTCGACAGAACAACGGTTGTATATCTAAATACGAACGTATCGCTGTTGTTTGTACTAAGTATATCCGCAATGTAAAGGTTACTGATATGTTACTACCTCAACCATTCGATCACAAACAAGTAAGATAGTGCTTGTTGGGCACTATCGATGTAACGAATATACGCATTTGGCTGATTTATTTGTTGCCCTTTCATCACAACATCTACAATTAATACTTTGTTGCCGTTTGCTCAACGATTATTTCATTCTCCACGCAACACGTGCATTTAAAACACCCTAAAGTTATTGAAAAGTGAATGATTATTGGGATTAGCACCGTTGCGGTAGATGATTCTATTGAATAGAAATGCAATCCAATTAGTGCACCAAACAGCAGATTTCGACAAGCAATGTTTTGCAATGTCTACCAGTAGTGGGTCTTGCAAGTGTTTTTTGCATTGCGTGATAAGTTTTCATTTCATGCTCGATAAAATCTAAAAGTGTTAAGCCCGTCGCCCTTATTAAACAGTGAGTTCTATTAAAACTTACCCGAACAGGTTTGATTCTATCGAAAACGAAAGATGTTGGTTGTTTGTTTTATGTTGTGCTTATTACATATATCATCCTAATAGTTGTAGTTTATCGTTTGTTTTGTTGTTATTCGCTCTATTTTGATTCATAATCATCACTAACACACACACACGATAATCAAAGTATATATTTTGAGTGTATTCGTTTCGAGTGCAGCTACTGCAAACAAGTGGTTTAATATAATAGGTATGTAACGAAACAAAGGGGAAACAAGCAATACGCGGAGCAAAACAAAAATAACACCATGGATGGAGTTTTACTTCCAATGTTAGTAATAAATTGTTTGTCTGTTATTTTCCTACGGTGGCACGTTATTCAATCCAACATACGGAACAAAATCAATCAAATGACCTAGTATCTTTTTTAAATTTAGTATTGTATACAAAAACTGCTGATATACAATGTTCTATATATATATATATTCAATGATACGATTTAAAACATGAATAAAAATATTATTATTATATATTTTTTATTTCCTACACTGCTCTGGCCCACACTCTTACCACACTGAACCACATGAGAAAAAACAACAATTTTTCGTTCAAATATTACATTTATTATAGAATCTTAAGTGATTTAACGACACTGAACCACATGAGAAAAAAAACAACAATATTTCGTTCAAATATTACATTTATTATAGTATGTTTTCTCTTCTCTAAAACCACAGCGAGTTGTGACCGAAACTGTGCTATCCTTAACAACATCCCTAACCATCGTTAGTCCGGAAAGGAATGCAAATATCATATTAGCGAATGAAAGTACAGCAACAAGAATAACAGGAATAATAATTAATAATAAAAAAAAAAACATTACACACATTTTTATCACTAGCCTTTGGATGCGTGTGCCATTCCGCACAACAGTGCTCGTTTGCAAGCGCTTAATCAACATCGGTTTCCTTCGGCCTGTACCACTCGTCAGCCGCGTGCTCGTAGATGGCGTTCTGCAGTTCATCCTCCACCAGTTCGATCGACTCCTTGGTCAGCGAACGCGGACTGCGTGAGGTAACGCGAAAGTCCAATGGCATGTCGTAACACTTGCAGATGCAGCACGACGGAAACCGGAACCAGTCGGAAAAGATGCCACGGCACTCGTTGTGCGGATCGTAGGCTAGCAGCCGATGCAATCGATACTGCTGCTCGCAACGGCAACCCTCCCGGCAGTACATCTGCTTCAACTCGTGCGTACACTTCTCCCAGTGCACGTACTGCTCGAAGGGATACAAGTTGAGCAAAGCCAGCACTTCCCCACGGGTATTGTTGGCCCAGAATGGGGCAACCACCTCTTCCTTCACTGGGCAGGCGTTACTGAAAGGAAACGTTAAAGTGGTGAAAAATTAGACAACTAAGCAATAAGATTAAGCGCTCAGGCAAGGAAATGACTTACACTCCACGACCGTTAACGACCGGCGGTTCTTTCTGGGCCACATCTTGGAATAGCTGACCTTCGGGGTTAGTTTTTTTCACCGGCACCGTACTGCTAACCGTTCCGTCCCGATGTGGCTTAATGCTTTCGAACCTTATCTTCTGTTGCTGTGCATTGGCGCTCGTTGCTGGCACTGCATCATGCTGTACCAATGGTTCTGCGACAGTTTTGCTACTGCTCGGTGGAATATCCTCGGCAGCAATATCATCCGACACTATCGCACCGGTGTCTTGTCGATCGTTTGGATAATTGCTAATAGTGGATTCAACCTCTGCTACCTTCGAGGTGGTTTCTGTAGCAGCGCCATCCTTCCCGTCGATATCTTCTCCCTTTTTGATTCCATTGGACGAGGCGAGTTTCAACGTGGACGATATTTTGTCCACTGATTCCTCCTGAGCATCTTTGCTTCCCGTGCTGAAGGTCGTTTGCAATGATTCATTCGTTTCCAGCTTAGCCAACGATGAAAGTGCATCCATGTCGATTGTTTCAGTATCCGATGGTTGAATGGTGTGGTTGTTGGCCGATACGCCGTGTATTGTACCTGTGGCACCAACATCAACATCGATCGTTTCGGTCACTGCCGTTCTGATGGTGGTAGCTGCCTGTTGTTCGGCTTTACCAGCGACGGATGGGTTTGATTCTTGCCGGTCCAACGTAGCCTGTGTCGTCGGTAGATTCGTTTGTCCGACGGAAGCCTCGCTAGCCCGTTTCGGTGGCGGTGATTCAACGGTTGTGCTCGTGCCAGTGCTGCTTGCAGTGGTTACAGGTGCACTTTTTTCTGTGCTAGAGCTAAGGTTCGACTCCACTGCTGGAACGGTCGGTTTAGTAGTGCCCTTGGCACTACTGGTGGTGCTGCTAGGTGTCATGGTTGTCGCCACCGTTGTCTTCTGTGTGGGACGGAAATGTGGCTCATTGATTGGGATCTCATTCGCCTTATCGCGTGGATAATGGCCTGGTCCCGCATCGTAATGTAGCGACGATGGTCGCAAATACTTCATCCGCTTGCCATCCCTACCGGCAGCGCCATGTTCGGCCGGTCGTGTGTACCGTTCCGTGGCACGATCGATATCATCGATGTCGATCTCGTTGTTTTCGAACTCCTCCTTCAGCACAGAGATGTGTCGCACATCGCCATACATCCGGCGCATAAGACCCTGGTTTTCGTGCACGAACCGACGGACGGCATGCCACGGGTAGGCCGAACCGGGCAGATTGCAGTACGCCTGTACGCTCAAATCGCACGGTATGGTTTTCAACAGCTGCGACCGACCGCGCCGGGATGCTCGCGTCGGATCGCATGATGATGCTGAATCGTATCCGTAGCTCTCCGCTATCGATACCAGCGGCAGCAGCAGCAGCAACAGCACGGTCGAAAAGATGCACCAGGCAAGCAAACCACGTGTTTGCCACTGAAACGAGAAATCAGAAAAGCGACAACGACATAATTTATTTGCTGCTGTTTGAAATGCGTTGTGTGCATTAATTTAATCATTAATTAATCTTTAATCCAAGCACGGGCCCATCTTTTTCAGCCCCCATTGCTCATATGGTGGTCTTGTTATCATTATGCCTCTCCCCTCCCCCCCCCCTCCCCCTACTGCCTCGTTTGCCTTTTTGTTTGCATAGTTTGGCCACTTTCACCTCGCCGGTTTTAGTAAGCCCGATCCGTGTCGTCGATCACGTGATCAAAGGCACATTTTTTATTTCTTTCTCGTTCGGTGAGGCGAGGCGTGCGTGACATACGGTGCGAAACCGTGTTCGTGGTGCTGCTATCTGATAGAAAAATAGTCACACACACACACATAAACATACACATACATTGTTTAGGTACTTTTACTTTTCTGACCATTTGCTCGTTTCTGCGGGTGTCGCACGTATCGCACTGCCCGAAGGTGTTAATGTCACTGTGGTTTTGGTGCGTTTTGTGTTTGGATGGTCGCCGCGAAAACACTAGAGCGAGGAAAAGTGAAAGGTTAAGCTGAGTCAGACATTCTCAGTTTCGATGGAACCGTCCATCCGTCCATGTTTTTTTTTCTCTCTCTCGGAAAGGAACGAGCTATCACTATTTGCATTTAGTGGCTAGTTATGCCATTTTTGGGAGGGAAAGATCTTCGTCGATCGTGCCATGTGGTATGTGTTAATTCAAAATATTGCTTACGGTGTGACGTCCACATGTAAACGATGGTGTCGGTACATTTTTTGCGTAACATATTTACGAAGTTAGTCAACATTTCCAAAAGAAAAACATAATAAACTATTAGGTCAGCAGCTAAGCAACGTTGGTTTTCTTCTTTTGGGAAACAATATTTATGGTAAAAGCGTGTAGAAATGTCTCTCTTCTAGTTTAATAAAAAAAAGATTGTCCATATGTGATTTCGTTCACTTTATAACGTTTATTTTAACATTGCCGATAACGATCGTACGACGAAAAAAACAAAAAAAAAACACATTCAAAAGCGATGAACTGGTTGGACATGATAAATTACTACGAGTTATTAAAAACGTAGGCGGCTATCACTAGAGCATTTATTTTTCAAACAATTTATTTTTCAAACAATTTGAAAAAGAAATCCAGTAAAATGAGGACTGGAAAAAGTTTTGGATTTGATCATTTTTTTTTAAATAACAAATTTATTTTTCCACATAAAAAATTGGGATTTTGCAACAAAATTGCCAAAAAGTGATAAATAACGATATAGACAACATTCTAAGAGTCACATTATTTAAAAAAAAACATCTTAATTATAGTAAACAGTCCAGCAATCAAAAACGATCGATTTTTCCAAAAAAGGAACATTGCCTAGTTTTCCACCGAATGAAAATAAGACAACAACAAAAAACAACACATTTCCTAGAAATTTGTGGATGCTTTAATGCTTGTATGTGCACCACAAAACGTTGAAAAGAGGTGATAAATATTACCATACCTAATTACGCACACGCAAGTCTCGCAAGGCAATGTTCTACTTTCGCACAATTATGTAAATGCGTGTCATGCACCACCCATAGTCCCGCAGTGAGTTCCGTTCTAAATTATGCATTCTAAGCAAACGAATGGAGCAGCCAGTGCTCCATATAGTGTGCCATCTGTTGCGGACGGCGGACTGGATTAAGGTCATGTTTTTATTGCTTCGTGGTAAAGATACAACAAAAAAAAAACCCCCCCCACACGGATCAGTAAGATGCACCTTGGCTTCGTTGATCATTAATATGCGTGGCACGTGGGACTTTTTGTAGCTCATATTCCTTCCTTCCCTGTTTGTGGTGGCAACCGATCAACGTGCAACATTCGGAGAAAGGAAGTAATCGGCTACCTTTTCAACGATATTTTCCACACGTACTTCATGCACCAGATGCATGATTCTGGGCAGTAACAACAGTACGGAAAGCAAATAAACCGCCTGTTGAACAATGGCAAACAACCACACACCTTTGCGTATGCACAACGCATCGCATGCCTTTTCTTTAATTAATTGTACATCGCACGTTTGGTGGCTGATTTGGTGGCCGATACCGTGCGGTTTGCGCACTACATGCGTGTACAAAATATTTATATTTATATATATATATATATGTGTATGCGCAAAAACTTTCACAACAACATCAGACGTGTGTCTGCCGCGAGCAGGCCTCCCGTGGAGCTTTTTTTGCTGCGCGCTCTCGTGCACGAGATTGGCCGTGCACTTTCACGACATTCACGAATCGGAAACTGAGCACGATGGCGTCCTGATGACCTTGTGCAAATGCGCTTTCACATCCTCACGAGCCCGCACCGGTCGGATCGTGCGAGATCATTGGTTTTCGGACCTGGTACACGGATTGATGAGAACACACGGACACGGGATGGTTGACCGCGTTGAAAGCGAAAGTCGCTTTTTTCCCCCCCACAATGTTTCGCCCAACGCCCATCTCTAATCGAACATGAAACGAGAGTAAAAGTAGAAATCGAATCTGACGGCGACGAAATGGAAAATCATAAACGACATCTCGCGCCCGCCCCGGATGGTGCAGATAATGCCACCGCAGCAACCGAGCGGAGCGGAAGGTCAATAAAACCTGAATAAAAACCGATCCAGCCAGCCACCGCCGAAAGGCACCGTAACCGTCAACCCTCCTGTTTTGTCTCCTGCCCTGCACTGCATTATGCGGCCAATGGCCTCCCGAGAACATGCACCACTGGTGGCACATTGTTTACTTACATTCTTGTGTCTCTGTGTGTGTGTGTTTTTTTTGTGTGTCCGCCAAGATTTTTGGACAACATAACTGTTTTTCAATGGAGCAACCCCGAAACCCGACGGGTAAACCGGTTTTAAAGCTTCCGTCTTGAAATAGACAAGACGCTGCCCCGAATGGTTTCTCGCACCCGGAACAACGGTGCACGATAAGGGTGCAGAATGAACGAAAGGAGCCTGCAAAGCGCTGCAGGTTAATAAAGCAAGCAATAAAACACAGCATAAAAATCACTTTCTCTTGCTCCGATTGTTCAGGGCTTTTGTTTGGGGAAAGGTGCTACGCTATGCGAGATCCTTGGATGTGATGTGGTGGTATAAATGCAATGATGCAGTTATCGATCGTTTCAGTTAGAATTGCATTGCACAAACGCAATTGGTTTAAACTGATTTATTTACGATCATTTCACCGGTGCGATGTATGGTTTGGCGCTTCAAAAGAGTTCAACGCGCGAACTAAAAATCAGGCCACGAACCTTTTTTTTTAATTTGCAAGTCTCTTCAACAAACTTATGTAGAGCCGAAGACACGATGCAAAGGATCGTTAGGGGTTGAATTTTAGATACAAACCAAATGAAAGATACGATAGCAAATCTGTCTTAATTATCACTTTTATCATGAAACTAATTGTAACTAATTTAAATTAAAACATAAGCCAGTGACAGAGTGCTACCACCTTAAGCTATTTGTAGAACGTCAATCGATGCTAATTTTCGAGAACTTAACAATGGTAATATAAATTAACCATCACTACAATATAACCATAGTTACTATGCCCTGAATTTAGTATTTAAAAGGTATGAAATTGTCAATAAACATGAAAAATAATACGATGAAAAATAATACATGTCTAAGCTCCAACAGCAAGTCATACTTACACTAGGTACACGATCGCAATGCACCGCCATCGTTTGACTGTCCGATCTATGCTGTGCTATGTTGAATGATGGTACTAAATGTAGTTTTTGGTGCTGTAAACGGTTCACTTGTGTAATGTGTATGTGCCCGGTTTATAGTCACCACACACTAACACACTTCCTGCTACTTGGGTGATCGTTCGCTAGTGTTTCTCGAGTAACGCCACGGTTCCGTACGTACGATCAAGCTTGTCGCAGCCCGAGTTGCATCTGCGGTCCCGTTCGATTCCAGTTTCAACTCAGTGAGCAACCAAACAAACCGGCCAGAATTGTCCCATGTGTTGCTCTTCTACCCTGCGCTTTACCCCTGGTGGTGGCAGATAATCTTCCGGAATGCTTCCAACACGTACGAGACGGGCAGCCTCGTTTTTTTTTCTTCTTCTTTTCGCTCCTTGCCTTTTCTAGCAGTCGCTCGTATGTGAGACACTTTTCGACGACAGCCGGGTACGACACTTGCTGAATCCGGCTACCGTTTTTCGTCGCCTTAAATGGCCACAATTAGTGTAATTATTCATTAACACTTACTGTACGCGCTCGAAATGGAAGGAAAATTCGCCCCACCACACGCACCACTTTTCACACTCATCCGGCCAGCAGCCGTAGTTTCCACCGGTAGCAGTAACACGGCACACCGTTGCCACCCATGGTGGCGGATCGTTGATACGACTAGCCGAACAAGGGATACGATCGAACTTATTTAATCATCAGCGAGGGCAAACGCTTAAAACAAATATAACAGCACAGCACAACCACAAACGAGCCACTTGCTCAACTTTCTCCTTTTCCTTTCTTTTGCTTTCTACCGCACAGGGCAGGTGAGTTTTACGGGATTTGTGGAAACGGTTTCTAGCGTTTAAGTAAACCTGCACATGGCTGTTACGATATGATACAGTTTACCAAGATGCACATTTAAACTTTACACACTGCGCGGAAAGGTTGCGTGTATGCTAATTTCAAACACACTTGTGTACGATCACTTGAAACATAAATAGCTAAACTTTCCGAATTGATTCGTGCGATGAACGAACTACTTAAAGTTGTTCATGCAGACTGTCGGCATATACGTTACGACAAGCACACCTGTTCAATAACAGTTCAATAGGTTGTTTAGTAACGAACCATTCGAAACTGCAACGGAACACCGACGAAAGTCTTTCACCTTGCAGCTCGAACGGTTGCTTCGATCGGACTGGTCTAGCGTAGATCGACACCGTCCGGGAAACCGTCGTCGACGTCGTCGACGGTTCGTAATAAAATCCGTCACACAGTTCCTCTCACGAATACAGCCCCCAGCGTTGAACCTCCCCAGTCTCCGAGCCGGGCAAGGTGCATACCCATTTGCCACCTTCCCATACGATCTCGCCGACAAGACGAACGAACGGAACGAGAGAGAAAGCAGAGCAAACATACACACACACACACGTGTCCATACACACACACAACCGTATGGGTTTGGTTTAAACCGAACTTGCCAAGACGGGAACCGGAACACTAGTGTCAGACCGAACTGACAGCTGGTGCGAACATGCATGATCGCGATCGCGCGAAGCTTTCTTTTTAGTAGGTCAGTAGTATTCCGAAACACACACGCGGCGGCGGCTCGATTGTGCGCTCTCTTACTCTCCCTCTCTCTAGCTCTTTGCTGCGCCAATCTGTTTGGCGCGGGTACGGTGGAGAGCTTTTTCTCATCTTGCAAAAAACATCATAAAAGATCCGATCTCTGTCGAATCTTCATACGAAGGTACATTGCGCAGAGAAAGTAGCGGTGTGGTTGTGTTTGATGCGTTTGAATGCCACACACGCACACACATTTCGTTATTTTATTATGTACGCGAATTTAATATGATCTTTACCCCAGCAATACATTTTTGGGTGAGCGCAAATGAGCCCAAAACATGCTTCATTATGCACTACTATGAATACCTACCGAACCGCAAAGGTTTAGTGAAACTTCTTGCCTGTTACATAATTCCAAAATTGTTGCTATTGAAGTCAACGGAAAAGTTTTTACCTTTTGTAATAAATTATGCTTTTATGCTTTCACCGCAGCTTAAAGCTTCAACGTTTGGTATGCTTTTTTTTTCGTGTCCAACAGAGGGCGCTAGTGTGCGAAGCTTTAACATGCTTCGCGTGCTTACATGAATTCGTTATAAATCTGTTCCAAATGCACATTGTTTATTTTAATGTTCAGATCATTCTCTGTCGGCCTATCATTTTTGCGAACCATTAGAAATATATTTTTTGTATCTTTTTCAATGCAAAAAAAGGATCACAAACGATCTTCTTTTGATATTCCCAGTATCAAAGCATTTCGTTCATGTTTGGTCAAAAACATGTTCATGTTTGGTCGTTCCTGTTCTAATTGCTGCAGGACGCGTTCCCTTCATTTATTAGCGGTGTGCGCTGATGTACTTTGTTGGTGGCAAGCATCGAGCGCTCATATTGATAACGCCACCGACCATAATACCGACAAATGGAAAGTATCAATTATTGTTTGGCTTTATCGGCTACAAACAGCAACAGCTGCGTTTGGCGCGAAACAGTCTCACGAGGCGTGCTTCGCGCAGATGAGCAGATTTGCTGCGATCTTTGAGAGATTACGAAAGCATAACATCTTTTCCATAAATCACACGACAACGCTGTGCGGAGTGATGCCCATAGAGCGCCACCTACCAGTTTCGGCTTGCAAGCCGTACAGTAGACGCTAGCGTTAAAAGACAACGCCAGCCTTAATCAATCAAAACGGTGCAATTCATTGATGGAGAGCAGATCACATGTTAACGCAGCAGCGTACCATGAATCGTTCTTTACCAAACATTTGCGAGCAATGAGGCTTGGCGTAGTTTGGATTGATTAGCTCAACGTCATTATTCCGCTTGGCTCGTGTAATATATGCTGGTGAAGATCGAATACTGTTCACATCGAGCGAGCCTACCTTTTCATACTTTACTGGTACGCTGGTTTCCCTACACCAAACCACGCGTAACAACGTAGAAGCGAGAGAAATGCTTAGAAAAGGCACACTTCACCCCTACACGAGCTGCGAACCCGATGCTATAAACTCACAACTCAAATCCGGCGTCCACCGCGTGCTTCGAGCGTAGCTTTGGTAGCTTTATCTCTCATGACGGCAAGGCAAATTTTTCATACATCCTACTCATGCATCCCTCCTTCGAGTAAAAAGAAATTAATGATTTCGCGCAAAACCACCCAAATGGGGTCTCATTTAATCGGAATTAGGACCTTTTCGCACAAAAGTCTCATATTGCGGAGCTGCATCGCTTCTAGCAGGACGAAAAGGCGATCCAAAAATGCCCCCACGCCAATGGAAAGCCCGTCGGCTGTGCGGCGTGCTGTCATTGCTTGTCGCGCTCTCTGTCATTCGCAGCATCACAGTCGAATTTTAACGGTCAGTGCGTAAGCATCGGTGGTTCCGAGTCTCCACGAGTAGAAAAACAGCCCGTGCTTGCTCTACAGCCACAAGCGGAAAAGAGACCTCCGTACCACAGTGCCGGAAGACTAGCTTGAGCAACAGCGGCCAGAGTAGGACGGCTATAGCCAGGAACGCACATAATTCCGCGTGCAGCCAACGGACTCCTTGACAGCGGACTCCTTGTCAGTTTGCAAGCGCCAGTGAACCCGATCACACATCGTGAGGAAGCCGTCGACAGTAGCGCAGACCGGTCGGAAGTCAGAGAAAAGCCTAAAGTGGTTCTGTCCCCAACGAAAAAAAAAAGAAAAAAAATCCAACCCATATACCGCTACCCCGCAACCAAAAGTAAAGCAAAAATGAGTTCTGCAGACAAAAACAGTGAAGTTGAGGTGGAGAATGTTGCCGCTGCGGAGGAAAAGGCAGAAACCAAGGAGGTGAAAGGAGTCAAGCGGCCCGCCGACGTGAGTACTACCATCACACACCCCCATCACCCTTCGTACCCGTTCCCACTGTACACTTCCCGTTCCACTTGTACTGCTGCATAAATCGAATCGACCCGCGCGACCACACGCGCTCCATTCTTCATTATCCGTGATTTAGTGCGAATTCAACTGAAGCTCTTCCGTGTGCGCTTACAGTAGTTCACCACCTTTCTCGTACGTACGCACGGGGTGTCCGGTCAACGCTTGGAAATATTTTCAACACCATGTGTATGCGATTGTGTGTGTGTGTGCGTGTGCGTCCGTGTGTGTGTGTGTATGTGTGTGTGTGTGAGAGAGTGTGCGCGTGTGTCTGTACGTGTGCACGCGCGCACACTGTACAATGCGTGGTATGTGTGAATGAGGAGGGGGCTTTGGGGTAACAGCGTACATCCCCCTCCCTCTCCACCTTCCCCCGCCACGCTAGTTGCTTGCGTACGGTGTGTACACCTCTCAAAAAAAAAAACCATTTGTAAGCACGCGATGATCAGCCCTTGATAAAGAGTGGCGCAGATGGAAGAAAGCAAGGCGCAAGCCACATACACAACGCGCTCTTCTTGTGGATGCTTGTAATTTGTAAGCGTCGATCGATTCATGCCTCGGGAATTGGAAATGGAATTTGACCGGGGTATTATGGAAAAAAAAAACAAACTGATGCAGGCCATGAGAAGAACGCAAATGTTATAGCGTCCTCCCTTGTTCGTAAAATGTGTTTCAACATTTTTCATATAAAAGCGCGCGCCCCTCCGTTGCGTGATGCGTTGTTCTTGCATTATTGGGATTGAAGATGTTGGAACAATGTTGGCGATTTTTTCAAATACTCAAATTAGGAAAACCAATTCTAAAGGTGTGAGAACAATATGCAGCATTAATGCATGTCAGCCGAGAGGGTGTTGCATAGATGTACCGGCCGGCATTTTACACACGACACACACGCACACAAACGCATACACGCGCGCGCGCTTACCTACGGGGTAGAATGACGTACGCCTCACACAAACATGCATGCGTCCGTGTGTACAAACGTGCCGCGTACACCACGTACACAGTGCACATAAAAAATCCATGTCAAGCGTAGATCCCAATCGTAGTAGTCTCCTTCATTGGCTATGGCGCCTTTTACACAGCACATAGTAAGCGCGCGCGCGTTTGTGTGTGTATGTGTATGTGTAGACATGAAATAATGGAAATGTTTGATTATTTCATTCTATTTTGCATCATGGTAGCATTGAATGTGCGATATGCGATGGGCAAATAATGGAAACGTGCAGTGTTGCAATAATCTTTGAACGGCACGAAGCGCAAGCATTAATAATTAAATGTCATCGTATAATATAGAGCGAGAGAAGCAGAGAGAGAGAGAGAGAGTGCGTGTGTGTGTGTGTATGTTCGGGAAACATACTTGCACTTGGAATAAAAGGTTTTGCCACTAAAACGTGGTTCTGGCGACTCTCAAGCGGAGAGAAATATAGTGAATTTGAAATAATCTATTTTTGACACGATGAACCAGTAGAAGTAGTCTCGCCCCCGTGGTCTCTGTCGCTGAGCGTCAGGGAAGCAAGCGCGGTGTCTCAGGAATTGTTGTTTGGATCGGTCATTTATTGTACATCCGACAATATGACTAATTTTGATTAACCTAGTTTTTTTTTTTGTTCAACCCTTACCCGCCGAGAAAAGTGGACCGAATTTGTAACACGGCTTCGTCGCGTACAGGTGCACAGAAATGGAAATGACCTTGCAAAAGATGGATGGCAAGGTGTGTGCTGTCTCTGTGCTAGGTGTTGTAGAACGCGCGCAAACATGGCTACCAGATATACGCCGGCATTTCTGACACACGCACGCACGCATACACACACACACATACACACATGTCACCGACAATGGTCTCTGGGAAGTGCGGCCCGGGAAGTGTGTAGGAACAAGCAGTATTAAAATGATGGAAATATAGTAGCTTCTATTTTCATGCTCCCAATTTTAATCCAACAAATGGCCAGTGTGAGGAGCGCAATTTTAGAAAGGAAAGATCTTAGAATCTTGTGGTATAGAATTAGTAAAAAAGTAGTTAGTACCGCCTTCTCTATCTTCTTTCGCTTGCTTTTGCCCCCGCAATGTGAAAGGGTCTCTCGCTCTACAAGATGATGCCGTCGCCTTTTAGCGTTATATACTCATCATGCTCGATCGAAAAAGCCGCTTCCATGAAAGCGAACAGAGCAGATGACGATGCCAATGATGATGATGATGATGATGATGGTTACGCTTAGCGAGCCCGGCAACGGCGTCGCCTTTTGAGAGCGTAACTGTTATGTACGTGCGCCGCGGCGTATGCGTACGCTGGTGCGAGATATCGTTGATGGGTTTCACCAACACAGCGACACCATCAGACGCCGGTTGGTAGCAAAAGCCAGCATAAGCAAACGCGTGGAGCGTTCAGCAGCCGCTTATCTCACCTATACAACCGCGTTCGTTCAAGCTCCCAACGGTTCCCTCTTGGTGTGTACGGGCTTTTTTTTTTCTACATTCCGCTTGGTTATGATTTCTTCAAAATCCCATAACGAGTCAATTCGATATTGCACCTGTCTCTTCGCTTTTCGGAAACAGCGTAAAAATGTATAGTTAAACGAAAACATTCGTATTTGCGTTCATTGATTATTTGGGACAAAGAATTAATTAATGAAAATGGTAGTAATGTTACTGTTATTTGCAGTAGAAAAAAAATCCGAAGCCATTCAATGAAATAACGAGCGTAGCGTGCCATGTATTTTCCATTCACCGGGAAAGGCGTTAATTAGTATTGGTGTTGTACGATCGTTCGGCAACACCACTACACACGCAGCTGCTACTTTAAAGCATTTATACCCTATTAGCGTAGTGTGCGTGTGTTAGTGGAAAGGTAAACAAACTTTTTCTCGCGCGGTAACGCGTCCTACACGCACGCACACACACACACGCGCGCTCGCATTCAGTCTTATTCGACACACAAGCAGATTGAAGGAGAATGACCGGTTTATTCAGAGGAGCGAAAAACAAAAAAAAAAATAGGAATGAAGGAGAAAAGGTGCAAAAGAGAAGATGCACGATTGTGTCAAAGCTTTGGCCCATTTGGTTACTTCGCGCACCTCATAGTAATTCCCCTATGGGAATGGGATGTGATCTGCGTTTGTATGCGTGACTGTAAGGGGTAGAAAAATATTATAGATTCCTTCTCGAACGGTTTTTCCATTCTCAATTTTCCGCAACCCAGGTGTGTGTGTGTATTTCATATATCCATCGTCCTCCCTATTGGTGTAAAGGCGGCTCCTGGATATAAGCTTGTTAAATGATGTGAAAAACATAGGGGATTATTCTGCATTTTCATGCACGAATTGATGTTATGAATGTTGAAAGAAGTTTTTCTAAACGTCTAAATAGTAGTGGAGCAATTATTGCCTTCTACCTCGGATCATAATTTTTAGAAGTTCTAGTTTGCAGAAAAAAAAGAGCGAGTTTGCGCGTGGGTGCTGCTTGCCTGCCTGCCTTATGTGGGTAAGGATGATAATAGCTGGGAAGATTTGTATCCCCTCCTTCCCTTCCTATAGTTCTTCCATCCATTTGACAGTGGTGCCCTCTAGTAGTCCTTTCTTGCCCTTGGGATAACCGCTAAAGCACATCGATATGAATTTTAGTACACAGGAATAGATGATAAGATTGGCCGGCATAAAATAAAAGTGGACGGGAAGAAAAATGCTAATCAAATTTTGAACGGCACTAAATTATTGTTGCAATTCAAACGAGAGAGAGAGAGCTATTACCGACATTTTACTTTATTCTTCTCCCTTTGCTCCCATTTACTCTTTCTGCTATATAGGAGAAAACCGCCGAAACGAAAAAAGTAAAGAAGGACGAAAACGGTGCCGGCGAGGAAGAGGAGGAAGTGGAAGAAGAAGGAGAGGAACTGGAGGGCGAGGATGAGGAATACGACCTTCCATACGGTGATGAGGAAGACATTGAAGCGGAAGGTAAGTTACATGATCGTAAATCTATATTCTATGGAAGTGCTTTTCAGTCGGTGGTGGCCAAAGTAATGTTTCGTAGTAGCAACAAGACGACAAAAGGACAAACCCATGTAATCAATTATGTATTCGCTAAGCTTAATTCGATCCAACGCACACTGGAATTTTCTTCGCCAATATTTCGCGCCAAATATTGCCTTTACACACTCACACAACAAATTGTACCGTGTCCTAGCGTACGATCACAGTGTGAAAGCTTTTGTGAGTATGTAAAGGGCGATATAAAGCGTCGCCTACTTTGTTGAAGCATGTTGTTTACTACAAACAGTATTTCCCTTCGAACTACTGTGTGGTGAATATGTGGAACGTTGAAAAAGCTACCACCACATGTAGAACACAATAGAACGTCGAACCTAACTCTCCACTGTTGTGCGTTGTTTTCACACAATTTCTTTTCTTCTTTTTTCTTTTTCTTTTTTTTTGCAATACGTTTGCAAAAATCTACAGATGAGGAAGAGGAAGTGGTAGATGATGTCGATGGAGAGGATGATGATGAGGACGCGTAATGAATGAAAGTGCATATGTGAGAGTGAGACTAACAAAAAACAAAAAAAAAACAAAATAACTCTAGTAATAGGTGATTTATTATTTTGAATTTGCGTTAGTGGAGCTGCAGGGAAGAAGTATATGCATCGATGAAAACGATTGTAAAGTTTGTTTGTGTATATATTTTATAAAAAATGAAGCAGAGGAAAACCTACAAAAAACGCGAACTCACATACACACACAGGACGACACTGACAGATGGATAGCGAGAGAGAAAGAGAGAGAGCGCGCGAACGGGGGAACCGTAACTAAAGCAAAGGCGGCGGCAAATAGACAGTTGAGAGCGTAAGAAATAAAACAGATACAAAACCACAGTAGGCGAAACTGCTGCCGCACACACCAGAGGAAGAAGTCTTCAACTCCCACATCTACTTACCTTTCCTGTGGTTGTTCACGCAGAATAACCCGTGAGAAGAGAAAAACGCATTAAAAAATCATCAACCACTCACTCACAAATCAATAGAGTCAGATCGTAAATCTCGTTTGTGCGGAAAAATGCATATGCAAAGTACGCGCACACATACGCGAATTCCGGAAAATCCTCGACCAATCATCACCACCACGGTTCCGTATTTTGTTGCTACACTCAGCTCCGGAAAAGGATCCCAAGCGTTGCGTATGGGTAAAAATCGCAACGAGCATGGCAGCCGGCTACTACGATGAGGAGAGAGATAGTGTATGCTCTTTCGCAGCAGACACACGCACACACACCGTCAGCGTCAGTCACAGGCGCTCCACAAGTATATGGCAGTGTGTGGTGTGGTATAACAACTACGAGGATACAAAAGGAAGCGATGAAAGCGTGAAAGAGAGAGATTGAGAGAGCAAGAGCATCTTTAGATTTTCACGGTTCGCAGGAGTTTGTAGTCTAAGCAACCCAAGCAACCTACCCACAAATCGCGCGCAGGTCACATGCACCCAACCGAGAAGGTCACTTCGGCTCATCCCTCTCACAAAACGTAATGGAGTGAGTGGAGCGCACGCTGGTGTTTCATCAAATGATGGTGTGTTTTTCGTTTGGGTTTGTGTATAGAGTCGCGAAAAGGCCCTCATACCGGTGCATGCGGAAAGCGCATAAAACAAGCCAGACAGGTTACAGAGCAGAGAGAGATAAAGAGAGAGAGAGAGAGAGAGAGAGCGAGCGAGAAGGAGCGTAAGCGCGAGGGCAGGAGAAGAGGAAGGGGTACAACATTAGTCATTAAAGAAATGGGTCAAAACAATACATTTAACATTGCATAGGAGTTATTGCAAGTAAAGCGGCGCTTGCCACACCGCCGTCGTTGTGTGGTGTGTGGAAAAAGCGTGCGCCGTAGTAAGGAAGCTGTGTACAGTGGTCAGACAAAGCATAAAACACAACAGCATTATTATTATGAGATATATCTATATATATCCACACAAACACTGAAAAGCAACAAGCAAGCAAACAAACAAACAAACAAACAAACAAAAAAAGTAAGCAAGTGAGTTTTTGAAGGTGTGCTGCAGATCGCGTGTGCGACTTGTGATGGATCTCATCTCAATTTAGATTCGTGTATCGGAACAATTCGTGCAAGGGCTAGAGGAGAGCGAGAGAGAGAGAGAGAGAAAGAGAGAGAGGTGTGAGTGTCGCGGAATCCTACCGGAACCGCGCATCACCATCACCACTTACCCTACCACAAACTCCATTTCTCACAAGTGTCTAACCCCCTGCACACGCATCCTAAGAAGAAAAAAAGGTACCGGTGACTATAAATTCGACTGTACGGCGCAGAAGAAGAAGAGTTAATGATAATAAAACACTGACTCAGACTGATCCAGAACCTAGACATATAGGCAAACGCGTGTACGAAAGGACAGAAACATACCAACGGACGGACGGACGGACGGACGGATGGATGGACGGACGGGACATGTGGACAATCAGACGATAATGGAGCGAGGTGTAACCCCCGACGTTATAATTGCAAATAGAGAAAGTAAATAGAAGGAAAGGTAGTAGTTCTATGCATGCGAAAACCATGTAAACACAATAAACCGGAAACAAAGGATCGCATTAAGCAAAACAGTTATTAACCGGAAAGGAAGGCAAAGGAGAGAAGGAAGAGAGGGGATAGCAGAGTGGACGTTAGCCAGAGAAAGATGGAGATCACTTAAATGTGAGCGCAGAAACACGTGCACTAAGCTGCACGTTTTCTTCAAGGAGAAGCTGGATTGTTTTTCTTTTCGGTTATTTTAGGTTTTTAAACATTGGGTGTTTGTTTTGCGCTCTCCAAATGATACTAGCAGAAGACAGTAAACCAAGAGAGGAAGAGAGAGAGAGAGAGAGAGAGATAGAGAGAAAACGTTTCCTTCCTTTTCCAAACAAACATTAGAAAACAAAAATGTAATTTTCCAATGATAAAGTACGATGTTGTGCAGCAGCAGCGTCAAACGATGTGTTGTTGGGGATGATATAAAAGATATCTCCCTGCTTCCTTTGGGGTCACATGCGCGCGCGACACAATACAACACACTCCGGAAGCAAAAACAAAACAAAAACACACAAAAGGATTATACCCCTCCAGAAACTATCTTTTAATTAAATGTTTTCGGACAGAAAATACTATGATTATGGTGTACGTTTAAGGTCGTTCGTGGCGAAATTCGTCATGAGAGATGCGAAAAATAAAGAAAAACAAAAAACACTGACACACACATGATAAAATATGATAAATGGTTTTCAATGTGCATGAGAGAGAGAGAGAGAGAGAGCGAGCGAGCGAGAGCAGAAGGAACACTATGGGATTAAGTAGAACGTTAGCTGGGAAGAATATTAACGCGCGCACACACACACACATACACGCTGCATTATGCAACATTGGGGCAGGGTGGAAGGATAGTTATTTTCACAGACCACTTGGATCGACTTCCGGTTTTCCACTGTATTGTCGCTTTGGAAACGGATGTTGATTATTACAAGCAAGCATTAATAATGTGTAATCGACGAATAATATAGATGCATGCATTTTTTATCTATCTATTTCTAATGTACACAAACACATCTGCAACAAACTGAATACTTACAGCGTAGAAAAACACGCGTGTAAGTTTATTTCGATTCGGTTTGAATGCTTCAAGGCATAATCGATAAAGGGCACATCGTAACACAACATTTGGTGCTGTGTTCAAATCTTGACTGAACCGAGCCCTGCTGCTCTATCTCCACGTGCAAAATCGTGATGCTTTCCCTGCTTGGGCAGGTTTGATAGTGTGTTGGATAAAGCGAGATAGATAGCATGACGATATTTTGCTCGTTGGAATGTGCAAATCAATAACGGTTACATACAACCATCCAGGAGTGGCAAACCAAACGGTTGCCCTTTCAGTTTACGGGAAGGCAAACCTCTGAAGCACAGCTCCCAAGGGTAATTTTGTTAATAAACATGGAGTGATTAGTGTTTATTAGAATTATAATTTAGTTATTTATACATCCCAAGCTTGTTTTTTGCACTGCAAA
The DNA here is from genome assembly GCA_018908115.1 of Anopheles rivulorum. NCBI lineage: Eukaryota > Metazoa > Arthropoda > Insecta > Diptera > Culicidae > Anopheles > Anopheles rivulorum. Next base: position 21,524,973 of record STHB01000003.1, on the reverse strand, counting down.
TCCGTTTCTGTGAGTCATGCATATTAAGAACCTTAATTACTAGATGTACGAAATAAAACATGGCCCAAAACCATCGGTTTGGTAGGATGTGTGTGTGTGTGTTTTGTAGCGATTGTTTAAAAATATTAATCGGAAGCCAGTGTCTAGTTTTAATTTGTTAAACTAATCAACAAATTTCGCACCCAGATAATGTGGGATCGTGTCTGGAGTGCAGAGCTTCGCAGGAGCAGAACTAATTAAGGGAAGCGATGAAGCTATCGTTATCGATTCGTACAAATAGAAAACGAAAACCATCGTCAATAGCGGCAAAAATCGCCGTGTTACCATGGCAACAGCCAATACACGGCCATGATGATGGTGTAGCATGGTACGTAGCAACGCTGCTCAGATGTGTGTGTGTGTGTGTGTGCAACGGGAATGAAGGACAAACGCACGTTCCCTAGACAACGGCAGTATTTGAATGCTCCTGTATGCATCCTTGTCCACAATTGTCACACCCAAGTGTTACGAGCTGCAGCTGTTTGCTCGAAAGGTTGGTCCGCTGAGCAACTTACAAAGCAGCGACCGCCGGCAAACATTTGTGCAGCGCCCTGTTGTACGCTTGCAGCTGGCGCACCATTCCAGAAATGGACCGAACGGAGTTTCGTTAGGGACGCTTTTGGGGACCGACAGAGGCCTCAAAGTAACCGGCGAAAAAAACAAAAATTGCGCTCATCCGAGAGTTACACATGCCTGCTTTGATGAGTAAGTTTGCTCACTTTTTTCCTGTGCAGTTTTCTTTTCTTGTTGCTGTACAATTATTGTACCAGCTTGCTTTGGTTGGTTGTGTGCGTGTAAAATAAATGCCATTTATCGAATCGCCTCGTTCGAGAAGTAATGCAAATCCAATTTCACGTAGTGACGCGCATATCGCATCACCATCATTCGTCACCTCATTGCAACATAAACGCCGGCTTCGATCTTTGCCCATTGCGCTGAGAAAAGAAAAGCATCGACGACGCTCTCCGGGTACAAACACGCTCTACCTCATCGTCATCGTACAACCGTTACCAATTTGCCGATTTGAGTAGAACCATCATCAGCATCATCATCATCATCATCATCATGACGGATATTGTATACCCGGATCGGCATTCTCATGCTACGAGAGCTTGAAACGTGGAGGGGGATATGTAATCGCGGCGAAAGAAAGCATACTTTTCACGAGCCCAAAACACGCACACCAGCAAAGCCACGCGCACCATCGCTTTGTATATAGAGGGGAAGCGAAAAAAAAAGAATAGAGGGAACATGCGCGCGTGTGTGCTGGGCTGGTTTCACAGTCCAACACATGCGCACAACGAGACGCGCATTGTACATAAACGCTGGGGTGTGTGTAAATAGGCGTAATTCCACGTTGAGAGGCAATCTCATTGTACCAAGTAAAACAAAAAAAAAACTACAAATTCTCACCAGCGGTAGGGAAAAGCGGGTGCAAAAACATGGACCCAAGTGCAATATAATGTGACCGGCCGGACGGACGGGCTTATTTTTCCCTGGTACCCCGGATTTTATACCGCACACATGGGTTTCTTGGTTTGGCTGACATGGCTATGTGCTGCCTGTGTGCCTGCTCAATGTGTGTTCCCTTTGCACGTTGGTTGGTCCCATTCTTGTTGCTTTCTTTTTCCTCTCTCCTTGCACAGGAAGCCTAAATCGATCCATTAGCAGCAGCAGCAGCAGCAGGCAACGCAGCCATACGAAACCAAGCCAAGCCAAGCCCCTCAATGCCTACCTACAAACGATGGAAGAAAACGCAAGCCAAGCCATGTGCCTGGGCGTCCTGGGCGAAAAGCAGCATTGCTCGGTTGCAAAAGGTGTTAATAAAACTGAACGCCGTTTTTCGAAATGTTCTCAAAAAAAAAAAACCCCCCGATCTGAACAGAACATTCGTTTCAACTGGACACGTTTTTGTTTAAATCTCGGTAATTCCACAAAAGTGTGCTATATCGTAAGAAGAAAAAAAAACCCCTTCCTAGCATCTGATGACAGGTGCGGCTTCATGATAGTCTTTCCGCCAAATGACAGCGCATGCTTGAGCAGGAGGTATCTTGGAAAATTGATATAAAAAATAAGTAATTTACGGGAAACTTCGATCAGTAGCAAGTTGTTCTTCGAACATTTATTATGCAGTAAAATGCGAGCAATATCTAATATCTATATCTATAAAACATCCTGTGGAAAAAGGTGCAAAAAACATGACAAACAACAACACCCCTAGCGAAAACCATTTGCCGGAAGTTGTTTGAATGTGTAGAAGGTTCGTCGTACACCCGGCATTCGTCGTACACTAACACAAACATAAATAAACGTAAGCACCGATATGATGGGATGTACAAAACGAAACGCTTGTGCCAATCGTCCGATCAAAGCAGCCCCGTACCCGTGTGTTCATATATCTGTTCCTTTCTCACGCAGCTAAAGAAGCACATGTCAAGAATAAGCCTTGGCCTGCTTCAGTGAGATTTTGTCGATAGTTTTGTTATTGTGGTATATTTTTCGCTTAAGTAACACCTTCTTTCAAAGGGGCCTATGCTCGGACGGGATGTTATGTAATCGGAATTCAATCAAAGGCAGATGTTACCGGTTTGGAGTTTGGTTTTGATTCCACTATTGCTGTACTAAAAACTTCCACGTGACCATCATCATCTGTTAGAACAACGGCAGCGCTATCGGTGGTCAAGCTTTGAAGTACCCGATTGTGAAACTTATGAAAGCTTTGCGGAAATTAGCTCAAGCAGTAGAAGTGAAGCTTTCTAGATAGCTTTTAAACTTAAGCTTTTATCAAGGCTGATGTACAATACTGGAATGTCGCTTTCGTTGGGCGTGTGCAGCTGATAAAAAAGCTTACTTAAATTAAGCATGCTTTGCACGAGCGTCACTATCTCACTGTTGTAATTTCCATTTTTCTTTAGTAAATGCAAAAGCAACACATATTTTTTGTTAATTTTTTCTACATGCAAACATATAAACCTGTGGGATTGTTTTACCTTTCGGATTTCTGGCAAACACGCGAAAGTGCCGTGTGTCGTAGGCTTAAGGCGCGAGTTTCGCATATGAAAACAATGTCAACAACAAGGTCATTCATCCTTCTTCTCTACGCGCACAGACAAGAAGCGGATTCCGGTTGGGCCAGGGGTTTTATTTTAGTCGACCCTCGCCGTGTACAGCATTATTTTGCTGTTTCTCGTGCCTGTAGGGTACATAAACGCAGTTCGCGAACCAGTTAAGATAACCTAGTGAATGTCACAAAAATGATGTTGTCTAGGAAAATTGTCCCGCGGACGATAGCAGGCATCGTCTGCCGAGCCTACTCGGCCAACGTGAACAGGTATGTGAGACAAGTGCATTATGGAATTCGTTTTCGGACGATGAAAAAGCTGCATTGAAACATTTAATACTTTTCCGTAGAAACTATGACATCGTAGTAGTCGGTGGAGGCATCGTTGGTACTGCATCGGCCCGTGAAATTTTGCTACGACATCCGACACTGCGGATCGCGATCGTGGAGAAGGAGTCGAAACTGGCCTTTCACCAGAGTGGCCATAACAGTGGGGTGATCCATGCGGGCATTTACTATAAACCGGGTTCCTTGAAGGCGAAACTGTGCGTGGAGGGACTGCATTTAAGCTACAAGTATTTGGATGAAAAGAACATACCGTACAAGAAAGTTGGCAAATTGATCGTGGCCACAAATCCGGTCGAAGTGGAACGATTGAATGTAAGTAAAGCGAGCGGATTGCTGCCCGCTGAGGGAACAACCCCAACGGAAGCACAAACACATCCAATCGTATCAATTGTTATCGTAGCAAGCGATTCATTTGTGTGCGTAGGGCCGATTATTGCAAATGCATCATGAATTGTGGTGTTTGTTTGTAGTAAAAAAAAAGGAGGCCAACACAACAATGCAACCCACACCATATTTAGTGCGATCGTAAAAGCAAGCATTAATTCGAATTTAATGTTTTCCCACAGGATCTGTACCAACGTTCGCTCGCCAATAATGTGCCCGATGTGCAGATGGTTGATCAGGCCAAGATCAAAGAGATCGAACCGTACTGTGAGGGACTGAAAGCGATCTGGTCCCCGCATACGGGCATCGTCGATTGGGGCCTTGTTACGCAGTATTATTCGCGAGATTTCAAAGCCGCCGGTGGAGATGTGTACGTGAACTTTAAGGTGGCAAAATTTGCGGAAGCATCCGACAACCTCGAGTATCCGATCGTTGTGCGCAGCGAGAAGGGCGATGAAATACGTGCCCGCAACATTCTGACCTGTGGTGGTTTGCAATCGGACAAGCTGGCCGAAATGACGGGCTGTTCGTCCGTGCCTAAAATTGTTCCGTTCCGGGGCGAGTATCTGCTGCTCAATAAGGACAAGTGCCATATGGTGCGGGGAAACATTTACCCGGTGCCCGATCCACGGTTTCCGTTTCTTGGCGTCCATTTTACGCCACGCATGGATGGAAGTGTGTGGTTGGGCCCGAACGCAGTGCTTGCTTTCCGGCGGGAAGGCTACAAGTGGTCAGACATCAATGTGCTGGAGTTGATCGATGCGCTTCGCTTTCCGGGATTTATTAAAATGGCTTCCAAGTTTGTCGGTGCCGGCATAATGGAGATTGCCCGGTCCGCGCTAATACCATTGCAAGTGCGAGAGTTGCAAAAGTTTATACCGGACATACACGAGTACGATGTAGCGCGCGGTCCGGCCGGTGTGCGGGCCCAAGCGCTCGATAACGATGGTAACCTGGTGGACGATTTTGTCTTTGACCATGGGAAGGGCAATTCGGCCCTTTCGAAAAACATTCTTCACTGCCGCAATGCTCCTTCGCCCGGTGCGACGAGTTCGCTTTCGATAGCCAAGATGATTGCCGACAAGATCGAGCAAGAATTCCACATCGGAAAGTGATTGCAAAGGGGCGGCAAAAGCTGTTAATTGTTGTTATTATTTGCGGAATCTTATTCCAACTGTTGTTGATGCAATTTATTTTACGAACGTTTTTAAACACGTGTACATTGCTTTACGGTGTCCGACACGCTGGTCCGGTGCGTTTCCCGGCCCTTACAAAAGTAAGCAAACCCGAAAACCGGTAAACAAAAAAATAAAACGAACAATTCTACGAAGCGTAACTTATGGAGCGGAGTTATATGTACAAGCGTATTGCTGCTATCTTATCTTATAAGATCGGAGATCACACACCCGCTGTTAGATGACGTGTCCATCTTTACACGGAGCTGAAGTGGATGCCGGTGCGCCAGTGGAAGTACACATTTGCTTTAATAAAGTCCCAGTAGGCCGTCATGTGGAAGCCGATGTTGGAGTAAACGAAGACGTACTCGCTCAGCGCAAACAGCGAATAGATGCCCGGTTCGCATTGACTATTGTGGCGCACGAAAAAGTACACCGCGAACAGAATGGAGGCCACATTCACCACCAAAAGTCGGCGCTTGAAGCGTAAAGATTTTCGCTCCGCCAGCGTTAGCATCTCGTCGGAGCGCGTAAGCCGATTGATGAGCACCACCAGATGCATGTAGAGTATGGAACATATCACAAAGGCACTGAAACAAAATTTGTGAATTTCTGGAAGAGGGAAAGCAAAAACCATCGATTGGTGTGCCTGGTTAGTTACTGGAGTTGCTTACAATCCTAGTTGGCAGAGAGGTTAATTGGAAGGTTAACAGTGTGCTCAGTGGGAATGGCAGAAGCTGCTACGCACCATAGTTGTTGCTGGAGGTCCATAAGCTCAACCCGACTAGCGAGCTTAACTCGACAATGTTTAGTATGCACGCCAGATAGGCCCACTCTTTGCGATGCTTCCGTGACAGTAGCGTTAGATGATGGTTTTTGTACAGGAATGCAATCGCGTACCGGAATGGAGCGTGTAGCAGCACCGAAAACTGCCACACGAATCGTTGTGGCTGGTAGTTGCCGATCGCAGCGGATAGCGAGGGCAGGAAGTTGTACACCAGGCAGTGGGTTGCGTTAGCTTGCTCGAAGTTATACAGCAGTGACCAGACGACGCAGAAAAGAAACCCCGCAACCGGTAGCATAACCGTCCCGACGGCCAGTTTGCCAAACCTGATACGGAATGTGCTTCTCCGCAGCGTACCGGCACCAGTGTCGCCGACATCGGGATCCACGAGTCGCTCGTATTGCGGTAACATTTCCACTGGCACAGTAGTCAAACACAGTATTTGTCGAGTGGCTTGCGGTGCCAACTGTTTACACAAATCATTGCTTTTTTTACGTTTACCGCATATGTAGATCGCTTGTAGCACTAAACTGTCGATATCACAAAGTGTAGCGGCATTGAAAGTAAACAAATTAAACGTCTACGCGAAGAATGTCATAAAAGAGTTCGACAATGGAATCCCCAATGGTCATGGTTAAATCGTTTTTTAATTTTTTTATTTACTTCCAAAAGTTACCACGTATGACCGAGAGAGCGATTACTGTGCTGTCAAAATTGTTAACGATGAAACAGCGCGCGGTATTTTTCTAACGGATCCAGTCTTCTCTGGAACGTAAACTGGTGCAGTTGGAGAACCACAGAAATAAACGATGAATAGGCAGCATAATAATGGTAATGTTATGGCTATTGGAACTAGCTGCAACAACAAGAAACGCAAGCTTCTTCCGCGAAGACAAATCGAAGTAAGTAATAGTTCGGAACCGGCTAATGTGTCGATTGTGTTCATTTCGTCAACAGTACAATCTACATCGAAACAGCTCATTGCACCGATTACGACCGAAAAAACAAAACGGCTGTTGAAAAATAGATACGCTCGGGAATTGTTCTTCCGCTACACTAACCTCAAAGAAGTGATTGCAAAACATTTTCCTAAATACAGTGTAATGGAACGCCGGTGCTATGAGAAACACTACTATTCCTACTATGTGGCGGAACCGAAATATCGCATTCGCATAATCTTGGAAGATGTAAGGTTCGATACGCGCTATCACGAGGGGCAATTTTGCATTGCTCTCAAAATGCCAATAACCAGCGCGGAGGACCACGAAATGTACAATCGGAAGCTTGCCAGGTCGGGTGTAAAGGAGTGCTTTGTCGACATGACCCATAACAACCGTGTCCTGGAGTACCAGCAAGCGGTACTTACTCATTTAAAAGCAAATTTTAAAAGGTGGTCGATAAAGTTAGCTAAACTGCCGACGTACTTAATAATGCTACAGCGGAAACGCGAGTTGGAAGATCAAAAATTTCTGTCCTTGCTAAAGCACCACTCAACCCTAAAGGACAGTTGGACACTGAACCTGCCCGATGTGCTAGAGCAGCTCGTCCAAGAGTCAAGACTTCCGAGTGAAAAGCGCCAAAATCTGCATTGGATTACATTAAGCTTTGATGATGATGCGCTTAACAAGCAATATAGTACGGGCGTTTATTCGAATTTTCAAGGCGACGTGGACATCGAACCGGAAGAGATGATCGATTTTACTTCGTTGTACCGTACACGTACCCTGCACCAAAATGTGCCACTTCCTGATTCTATGAGCTTTACGCCAGATTGTTGCTCAACGCAGGATCAAACGCGGACCGCACCAGAAACCCCAATCGCATACGGCAGTGTAGCGTCTGCTACCAGCCAGGATACTACACAGCAGTCTGCGACAAACGTCACCGTTGTACCGTCAGTGTCGAGTGTCAAGATCAAAGAAGAAATCCCCAGCCAAGCCATCGAAACATCGGGATACGAAGAAGAGGTGGAAATCTTACCCAGCCAGGATAGTCGGATCACCATTTATGACAGTGAGCCATCAGATCGGTTAGCAGACTTTTCCGATTTCCGAACCACTGATAGTACGCTCGATGCGCAAATAAGACAAATTTTAACACACCTCCCGGACCACAATGAGAGCCACAACGAAGGCACCTCGTGCAACAGTTGGCTGCAGGGTAGGTATGACGTTACCAAGACAAATTATGCTTAGTGAAAGAAGCTGTAATTAATGCAAGTTCTTGGTGATCGTTACAGATTAAATCGACCAGCGGAAGCGGAACAGCCTTGTCTCGTTTGCCCGCCACGTATCGGGGCGTACGTTACGATCGAAGCTAGAAGGAATCCTATACGGCGGCAAACATCATTTGCCACTACCACAACCCGGCCTTGCCATTTAAACTCTTACATGGTTTTCTTGAGCTTTATCGACATACAATCCATTCGGTACACGAATATTCCCACCACCTGGCCACAGTGCAACGTATTTCAACAGAATCAACTAACGATTAACCTTAATCCGGGCTGTGCGGGAATCTTTTCCGTCCCGATACGAGATCAACAAGCCTGCCAGCTGCTGGGGCTGTCGGCAGGTGGCAAAGGAAGGGAGGCATTGCTTGCGGCCCTAGCACACGTTGGCAAGTTCCGATGCGGATGGAAGGAACCAGCGAACGAATACTACCGGCTGTCCGTGACAGAGAAAATATTGCATCTGTTATTTGCCACCTTTCCAACCTGTCCACAGAACGGAGGATACGTGATGTTTCCCAAAAGTAAATCCAGTCTGCCGGCGGACGGTGATGAGGTGTGGCTCGAGTGCTTTAACTATTATGCCCATGCGAAAGTACAAACACGAACGGGTAGCGAACCAATGAATGACAGTAACACGAGCAGTAGAAACATGATGGCAAATCTGTTGCTGCCTGGAATCGCGCAGCAAATGAAATGTTTAAGAGAAAAACTGATGGATAAGAACAGGTTGAACGCATGAGGGATATAAATATAGTTAAATTATACTGACATTATTGAATAAATTAATACTTGTTGTTTTTTTTAAATGAAAAACGTTTTTGTGTTGTAACCCGGAAAGCCTCGTGTTTTTTTTTTCGAATGACTCAAATCAAGACTCAGGATCTGGAGGATCCTAGATTTCCAGGGATTGAATCCAGATTGAACCAAACAAGGATCGAATCCTAGAATAAGATCCGGATACGATTGCCCAACGACTCAAAATATTTGCACCAACTCCTTGCTCACTAAACTAAGTCACGTGTTAAGTTAAAGTTCTAATATATTTCCTTTAATCACGCACGCAATACAACAATGTTAGGCGAATGAGAATCATTGCATCAATAAAGTAGATAGATTTCACTTGAAAGGATACCGTGTGCCATTCTCGGGCGGTAGAAGATCTTATTGGTATTTTGTTGTTACATTTCTGCCACCACACATTCAACGCACCGAAATGATGATGAGTGTTCCTATGAATCTCATTTTTAGCGGAGGTTTTTTTTTTGTTAGAAATGGTAGGCAGCTGCATGGAGTGGATGGGAATGGGGGATAGAGGGGATAGAAGAAGTAAGTTGCACGAGTTGTNTGAGAATCATTGCATCAATAAAGTAGATAGGTTTCACTTGAAAGGATACCGTGTGCCATTCTCGGGCGGTAGAAGATCTTATTGGTATTTTGTTGTTACATTTCTGCCACCACACATTCAACGCACCGAAATGATGATGAGTGTTCCTATGAATCTCATTTTTAGCGGAGGTTTTTTTTTTGTTAGAAATGGTAGGCAGCTGCATGGAGTGGATGGGAATGGGGGATAGAGGGGATAGAAGAAGTAAGTTGCACGAGTTGTCACGATGTACGATTTAACTAGACTTCTTCTGCGCTCGGTACTCTTTGATCCACTGCTGGATACGCTCCTTCAGTTCAGTGGCTGTAAAACGGAGAAAAAAAAACCAATAATTACTCATTGGTCCGGCCGGTACGAAAGCATTATGCCACACTTACCCGGCTTTAGCATGTCTTCCGTTAGTGGCTGACGGTTGAATGGATCGGTGCTGCTGTTTAGCAGATGCCGCGTAATGATCGCCCGATCCATAACCGTACCGGAAGGCAGCACGACCGGATCCGTCATCAGTGTATCCATCAGCGGGTCTTTAAAATCGTCCGGTGCCTCGGCAAACTCATCGGCATTCTCCTGATTTTTCACATAAATCTCGGCTGCCTTCTGGATCAGCTTGCGAAACTCGTCCACATCCCTGTGCGAACGGATGCCGATCCGTTCCACGCGGTTTGCCGCATCCTCGAAGAATTGCTTCTCAAACGAACGCTCATCGGCTGCCAGTGCGGCCGCAAACTCATCACAGCTTAGATGCAGATATATGTCGACCAGCTGACCTAGCAGGCGCCTCGGTTCCCAACCGTACTTGTGCGGATGGCGAACGCGCAGATCGTTGCATTTCGGACCGCACAGCTGGTGCAGGTTGTAGTTCAGCATCGAGCTTAACCGATCGATCAGCTCGGGACGCAAAAACGGTTCCTTGATGTCGATCGTCATGTAATGGAACATGTCCACCGTTTCGCGTGCCAGCGTCAGATACGATCGGCACTGGCGTTCGTCCTGCACTAGCTGCCGCTGCCGGCTTTGTTGCGCTTCCTGGGTCAGTGCATTCCAACCGGCATCGTCCATCATCAGTACCTGCGTTTCGTGGATGCGCTTCAGATACTCCAAACACTCGTCCAGCAGATAGGTCGTGTCGTTAAGGAAGAAGTTGACAAACTTCACGAACTGTTTGCCACTTTTTGATTCGTTTACAAACGCCTGCCGATGCAGAGCGCTCTCCCAGAGACCCTTAAACAGATGACTTATATGATATCTAAAGAAACGGGAGAACATAGGCAACATAAATAATACATAATCGGACGTTCGTGCTTGTGTTGCTGCATTGTAGAGCCTACCTTATCGTAAATTTGTCATAAAATTCAGTACTTTGTCCCGTCGTTTCGATATCCGTATAAAACTTCATAAGTGCACTTACTAACGCTGTCTGAGCAAGTTCATGATTGATAATCTGCCGAAAGAAAGAGACGAAAATGTGTCAAACGCTCCGTCCAGCAGATGCCACCGCTGTCCATCTGGTTACTCACGTGCAGATACAGCCTTTGCGAGGTGGTCTGTATGGTCGGAGAAGTTACGAACAGGACCTCTATCAGTTTGGCAGTGATGTAGGGATTCTTGATCAGCTGCGGTGCACATACCAGCGTCAAGATCCAGGTGATGATTGAATTGTCGACATAATCGATCACGCTGATGCTGTGTCTGTGTGTGGAGAGAAAAAATGCGAATCAATTATGCCTTTCTGAAATCTTCCTATCATTTCAATAATACGCACTGCATGCAGAAGAGTATAAAGTCAGCAATATCCTCGATGTACCATTCGGGCAGGGCGGAAAAGTTATCGCTCGCCACCAGCGTAGATGGATGCTGCTGATTAGTGAACGGTCCATTGATCGGACGGTTCTCAATCTGATACAGCATATACTCGCATACGGTCGAATAGAACTGCATGCAAGCGCTCAACACGTTTGGATCGATGATGGCAATGTCGCAGCTTAGCTTCGCCTTCGACAGTTTATTCATCTGGCTGACGCACCGATCGCGCACCTGCTTGTTGCGGCGTGCCAGCGACGTGTTTTCCCACTGCGACTTGGTCGCATTCAGCTCGTCTACCATGCGCTGCAGTTCCTTGGTGGCTCGCAGCAGCTTATTATAGCGCTGGATAGCCGGGATAATGCCGAGATGGTGCGCGTGCAGCGTCAGAAACCAGCAGTGCGTCACGAACTTGTGCTGCTCCCAATCCTTCACGTCCTTAAGCGTCGCAAGCCAGTCGGCATACTCTTGGGAGGAGAATTTAAGCTTCGTTTCATCATCGATCTCGACCAAACTTTCCGGATGGTGCGGATAAAGTGGATCGATGCGCGACAGATTAATCTTCACCGAAAGCAACTGCAGCACGGACATAAAGTTTAGCATGAACCCATCTTTGGCCAGAAAGCGATCGTCAGCATTGTACTGGATGCGCTTCGCATTCGATTTCAGTATGGCTGCGATGTAGTTGAGCATCTCGAAACGGCTGTACTGGTTCGACAGCAGCACTAGAAAGATCGAGTGCAGCACCTTGCGCGTGTTGCTCAGAATCGAGTGGAACGAGTTGGCGAGCGTACGATCGCACACGTTGTCCGAAAAGTGATGGCTAGCGAACTTGGGATTCTCGTCCAGCAGCACGGACAGCGACAGGAACGGTGCCAGATACGAGACTTTCGATATTTCGCGCGCAAAGTGTTTGTCCGGCGTGAACGCCGTCAGGAAGATTTTGTGCTCCACGATCAGCTGACAGATCGGGTGCGCATTATCAACGCGCGTTTCAATCAATTCCTTCAATCGATTCAACGGATCGGCGACGATATTTTCGTTGCAAATTGCGTTTTGCATGTCAATAAACAGATCATCCAGCACCGCGTTAAAGATTGCGCGAAAGTCTTCCTCGCCGTCCGATTTGCGGCTTTCGGCCATCAGGTTGGACATAAAGTCGGCCGACACTTTGTTCTCGTACATGAGCGTCAGCAAGGGTGATTTCTCTAGCGCGGTGCTACCCGTTTTGTTGCCGGTAATCGTGCTACTGCTGCCACTCTCGCCACCACTAATACTGCTGGTGGTGGTGGTGGTGCTGCTGCTGCTGCTACTGCTACCCGGTTGGCAGAAGCTTTGGAAGGTATTTTTCAATACCAGTATCGCGTACTTAAGCGTATGCTGCCGTATCACCGCCACTACATTGGGCAGCGTCTCGGCGAGATACATTTTTTTGCTTTTCTTCACCTTCGTGTAGCTGTACAGTTCCTCGTTCGAGCGCAAGTAGCAACCGATAAGGTACTCCAATGCCGCTACGCGATTGTTAGCGAACGCTTTCATCGAAGGCTTCGACGAACAGTACGCTGGCGCATCGTCTTCCGGCTGCATCTCAATATCGATGTCCATCGGTGTGGCGGTACTGCCGGCAGCCATGCCTCCACTGCTTCCACCACGCCCACGACTAATGACTACCTCGTCCAGCATGATCGGTTTCACCTTTTTGCTAGGGATCGTACTCCAACTGTCCGACAAACGGCCAGCATCACTATCGTCACTGTGCGACTCGATCAGCTTGCCGTAGTAGATGCCTTTAATCACCTCGGTGATCACATCCGCACAAAACTCCGCATACCGCTGCCGCTCAAGCATTTCAAGCGCATTCTCCAGTATGACCGATTCAATCGTAAATCGGGAATTGGAGTAACGCGCTTTGCTGTTTATCTTCATAATGCGCAACATGATCTGTAGCAGCTCGTCCTGCGCCGACACACGGGTGTCCTGTTCGCATTGCGCTTTAGGCTCGAGATCCATGCCGATATGATGATCGCCGTCCGGTTTCGTAGTGCTGTGATCGGATGAGGAACGCTTTTTGAACGACCATGCGTTGGGGGTTGTGGCCGTCGTGGTGGGAACCACCGCTGCCACCGCTGCTGACCCTACCGCCGCCGGTGTTGGCTTCTTCCGCGTCGTCGCGTTCGTCGTTGTCGCTGGAACGGCCACATGAATAGAGCGTAATTTTTGCTGCTGCTGCGATTGTTCAGCCACTTCAAGGCCCAGCATTAGCGAGGCTTCGATTGTGTTCGGAAGAATCATATCAGCCTTGGGGTCGGTGGAGGTGGTACTGTTATTGAGACTGCTGCTGCTACCGACATTGTCACCGCTACTACTTTCCATCGTTTCTGATTTATCCGACACAATAGGAGCGCTCGTTGGCATTTGTTGAGAATCTGCTACTGCGTCTACTGGCGCTACTTCTGCAGCAGCAGCTGTTGATACTGCTGGTACTGTGACAGGGGCAGTGCTACTCGTAGTGGCGTCAGATATGGAACTGCTATCCGTTTCCGTGGAGGATGGCGCATTGTTGTTGGACACATTCTTCGTATTTTTTGCACCTAGCTTCCTTAGCCTTCGTGCACGTATCTGTGGAGAAAAACAGCAAATAAAAATAATTTAAATTTCAGCTACGAAAAGTGCAAATAAAATGATTACGTTCGGGAATTATTCGCAGCAGTAGAACTTTTGTCACGTGCTTCTGTACAATTTGATAACAAACGTTCGTCCGCTTTCGTGCTGCGTACTGTAGTCGCTTCTAGAAGAAAACAAGCAATGATGTAAACAAGATCCTTCTGTCTACCCGCTTGAATATATGACCATCATTTGCTTCGATTGTGGAAAAAAAGTGACACAGTTGTGTGGATTTTTCCGTCGCAATAAAAATCACCCCCTAATAAGAAGCACACTCTTGTGTACGCAACATTCGCGCACAACCAATACAGACGATAGAAGAAGCGAAAGTAAGACTGCTTTTTTCCCAAACGATTTTCCCGGACACATTTTCCAACTTGATCTTTGTTCCGCGTTGTGATGCGCAGCCTTGACTGAGTACGCACGGCACACACTCATTAAACGCCTACTGCTGGTCGAGAATGAAAATTTTGCTTTGTTGAACGTAGTATGTATATAGCTACTGCTACTGTGTTAAAAAAACATACAGTAAATCGTAGTCAGAGGCGGTTTGCTAAAAGCTAGCAGCAAAGTTGGCTCAAATTGATCACACGGCAAGGGATCGTGTAACTAGGGGCCGTGCTGTGTAGCTGGTGCTGGTTTTCTTTTGTATTTTTGGATTATTCTATCTTAACATCGCCACCACCAGGCACGGGATCCACGGGAGGCAGTCTGTCGGCATCTGTGGTGGCATCGATGTAGCGCGTTAGTTAGTGTTGGTAGTGGTAGCATAAAAGCAAAGCATCCTCATCCGATGGTAATGTGATCCGTTTCTTTGTTTGATGTCGGGCAGGTCACAAAACGAAAATTAGTGATAAGCTGATGTTAAAAAATATGAGCCACGATCTTTAACCATCGGAAAGGTTTTGGGTGAACCACAAAGTAGGCTAATTTCACCGCCATTTCTTGTATCTCTAAATCAATTCAGAAGCAGAAGGACAATGGACGACTGTGTGCAAGACAGAGTCCTTCGGGGTGGGGTTGGATCAGTCGCCAGAAACACCTTCACTTCATACATAATTGGGGAAAACCTTCAGCAAAACATTTACCTCTTCCGGTGTTAGCTCCATTGCGTTGCTGGCAGTTCTTCTCACAAAGCTATTGCTTTAGGCGATTTTCTTTTCACTGGCACTACTGTTTTGCACACAAGGGTATTGTAGGAATATGCGATCCGAACGTTTTCACTTTTCACGAACGTATCGTGTGCTTCTCACGAAACTCACACCAGACTGTTGGCAATGATGTTGAAAAGTTTGATATTTTCTTTCTTCCCTCTTTCAATACCACACCAAACTACCACTTCTCGCTGACCGTCTGACGAAGGACGTTTTCTTTCGCTACCTTACTTCATTTGGGAATTAATCGATTTGATGACACACGAACGATGGGTGCAGGGCACAGGGTACTATGACGCGTCAACAATCCATTGAAGCAAGGTGCAATTTACCTACATTCACTGGGCTTCAATCGGTTCATCCACCGAGACTTCGCTTCATAGCGCACTAATAAATACTCCAACACAGTTACGGACGTGTTGGCGACAAACTTTACCCCTACACGTTGCACGCACAACTGTTCTGGTCACCTTTTGCTTTTCCTATGCAGAATGAATGATAATGGAAAATAAACGATATTCGCGACGATTGAAGACGGATATTTCCGTGAAGTGGACAGATTGGTGTTGCGTTGGTATCTTCCTTCTGCAGAGTGGATTTACATTGGTCAATCGAGAATGATATGTCAAAAACTACCGTTGTCAGAGCGCCTTCACGTTGGGTAAACTCGTAAGTCTTAAAGGACGACTCAAAACCAAATCCTTATTTACAAAGCGAATAAATTTTTCGATTCCACTATATTAACTGTGCTAGTAATATTTATTAACATTATTCTAGAAGTTTCAAAAGGAACTACAACGTAAAAGCATTATTCAAAGCGATCTGTGTTTTGCGTATCCAACAAAACCGGCATTTATGTTTTACCGGTTTACCGTTATTGAAAAGTTTCACCCACCAACGAGTTGCCTTACCCTGGCATTCATGGATTGTGCGGTGTAAAACCATGGTGGTGCAAATGCGTGGTGTAGACAAGTTTATGCTGTCAATGGCATTTTGACGTTTCTACACACGTCAAAAATCAGCGCACGAAAGGAACACACGAGTTTTCACACACGTAAAGCACGAGAAAGCTGCACAAATTTCGTGAAGTCGTGTAAAGGTTCCGTGATTTGTGACGCCGTTGGTTGGACTTAGTCGCTCGAAAGACTCCGAAAGAACCGCTGCCACAGCATGGGTAACGTGTTAGCCTCCTCCAAACCGATTGCTGGCCCCGGTGGTCTGCCGCCTCCGATGCCCACAGAAGCGCTCTCTTCGATCGGCGATGGAGCCGGTGCGCCGGATAAAGCATCGGGTGATGCAAAACCATTAGAAAATCCAGGAACGATGGAAGAACTTCACAGGAAATGCAAAGGTAAGCCGGCTGACTTTCGGCGGATCGGTAGGCTTGGGCGATATGCCTAAATGTTCGTGCCGTGTATTGCATAACCACCGAATATTGACAGTTGCGTTTACATGGTTTATGTTTTTTTCTTTACTTTTTCTTTCATGCGCCTGCTCGCGTGCGTGCTGCACATGCCGCATTTTAACTTTGGCGATTTACTGAAACCGAACGTTTAGACGTGATGCCAACAAACTTTGAAGGAGCCAAACTGATGATTAACAAGGGGTTAAGCAACCATTTCCAGGTCTCACATACAATTAATCTGAACTCTTCGAATACTAGCGGTTATCGTTTCGGTGCGATGTACGTTGGCACCAAACAGCTTTCACCAACGGAAGCATTCCCCGTTGTGCTTGGTGATATTGATCCGTCGGGAAATCTTAACGCAAACATTATTCATCAAGTAACACCGAATGTTCGGTGCAAATTCGCATCTCAGGTAAGACGAAAGGCGGACAGAACCAGTGGAAAAGCGGGATTCATATGCTTCATCTACATTTTAGATCCAAAGCAGCAAAGTAACGGCAGCACAACTTACGACAGATTACAAGGGCCCGAACTATACAACCTCGCTCACCGTCGGCAATCCAAATATCATTAACAATTCGGGTGTCATGGTAGCACATTACCTACAGGCCATTACGAACCATTTGGCAATGGGTGGAGAGTTTGCTTACCAGTACGGGCCGGCAGTTCCCGGTGGACAAATTGCGCTAATGTCTGCCGCCGCTAGGTAAATTGCAATTGTTTTCCACACTTGTTGGTGGGAAATATTCTAATCATTATTTTTTCTTCTAATTTATGTTGTTAAGGTATGCAACCGATTTGTACACATGGTCCGGCACGGTTGGCGCGGCAGGAGTTCATCTATGCTATTATCAGCGTGCCAGCGAACAGCTTCAAATTGGAGCAGAAGTAGAAACCAACTTCCGAATGCAGGAATCTGTCGCTACCATTGGCTACCAGGTGGACCTGCCAAAGTCGGACCTTGTGTTCCGGGGAATGGTGGACAGCAACTGGACGGTCGGTGCCGTCCTAGAGAAGAAGCTACAACCCTTACCTTTCACCTTTGCACTCAGCGGTATGCTGAATCACACCAAGAATCAATTCCGACTCGGGTGTGGGTTGATTGTGGGCTAAGTGCGTAGATACTAGTGAACCGATAGAAGACATTGAAGGCGATCAAAGTAAGCATTTCCTTTCAAATTCCGACACATTCTTAGACACTGGACTGGAAAATATGAAACCTGCAAGAGAATAGCATTAACGGAATGCAGCAACAAAGAAGAAAGTTATAGAAAAGCTTCACCATACGGCTGGACAGGGGACTAAGGGACTAATATAGTTAGAAAGGAAAACAACAATATAGCTGCTAAGCATAATGGGCGAATCCCGTTGTACACTGTGCGTTGTACAAAGTGGGGTTAATATAGAGTTTATAATCGCCCATCATCACTTCCCTGTCCAGGGCTCTGCCGAACATAATATCCATGCATAAAAAAAAAACCCTTTTTCCCATTTCATTCGCGATGAAAGTGTTGGTAGTATTGTGTCTGTGACTGCCTGCGCCATAGTGTGTCATCAAGTAATAAATGTTTCGTTAAAGCGAACCTCAAATTGAAGGAAAATCATCCTGTACCGGAAGCGAGCCCGAGCAAAACGGCACATTCAATTGGTTAAATGCAACGGCACAGTTTCATATCGATACATCAACGCCTGCTTAAAGCTGAATGAGAGAAAAGGGCGACATGAGCTGTTTTTTTTACAGATATTTTACAGTCATTGATTTTTATTAAAATCTGTTAAAATCTTTACCAATTATCGTTTTCAGCTTCTTGTTTGCACTTTATTTCTTTGTGTTTATGCGTCGTCACTTAACTACATCCCACGGCCATCCCTATCATATGTGTGTATGTGTGTGTGTATGTCTATGGGAAGGGTGGCTCTTTTGTTTGCATTGCGTAGCATTTGATTTGTTTGTTTATTTGCTGTTCACCACTTCAGCATGAGACGTCCTGCCTATCGCTAGCGTGTTTGCATAGCTGTTTGAATACGTTCTTATGTTCCGAACCTGCTGCTTACCGGTGTTAGTCTTTGCACATTTGCGCCGTCATCACTGCGAGAGGCTCGAGCTCTTTTGCTGACATCAGGTCGAATTCGGTCACGAAGTAGTAGAAATGTTTATAGCAGGTGTTTACGTGCGCTTCCTACGGCGATGGAATGGAAGTATGCTTATGTTATTTTTAAGTCTTACATCATTTAATGCTACAATTACTTACTGCGCCAATACTGAAAATCCTATCGAAATGATGAATGTACACGTGCACAAACACCCGAAACAGTCGGGTAAGAATTTTTTTGCACAAACTAGGAAACGTTTTCGGAAATGGCACGTCGGTCGACACAGGGAACAGTGTCTCGTTATTGATCTGATTTTCTACCCAATCCATCAGTAGTTCAATGTACCGTGGGGCCGGCAACTGTACGGGTTTCTTGTAGGTTTCTCCGTCCGCCCATAGGTACTCATATTTAGCGCCACCGCTCATCGTCGGACAGGTGGTTTCGTTGCAGTACTCCGATATGGTACCGTAGATGAGATTAATCCGATTGAAGAAATCCACCACATGAACGGCAAGCCAATCGTTCATGTTCTCCCCCGGTGGAAGTTTTACCACCTCCTTCAGATTGATACCCGACTGGAGGCTGGCATTGGCTTGCTTGTGCAGCGAATAGCGGATTGTGCCCTGAGTGAACCGTTTCTTCGGTCGGAACGTTTTCTCCCGTTGAAAGAATTCCAAAAACCCGTTCAGTGCCATTCTCGATGGTCGTAGTTTCGCCACTATTAAGCTGTTTATTCCGTCCTTGTGTATTACTCTGCACTTCGGCTGCTGAACGATCAATAAGGCGTGCTCGCGGTACGCGCCCGAGCTCACACGGCGGCCGTCGAAATCCGATTAAATGGACATGAAAATTCCATTTTTGGGTCCCATTCTGTCTGGCACACTGCTACTGCACACAGCCTGCCCACCAGTCCTGCCGGAGTAGGCCTCTACACAACAAACAACTACCATCAGTGCTGAAAACGATTATCCACCTTTTTGCACAGTCTAGCACGCAAACCTTTGGAAGCCTTACCACTTCTTTAAAGTCCACGTTTAATCGGATCTTCTGCGAACGCACCTCGTATTATACAATATCCGAACGGGGTTTAGAATTTCTCGCGACCAAAAACGCTCCGAGTGTTGTGCGTATTTTAGTTCGTTGCTGATGTTTGTGCTTTCCTGAATGCGAGCTCATCTGTCAACCGTGAGCTTGCTGTCAGCTAGCCATCTTGACAGTTCAGCATGAAGAAAAATTTGCACGTCGGTGCCGTGGGGAAAGAACATTTTCGAATAAAACATATTGCAGACCGGCTCATGCAGGTCGTAAGTATGGTTTTCTGTAATTATTAACTTCGCGGGAAGCAATTGCTGATGGAGCAACATGGTTTTGCGCGATTTCGAACGATAAAATTAATCTTTTTCGCCACCAGTTCGGAAGTGAGTTGCGTGACTGCAGCCGACGTGCGATGGTGGCACTGACGTGAGATGGAGACGATTGTGTGCGTTTTCGCTCCCGTGTGTGTTTATGTGCTCGCGTCTGTTTACTTGTAAAGTTGAGAATGTATGAGTGTAGTGCGTAATTTGTGTTATTTTCTTGCGGATAAAAACATAAACATAAGCTTCCAAAGTAGGATCACGGATCGTTGATCAGTGCTTGGAAGGATTAATGCTCCGCGTGTGAAGCAATAACGAAAAACAAGAAGAAGAAAAAACACCATTAGTGAAGAATATCGTGACACGCATCTGTAACTGCATAATTTGAAGAAAACAAAACAAAAAGCCGCATCAATCATGTCGATGGCAAAAGTGCTACTATTTGTTAACGGGCTCAAGTCCCGCAACAAGGATGTGCAAAACAAAGCGATCAAGGATCTGTCGCTGTACGTCAAGACGGAGCTTCGCGAAACACCTGACGATATGTTTTTCGAGGATTTTAACCATAATATCTTCGAGATGCTTACCAGCCCGGATAACAACGAAAAGAAAGGAGGAATACTGGCCATTGGTAGCTATGGCGCTTCCAAGCTGATTGTTTTTGGTTTGCGCTTTCTAATGCGTATCTTTTCTTGTAGATTGTCTCATCAACGGTGACGTCGTGAATACAACTAACAAAATTTCCCGATACTCTAACAATCTGCGGAATTTGTTGCCCGTCAGCGACGTTTGCGTGATGGAGCTGGCAGCGAAGGTGCTGGTAAAGTTGGCCCTGTTGCCAGGTTCAAACGGTGCCAGCTCGTTCGAATTCGACATTAAACGTGCGTTCGAATGGCTGTCGGAGGACCGAGTGGAAAACAAGCGGCAGGCTGCGGTACTGGTGTTGCGCGAGTTAGCTGTTGCGATGCCAACATTTTTTTATCAGCAAGTCGGAAGCTTCTTCGATCATATATTCGTCGCCATCAAGGATCCCAAAGCGGCCATCCGGGAAGGAGCTGGCCAAGCGCTGAGAGCAGTGCTCATCCTTA
This sequence comes from Anopheles rivulorum, assembly GCA_018908115.1. Classification (NCBI taxonomy): domain Eukaryota; kingdom Metazoa; phylum Arthropoda; class Insecta; order Diptera; family Culicidae; genus Anopheles; species Anopheles rivulorum. The sequence continues at coordinate 21,504,002 of STHB01000003.1, read as the reverse complement.
CGTCCCAGCGTGAAGGTACGAAGCAAAACAACAACACCCAGTGGCATATGAATTGCTATGATCAGGCATTCGAGTGTTTGCGGGATACGGTAGGCCGTGAAAAGAATTTAAATCGCGACGATCGTGTGCACGGTGCGCTGATTGTGTTCAAGGAAATACTGCGCTGTTCGCACGCGTCTTGGGAGAAAAAGTACGCGCAGCTTGATAGTTTAAACGTCGATCAGAAGTGTTCGGTTCGGCAGGGTGAAGATGAGGGGCGTGGTTTCCTTCCACGCATCCGTGTGCCTTTCATGGAGAAACTTGGCAGCCATTCTGGGCACGGTTCCGTCAGTTACAGCTCGCGCTATTACGATGTTGTGACGGATCTAAAGTTTTTCCGCCAGAACAACAGTGTGCAGGAGTCGGCATTGTACAGAGGGTTGGTGAAGGAAAAGTACGACACTATCTGCCAGGCGGTGCTGGACCAGCGTAGTTCAAAGTCTCCGTACGTTATACAAACACTGCTAGCAATTTTCCCCCGCTTGGCAGCGTTCAATCGGGAGGAGTTTGTGCGACTTCATCTGCGTACAGTGGTTAGCTACTTGCTAACGTTGCTGCGCAGCAAGGAAAAGGAACGCAATGCTGCATTTATATCGCTGGGTTACATTGCTGTGGCGGTGGAGAAGGAAATCGAACCAAACACGAGACGCATCATGGAGTTGATTGGCAGTGCTTTGCCACCAAAGGACACGCCGAGCAAGCGGAAAACCCCCGTTGACCCATCAGTGTTCATGTGTGTTATGTTGCTAGGGCACGCTCTTAAAGGTGGCATAACGCATGAAATCAAGGAGATTATAGCCCCGATGCTGTCGACTGGTTTAAGCCCGGCATTGATTGTTTGCCTGCGGGAACTGTGCGAAACAGTGCCGCAAGCACAGCCCGAAATTACTGCCGGTCTCCTAAAGATATTGTCCTACGTGTTAATGAACCGACCGCTTCCACAATTTATCGTTCCCAAGTCACACGCGGTAGTTTCGCCAGCCTTTTTGAGCACCCTGGAGCAGCAACCTCAGCCCCAGCCACTGCAGCAACAAGTACATGATACGGCTACGATCGTTTTGGCTTTGCAAACGCTTGGCACATTCAGCTTCGAAGGATGCAGCTTGCTACAATTTGTGCAGCGCTGTGCCGATCACTTTCTTAACAGCGAACAGCAGGAGATTCGAATTGAGGCAGTGCATACGTGTACGTTGTTGCTAAAGCTGGCGCTACAAGCAGCCGACAGCAACGGGAACGACGTGTCTGAAACGCTTACGCAAACGCTCAGTTCGGTGTTGGAAAAAATTTTAGTTGTCGGCATCACGGATGTTGATCCAGCCGTACGTCTGCGGGTGCTCAAATCACTGGACGAAAGCTTCGATACGCAGCTTGCTCAGCCGTGGTTCCTCAGCTCGCTGCTAGTGACCATTCACGACGAGGTGTTTGAAATACGTGAGCTTGCGATCATCATTATTGGCAGGCTGTCGACGATCAATCCGGCGTACGTAATGCCCAGCCTTCGTAAAACGATGGTACAGCTGCTGACGGAACTGGAACATTCGGGCGTTAGTCGTAATAAGGAGCAGAGTGCACGAATGTTGGACCACCTAATCGTCAGTACGCCACGGTTGGTGGCGTCTTACATGCGCCCGATACTGACGATACTCGTGCCAAAGCTGAAGGAACCGGATCAGAACCCGAGCGTGGTGTTGAACGTACTGCGCGCAATTGGAGATCTGGCCGAAGTGATAGGCGGTCACCATGTGCTGCAAAAGTGGTCGGACGAGCTGCTGCAGCTCCTACTCGACATGCTGAGTGATGCGGGCTCGACGGAAAAGCGCGCTGTTGCACTGTGGACATTTGGGCAGCTTGTCAGTGCGACGGGACAAGTGGTGGTGCCGTACAATAAGTACCCGAATCTGATCGATATACTAATAAACTTTCTGAAAACCGAACAGCAGCTGTATGTCCGCCGGGAAACGATACGCGTGCTGGGTTTGCTTGGTGCACTCGATCCGTACAAGCACAAGATGAACCGGGGCCTGATCGATAGCCAGACGAGTGCTAACATTCTCATATCCGTTGATACGAAAAACGATGAACCGACGGATCTGTCCACGTCGGAAATGCTGATTAACATGAGCACGCAGCTTGACGAGTACTATCCGGCGGTGGTAATATCGACGCTGATGAAAATTCTTCGCGATCCAACGCTATCGAACCATCATCTCAGTGTGGTGCAGGCGATCACTTTCACGTTTACCAGTCTCGGCATAAAGGGTGTGCCGTACCTCTCGCAGGTACTGCCCTGCCTGCTGCGAAATATCGTAACAGCCGAGATGAGCCTTAAGGAGTACCTGTTTCAACAGCTCTCGACGTTGATATCGATCGTGAAGCAACACATTATTGGATTTATGGATGATATATTCGAGCTAATAAAGACTTTCTGGACTACCGGTGGTGGTGGCGGTCAGGGCGGTGGCACGCAGTCAGCAACGAACTCGGCCGCCTCGTTGCAACCGACGATCATAAACCTGGTGGAAAAGATTGCCATTGCGCTCGGGTGCGAGTTTAAAGTGTACCTACCTCAGCTAATGCCGCAAATATTGCGCGTACTGTTGCACGATACCTCAAAGGACCGTGCCGTTACGGTGAAGCTGCTCGGTGCGATGCGCAACTTTGGCAACAATCTGGACGACTATCTGCACCTGATTATACCGGCGATTGTGAAGCTGTTCGAACCGCTTGACATTCCGCTGAACGTTTCCATTACCGCGCTGCAAACGATCAACTATCTCGCCGAAGTGCTAGACTTTACCGACTTCTCTTCCCGTATCGTGCATCCGCTGGTGCGCGTACTCGACAACTATCCCGAACTGAGACCGGTGGCTTTGACGACCCTCTGCTCGATAATGATACAGCTGGGGCGCAAGTATTTGGTGTTTGTGCCGCTGGTGAACCGGGTCATGATCAAGCACAAGATACCGTCGGTCGAGTACACGAAGCTGCTGGTCAAGCTGCAGAACAACAGCACGCTTGCGATGGACGATGAGTTCCGCATACGGCAGGCAAGGAATCGGAATCGGGAAATTTCGCTGCCGAGCGATAGCACGATCAAGAAGTTCCCCGTATCGATGTCCGATCTGGAGGCAATGTTTAAGGCGAATCGGCGCGTATCCAAAGACGATTGGTTGGAGTGGTTACGGCGGCTAAGCATCATTCTGCTGAAGGAGTCGAAAAACCCGGCGCTACGATCGTGCGCCACGCTGGCCCAAAATTATCCGCAGCTACTGAAGGATCTGTTCAATGCAGCTTTCGTGTCATGCTGGTCGGATCTTTCCGATAAGCTAAAACAAGACCTTGCGCACAGCCTTACGCAAGCGTTAACGGTGCAGGATCTGCCGGAAATTACACAAACGGTACTGAATTTGGCCGAATTTATGGAACACTGCGAAAGCTATCCGCTGAAGATCGATTCGAAGATTTTGGGAGAACGCGCGATGGAATGCCGTGCGTACGCGAAAGCGCTTCATTACAAAGAGGAAGAATTTCACCAGACGGTGGAACACCATCAGTCACTGTTTGAGTCGCTGATCCTAATAAACAACAAGCTGCAGCAGAAGGAAGCAGCGGAAGGGTTGCTAGAGTATGCCGGGCGCCACCGTTCCAGTGCCGAGGAGATGAAGGTGCAGGTGCGATGGTACGAAAAGCTGCACAGCTGGGACCAAGCGCTGACACTTTACTCCGAAAAGCTAAAATCCAACCCGAACGATCTGGAGTCCCGGCTCGGCGAGATGCGGTGTCTGGAAGCGTTGGGCGAATGGTCCGCGCTGAATGCAGTAACGACGGAAAACTGGGACACGCTCGGGTCGGAGGGACAAAGCAAAGCTGGCCGGTTAGCGGCGGCCGCCGCCTGGGGTTTGCAGGACTGGGAAGGAATGCATCGGTTCGTGCGCTGCATACCGGAGGACACGCAGGATGGCGCATTCTATCGAGCCGTACTGGCAGTGCACAACGAGCAATACGAGCTAGCGCAAAGTTTGATCGATTCGACGCGCGATCTGCTCGACACGGAGCTGACCGCTATGGCCGGTGAGTCGTACGAGCGGGCGTACGGTGCGATGGTATGCGTCCAAATGCTGGCCGAACTGGAGGAAGTGATCCAGTACAAGCTTATTCCGGAGCGACGCGAAACGATCAAATCGATGTGGTGGGACCGACTGCTCGGCGGACAGCGGCTCGTCGAGGACTGGCAGCGCGTAATACAGGTGCATTCGTTGGTGCTGTCGCCGAAGGAAGACATTCGCACGTGGCTGAAGTTTGCATCGCTATGTCGTAAGAATGGTTCGTTAAAGCTGTCGGAAAAGACGCTGGTCATGCTGCTCGAGTATGATCCGATGCAGAACCTGGGCGAAGCACTGCCGATCGATAAGCCGCACGTAACGTTCGCCTACACGAAGCATCTGCATATGGCGGGATACGTGAAGGAAGCTTACGATCATCTGAACCGGTTTGTGGCGTCTTTCAGCCCGCAAGCATTCACCGCCAGTAGCGGCGCTGGAGGGCAGGACGATTTGAAGGACGAGAACAGGCGGCTGTTGGCCCGCTGTTTCCTGAAGCTGGGCCTGTGGCAGAGCAGCTCAACGGGTGGGAATCTGTTGAAGGAGCACTTGGTGAATGGAATTCTCGTGTGCTACAGCAGAGCTACGAAGCACGATCCGAACTGGTACAAGGCGTGGCACAATTGGGCGTACATGAACTTTGAGGTGGTTCAGGCGAAGAAGCAGCAAGAAGAGTACACCAAAAATCCGGGCAGTCCTGCCGAACGCACGCTGATCAAGCATTACGCCGTACCGGCCGTCCGGGGTTTCTTCCAGTCGATCAATCTGTCCCAGGGCAATTCCCTCCAGGATACGCTGCGCTTACTCACCCTTTGGTTCGATCACGCCCAGTACGAGGAGGTGTACGAAGCGCTTGTCGAAGGGATGCGTGTAATCGATAAGAACACCTGGCTGCAGGTGATACCGCAACTGATCGCACGTATCGACACACCGCGCAACCTGGTCGGGCAGCTGATCAACTATCTGCTGACGGAAATCGGCAAAACGCACCCGCAAGCGCTCGTGTATCCACTTACGGTGGCATCGAAATCGGCGCCGGGCACGCGCAAGCAGGCGGCCCACAAAATATTAAACAACATGTGCGAACACTCGAACACGCTAGTGAACCAGGTGCTGCTGATCAGCGAGGAGCTGATTCGAGTGGCCATCCTGTGGCATGAACAGTGGCACGAGGGACTGGAGGAAGCGTCCCGGCTGTACTTTGGCGAACGCAACATTGAAGGCATGTTTGCGACGCTGGAACCTTTGCACGCGATGCTACAGCGAGGACCGCAAACTTTGAAAGAGTCCTCTTTCAACCAGGCGTATGGACGTGATTTGTCCGAAGCGCAAGAATGGTGTAGAAACTTTAAGGTAAGCAACTGTCCTCCTGACTATCGTGCACGATTTTTTAACCCTGTTTGACTGCCCTTCTTTCAGAGTACTAAGAACATGCGCGATTTAAATCAAGCATGGGACCTTTACTACCATGTGTTTAGGCGCATTTCGCGTCAACTGGTACAGCTTACCTCGCTGGAGCTTCAATACGTTAGCCCGAAGCTGCTCGCCTGCCGCAACCTGGAACTGGCTGTCCCGGGTAGCTATACCCCCGGCCAACAATTGATTTGCATCGCTAGCATCGAAACGAACCTAACGATCATCAGCTCGAAGCAACGCCCTCGGAAGCTGTGTATACGCGGTTCGAATGGTAAAAGCTACATGTTCCTGCTGAAAGGCCACGAAGATTTGCGCCAAGACGAGCGTGTGATGCAGCTGTTCGGGCTAGTAAACACGCTGCTGCTGAACGATCGCGATACGTTCCGGCGCAACCTGACGATACAACGGTATGCTGTCATACCGCTTAGCACCAACTCGGGGCTGATCGGTTGGGTACCGCACTGTGACACACTGCACAAGCTGATCCGCGATTATCGCGATTCGAAGAAGATGATGCTAAACATCGAGCACCGTATCATGCTGCGGATGGCACCGGATTACGATCACCTGACGGTGATGCAGAAGGTCGAGGTGTTTGAACATGCGCTCGAACAAACGAAGGGTGACGATTTGGCGAAGCTGCTCTGGCTGAAAAGTCCATCGTCGGAGCAGTGGTTCGATCGGCGTACCAACTACATCCGATCGCTCGCGGTTATGTCGATGGTGGGTTATATTCTGGGACTGGGTGATCGCCATCCTTCGAACTTGATGCTGGATCGGTTGAGTGGCAAAATTCTTCATATTGATTTCGGTGATTGTTTTGAGGTAAGTACACGTGGTGTATGGGTCTACTATACCGCATTGTACTAGCGTACTAATAACAACTTCACTCTTTCATTCTTAGGTTGCTATGACGCGAGAAAAGTTCCCGGAGAAGATACCGTTCCGATTGACGCGTATGCTAATCAACGCGATGGAAGTGACCGGTATCGAAGGCACGTACCGGCGCACTTGTGAGAGCGTGATGCACGTGTTGCGACGCAACAAAGATAGCCTGATGGCGGTGCTCGAGGCGTTCGTGTACGATCCGCTGCTTAACTGGCGGCTGCTGGATTCGGACCGGCTGCGTCGGTCCAAGAACGCCGGTGAAATGGACAGTGGATCGGAAAGCATAAACGATGATTCGCTTTTGAGCTATGGCGCCCGAAGAGACGCACGTTTGAATGAGCTGAATGCAGAATGTACTGCGGTGACGGGTATTGGTGGGGCTGGACAATTATCAGCAGCCACGGTGAATGTTGCTTCCGGTAGTGGAACAGCTGCCATTCCCGTTCCTAGCGCGTCTGGCGCAATTGCTGCTGCTGGAGGTGATGCACCGGACGGCAATTTCCCGGCGCTACAGAATCCGGTCGACGTAACGAACAAGAAAGCTCGTGCGATTGTGGACCGCGTGAAGGACAAGCTAACCGGTAAGGATTTCGGTAAAGCAGAACCCGTAGCGGTGAATAGGCAGATTGATTTGTTGATTCTACAAGCAACGAACAACGAAAATCTCTGCCAGTGCTATATAGGTTGGTGTCCATTTTGGTAATTGGGTCTCTTGGGGAACTTAGCGTTGCTCCATCTCTTAGTTGCTAGATTATATAATTATATATGTTTATAGATTTACGTGGTGAAGATGTATGCTTTTATGCAGCGACTAGACACATCAACCACGTTATTATCGTTCATAGTTTTCTGTAAATATTTCTATTTGATCTTTTTTTTTTTTTTGAACGATAATTTATTACTCGATTATCAATATTTAGCATACACGTCTTTTGCTTTCGACCTTACGCTTATTACAGATTTTCGTTGAAAGACAGTTTTGTTGAATTGTATATTTACAACAATAGAAAAGCCGGGTATGTTAAAATAATAAGCTTGAAAGTAATAAACTAATCAGAGAGAAAAATAAATAAAAAAAAACGTTAATACGCAAACCAAACGCAAACGTGGAAATATATTTCTAAAAACGATTACATTACAGCAATTACATATGCGCGAATACACCTTCAACGTCGCTCATGACCACCACGATGATCGCGATGCTCCCGTTCACGGCGATCGTGATGATCTCGTTTCGATTCGCGATCACGTGTTCGATCGGGCTGACGATCACGGTCACGATCCCGTTCACGACGTTTGTCCGGAACCGCTTCATCGCGATGATGTCTAGCAGATTGTTGTTCCCGGCTGCGATTATAATCATCATCTTCGCCACGTTGCCGCTGTTGGCGGTTTTCATTCGGTTCGTTCTGGTGTCTTCCGGTGTATCGATCGCTCTTTCGCGATCGATCATATTTATCGCGTGTCACATCCTCTTGTTCCTCTTGCTTGCTTTGCTGCTTTCGCTTATCTGTGCGATCATCACGTTTATTCTTCGGCTTCCGATCGGATTGTTTTCCCTTTTCAGATGTTTTCTGTTTTCTCGAAGCACTTTCCTTCTCTTTGTTCTTTCTTCGCTTCCGTTTGCTCGATTCTTTCTCCGATTCTGAGCTGCTGCTGCTGTTGCTGCTGCTAGAGTCGCTGGACGAAGAGGACGAATCCGACGAGGAGCTGTCGGAGTCCGAATCCGAGCTGCTGGAATCGGAGTCACTCGAACCGCTCGATGCCACTGGAGCAGGCATTGGTTGAACAATTTGCTTCGGTGCATGCTTTAAAAATTCACGCAACTCGTCCGTCAACCCGCCGAGCCCGATCGATGTGAAGTAATTAATGGCAAAGCGGGTATTTTTCGGGTTGTCTCTCGGAAACAGACCGGAGAATGGTTCCTGCAGTGTTGGATCTTTGAGCCGGGTGTTCAGCTTGAACAATCCCATATACTCGGCGAGCTCTTGGAAAAGAATCTTGATGAATATGCGGCTCGAGCTGGTGGTGTCCTCCTCGTTTAGGCGAATGCATTGCAACACATCCCAGCCGATCGAATCAGTGAACAATAGATGGGCAAAGAATTTGCTTACATTGCGCAACCGGTTCGTGTCCAATCGGTGCGTCGTTGTGTACGTGTCCTGAAAGATCTGCTCGAACGGTGCGATGTAGATTTTGTTTATCATGCAGAACCGTTGCGCAAGCAGACCGTAAAACTTTTCGTACGTCCTCTGCTCGGCACAGCAGTCGAGAAACATGTGACAAAGTTCCTGTTCCTGGCCCGGCTTAAGCTCCATCTTCATCAGCTTGTGGGCGCATTCCTCGTAATCCAGACTGGAGTGGATGGTCAGATAGATTGTTCGTCGCAAAGCAATTAGGTTTGTCTCCGTGTTGTCGATGATGGTATCTTGCTTTTTCTTGCCATCGTCCCCTTCATCAGAGTCGCTGCCGGCTTCATCGTCGTCGGAATCGCTATCACCGCTCGATGAGTCACTTTTATCACCATCATCGTCGTCCTCTGCATCGCTGCCGAGAATTTCTCGACTGATTTCCTTATACTTCGTTTCGTTTGCTTTATACTCTGGATCCACCTTAAAAACGTCTGAAATGAAATGAGACAAAAGATTTCTTCCACTTAGACCACAAGTTCTATCCAATACATAAAGCACCAAGATTACTTACTTAGTATGTCCTGCGTGTCGGTCGCCTCATCTAGCATGATCAGATGGGTGAATTGGTCATCTTCTTCCACCAGCTCGAGCGCATCGATTACAGCGGCATGATCTTTAAATCCGTCCTTCCGAATTTGAAATACCACCTCGATCATGTACTGAACGCGCTTGTCCAGCTTTCCTTCGTGCAGAATGTTTTTTAGCATTTCAAAAATCGCATTAATGCCTTTTCCCGAAACTTCCGTCAGCTTTTGGCCAACCTCCTTCAGGAACGCGATCGCTACCTCCACCGAATCGTCGGTAGGATTTTCAACGAGCAGTGTTAAAATTTCCAGCGCAAGAATCTCATGAGCAACACGCTGATTGACCAAGTGCGCTACGAAGCGCGATGCTGAAAGGCAAATCGATTTGTCGTTACGTCGGAACCCACGCTTGAACTGTATCACCAAGCGTTGCAGCAGTAGTTCTCCAATGTTGGGGAACTTGGAGTTTATAATTGCCACCAATGCCGCATACACGTGCGTGAAGGTTGGCGATGCTGCCTGCGCTTGAATGATGGACCGGCAGAGCAATCCACGTCCGCGGATTATATTTTCACGCAACAACTCTCGCGTAATCACGCCAATGTTGTCCACGTTCACCTTGTTGATAAACCCATGAATGGACTTCTTCAGTGCTTCCCAAGAAATGCGCTGATAGGCTGCCGAAGATTTGTCCGTAATTTCTGCCTGCATCATGCGCAACTTGGCCGGTGGAATGTACGCGCCTCCCGTTTTGGACGTCAACAGGTCAACGGTTTTGCGGATGGCCGGTTTTTCATTCCGCAGCAAAGACTCGTCACCCTCCTCCTTTCGTTCAGGTCTTGCGCGTTGTTCATGACCCTTTGCAGGTTCCCTCGTTCTGCCCGCATCATGGTCTCGGCGGTTATTGCGGCGTCTATCACGTGAAGGAGATCTTGATCGGGAGCGCGAATAGGAGCGCGAACGGGAATCAGAATAAGATCGCCTTCGTCTCCTGTTTCCTCCGTAGCGTCGAGACCGACTTCTGCTACGTGAACGGGACCGGGACCTAGACCGCGAGCGTGACGGTGTACGCCGTCTTGAACGGCTACGACGATGCCTTTCGTGTTTTCTACTCCGGGATTCATATCTCCTATCAATGTCGGAGTACGATCGGGAACGAGACCGTGATCGAGAGCGGGAACGATCCGAAGTCAGTTCGCCTTCCTCTATCGTGTCCTTCCTTCGGGTGACAACAGATTTTAGTCGGTTTGCTGGCGGGCTAGCGCTTCTTGACAAGCGCTCCTCCGCTTGTTTCGTTGCTGCTTCAGTATCCGCATCCAAAGCCGGTTCAGCGACGGATTTTGTCCCGACCTGTTCTTCAATGTCGGGCATGGCGAGATAATGCACTTTTGAACACTTTCAGGGATTAATTTTCCTGCAGTAGCACTGTTCTTTGCTGAATATTTTATTCACAAATTACGCGTAAACAACTCGTGCTCTGTTGCCTGCACACTGCTTCTTCTACCTGTAGTTGAAGCAAGCTGTCAGAATAATATGACAATCAAATGTGTCACGAAATGAAAATTTTCCGTCGATGCGTTTTGGCAACACTGCTCGGGAAGGCGCTGTAGTTTGTAAACAAACCTGCTGCGGATCATCACCGCACCTAATATCATCACGATGGAGGAAGAAAAGTTTCTTTTACCACCGCCAAAGTTTAAAGACGAAGTGAAGCAAGGTCTCGATAATTTTAGTCGCCATCTAAATCCCCATTTCTCCACACCGAACGGAATGCTGTTAACGCGAGATAAGCAACCGCCGCCGATGTACGGCCCACGTGGTTCAACCGTTCCACCCCGGTTTTTGAGCAATCCACGGAAACGACCGGCAGGTTCTCCTTCAACGGACCGCAGCAACAATAGACAAATGCAGCCAGGTGGTTTTCAAAATAATTATCGTCCCAGATTCAAGCACGAAAATACAGGTGGAAACAATCGATCATCACGATCACCCAGCAATGGACTTGATAAGGAGGTTAAGCCAGAGTTGCTGGTTTTGGACTGGAAGTTGTGGTGCGAAGGATGCGATGTAAATTGTCGTTCGGAAGCAGAGTACCAGCAGCACATGTCGAACCACGCACCATGCACCGTACCCGGCTGTAAATTCGTCGGGCACCCGATGATTATGAAGCGTCACGAGCGTCAGACACACAGGAACGAAGGAAAAGCAAAGGACCCAGTTGGACCATCATCGGAGGAGATAGAACAGTGGAAAGAAGAACGACGGAAGCGTTATCCCACGAAGCAGAATGTAATCCTGCGTCAGCATGCACAGGAAGCACGGTTCAATCGTGGTGAGCGCATCGAGGAAAAGAAGGATCGTTTTCCCAATCGACATTTAGAGACGAAAGCCGAATCTCGTGAAAATGGTCCATGGAGAGAAATGGCTTCAAATGGTCGGAATTCTAAATGGGCAAAGGGTAGAAAACGGTCAGCTGTTCCGCTAAAGGTAACGGTAGCTGAGGAAACCCCGTGTAGAATCTCTTTCAAAGGGACTTCAACGTTAAAAGATTATAAAGATCCATCAACGAGCGCTCTGGCCATGCTTGGGGACTACGGAACGGGGAGCGAAAATGAATCAGATGTAGAAGAAGAAGAAATGGATAATGTAGTGGATGCGAAAAAAATGATCAACGCTTCCATAGTGCAACCGGAAGCTGTACTCAGCGAAGGTGAAATAGTAGACGAGGAACTAACCAACACTGACAACCAATGTCCTGATTTGTTAAAACAATCTGCCAAGGTGAATACCAACGTTGAATCGATATGCCCAACCGAGACGGTAAATGTTCCCAAACAAGCAACGGATACTACCAACGGTACTACTCAACAAACACCGGGAAAAAGTGGTCCGGCTGGAACATCTTCAAAAGCGAATGTCTCCAAACAGCAGAACCATAAACATGGGCACAGCGTTAGAAGAAAAAAAGAAACCAACCCCAATCGTCCATTGTTGGACTATTCAAAGCTTCATCGAACGTACCAGAACACAATGTTGGAAAAGTTGCTCGACTCGGATATACGGCACGAGCGGAATGTGTTACTGCAGTGCGTGCGACACGTGCTGGTGAACAATTTTTTCGGAATAGGGCAACCGAATGAAGAAACTACAGCAGCTACCGTTAGAGACGATGCCAAGGAATGAAATACACGTTTTATTGAATATAATTTAGATCGAATTGTGTGTGTTTGTTCTTTTCCACTAAAGCATAACACCAGCCGTGCTGGATGAGGCATTCTGACCCACACGGTTACTCTGCATCCGGTTGGCCTGTATGTAGCGCATTTTGCACTCTTCCAGATCCTTGATGCGCGACTTAACATGCTGAATGCGATGCCACGCCATTTGCAGCACCTTTGCCGATGCGTAGCCGGATCCTTCGTGCGGTTGCCCGGTCGACACTTGCGTGAGATAGTTGATCTGTTCCGACAGTTTCGATTCTACATTGTTGAGCGACTTAAGGAACTGGTTAACGTTTGTTTCCGTTGCTTTTTGGCTGGTCTTTTCCTTGCTCAGTTCCATCAGTGCCGCTCCTGCAAAGTGAACGGATTGCACATCAAGCGAACCGTTTTGGCTATATGCGGGACGTGCGTTGCGTTGCATTCTACTTACCGGCACTTTGCAAGCACAGGATCAGTTCCCGTTCAATGTGATCCAACGCTTGTATTTTGTCGATCGCGGTCATCGTGAAATGTAGCACCGTTTGCTAGGAAGAAAATAAACAAACTGCTTCCAGCTAAACACGACCTGTCAACAGCATCGGCAATGGTTGGCAACCGGTGCTGGCAGCACTGCCACCATCTGACAGGCAGCTGAGCAGAAATTAATCACAAAGCAAAGCAAAAGAATTTCTGTCTCTCGTCGGTTTTTGGTACCGAAAGACGGCGCGCGGTGTCGTACTTTTCTCCGTGTTCGTGTGAAATGTTCCCGTGTAAAATGTCGCCCTTTGCGGGAAGATGAAAGCTTGTGCCTAGCCGAAACGGTACGTTATTTTCTTTTTCCGTTTTATTGTCCGTATGTCCCCCGGAGCATTAGCAGGAGGAAAAACGGGCGGCGAAGGTTTTCGGTGTCCCGGGTGGGCGTTTTTCATGTCCCGTTTTGGTTGTGCTTGGCGGTGAAGAAAGAATCTGTTAAGTCTGTGATACGCGTGAAACAAAAGAATTGTTAAAATTCTATGAGGTGTCCCGAAAGCCGTGCAGTTTGTGCGTTTCATTGCACGTCATTGAAGGAGCAGGAAAAAAGTTCGAGTGCGCTCCAGTGCGTGTGGAGTGTGGTCCCTTCGGATCGCCGTTTTCCGGGAACGAACGAAACATAACAAAAAAAAAACGGGTTAAGAAAGAAGGGGAAGTAAAGGCGACCGTCGAACATAAAGGACGGACATGGTCGAACAGATCGTGTAAGGTGCGGCAGGGAAACGGGGAAAGAAAATATTTTTGGGTGCCAGTGATCTTGTCCCTTGGTGGTGAAGGCTGCAGCGGCGACGGTTGTGGTGCTGGGTGCCGGTGGCAAAGCGTATTGACTGAAGGAAATTTTTCACTTTTCCTCTTCCCATGTAAGTGATGCTAATTATAAATCTGGGTATAGGAATATTTTATGCTTGCTTTGCCTTACGGCAGGGGACCCTAAATGTCTAAGGCCAAGCAAGTGTGTCCCCCTGTTTGGAACACATTTGGTTCACTTTAACTCTCTTTCTCAGTCGATTTTCTAGCAGCGTACGATCGAGAGTCTTTGATAAGACGCAGCGGTCCGCGTTACGATTCGATTGGTTAACCAAGCAAAAAAGATCTATTGATGATAAGTGCAAAAACAAACAAGATTATTGCATTGATCGGTTGACAGAATAGAAAGAAAAAAACAGCGGCCCTCCGCCGCGATGATGCTGTGTTCGTTCTAGGTGAAGATCAGACGAACATGCGATCGTATCATCGTTGTTGTTTCTCGGTGTCGTCGCCGGACGGCATTGGACATTTGCTGTGTCGCCATGAAATTTATTTTTCTATTTATAGTAACGATCGAGAGTCGAATGAATCTTTTAAACACCGCCAGAGATATATCTTTGCACCGCACTGCCCATTGCGGGTCGACGCAATCGTGAGGAGATCAACGTTGAGCGTACAAAAAATGATCCACGGTACGAGTCTAGATGTCTACGGCACACGAAGAAGCGTCCACCCTTACGGGAAATGCACGTGAATCCAAGATTTCGAATTCACCCCCCTCCCCGAACACTGAGTGCTGGTTTATTGCCCTTTCGAGCGATCCTGCAGGGCAATAATTCCTTCGCCGTTATGCTGTAAAATCATCAATGCCGTCGATCCGCTTTAAACGCGCTTAGGCGATAAACACTTTCGTTTGCACACATGAAACGGAGCGGGTGTTGGGCACGAGAAAATAAGGACATATTCTCTTCTCCTTCTACTCAGGTTCGGGATAATCCCGACACGAAAAGAATGTTGGTCGTAATTCATCTGTGTAAAAGTGTTCTGTTTGCTAGACAAAATGCAAATGTTTGTTCTCTATATTTAACCAAGGGTGTGAGAGCATTTAATATGTTCTAAAACCCTCTGTGTGTTTCGTATCCTCAGTAAAACGAAAACACCTGTTGTAAACGACATGTCATACAATCCGTGTGAAGGAAGGTACGGCCACGCAAAGAAAACAACGAAACAACAAAACTGAACTTTGTCTAAATATTTGCAATTTTGTAGGGGAAAGAGATTTTTTTTTTAATAACTCACACCGTATTTAACTTTTACTGGAAGCAACGGTCCATCGAACAGTAAGGACGCATATCGCATTTAGGGAGCAACGGAACGGAGTACCGACTGTTTGCTGTTTTAGCATGGGCCCCAACACACGTGTGTCAGCAAATGCGCGCGTACAATAAATCCACACCGAGCGTGTATTGCCACCAGCAACGGCTTTTTGCGGGTGAGTTGTTTATGGGACTAATTTTCAAACCTCCCCCCAAATTTGGACCGTTGCCAGTGCTCACGGAAGATAGAATGAGTTATTTCACTCTTTAGATGTGATTTTCGCACAATTCTCATGGTAATGCGGATCGATTAGAAATCGTTTTGAATGGCAAAGCTACATATCATAGCTGGGTAAAGCTTGGAACGTTAAACTTATCTAAATCGCGAAGGATTTGTGTAAAATTGTTCTCTGTTTTCCCATTGCTATGACGTGCATTTCGTATGAAAAGAGCTCACTTTGTAGTATTTGGTTTTTACAAAGCGTGTGAGCATTATGTATCGTTTGCCTTCGTCGTTCCCTGAGTGGCGACATGGTTTTCTAGTTAAATGCCGTGGCAGTGGCGCGTCTCCCTCGATGCCTCGATGCCATTATGGAAGCGACGGGTGCTGTCAGTCGTGTGTCAGCTAGGGCATGCGGAGACTAAGGGACCATTTTCTCGAATATGTTTTGCCAAATAAATTTGCCTCGAAAATAACGCATCCCGCGAGCACCGTTTTCTGGGGGCTTTTTGGGGCGGATGGTTTGCATGATCGCGAGAACAATTTTTGGCAGTTCTCGTTATGTCCTATCACCGACTAGCAGTGGGACGAATCGGTTGTGCTGTGCTTAGCATGCGTGTAGAACCATCAGTATTCGGTTGCGATTTCCATCGGACAGAATAATCTTTACCGTGGCCGAGACATTTATTCGCCTCCAAACGATACCGTCCCGCACGGAAACAAATTCCACCTCACCCCTAGCTAGCTTGTCCGCGTAGTGTGCGTTTTGTGTTGATTTCCCTTGTCCTATACGATACATCCGATCGTGTTCATCATTGTTTGGTGGCCATACGCTAGACGCTACGGTTACGCAGTGTTCGCGCGAAGCGTAAGTAGATGGACGGTGTGTGACACGGTACCATTTAGGATGGATATATCAAGTATCGATTTTGTTCCTGCACTCATTGTAGATACTACACACCCTCGGTAACAGTGCCGTAATCTGCTCGCCGAGAGCTCGTTTATAATATCATCTCCTGGGAGAAGTCGTGCGATCGCGAGCCAAAAGCCGAAGAATAATTATAGAAATTTTTGCAAGCTGCAGAAACTTTGATAGCGCGCGCAGGAGCACCCGGCAGATGAATCAGCAATGCAACGGCAGCCCACCTTTTGTAGCCTATGAAGATTGATGATCCAGCGGCTCGAGCGATCGCGTGTTTCATTCGAAAGCAAAGCTCTTTACAACAATCAGCTGACAGACGTACACGTTTACCATGACGATGCATCAAAATTATGTTGTTTTGCTTTGGTACATCATTATGGTGATGATACTGATATACCTGTTCGTATTTTCACAATAATTACACAATGTGCCATACAATCCACGTCATACAACCGTTTCAACGCATGAACTCGCATAAACTTAGTGCAAAAATGATTCTGTAACATTACGCAAAACACGATCACACACCCCGAATGGATACTCGATCGAAACCCAACAGGAACCGGAAATGTTTGCACCGAATGTTATGTGATATGACAAGGTGTCAGGCGCCTCCATGAATCCCTGTTTCGAAATGGCATTTGAATTGAACGATGTGAAATAAAACAAAAAAAAAGATCTACGAAAGGAAAATGGGCATGGTTTGAATGGGTTGAAGTTGTTATAAATAAATTATTAAAACACCGCATTACGATAAATGGTCAGTTATTGTGATTGTGTAGTTGTTTATGAGTCATAATAACGATCGTATAGCGTGGATGGTTTGAGAAAGATCGTTGGATCGTAATATTTAAAAGCATTCGCTTACTGTTTTTTTTTTGTATGCCAGTTTTAACCGATTTTAGACAGCAGGGTGTCAAATGTTTATCGTCGGTTTAACCACATGCGTGCGTCATACTGTGCTGCTGGTAAGAAATGGGAAATTGTAAATGGCACGTATATGATGTGCTATTGGTCGTCATCCTTTTCCGAACATATATGCAACAAGCATTGAGCACCGTTAGACATACAAGGCGACTATTTTTAAGTTTGTGGAATTCGATCTGTCGATCTGCACATGACTGATCTATCGGCAAAAGAAAGGATGGGTTTAAACGTGTACACACAAACACACACAGTTGGGAGAATTGGCACTAGAATGTGATTTGGAATAAGAAACACTATTCAAGTGGCAACAGCAACGCGTCTGTACCGTTTTATTTATTTAATCGTAAATTATGATTTATTTATTTGCAGAACGAACAAACGCATATCGGAATGGACGCTTCGATAATTACCGTACAGGCACAGTACTCTTTCAAGGGTTCCAACAACGATGAGCTGTGCTTTAAAAAGGGCGATATCATAACATTGACCCAGCGGGAGGAAGGTGGCTGGTGGGAAGGAACGTTGGGCGACAAGACCGGTTGGTTTCCAAGCAATTACGTGAAGGAGTATGCTGGTAAGTGAGCGGTTTGATGACAGATGACGATAGTTGATTGATAAATAAATGTAATAAAAATGTTTCTATCGCTCCCAATAGGACCATTGCCACTGTCCGAAACAATACGCCCGCCGGAGGAAATACAGGCGTTCCGATCGGTTGTCTTCCGTGATTTGCTGGAAAGTGAGAAAGCGCATGTTGCGGAGTTGCGAGGATTAGCAGAAAACTTTCTAGAACCACTGGAAGCCAGTCAAATGTACGTTGCGCTCGCATAGCTACGATAATACAGCAACTTTACAGATGCAGCTACAATTTTCCCGATTTCCTGTTCTTTCTCAGACTTTCTTCCAACGAATACGCACAGTTAATGTGCAACTTTCTCGAGGTGGTTGAAATGCATGAAGAATTTTTGCAAACGCTGGAAGACTGCAATGATCGTGTCGGGAAAGTGTTCTTATCGAAAGCGCCAACGATGAAGAAGATACACCAGTTCTACTGTGCCGCTCATCCCCGTGCCATAGTAATAGTTGATAAGTTTCGGTAAGAGTCACAATATGATAGCTACACTTCAGCGAAGATTTGACATTCTAATTTTGT
Organism: Anopheles rivulorum; assembly: GCA_018908115.1. Lineage (NCBI taxonomy): Eukaryota > Metazoa > Arthropoda > Insecta > Diptera > Culicidae > Anopheles > Anopheles rivulorum. The sequence goes on along the minus strand of STHB01000003.1, from coordinate 21,485,827 downwards.
ATGCTTGCTACTTGACTGTCACACCGCCAGGGAGGAACTGAATGTGTTCATGGAAAAACAAGGTGCAGCCAAACCGGGCTTACTGGTCCTTACTACAGGTCTGTCGAAGCCATTCCGACGTCTAGACAAGTACGCCGCTATACTGCAGGAGCTCGAAAGACACATGGAGAGCGGACACCCGGATAGGGGCGATACCCAGCGTAGTATTGCTGTGTACAAGGACATTGCTTCGTCCTGCTCGGCTACACGGCGCCAGAAGGAACTAGAGCTGCAGATATTGACCGGACCGGTACGCGGTTGGCAGGGTGCAGAATTGAGTTCGCTCGGTGACATCATACACATGGGAAGTGTAGCTGTCGGTCCGGAACATAAGGATCGGTACTTGGTGCTGTTCCCGCAGACGCTGCTAATATTGAGCGTAAGCCAACGAATGAGTGCATTCAAGTACGAAGGAAAACTTCCGCTGACGGGAATATTGGTGAATCGTTTGGAGGATACAGATCAGATAAAGAATGCGTTCGAAATTAGCGGAACACTTATCGATCGTATCGTAGCCGTGTGCCAAGGACCCAGTGAGGCCAACCGTTGGGTGGAACTGCTTAGTCCCAAGTCTAGTGCGGTCGAACAGAACAGTACAGGAGCGGTGGACATGAAGCGCAACGTTAGCAGCTCGGCAGTGAATATTCCTCAGCCTCCACCCCATGTAAGTATGGCCATGGTTTTAGATATTTTACTTGTATGGACATGTGTGAATGTGGGATCAAGGTGCTCTTTGTTGAAGTGAACTATGTGGAAATTTGTGTATGAAAATATTTTCATAAACGTAACGGGTTGCTTATGAATCGTCCGAATGAAGGGTTGGATTATATAGTTTAAATTTTATTTTCTTTTTCTTTCTCCTATTTAATTAACTTCTAAATCCTCTATCCTATTCTTAACTCGTGCCTGGTGGCGTGTGGCAATTCTTTCTCTCATTTCCATAAATGATTGTTTTCAAATGAATAAATCTGTCCGTATGTGCCAATAGGGCAGTAAACAGTTAGCACTCGATTCTCGTGGCTACAGTACTCGCGTATCGGTATGTGCATATGATGGCGGTGGTCAGTGGTGCCGAATGTATGGTGCCGAGTTTGAAGCAACCTTTCCCCCATCGAACTATCCGCCGACCGCTCCCTATGCTGAGCTGACCAGCTATTTCCGACGCCTTTTCCGGGCAGGCGAACTGTCACGATATGTCGTTCAAGCTTTATTGTACCCTCAAGTAACAAAAACCTATGATAGGAAGGAGGTTGTTATGCGACGGCGGCGACATAAAACTACAGTACGGATGCAACGACGTGAAAAGGAGGCAGCAGCACGTGTTGCGGCACCGGAACAAAGTGAAGTTGAGTCGAAATGCGCAGAACCGACCCAGAATAGAAAGGGAGAAGCGGTAGAACAAGTTGGCGAAAAGCATAACAGTGAACTTACACACCGTAGATACGATTCCAGTGATTCAGACTCTTCATCATGTGCATCATCGTCTTGCTCCCGAAGCCGATCCAATTTTGAACGTCAGAATGCGGTAGATTATGTAGAGGACGATGATGATGCGTATGAAACGATAACATTTTTCGCGGGAAAAAGTAAACCCAACCCGGATAGTAGCTGTGAAGGAAGCACAGTGTATGAAAGTTACGATGATCCTCACTCAACGGAGGGTGGTTCGTTCACGTATAGAAACGACGGACGGAAAACATTGACGCCCAACTCCGAAAAAGGAGACGATAGTTTGCCGGAAGAGGAGGAGGCAGATTGTGAGCAAGGTAGAACACGCAGTTCCGAAATGATAGGTTCCGCTGCTGTACCATTTTTGCGCTTAAATGATCGTGAATCACTCAACAGTGGCGGTGCGCACGACAGTGCTCGATCGAATGCAGGAGGACGATCGTCGGGTATCCATACATCCACGGCACGGTTGCTTTTGGGCGATTTGAAACAGCAATGCTCTGAACAGTCACAATTGTCTAGCTTCGAACATAGAGCTGCCCACGGACGGATGGCTTGCGAAAATTTGCTTAATCTCGACGAGTCAATGCAGATAAAACATTCGCTGCAGCAGAAAACGATCACGGAGGAACGCCACAGCATGCCGACGTACTTCGTTGGCAATCGCTTCAACAACTCGTCCGTGACCGAAATATACATTCCTTCGTGGAAGGACGAGCAATGCCAGGCTGCAGATGGACAGGGACCCACGACGACATCCAACATCACTGGTAATGGCGCGGGCAGTACCGATCGCAACAGTGTACATTCCAGTTCGCTAGACATACCCGCCATCGTTCCCGCACCCGATCCGGTGACGGCCGAATTGTTGTACAACTTTCCGACAAGCGCCACAACATCGGTATCTATCGGTGTAGATGGCCAACAGCTGCACGACCAAACTGTGCTCGGATGTTTGTCTCGGGAGCAATCACCATTCCGTAAGCATTCAATAAATTCTGACAAAAAACTTGTGCTAAATCCAAATCATCGTAGAAAAGACAAGGACAATTCGCAGGATACGAGCAAAGGACCGGAACCAAGGGTAGGCAAAGGTGTTACAGATGCTCCAGCCTCAACTGCCAGACGTTGCCTCAGTTATCAGTACGTGGAACTATCCGGAAAAGGCAAATCTCCGCTATCAGTAAAGGCACTTGATTCCAACAACAATTTGTCGGATGGAGCTAGAGCAAAGCAAGAGAAAACTGTTAAAAACCATCGAGAAGACGATTCAGATCACATATCGGATGGATATCATCCAGCCTGTCCTGACTGTTCGGAGCATAAATGTCGATTTTGTAGTTTCTATTCACGAGGCCACAGTCCTCATTCGAGTGATTCAGGTATGGCCGGTAGTTGTACTATCTCGTCGCCAGATGGGCCCGCTAAATTTTCCGGTGATTTTCTTCTTTGTGATTATGCAGAGCAGCGTACAGTGGACGAGGACGCTGACCATGAACAGAACGCCGTTGTTCACCGGATACCACACGACCGAGACACTGGCGAAGATGTTGTCGATGGCGTGCCTGCGGGTGATATGTTTGCGAGCGTTAGTCGACGTTGTTCGCATTCGTTTGCCTTGAGACAATCTCGCTCCAGTCACAACTTGGGTCGATTTGCGCTCGTTCGTGAGAGTGAGTTCGATTTCACTGATAGTGGGCAATACGATCACCCTAATGATCAGCATCCTCATGATAATTCTCAGTCCCATAGTCAGCGGGAAGGATCGTTGAAAGATAAGTCCACTGTCGCGAGCAGTGACAGTGCGTCGGTTGATGTGGAACCGTCGGAGGAAGCGAGCGGATATTCGCTGTTACATGCACGTGCCGCACACGATCGGACGGTGCGAAGTCGTAGCGAAGATCGAATGTTATCCTCATTCTCGTCGTTGGAAAGAGAAGATGATGCAACCGAAGAACCGCGTCACTATTCCGGCCGAAGTCGTATCGTGGTAAATCTGTACGATCGTTCGTCGGCAGCCGCCATGCGACGCGTTTTGACACAGTCGACTGTTCCACCGTACGGTGAGACCAAGGCGGATAAGATCACCTACAAAACGGGCCTCTATGCACATTGGTGGAAGAAGGAAAAGTTACCGATATTTGTCGTCACGAGCAACGAGTCACTGAAATTGCCACCGGCTTCTGGGCCACTGTCGTTGCGGCCGTTGCCACCACGGTTACAATGTATTGGCGATGATAGTGAGAGTCGAAATACTAAAAGTAGCAAACCCACGACCAGCCAAGCGGGCAACATTCCTTCTGATGGTGATGGTCTGTTACATCGTCCCAATATATCGTCTAATGATGGAGCCGCTCTGGGTTCAGGCAAGAGTGTTTCTTCTGTTTGGTTGAGTTAGCTTTTCGTTTTGGTTTTTCTTTTGTTGTTTTTTTTTCTGTGTTTCTGTTTCGTTTTCTTTACTGTTTCATCTTTTGTTGCTTGCGTTCTTCTCATTTAGTACGGTTGTTAATGTTTCGCAAATGTTCTATATTGCAGACAAGCGTAAAAGCGTTTAGATGTGTTGCCATATGTGTTCTAGTAAAGTGGATTAAATGCACTTTACTAGGTTCGTTGCGGTTATATGTGGCAGAATCACCAGGAATGCGGATTTGCTTGCTTGCGTGTGTTTGTGTGTGTGTGTGTGTGTGTGTGTGTGTGTGTGTTCGTGTGTGTATGTGTGTTTGCGTTTACGATCATTGCTGTTGTACATAAAGTTTAGCCAAAGCACCCTGCCTGAGCCCTGTGAGCGAGCATTCCCATCAGTTTTAATGACCATTTCCATACGGACAGCGAAATATATGCAGAATGCACTAATAATTCGCACTTCACTTTAGCTTTTCGAGCACTGTTTCATCCACTGCACTTCATAGCTTATAGTTTAAAATGTTGTGTGCATCATCAGCGCAGTTGCAACTGGCGTAGCAAATCTTCCTGTATATCCTTTATTTCTCTGTGCTGTCGGTCGGTTCCATGTGTATGTGATGAATGGATTTGTGATTGGGCGCTTATGCGACGTCGCTAAAACATCCGACCAGAGCTTGTCCATTGATCGATGTACTTGATTTATCACACAGATGTCACCACCGCCCTCCACAACCGGAAACAGCCACCCGTCAAGGAGCGGAACGTCCAGTATCGTGCAGCACATGTCGCAACACAAACGCAGCCAATCGTTCAACCACCATCTGAGTTACAATCAAGTTCAACAGCAGCAGCAGCAGCAGCAGCAACAACAGCTCCAACAACAGCAACTAAAGCAACATCAACCGAATCCAAGTCTGTTAGCTTCCCCGAACTCCCTGAACTTAAATCGCCACGAAGCAAACCAGGTGGCACTAAACCAAAAAGGTTTTTCGGAAAAAGGTACGTAAAGTTGCTGCTGCTACACATTTTACACATTGTCCATCGGATAACTGGCGATCGTTTGTTTTATTTTTAGCTAATTGGAATATTACAAACCTAAGACCGGCTGCTTCATTGCGTCCAGCATTTTTAAGCTCGGTAGCCGTCAGCAGTGCTGGTGGTGCTGGTGCGGGAAGTACGGGAGGAGGACGCAGCGCAACCGCCAGCATTACTGGCAGCATCGGGGGTGCTGCGGCCAGCTGTGTCGGTGGTGGCAACAGCGGCGGAGGAAGCACTATTTTGAACACTTCCGATAGCGTGCATCACAGTCTGTCTTTCAGCTCCAGCACCAAGGTGTCACCCACCTACGAGGAGGATGCATTAGTTCTTCGCGTCATTGAAGCATATTGTGCCGCTTACCAGAGCACCTCGCGCAACACGATGCACTCAGGTAGGAGAATGATGTTCTTTTCATTTGTGTAGCTGTTGATGCTTGTTTTGTCGCTTTTAATATGTTTGCTCATGTTTAAGTTAGTTATATTTATGATCCATCAATACTTGTCTCCTAATAATTGGCTATTTATTAATCGCAACCCGGTTTTGTTGTGGGGAGGATTATGCTTAAGATCGTCGTAAAATGTAACCAAACGTTTTGCGGAATTCTTGTTGTGATAAAATGCTTTCTTCTTGCATTACGATGTATGGTTTAAGGGTAATTAACTGAAAGGAATTCTACAGACATAATATTATTATAAGTAAGGGACTGGGATAATGATTCTGCAATCGCTGAATGATCAACTTCTGGTTGGTTAATTATCGCACGCATTTTACGTTTAAATCCTGCGTTTTATGTTGTGGTGGAAGGTTCACTGTAACGATTCACGCGATATGAAGGAAGAAAGTCATGATTTATCCTGATTTAATACGCATTTTAATTTCTGTGTATTTATGTTCACCTTTTTTTTTTACTATTTTACTATCTCATCCATTCGCTATCACCAATGCTAATTGAGCATGCAATTTAATTTCTAAATGTTGCATCGTTTTTCTTTGATTTACTGTGTTTAATTGTCTCTCAACGCTTGGCAAGAACTTTCTAATGATTTGCATTGCTTCTTTTGGAAGTCACATCGTATGAGATTTGGTGAAATGAAGGCTAAACTGTATTTACGTATTATGTCTTCTTTCTTTTCCTTTTTGCCTATCTGCTCTTTCATTCCTATCCTCTCGTAACGTTGCGTAATGTGCGTCATTAACGTACAACGTTCGTCGATTTTTCGTGCCATTGTATGAATGAAAAATATAACGGCCAATTCAAATGAAAACAACGGATCGTTCCATCCTGAAAAATTCCCTCAATTTGTCGTTCCCAAAAAAAAAACAAAAAACAAACAAAATCACACAGCATTGCTACCGTGGACACCGTGCTTGCCAATCCGTGGCGGAAAGTTGAAAACAAGCAAACACTTTTCCTCGTCCAATCCTCAACTACCTTTCACTTGCTCCTCACTGTCATCCTACCTCCCGAGTGGTGGCGGTATCAAGAACAGCAGGACACATACATCGACGAACAGCATTAACTCGTCACACATCTGGCGGGAGGCCAGTCCAAACAGTTTCAATCTTTACGCTGCATCCATCGCGACGCTCAACACGGCAAACGGTGTTCAGCCGTCACAGCAGCAGCACCAGCAACAGCAGCACCAGCAGCAACCCCAACGTGCTAGGTATTCGATCGGTGGCTACGGAAGTACCGAATGGCGCTCCCATTCGGAAGAGTCTGGTCGCAATGGAAACGTTGGGCCACGCACTATTAACACGTTTAAGACTGCATCACCATCCACAGTCTATCACAATCCGATCGCTCGTTCCGGCTCGAACTATGATAACATTTTTATGAACTCGAACACCAACACACCGCTGTTGTCGCGCGTTTCGAAGCAACAGACGGTGTGGATGAATGCGAATCAGGTGCCAGGTGCGCCGAGTTTAAATCATTCGTATTATCAGCACCATCAACATGCGCCGCATCACCATCGGCATCGTCATCGGACGACGAGTCGCGAGCTGGATGCGGTCGTTTCCGATAGAGACACCAGCCCACCGCCGCCAGCACCGGAAGGTGGCGAGTACATCGGTGACTATCTGCCCCTGGGACACTCGTCCAGCGGTACCGGTGCGTCGCTGTACGATCGCCGCTTGAACCGATCGTTCGAGACGGCACAAGGGTTGAAGAGAAATTCGAAAATATCACAGTTGCGTCGCTCGACGCCACAACTAAACGGTGACGATGGAGAAAACGACACCGGACGGACGAGAGGTTCGGCCATGCAGGAGGATAACTTACGCGACGACATGTCGCGCAACTCGGTGTCGTGCTGCAACAAGCTGTGGATGTTTTACTGGCAGCATCACCGATAGGGACGTTAGATTTTGTAGTCACCTAGCAGAGCATATACCGTATAGCAGTATAATTGCTTTTTGTTCGTGCCATGTCAAATGTGTTGCCATACGGAACTGACTTATACATAGGCTGTTATTCTGTCGCGTTGCGAAGGATATTCCGTGAGTTGGATCACTTGTATTCAGCAGTGTAATAGTAAACGACCAATACTATCCGTCTGTAGAAGTATCCTCGCTGCAAGGACCCTATACACATCAATCATGCACAATTTTGTACGCTATATTTATAACCGAACGTTGTACAGGGTAAACGATTTAACACAGTAATGTGTGTGTGTGTGTGTGCGTGTGAACTGATGGGATGAGTTGTTTGTTGATTAGTTGTGTGTTGCCATGTGCCGCGCTATCCTCGAAGGATCGTGTTTTGTGTAATGGGCTTGCTTTAATTAATCCGTCGGCTTGACAAGGCTAGCAACGTAAAAATTGATATACAAATATACCACTATCACTTACATCGAAATCGGCCTACCTTATATTCGGCAAGGTTTTGTTGTGTTCCTTTTTCTCAACGCCATTGCAATGGCCGCTTGGGTTCATTAGCGCTAATTAGTAAAATAGAGCTACTGAGCAGTCAAACTGCATATACTCCGTGTTGCTTGTTGTGAACTATATACAATATAGAATTAGCACCAAAGGTAGGAGCGCGGCAAGGTCGTGGTTTCCAAACCGAGTGGAAGCCACTTAACTAACCTGGAGGTTCGAGCAATTGATGATAATAAATAAAACAATAGATACACTTACTATACAACTCAGCTAGCTACAGCATCTTGATCGTTAGACGTCAGCTATATATAGTGGTCTTTCATTTATCGCCAGGTCATTTAATCTCATCACCTACCGAAGGAAGTGGAAGAAAATGTTGTGATATTAGATGAAGTAAAGGATATTTGCGTTTTGTGTGTGTGTGTGGAACATATTTGCTTCAATTTAAAAAAAAGTCTCTGTAGATGTTTGTGAACAATTGGGTGTGTGGCTGAGAAATGTAGATCTATTCTTTCGTTCTATTCCCTTGATGAGCTTAATTGATAAATGTTTTAAGATTATCTTGAATTCGTTAACAAATTTAGTTGTTGTTTAAAGGAGTCCGATTATTTCATTGTTGATAAGACGACAGCAACACAAACACATTTCCGTGAAAGAAAGGGCAACTGATCGGACCATTCTGCAACAGTGCGACAGATGATCTAGCCGATCTTCACCGCCAGTGTAATAAAAACGTGCGGTCGTTTTAAGCGTCAAATGAAACAAAAGTAACATGGTGGATGTGATGAAAGAGAATGTCGACCTAAAAAAAAAGAAAGAGATTTGTCTCTATAGAAATGCAAAAATGCATGAAGGAAAAAGTGTTCACAGAAGATTAAGTTGGCCTGCGTTTCGCTGTTTTATGGCATGGTGGACAAAAATAAATCTTTTCCTTTTTTTTCGTTTTTTTTGTTGCTCTAAACATCAGTAAAACAAATGAGCGCCTTTGGGGGTGTGTGTGTGCGTAAAGTCAGTCGTATTGTTTTCGGTTTGTGGCCGCTGCAATCTTAGTGAATCGTTACCACGCCTGGCCGATCATCGCCTGTTGTCCAAAGCGGTAACGAAATTTGCTGGCGTTTTATTTCATACAGCACCGACCGACCGACCGACCGCGGAAGTCTTTGTGGTTCAATGGTTGTGGCTAGTCAATTAAGATTTTTATGTCCTGTGTGCTCTGACGTGATTTTGGGAGCAGTTTTGTGTGTGTTTGTTAGCGTCATTGCAAGGGAGAAGTAGTAGTTCTATTACGTCAGACAACTGGTAACGCATTGGATCGACACGAATGATTGATATGATTGAGGAGGAGGAAAGCGAAAAAAAAACGTTGTAAAATGGAAGCAGAAATTGATTTATTTGGCCGGCTAGTGCATATAACCGTACCGAGGGTGTCATAGAGCTGATTATGCAAAGTCGTGTTTGCGCACTAATTTTCCTGCCTGCTCCCCATACTACGTATAATTAATGTTTTGCTATTCTATTTTTATGGGTTGAATGCGGTAGCGTTTTATTTTATCAGCGTAAAGATAGCTTATGAAAGGGTAATTTCGTTTCGAGGTCGCAAAGAACGACGGCTCCCTCCGCGTTGTGGTGTGTGAGAACAGCTCATCTCTTTCTAGCGGTTGTTTAGCGTGTGCTCCCCCTTACCCCTACGACTATTCACCCAAAATCATAAAACAATGGCTGAGCAAACTTGCCCAACGGATGCAAACTGTCGTCGCGGCCCCTACCAAAGGGCCGATCTAAATCTAAAAGTGTGAATAATTACGCCCACGGCATGCCGCCGGCCCGGTGCGCACCTTCAAAGAAATGCAACCGTGAATGTTTGGTGAACAAATTAAACATAAAACCGATGCCGAAGTGGAGGACCTCGGCCGGCAAGAGCTGACCCGGTTTATGTCCTCTTTTTGGCGGCATCGGGCACGGACCGTGTTTTCTTGTGGATCATTCGTACAAACAATGGGGTCAGTTTTGCTGGTGGTTTTGAGTTGTGTTTTTGATTATGTACTGCTTTTGTCCCGTTACGCTGGGTTTTTAGTTCATATGTTTCTCCCTTTTGCTGGTGTGCTGGATTAATGCTTTTGTAATATGATATTTTCTGTTTTTTAAAACCAACGCCGCCCTTACGCAGGGAAGGTCGTGAACATCGGCAGTAGTGCGAACCCTTTTTGTCGCGCCAGATTAGTTGTATCGTTTTATATTTGTTCCCCATTTTTTTTCTTCCTTTTTTATTTATGCTTTATTCCGGTTCGACCCATCCTGTCGGCTTTCACCCTGTTCGGTTAATCCTACCGGTCGGCCCCGGTCCGGTCAGGTGTCGAGTACGATGAAATGACCCCAACCTTGCGGCAACTGTTCATCAGCGTCCGTCAGCTGCAGCAAGATATGGCCCAGGTGAAGCTGCAGATCACCGAGGAACGCAGCCAGCGGGGTCATTTGCAGCAGGTGCTGATGGGCCATCTGGAAACGTACGGCGCAACGAACACTAAATGCTGAAGGTCAGCCAAAAGAACAAAAAAAAAAAACACAGGGTCACGGGTAGGAGAATGACCCGCTAGTGAACTAACATTTATCAGCGTATTCCAGCGGACGATAACAGGTTCCGGCTAGCATATGCAGCATGGAAATGTGCGAGTATTTTCAGCGAAAACAAGAGACAACTATATTTAGAAGAGAAATCGGGTTTATTAACACATCTATTTACAATTAGACTAATTATTTCCGACGCTATTATTAGTAATGCCGTTTGCTGTCAACTAATTTCATCGAAAGTGAAAACCTTCCACGATAACAAAATAACAAGAAGAAACAAAACAAAAAACCGATAAACAAACGAAGAATAGAAACCAGAAACACAGCTTTGTATCGTGCCGGAATGTTCGCATCCGAAAAGGTGGCAGTAACGTTTTTTTTTTCTTCTGGTGCGTCCAGCTAAATGGGTCGAAAGTGTGGCCAAATAATCAACGTGTGTCCGTGAAAGTGATAACATATCGAACAATCGTCGGTTCAACGAAGCTTTTTTGGGTTGTTTTGTTTGGAATACTCGGTTCGGTTCCCATCGCAGCGTCTCATCGAGCGCTTTTCCGCTTGCCGACTGCCACCGATCGAATCGCTGCTCGGCCGCCGAATGGTGGCTGCATTTCTTTAGCGCCATGTGCCGCCAACGGGCTTTTAATGGAGTTTTTCCTGCACACTCTTGCCAGCGGCAGCGAAGGTTTGGTCGGTGGCCGGCCCCGGCCGGGTGAGGGAAACGATCAATTTCAAACAATTCGGAACAGTCCCCGGCGCACCGATCGATGGATTCGTGGTGGAGCAAAAGTGAAGCCGGGTTTTGTCGAAAGTGAAAATTGATCCAACACCGATCGCCGAGACATACGCTGAACGATGAGATCGCATTGGCATACATAATTCTTAATTACATCGAAAATTGACCGTGGCAGTGGGGGAGATGAGATGATGCGGTTGTTGGAAGAAGGGAAAGAGAGAGAGAGAGAGAGACGGTGATGAACGACGCTGCCGTACGCAGAGTGGGAGTTGACCATGTGGGAACATTTTTCCACATCCACGTACCACGGTCGCAGCAAATCATCATCCTCACCATCATCAACTTCCTCCAATATCGTCCTTCAGCGTTGTGGAAAGCAAATATGCAAAAGTGTCGTAAAAGAAAACTAATTTACCAACGCAGAGTGGCACATAATGGTGGAAATTTTCACTCAATTACTCTTGATCGGATGGTAATTATGACATCATCCAAATTTTTGGGTCAGCATTGTGTTCAGTATTGGTTATGTTTGCCCCAAAGCCACAAGGTCGACGCAAATCGTTTAGTGTAGCGGTTAGATGATTGATTTTGCACGTGCGGATAATGTATAAGAAATTGAAACGGGAAAGGAACGAATATTAAAGACAAATATGTGTGGTGCAATCTAGCGTGACAAAACAAAAAAAATGCTTGTGCGCTTTCCTCGAAGGGGTGAAAAAAAAAAATAAAAAAAAACGTTTACGCGCAATTTTCGCCCGCGCCCTTTCCCCAACTGCCACCTTTTTATCGGTTTTGTTTTGAACATTATCGTTGAGGCTTGATGGTTTCAAATGATGGCTAAAGGGAAAGCTTTCGTTCTCGTGGCCCCCACCACGGACAGGGTGGCAGCAAAATAGCAATATGGATGGGTTAATTAAATTTTACGTTCTATTTAATTTAGCGCCATGCGCTTACGGTTGGTGCAGCACGGTGCGCCTGTCATCATCATCGTAGTTGTTGATGGTGCTGTATTATTGGTAGCGAAATAGGAAACAAAAAATGAAAGTTTACCACCTTCACTTGGTCGCTTCTTTAAAACATTGTTTTAAGAATCGAAAATCGAACGCAACAAAACAATACAGGGGTTTTGGGTGATGAAATGGTAAAGATGGAACCATTTCTCGAATCATTTTCAAGTTGAAGTGGAACGTTTAAAAAATAATTGCTCAACAGTGTTTACATGTTAAAAGCCTTCATCTTCTTCTCTTCTTTGGCTTAACGACCTTCCAGGTCATGCCGGCCCATCAAATGGCTTATTAGACTATTCGATACCACGTAGTTGCATAGTCAGTGCTCACTACGGGGGAACGGTTCGGATGGGATTTGAACCCGGTCCGGTCGTGGTAGGGACTAGCGCCGTTTCCAAATACACCACCGAGCCGCCCCATCTTCATCGCTTATATTTACTTCGACAGTTCAATTTGGAAAGAAGTCAGAAGTGGTTCCACTTGCACACGCAAACCCTGCAAGATTAAACGTGTCGTGGTGTCTTTTAAAATGTAATAAACTATACACTAGCTTCGGTACAGATGAGCGTTTTTTGCTCTCATGCTCAGCTGTGCTGAAAAAAGGGTTCAAATCGAAATACAAAACTTTCCAATGGATTTTTAAACGTTTTTTTACTCAAACATAACAATTTTCTGTTTATCTATACTGTGTCTTGTTTTTTTTAAACTTTAAAAAATACTGTTATTGGATAGTTTCTCTTTATCTTTTGGTCACATTCAATTGTTGGCCATTTGGACTCAGTTACTTGCGGTGGAATAATCAACATTGCATGGGGCGCTTGAAAGCGCAAAGAATATCTTGCAGCAATCACGCTGTAATCGATCCGCTCGATCATCATGCTGCAACTGATGTGATGGCTGAAGAACTCCGTGGCCAGGGCAGAGTTAAAATCATATCAATCATAAACTCAACAGGGCTGCCCAACCTGCAGTCGAGGCACAGTGGGATAACGATGAAACACTCGACCGGTCAGCTTAGAAGCAATTCTGTAATTGCTGTGTGTGAGTCCGCGCTTCTGCAGCTCTACAGCACGGACGAGTTGGGTAGATTGCGAAAAGGGAAGCAAAAAAAGCCCCAAACCACCACTAGCCACCTAGGCGTGTTTGGAGTGGAAAATCGTTGAAACTAAATGGCTTTTATATTGATCGTACTTACAGCAGAGTGATCGCCTGCCAGGAAAAGGTCTATATGAAGATCATTTTCCCTCAAGTAAGAAGTGCTTGACGATGGGTTTGCTGGAAATAGGAACACAAAGAAGACATCCGTCAATTATTAAAGCTTTCAGCAAAGATTTTTCTTTACCCTAATGAAACGATGATCAGTTTAGTAATGAAAGAAACAATTTAAGAAAACAGCATTTATGAAACGCATCCACGGTACGAGCGATTTGTAGTATTCAAAATATGAGAGAAAATAAATGAAAACAGAGAGCGACCAGAAGAACCAAACAAAAAAAAACCATTCCCGGTAAGAGAGCGGGAGAAAAACGACCCACCGCGGATACTTGGCATGGTTGGAAAAGTGAGAAAATAGAGAAAAACGCACGCATCGTGGACGGAAGTGAACATGATGTAGGTGCGGGCGCGCGCGCGCGCACACGCTTGTTCACGCTCACCGCTGTGGTCCATGCGCGAGGTCTGCGCAGCTGGGCGAGTTAGTTGCAATATGAACGTTCGATCGGACGGTTGCCGTACCAGTATTCGTCGCTAACAAATCGCCTACCGAAGGCCGGATTCTAACGGCTCTCGCTCGTCGCTCGTGGGCGCTCGTTTCTTCACCTGGGAAAGGTGTACACTGCGACGAAGAGGAACACCCGACAGTGCAGCATCAGGCGAACGAACGACGGGTGCAATTTGTTCGCTGACAGCGTGCCTGCATTACTGCTGGAGCAGTGTATCGGTTACGTTGGTTTCCCACCAGAGACGCCACCAGTGAAGATCTCGTGCAGCCTCGTGCCTGGTACGTTGGATCCAAATCTTCTCCCTTTCGCTCGGCTGGTGCTGCTGCTGTGTGTTTTTTTTGTAACGCTAATTCCGGACCCAGACTTGGGCACCGTGCTCGAACGCTTGTGACAAAGGAGGACCACAGGGCAGGAAGAGCCCACAAAGCAGTGGAACAGTTCGATTACTGATTACCGGTCGCTTGTTGTGCGCCCATCTTTGGGGTTCGTTGCGTATACCACCGTTGAAGTCGTTCGTTCTGTGCGGTAAGAACAGAACGGAAGCCAGTGTGTGGCCGTGGCATTCGTTTCAGCTAGCCTAGCAGTGATTATGTGCAGCGATAGAATAGTGAGGAAAGCAGAAAACAAAGCGAGCTCGTGTTGATTCGTTCTTTTGTTTGGTTAGGAATCGCGGAAGCAAATAAAGAAAAAGGATGCAAGCGTGTGTGTATGCGTTCGCTAGAGGCATGCTATAAAATAATCAACTCCGTCACACGTCGGTTCAATGCTGGACGGATCGCACGGAATCGAGTCCATTGAACTAGATCAAGTGCTGGTGCGGTTAGTTTGTGGTGGTGCTCTGTGTTTGTGTGTGTGTGTGTGTGTGGATGCCGGTATCTGCACTTGACCCGTTAGACAAGAATCTCGTCACACTGGACCGCAAAGCGATGGGCAGCAGGGCAACGATCTAGACGTCGTGCCTGGCAAGTGTGTGTGCCCGGTAGGGGTAAAGTGCAAACACTTCTCTATTCACGCACCCTGCCATCGTCAAATTGACACAGATCGGTTCACCTGGTGCAGAGTGTTCCACGGCGAAGACATAAGTGTTTATTTGGTGAGGTTTGTCTGCCCTCCAAAAATGTTGTTCTACTGCTCATACAACGCTGAGTGGATGGCCAACGAGTGCAAGGACCGGTGCTCTCGTCGGCGTTGCTGGACCACTTCGACGGTAGCCCATCTGCTGCTGGTCGCTCTGGTAGCGCTGGCATCACGGACAGTTTCCGGTCAAGAGGACGCTCAAGGTTTCGGTAAGTATCTAACCTCGATTTAACCGCGGCGATCATTACGATTTCTCTTTATTCTTGTGTTCCATTGCATCATACTGTGGCTGTGAGCAGCAGTGCTCGGTCAGAGGGAAAAGCCCTTGAAAATGATGAAAAGTTCATGTAAAGTTGCTCTTGTTATTTGCTTTCTGGCAGATTAAAACCATTCGGAAGGGTAATGAATATCGAGCCTTGTTTAGAGTTAATCTTTTGAAATCCGTTCCGAAAGGCATCCAACAACTCCATCCGTAAGGCTGTAACAATCGAAACCAACCAATAAGCGTTGTGAGCAGGGAAAAAGGGTAAAGGTATCAATTAAACTTCGGGCAAAAGGCAGAGCATCCGTCTGCGCATATCTGGTTGCTGGATTAGGTATAACCATGTATAAAATAACCAGAGTAATCACTGTGATTTTCCATTAAGCTCATCCCAGGCAGATATAGATAATCCTCCCCTCGTAAAAGAAAAAAGGAAACAACTATTAGCTTCCAAAACCGATTCATTTACTAAATCCATCCGATATCTCCCTAATGAGTTGTTGCTATTCTTACCGCTAACGGGAGGAACCGCAATAGAACCGAAATGAAGATGATGGGCTTGAAGCTACATCTTAGAACGCGATCAACGACAACGATCGCATTTAGTGTGTGAGAAAAATATGAAATTCGAGAACCTGCGGTCTACGTTTCAGCATTAATTTTCGAGACAGTTCTGTCTCGTTGATCTAAATCACCACCGGGGACACAGACGGGCAGGTCAACCTTCTTCTTGTTTTTTTTTTTGGGTTTAAATACCTCCGTTGTTTAGTGTCATTGAACGGCCGCTTTTCCTGCTGCGTGCAGCTCCCGCCAGTGACAAACATTAAATAAAATCGGCCCATTGTCAGCGTCGGTCAGTGTCACAATTAGCGGACAACAATGCGCTAATACACGCCGGTGAATCGTTCTTTCCTTCCGGTTCGCCTCGGAGGGGGAGAGGGGGAGGGGGAGGGGGGGGGGAGGAATTAATCAGATCGGTGAAGGTTTGTCTGTTGTTCCTGTCCCATTCTTTTCGGGCGACCTTTTCGTCTCTTCGTGCTATTTCCCGGTTTTCTGTGTTTTTCTCATTTTTTGTTTTTTGTTTTTAATTCTTCAACGCCGCCACAACAGGAAGAGTGGTGGTGAAATGTTCTCAGCCTTTTATACCGCCCTTCCGGAATAGAGGGGGGGTTTACGGGTAGTGGGCTCACTGACTGACCGGACTGGTGGAATGCATCGTCATTAGTCTTGGCACAATGGCGCCCGTTTCCTCGGCTCGGTGTCGGAAAAATTCTATTCACCTGCAATCGCACGTTAGGATTGTGTGATCGGTTAGATCATGGAGAACATGCCGTCGATTCAATTACGCACCCTGGGATCGGTGTTTTAAAGAAATCAACGGCAATCATGGAACCTGGAAAAATTATTTCAAATTATATATTCTTCCATACACGAAGAAAGAAAGGCGAACAGGCGAGACTCCTTTACTGACCGAAAAGGGGTGGCTGTATTTTAATTACAACAAAGTAAAAGCAACACCCATTGATGTGGAAATCGATGTGGTAAAAAGTCATCCGGAACACAATCTGCTTTCGGTTCGGCCGTATCACATTCGCTTGGTGAATGCAAAATGAGCCGTTTTCGGAATATGGAAGCAATATGGAAGGATCGACTAGCAAGATCACGTGTTCATTGAACTGTGCGTATCTGCCCCAATGGGGGAGTGCAGCTGCAAAACGTATTAATCAACATTTCACACCTGGCTGCATTAATCTTTGCTACCGGCGGCCGGATGGGAATGGAACGTAAATAATGCAAATGATCGTCCCAGGGTAGCCAACAGTAAGAAAGTGGTGAAATAGATATTTGCTGAAATTCCACTTTATCATGGCTTTTTTTCTTTTTTGTTTAGCGAACGTGTTCAAAATGTTTCTTTTTGTGTTTTATCGTCTGCTGCAAGTTTGTGCCATCTCACCATTGCCAAAAAAAAATGGCTTTGATGCGCCCCATTGTGAACGGTATTTCGCTCTGCCAGAAGAAAACAAACCGTGCAGCCGTTCTTACACTTTTTACACATTTAATCTGGAATGCGGTTACGTACCTCGTAACCGTATTCCCTTCCGTTCTCTGTTTCACAGTTAGTTAAAGATCGAGCATCTTTGTGCATCGATCGTTGGCGTTGGCTGTGATGGTGGTGAAATAATTTGTCGTAATTATACACACCTTCGCACCACACGGTCACCGTTCACCTTACCCCAGCCGGTCGGTCGCTAACGGCTCGTTGAACTAGTTTGATGAGATTTTTGGGGTTCTGTTTTGTTTCGTTTGAAAAATTTAATTTTCATCGGCTGGAAGCTTTGGGAGGCTGCGCGATCATGCATGTATGGCGGGAAGAGAACGAATGTTGCACCATCGGCACGCGGCGAAAGGTTCAGGGCGGCGTTTAATTCAACGGGAACTAAGCGGAACTGTTTCACACGCAGTTTAATTACCAGCAGTAACAGGCGAAACAATCGCAATCACACCGGGCCACATTGTTGGACGAACTATTTTTTTCTGCCACTAGCGCCAGAAGGCACAAGAAGGGTGGTTTAGCTTGAGGTAAAGAATTGCCCCTCCCCCGGGGGGAAGGTTATTATTCTTTCATCCTTTCTACTTTGTTCTGCAAAAAAAAGGGTTTCTTCGCTCCGTTCTCCGAGGGCTGTGCGCGAAAGCTTTCGCATTGTTAAAGGTATGTTTTGTGCTGATTTTGTACGCATGCCTAGCGCACACTCTACCACACCCTTGTTTGATCGATGAATGGTAGTTTATCTGAAGAACTTTTTCTTTTTGTGGGCTTCATCAAATGTACCTTGTTTACTCTCCTTCTGAAACGTAGTTTATAATGCTATCTGAGATCATTTATTCCCGTTTGCTCCCTGCTTACCTTTTTTTGCCCTAATTTATTTATTTTCCTCTTATTTTGATTAGCTCCATTTTTAGATAAGATTTTTAAATATATTTTTTCTAATCTTTAATTTAATTTATTAGATTATAATCTGTCGCTAAAAGGGAATTTGTAGTCTTAGGTGGATGTGATTAATCGGAAAGAATTTTCAATTTCACTTCAATTTGCAAGAAATCCAAAAATGGCTCCATCTTTCTCACTGAAATCTCAAATACCCAGCAAATATTACTTTGGTCGATTAAACCATTTTTTCCGGCTGATTTCTATTTCCTTGCACTTTATCGCATTAAGACACTCCAAGTTAGGAAGTTGCAACATTCCTTCTAAACCTTTTGGAAACAATAAAAAGCATACGGTGGTGCGCGTGGGGCTACGAATTTCCTACCTAGCCGCCGAAGGTTCTGAGGCCGCATACCTCGTGATTGGGGTACGGTTACGTGATGGAGAACTTCCCATCAACATACCGTACAGAGCCATTCGAAACGGTTTTCCCTCCGGATGGATATGATGATTGCATATGCGCACAAATAACGTACACCGAATACGCAACCGCAACCACTTTTTATACCGGGAGAAGCGAGATTTGGGTTAGTAATTACGCAAAATAGGCCCTTGTTTGCTAGGAATAATAGAAGCCTCATTTTGGGTTTGCCAAGGAATGAAAACTCGTGCAGATCCGCCCTCCGTGACATGGTCCCATCACACAAAGGGGTTTTAGGGGGTTGTAGGGGGTTGTATTGTGTTCATTAGCTTCACAAACCGGGCATTCCGGTACCCCACAGGTGAGACAATGGGAAAACAGGTGTCCCCTCCTCCCTCCCCATCTCTCCCCCCCCTCTTTTTTATGGTCCTGTGGTAGATGCTGGATGATGATTTGTCTTGCCAAATCGGCGGTAAATTGCAGCAAAGCAAGGCAAGTTGTCTTTGCCTGTCTGTCTTGCGTCTGATTTAAAGTGGCCACTTCGGGAGTTTTGGCAGACCGGTTACGCAAATTAGCTTGCGTTACGTTTCATTTTTCCCCATTCTTCCCATTCTTCCCATACAACATACCCTTCCAAAAAACCCCCGTTTGTGTCATGACCTCTTGTGGTCGTACATTATTACCTCAGCGTACGGTATACGGCAGTAGTGGTACATGTTACCGAGAACATTTCTTCCGTCTGCGCGCGACCTGGCGTTTGCGGTTGCGTAACCACAATTATGCGCACACAGTCCCACACACACACACCCATGTACGTACTCATTCATCCCGTACGCACTAATGATGGTGTGATTGTGTGGCAGTTACATCGTTTGCATATAGCTGCTGTCACATGATCTGCATGAGGATCGTGTGCAGAGCACGGTAGCAGCACGAAAGAGCAGATCTCGTCGCTGTTCCAGCGAACGGTGGCCGAGAACAATAATTGCTGCACAAAGGTTGCACTTGTTTCGGTTTGGCCACCATGTGGTCGTCGCCGAAGCAGCTCTTGCGTTTTTGTGGCATGTTTAACCGTATGCCAAACTTGGTTTACACGCGACCGGGCAGTATTTCATGGAGTTTTTGCTTTAGAGTTTTGCACCAGCGAATGACTTCTGAGATTATGGTTTGTAAAGCGGTTGCCCGAAAGAAGGCAGTCATAGTTTTGGAGATCCTGTGGAGAAGCCTGCCTTGTGGCAGAAAGAATTGTACAAATAGCTTGTCAGCCCCCGTCCACGTGCTGGGTGGGTGGTGACCGTGCAGAAGAAACTCGTTCCCTTCCAGCGGGAAGTGAAAGAACTTCACCTTCACTCGACAGATTAGCGACGGGTACGATTTTCTTGGGTGGTGTTGGCTATTTCCCCGGTCCCATGTGTGCCCTTTTCCCACACCGTAGCACCACTATACACCTTGGGCAGGTTCCGAGGGCAGGGTTTAACTTCGCGCGGGAGTTATCTGGCTGCGTGCCGAGCGAGCATCCGCGTGTTTTTATCTTTTTCTTCGCTTGTTTTTTTTTTCATTATTTTTGCTGCACAAGCACTCCACTCGCTATGCAGGAGGAGGCATACTGGGGCGAAGTGTCTTGATGATTCCCCATGCAACGGTATTCGAGCTGCTGCCGTACTGGCATTCGACACGCATGAAGAAAATTGAATTCTTCGCCCTTTAGGAAAAGAAAACAAAAAATGCGCACACACAAACACACTCGCAAGATCACGATCGCAAAGCGAGCGAAGGTGCAGAGTTGCCTTTTTCGTGTATCTGCTTGGGGTGATCTTATGCGCGGAGGCATCTGAGAAGGAAAGAAATGGGAACGTTCACGTGGTTTGTGGATAAACGTTTCTTTTTTTTTTTTTGGAGCACAATGGATGAACAGGTATGCTACAATGGTGCAGGGCAATTGCGCAACGCACCAATCTGTTCCCAGTAATGGAGCAAACTCAATTATCCGCAATTAGCTGGTGCACGTCACCCTGATATAGCGCAGCACAGGTACCCTTGCATTTCGCTTGTCGCTTTCCGCATTCGAACCGAACACTCTCGGCCGTTGTTTGGTGTTTGTGGATGCTGAATAATGGCAAACCACGCACACCACGCACGTGCAGTGGACGAAAGGCGACAAACTGCACATGCACAGCATAAGTGTGACAGATTACAGTTATTAGTGCACCGGCCGTCACGGAGGGTGTCGTCTTTAATTGCAATGGACGGGACGGGACGGGAGTGTCTCTCTGTTTGTCTGTTTGTTTGTTTGGTTGGTTGCATGATTGATGTTGGCTGCATTTGCTCAGCTGATGCCATCTCCGATGGGGTGGTTGCCGCGAATGGCAAGAGTAAGAGCAGATACATGGTTGTCTCTAAACCATCATGATTGATGTACAACTGATCTGTTTCTTCCTGCGGAATCACAATTCAACACGATTTGTTCGCGACAAACATGTTGCAGTTAGTCATTTGTTTCCTCATCTCATACTTGTCCTCGTATTGCACTTGGATTTATGAATTAGACAATAAATTAATTCTAGGATCTTTTCATTTATGGACCGTAGAATTAGACATTGAATGGAGATATAGACTTAAATTTATTACATATATTGTTTTATTTAGTCTTAAAGGTGTTAATCGCGAATGAACATTTGAAGCGAAATGAAAGACTGTCTTATCAATGTTTATAAATCTTCAAATATATTTAGCCAGATTTAGCCGAATTATTCTACTAGAATTATATTAATCCAACAGGTACACTATTAACACATGTGGAATGTGGAGATTCAGAAATACAGAAGAATTGTCCGAGATTCTTGAGATCGTTGGAGAATTGATGGGCAAGATTCGAATATCTCTTCGCTAAAGCTTCATTGGAAAGATACTTCTGAAAAGTTGCATCGAGCACAATGTATGAGAGTATTACACTATTGGCTTGTATTTTGGCTAAGTTTAACACAGCTGCCACAAATGTAAACTGTAATGTAATAGATCGTGCGAAAAAAAAGCCCCTGTTAAAAACCATCACAGTTTACAGCCACAAAGAGACGACAACTTATGGAGATGTGGTCGACCGAAAAATCTCGAATCCCACCATTACCCCGGAGTCTGTGACGTGTGACCCACAAAGAAAGCAATCAGTGTAACGCACCGGCAAACAGTATGCCGGACCCGGTAATGGCCATCAGTTGGGTGAAAATGGGTGTACACAATGCGCCATCGTACGGATATGTACGACGGTTCTGCGCACCATCATGTTACACTCAAGGTTTGTTTTCACCCAAAACCGGACAAGAAAGAAAGGATAAACATTACTGACGGGTGGCACAACAACCAAAAAGAAAACAACCTTCCCCATCACGAATTGGTTTAATTTTTCGGTTAATCAACGCGTCCCTGCACGCGGTGAGATCGACCCTTACCGTGCTACCCAATTTGTCAACGGGAACGATCAATGATCGGAAGTTTGTGAACCGAACGGCTGGTTTCACTGCTCGTGATACTGTGAAATGCTGTGAAATGCGAACCGATCGGTGGTTCATCGGAAAAGGCCTTCATCACACGACCCGTTAAACACAACCGTTGTGCCGTACGGCAGCAAACTGTTCAATTCTGGGCACCCTTCGGTCGATTCTTCCGGCCCTCACCGGTACGTTAAATGGCGCAATTTCGGTACCGCCCTGCTCAGCTCTCCTTGCTTTCCTTCCTTTTTACACAACCCCCGCAATCAACCGGCAAAGCTTGCTTTCGTGTTGCCGCGGTGAGTCCGTTTCCTTTTTCATGCCCGATCGGGCACCGCACGCTCAGCTAGTTCGATCGCGGAATTGCGACCACAGCCGGGAGAAGGTATTTTAGATTTATAATTAAAACCAATCCAAATACCGAACCGAAAACCCGCCGAAAATCTGGGCGATCCCGGTACCGGTTCTGTTCGTGTGTTGTTGTTGTTGTTTTTTTTTGGTTAATCTAGCTGACGCTTTTGCCGTTTCCCCACACGGTTTTTTGTTTTTGTTTTTTGGCACGTTTTGATCGAAAATCTTCACTAATGGGGGCTCATTTTCTCATCTTTTGTAACCGTTTACCCGAGCCCCGGAGTACGGTGGAGGCTGCCGCGCATCCATTGGGATGTTGTCCGGAAAGGCAGCGAAATGGATTGTGGGTCCCATGTTCACGAGGTGCCCCCTGTCGAGGTCTGTCCACCTTCTTGCTGTCGAAAGACGTGTATGTGTGTGTGTGTGCGTTGTGGGAAGAGGCGCAGCTAGCAGATGATTGGTCGATTGCGTTTGCTGACGAAGACCTATTTCCTGCGATGGCCGAGTTTAGCGCTTCCAGCGGACGTGCGATCGATGCGGTTCGCTCTTCCCAGGCTGCTGTTTGGCAAAACGAAACGAAGCAAAACAAAACCAAACAAACTACATCCAGACGTTTATCTCACGTTGACCCGTATTTTGTGTGTTTGCACCGGGAAAGAATGCAAATGTGGTGACCAACGGGTAAACAGACACACGCACAGCCGGTCGGGCGATATGGAAATTGCTTCGGTTATTGGGTTCCGGACAATTATTCCAGGGAGGTTTTTTTGTTTTTGGTTTTGGGGCTTTGGTTCAAAAACATTTTCTGCGATTTTGGGTCATTGTAGGTGAAGAACTTCGCGTTTCATACGTGTTGTGTGCGAGTGTCTTCAGTGCTCACCGTACCATCTTTTGGCCCACCTTAAACACCTTAATACAGTGAAATGGAACGATATTTTGAGAATTCTCCTCGAAAATTGATGCACAGTCTCGATTGGGCTACGATGACTAGTGCCGGGGCCGGAAGTTTGGATCTTTTGAGAATCTAGTTTTTTTCCTGCACCTTCCTGTCTTCCCAACTCCGTATATCCCAAGTAAACGATCGCCCAACCAGATCGGTCCAATCGGAACGATCTTCGACCGTACACGTTGCTTGGTTGCTGGGTCTTCATTTCCACATTTCCCCGGAACGATGTTGATCTATGCTGCGTGATGAAGTGCTCATGATGTGCCCACGATGATCACAGTTTAACCATCATAAAACGGCCAAGAAGGCAGGCATCGTAAAATCTGGTGAGACTCATTACCGGTGAACGATATTCTGTAGTTTCGCTTTTCATCGTGTAATTTGAAACGATACGATCACATCGCTGGCCGGTAGCAACAGCGCTAGCTACACGTACGCCACTGCTATAAAGCTCGCCTAGGTTTTGCTGCAAGGAGTTGCCGAAGTTGCCGCTTCACAAAGGCACTCGACCACAGCAGATGGCAATGGGGGAAATACCTTCTTGGTTACGATCCACCGTAGTGATCGCAAACAGGTGGGATGGGAAGGGAAAGGTGGCGGGTATGGGGAAACATGGATGAATCGGGTGTGAAAATCTTTGCCACCCGCCTGGCGCATATAGAGACATATCAAACAAAAGCGAACACTTCGCCTCATCTGCGAATGTTTGTTGGGAAACATGTTCACCGACGTGTAATTCAATGAACTTTCTCCCTCTCTCTCTCTCTCTCTCTCTCTCTCTCTCTCTCTCTCTCTCTCTCTCTCTCTCTCTCTCTCTCTCTCTCTCTCTCTCTCTCTCTGTCTCTCTCTCTCTCTCTTTCTCTCTCTCTCTCACTTAGTATCTCTTTCTTGCCTTTTGTTGTTGTTTGCTTGTTCTGCCGGCAATGGCAGAGGCAATTGGCATGTGGTTTTTGGCGCAAGCAGAACCATTACGCATGTGCCGATCATTCACGGTCAGTTGTTGCTCACGAGCCAAGCAGCTGAAGCAATAAAGTTTGGCGAAACACATTAATTGTGTTACTGGTCGGCGCGCGCGATCAGAATCATACCCCACGTCAGCGTCTACCTTCATTCGAAGGTTCTTTTTCTAATTCTTTCCTGCTGTTCTTTTTTGCTCACCTTGTTGTGGCCATTTTTCCGACCCATCCGAGCCAGACGGGGCCGACATCCGAAGAACATTTGTTTCTTCTTTTTAAAAAAAAAAAAAAGCAAAGCGAGCTAGCAGAACGCCCAACAGCGGCATATGCTGTCGAGGAGGTTCTAGTCATCGACCGGAACTGAAATCAGCATCATTGCTTGGGTCGTTTCTAATTTTCTTCACCCTGCTTCTAGTGGGTTTGGGAGGTCTGCTGGATAAGAGAGAGAGAGAGGGGGGTTCCGCTTAATGTTTTAAGTTCAAACATTGAAAGACTGATACCAAGGTGCCCAGGGTGGATGTTGTCTAACTTTCTCACACCAAAAAAATGGGGATTGAGCAAGCACATGCAAGTAAGAACGATGTTCGAATGTACCTTGTGAATCTCTGAACGACTGTCCGTAAGACCTTTGTTACGGACGGCGTTTTGCATCGTGACTATGAATAAATTCAGATGTATCTATTATTATTCAATATTCTTATCAAGAATAAGCTACATTAAGGTTTCAAGAAGTTATGAGAGTTTTAAAATGTCAAATCAACGTTGTCAGTCAAATTAATCAAAGTCAAATTAACTTCTTAAATGCTTAAATATGAGAGAATGAGTTTGAAACCAAGTTCTCTTCCAGGTATCCCCGAAAAACTATTTTCTGGTCAAGTTGAAAATCAAAGTTCTCTTTTAACAGCTTGCATTCTTTAGCTTCATTCTTTAAACAAACTTTGACCATTACTCGACCAACCGTACTTGATACTTCTGAATACCTTTTGTTTCCAGTACAAAATCTGTCATTTGAAAATTAAAATAGAGGACACCAACGCTAAATTAAGAGGCACAGAACACAGAATCTATACGGTCAAACTGGTTCGAAAGCGAAAAAAAACCTTCCCCCGATTAGTGGGAATTGATAAGCGTCGTAAAGTCGTAAAGTCGCGCGCACGAACGCGACATCCGAGTGCGCCATACGCTAGAAAGTATATCGCTTCCCCCAATTCCTGTCCATCCCTATGACGTGTGGAGGCCACCGTGCCCCGTGTTCCAAAAACCAGCAGAGCGAGTCCACCAGTCAGTGCCCAGCCGTCCATGATTTACTGGAAACCTCCATTCCACGGAACCGGAAAAATAGAGATATCATCCAGGTGTCCGGTGCACACAACAACCGAGAGCGTGTCCGAGTGTGTCATCCTGATCGTATCGCCGTAGTAACCGTGGTTCGTGAAAACTGCGAGTACGATGAATACGGCAGAAGGGTGCGTTCCACAGGCGCTGGACACCAACTTCACTACCCACCGTTGCATGATGCGATTACGGGTTCGAATACGCATCCATTACCATCCATTATGCTGTCTGGTGACGTTTGGTTGCACCACCATCCGGTCATCACGACACGCCACCACGGATGGGGATGGTTTGTTTTGCCGCCCATAAAGCGCACCGGGGGATCGGCTATCGGGGCTATAGCTACGGCAAGTTNAGTACGATGAATACGGCAGAAGGGTGCGTTCCACAGGCGCTGGACACCAACTTCACTACCCACCGTTGCATGATGCGATTACGGGTTCGAATACGCATCCATTACCATCCATTATGCTGTCTGGTGACGTTTGGTTGCACCACCATCCGGTCATCACGACACGCCACCACGGATGGGGATGGTTTGTTTTGCCGCCCATAAAGCGCACCGGGGGATCGGCTATCGGGGCTATAGCTACGGCAAGTTGTGAAGTTTAATTAAAATTCAACGATGAAATAGCTTGCAGGCCGCGACAAAGCGGTGATGCACCGGGCAAAAGATCGTGGATTAAAGATCCTGGAGTAGAGTGGAACGCTGGACCTGCAGAACTTGCTTGCAAAACCGCTTCACAAACCGTTTCCAGTACTGTACCGCGTGGCGATGCTCGATGCATCTTGGCCGTTAAACTGCGAACCAGCACGTACCGGTTGCGCACGCAAACACAGTGACAGGCCGTCTTTGTACGCCAGCCCCGGTTCCACTGCACCGTAACCATAATCGTATTCGTGCACGTCACGAGGATGTGACACGCAAAAGCAAAAGGGCGAGCGTATTTTTCCGAACTTTTTCGCCCATGGCTGCTGATCAGTTTGCAATAGGGAGTGAGCTAAGCCAGGGTGGGATAAAATAATAATTTACACGCGCCACCTCCCCATCGCTCGGACTGCAGCAGCAGCAACAGCAGTGTCCCCTTAGGTACACCATCGCACGGAACCAGTTTGGTTGGGCGGACTCAATTTCTGCTCCACTCGAGAGTGAAAAGGTCTGATTGACCTGCTTGCAGCAGAGTTACGCTTATCCTTCGGGTGCAGCGGCATGTTTACCCGCACTGACCGTGGCCGTGGCAGTGACCATCCGTGGCCGTGGCAGACTCCGGTATACATAATACATCAATTAATTATAGCCCGTCCAAAGGCTCCACGCCTTTCGCATCGGTTTCACGCTGACTAAGTGGAGTCGACCCAAGGGTGTCCAAGGGTGTGGACATGGCGCTGGACATGGGCAAAGACGCACGGAGGGAAAGTCAAAATGCGTGTGAGGATTTGAAAATTGGAACACTGGTCGTTCCAAGATTGAGTTCAGTCGGCTGTGTCTTGCTGCAGAACTGGTGCAAAGTAAAAGTGTGTTCTTTTCGGCCGAACGTGTTGAGGCGAGAGCCGTAGAGATTAACAACTTTCTTGTTTGTTTTTACGATTGTATGCCAACAATCTGCTGGTTGGGGAGTTGTGCTGGAATAAAAGCAAGAAATGAATAATTAAGTCGCATTAGCAATATTGCTACCCAAAAAACAAAAACAAAAGGGTGAAACATATCGTATTTGTCATCGGTCCCAACCAGCGGAGTGAAACATCAACACAATGAGGTTGACAGATCGTTTGCCTAGATCTTCTGAGAATCTCGGTGCTGACACCCTACCACACGATATCTCACCCTGGTGGATGGTGGATTGTAATCTTGCATGCAATTGTATTATGGCAGTCGCTCGTCGTCGTTTCATCGTCTGCTGATCGCTGATCTGTCTTATCAAACCATACACCAGATCACGCTTCACAACAAGCGATGCGAAACGGCACAGCCGGAAGGACGGGTGGGATAATAATTGTGCATGCTAAACCATGCCAAACAGCCCCAGAGTACAACGACGTGTACCGCCCTGCGCTGCACTCCCAAACCCTGCTAATGACCCTGGGTGAGGGTTCTGCGGTTGGAACTGCTGCAATCCCCGGGTGCTGTGCTTTTCATCCCTCCGAGCCTAAACTGCACAGTTACAGTTTGTTGCCCAGTGCAAACGTAATGCACCTCCGGCGTAAGGTGTCCGCTTTTGTTAGACGAATTGGGTCGGATATGGTCTTGAGCGGGGCCGAGTTTCCCTCGAGCAGCAACTGTGTTTGGCGCTCGGGGCCAAACGAAGAAACGTGTGATGAACGACAGAAAGTAGCTGGGTGCAAAAAAAAAAAAATGTGAACATGTCTTGAGGTACCCCAAAGACTCGGGGCTGTGTTCTGATGTATCAAACCATCATTATGATCGTCATTAGTGTCGGTAGCCTCACGCAAACAACTGTGCCTTAGTTCGTTGACGTAAGATAGCAATGTCGAGGGTGGGCTCGTTGCATTATTAATGAACGCAGGGTGTGTGCAGTGTGTTGTGTCAAATAGCTCTGTTAGATGAGATGTGCGAATGCATTTTTTTCACGCGTGATGAGTTAACGCACGAGCTTTCAAGTTTTCTCAGTCGGTTACTCAAAATACGAAACACTACATAAAATGATCAGTTTGGCATTCTGCCATTCTAGTATTTAGTAGATTCTAGCATTTCATGCCAGAACGAGAGAACAGTATCATCTCTCTCTCTCTCTCTCTCTCTCTACACGTTGCGGTAATACAGTGCGTAACATAACAATATGGGCGTAAAATATTCCAAAAAATGTATGCCATTCAGCCCATTCCACACAAGAAATTGGTGTATAATGGTCTAAACTTGGGGTAATTTTTGTTTGGAATTCGGAGGTGATCTAACGAATTTTGAATTATTACTCTGTTACGAGATTAGCTGAACCAAATGTAAGAATTCTTTCAATATAAGGATCGATCGTGACGAAAAAGAGACAACTTTATGATGTACTAGAATTGAAGATGAAAATATCTGTGTAATCTCTTTGATGAAAGTTCTTTTTGTGTCAGTAATTATATAGCTGGCCTTTGTTTTGGGAAATGGAGCTTTCCCGTTCATTTACTTTATTTAAAGTTTATAGAGACAGTTTATAAATGTGATCCACAACTCGTGAGCTCGCTCACTAAACGTCAACACTAACGGTGTGTGGTGCCATGCATCAACAACGTGTAATTTAATCACGACCGGTAAGCACGCATACGTACGCTACTGTCCTTTGGTCCGGTTCATAGCTCATGCAAGATGTATTAAATGGGCCCCGGAATTTGATCATGTTTTATGAGCCTTTTCTTGGGACGATTTTACAGGATCAAGTAACGTGCAGGTTGCCTTAAGCAAAATGGGTTCAAAGTACGCATTTACAGAAATACCACCACAAAGACACACGATGTGTTGCACTGGTTACAATAAATTAAGTACACGTAACAAACGAGGTGGTAAAATATTCCTGCTGTTCTTCTGTTGCTGCTTTACTTCGATGTGGTACACATCATTTGGCAGTGTTGCTTCATCGACGTGAAAGTCGACGTACAGCGTTACACGGACGATGTTTAGCATAGCGAGTGCAATGATCCATCCGCAGAGAACACACGATCATACAAACGACTCATTCAGCTCGGCTGACGTATCAATAAATCTACCAAGTACGATCTTCACCCTCGAAGCCACGGGTGGATGGTATTACCAGGGCATACAAAAACACCGCTGCCCGAGTTGTTGGTCGACGAATAGTGTGAATTTGCTGCAACCCCGGTAGCGGCAGACCACGGTCGGTCGGTTAATTAGCATCGATTGTTCAAGCAAACGGGGACCTCCCACGAGGGTGGGAAGGTTAAAATATGCAACCAGCAGAACAATGTGCATCATCCCCAGCAGAAGAAACGGGAAGGTAACGAAAACAATGCAGCGCATGGTTTGAAGCGAACACGACGCGAAAGTGCATAAATCGGGAGTATAACACAGCGAATGGTGGAGAGATGAATCAACCGGGATGATGGTTGGTTTTTGGTATCAACATCTAATGGCAATACGAAAGCGACGAAACCATCTTAGATGGCATAGTTCTCGAAGATGGCATGTTATGGAGTATGATGGACAGCAAGAAAAGAGCAGAATGCTTCGGAAAAGAACCAACTTTTGGAGTGAAGGTACGACTGCATTGAAATAAACCACAATGGGTATATAAATAATGTACGATCGATCTATATTGCAATCTTTGGGATCACCTTCCTCTTCGAAAGGGCGCAATATCTGATGCTGAACGGTTTCGCAACAACAACAAAAAATGCAAAAGGTGAATGCGATGCGATTCGTTGTCGAAAATGCGAAATCGCGTTCGGCAGATTCGGAATTCAATTCCCGGACGCCTCCACGAGCGCGTACACAACCACGAAGGAAGCACTATGCGCTGTGACGGAAACTTCAAAACGTCGATTTCCAAACGAGGCTTGGGAAAAGGTTCACCGCTCTTCGTGTTGCTGCTAGACGTTGATTAATGGTTTCGACACTCGAGACACCCGCGCCGGTCGTCAGAAGAGAAGACCGTGCAAAGGCAGGCAAGTCTCGGCGACTCGGTCGGGCCGACGGGCCAGTAGTCTAATGAGATGCACTCTCAACCTCGATTTCCATTTCGAACCATTTCGCACTCGGGTGCGCTGTGTTGGTGCGCTTTACCCGGGCAGTCAGTTGCTAATGCCACCAAGGCAAGGTTCGAAATCCGTTGGACCTTTAACCTCCGGTGGCCACCGGTGCTGCTGCTTCATCCGTTTGTTGTTGCTTCAACGCGTAACTGCAACGCCGGAACACTGAAACAAACAAGCGCAATCTTCCCGGTTCGCTGTACCAGCAAATGGGAAGGAAAATGGGTAGGAAATGAATAGCATTTTTGTTTTGTTTTCTTTTTGCTTCTAAGCAGCGCAGCCGGTTTAGCTGTTCGGGGAGAGCCTATTCGCGCTCGCATCCCGCTTTTTTTGCCCCCTGCCACCGTTCGCAAATGCACGCGCGGCGTAGATATAGGTTAATGTTACTAATTGAGTCGTTCCTGGCTGCTGTTGTACCAGTCTCGTGAATCGCGAGCGCTGGCCAACTAACCCGCCACGCCACACGGGTTCGAGCCTTGAACGTGCCCTGAATAATCCACGGCACTCTGATCTGGTTGGCTCGGACTGCCTCGGTCGGTCGGTCGGGAAGCCAGTTCTCCGAGCCAGGCACCGAGCAATTCGGAAACGGGTCATCGGAATCAGCTCGCCTTCTTCCGCACGGCATCATTCGCTTGCAAGACGAAATGTCAAAGTGCTTCAACGATCCTTCACTGACGCTGGAAGAAGCCGTCAAACGATCAACGGCAGGCGGGCAAATAAGACAACATTTGTGCGGTTTAATTTGCAAAAAAGTTTTTGTGTTGCCTAATGAGTGATCACCCCGTGCACATGAGCTGACATGGTGTTGCGGATGGTTTTAACACCAAAGGGGACACAATAATGTAGATTCAAATATTATATTTATTAAATCATAAAATTAGTGCGTTTCCCGATGGTTTGCGGTCAAAGAGGTCGAAGGTGCGTCCTTCGGCCCTATTTTTGCCTTTTTCCTACTTCTTCACCATCGCAACCGTGGTTATAATGATGGTGGGCACTGTCCCATCATCATCCTAATCTTAGAACCCTACAACAGCGCAACTGTTGTAGGGTAACACTGCTTACTTGATACGTAAACAACGCGTTTCGTTCACAGTTGCTCTTTATAGTGATATGATTTTATCGCTTTTTTTGTAACAGCAATAAGTAACAGCGGTAAAGGGAGTGCTCTACTTGCAGAAATATTACAATACCAGCAAAGCCCATCTGATTCGGTGAAAGTGTTTCCACTTCCACAGTAGTGTGCTGTACCTTATCAAAAGATCAACCTTTGCCGCCTTAATTCGCAAACCGAATCGGTAAGATTGAAAGTTTATTTCCGAGGGCGGGAACATCTCGTTTGAAGGCAGACTGCGAAGGCAATTTATCTGCCTTACCTTTGCACTCTCGACCACTCTCCAGGGCGAAGCGTTCTTTACGGCTAGTTTCTGTCCAATCGGTTTGTAGGTCGCCGTGTACTGTGTAATTTTGCTTTATCAGGTATCCATTTGATTTCAAATCAACACGCTAAATCGAGCATCCGTGTGTACCGCGTCCGAAAGTGATCATCGCTGTTGCGATTCGCTTATGATCGTGATCGCGTAGATTGTAGCAGACGTTGAAGCGGCGTTGTTCGGTTTGGTTCGGTAGGTAGCATCGTGAATGGACCACAAAGCTGTCCCTAACCTCTTTCTAATGAATCACTTCCGTGACCACGTGATAATGTTCCCCCGCCAAAAACGAACAAAAAACGAAAAAATAACAAGAAAGACACCCCCGACACCGATCTCTAACCGGGTGACCCGGGGTCTTTCTGCTGCCAGATAATGAGGTGAGAAGATATCGGTTACAAAGGTAAAACTAAAGCTGCCCAACGAGACACACAACGAGGGGGGTTGGGTCTGGCGGCGCTGACATACAAAGGGAAAATTGATGATGAACAAAAAAAAAATGGCAATCATCCGCTGACCAAGCGGGATGGAACCCGAAGATTTGAGTGGGTGAGAGCTTTTGTGTGTGTGCCGATATTACCACTAATGGGAAATTGGCGCTTTGTGGCTTGTAAAGCACGTGGGAACTTGAGGGCGGTATCGTCGAACAGCCGCGATCGATGGATGAAAGTGAGGAAATTCGATGCTTGATCGAAGTGCGTCTGTAGAGGGTTTTTGTTTTCTTTTTTGGGAACATATGAATAGCAGGTTGTGAGCCTTCTTGCCCTACTGAGATATTGCTTTGTCTAGCGCGATCATTTCATTCACCATGGTGCTACTTCTAACCCGAGTAATGTACTAACAGTTGCCCCGAATATGGAAGTTAAAGTATGTTGCACGGTTTCTGGCTTTTATTACATGTGTGTTTTCATCTCTCTACTGCTGTTTGGGTCGTAACTATACGTCGGTTAGGTTTTTGAGAATGAAAGCCAAAGTTGAAAAAACTGATATAAGAATTATGTTATGAAATGTTATTGGACACGGTCAGCTACATTAAAAAGTTGTTTTTTTAAGCGTCCATTTGAAAATACATTTACAATTACAAATAGTTTTCAATGATCGTTACAAAATGGCGTTTCTTCATACAATATAATTTTTGTTCGATTTATTCAACTTTGTTTTTTATTTTCGAAAAAAAACAGACTATTAATCGTATAATTATGTCGCTCACTGTAGTTCACCAAAGATCGTTTGCTTTTATTTTATCTATTATGTTTAGTTTAAAATACTCATTTTTGCATCCGTAAAACGGTAGAATAGACAAATGTATTGCATTTTTGTCATATTTGCTTATTATTTTACTAACACAAAAGGCCGTAAATCAGCTTTCTCAGCGTGTACTACACCTTAAAGACGAAGAGCATGTAATTTCTAAACCCTTATATCTCGCAAATGTGGGACAAACATAATAATTTGAGCTAAAAAGTTTCTAATGAGAATAGCATTGGCTTAGTTTATATCGCGTGTTGGAAGATAAGATCGATGCCTGCCAAGATCAGGCAACTACGCTTCCCTCGCACATTGTACTAAGTAGCTTTAGTAGTACAGGAGGGGAGAATCAGTTTCAACCCGCAACCCGGGTCTGGATGGATGATCAAACATGTTTTCCAACATAACTTCCGCTAATTTGAAGCGCAACATTCGGTGGGAGAAGATGCGCAGAAGTGATTACGAGCCCCAGAAAGACTCGGTCGGAAAGGGCACAAAGTGGAAAATAATTCGTCTGCCAAACATGCGGAAGCTGTCCTCCCACGGGAAGCGCATGTCCCATTGTTGTGTAATGAACCCCGAAAACTAACGGTTGCTCCATGGCCTCAAGGTCATTATGTTGGAACAAAAGAAAGTATGTCACTATGCTAAGTAGTCGCTCGGTTTAGGCTCGTCGCCAGTGACACAATGGAACACGCTGAAGAACGTTTGCTCATGTTCGCTAGTAAATTAACATATATTCCTTCGCACTAGAATGATACTGTTAGATGGAGAAAAGTGTAAGAATGGATAAACTGCATGCTGAAAACCAGTAAATGAGTGGCCTAAGATCGCACTGCTGAGCTGCAAGCACCAAACAACGTAGCTAGCAGAACAGAGAGCCAAACAGATTGACCCATCTAGAAAGGCCATACTGCAATTGACCTCAAAAAATAAATCTTAAGCACAACGATAACGAACTATCATCATGGTGGCGTGTGGCCTTAAGCGCTTAACACTGGTTTGACCGTACCCCGAGCAAGGGAAAAAGCGTCGTAGATCTTAATTTTCTCCCCGATGCGTCCGATTAGCTTCAATTCCGAACCGGTTGCCGAACCGATTATCGGTGAGTATGTCGGGTCGATAGGCGGCTCTGGGTGACCTGTACATCTGTCCGTACCAGCAAGCAACAACCCATCAGGACGGTGGATCTCTGGCAGATGAAATCTTCAAACCGATTTGAATCAGTTATTTGCAAACGACGTTGATACGTTGATCGTGCGTTTTTTGCTGTTGCTTGTTGTTGCGATCATTCTATGACTCGTTTGCATATTTCCATGTTTCACGGTTGCCTACGGACAGGGCAGACGATCATGCTGTTGGAACATGGTTTTCTTGTGGATCGTTCCAAACGATCGATCACCACCATTTCGACGGATCATAATGGTTTATTGCTGTACGGGCGAAATAGAACGGGAACGCTGCTTTTTCTTGCTTGTTTGTTTGTTGGTTGTTGCGCGAGCGAACGAGATATTTCGCCAACCAAAACACTGCGACCATAAAACCCATTTGGCTCTACACACGTGTGTCGGGTCGTAAAGTTAACAAACTGGGTCAATTTTGGGATCGACACACCTCCGACGCTTCCTGCAGGCAGAAGTGGGCGACTCCAGCAAAAGTGGAAGGCGCGAAAGGGGAAGGCACCACCTATTTTATACGCTTTTGCGCACCTTTTGGAACCACCAATCGTCTAGCACCTGAAGCAGCATTTACACTAACGCATGTTGTTTGCCGTTTTGGCATGCATTTCGTTTGCAGAGATACGATCACTTTCCGGCGAACCGGACTACAAATCGGTAAACCTAACCTGGGAGGTGGAAAGCGTCCAGGGCGATGAAGATGCTGACGGGCGGCCCGCGGGCTACAATAAGGGACGGTCGGTAAAACTTTCCACCACTGTCGCGATGCCGCGAGCTTCACGTTCGTTCAACGTGTTCTACTGTGAGCTGCAAAACTGGGGACCACATCGCTGCCGGTCGAAAATCGTCACCGATGAGTCGGGTGACAGTGGGTAAGTAAAGCCATCGGTAGGTCGGATGCGGGGAAATGCGCAAGATTTAATAAAATCGATCCTTTTTTTCCCCCTTCAGGAAAAGTAAACAGTACTCGCTGTTGGTGAAGAATCTCCGAATGGCAACAAAGTACTCGTTCCATGTGAAAGCTCAAGCGAAGAAGAGCGAACAGCGCGCCAGTGGCCGAGCTGACGAGGGTGAAGAAGGTGACCAGAATGCTGCAACGGCTGCACAAAACCATGGCCAAACGATCATCATACCGACGAAGGGCTGTAAGTGATCTGTTCTCTTCCCATAAGTGTTTCTCAGTTTGAACTCACGAGTTAACAGATAACTCACATGATCCAAAACTTGATCAGTGCTTCGTTTGCGCATTTTTCATCCACAAGCGGTCTAATTTTTTCTTGTAAAATATCGATTAATTCGTGATAAACGTAGTAAATTAACATAAATGATAGACACTTCGATGTACGCAAAGCTAACACCGTACGTTTGTTTTTGTTTTCAAATATGTTCAGTTTCGGCCCATGCGACGCAATGTTTGCCACACGCGTCCGAAATCGAGGTAGAAACGGGACCATACTTTGGTGGACGTATTGCCGCGGAGAATGGCAACTGTGGCATCCAAGGGGACGCATCCAGCCCGCAGGAATCGTACACGATGCGCATCGACCATGACAAGTGTGGCAGCAAGGTGAGCACGCGCGATCTGACCGTGGAGACGTACATCACCGTGCAGGAGAATCTGGGCATCTTGACGCACAGTACGCGCCGGTTCGTCGTAGTCTGTACGTTCCAACCGGACACACTAACGGTCCGGGCCCGTTTGGCACTCCCCGGTAAGGGTGGTGCAGCTCCCGTACCGTCCTCCGAATGGTGGCCAGCAAATGGTCGTAATGCGCGTGTCCGACAGTTCAACATGGTGGACAAAAGTGGTCTGGTGCTGAAGGGAACCGAGGACGAACGGGACGCACCAGCGGAACAGCACAATGACGTGGACGAGGATACGGGCGTACCGGCCGAAGTGCGCGAACTGCCCGCTGTCGAAGCGGACAGTCAAAAGCAGGCAACCAGCGCGGAGAAGGCGGACGAACTATCGACGCTAAAGGTGCCAAATCCGGGTGCTTCCGGTAGGAAACATGTCGGCAACTATGCGCGACTTCTGAACGAGCAGCGAACCGAAACGGACGAAGGGACCGGATTAATCGACGAGCTGGACGAGTACGGACAGGACCTAGCGGAGACGGATGCCGTTGCGGCTGGTGCCGGAAATGGTGTCATCGGTATCGGTGCCAAAACGGTCAACTCTCAGCGCCGATCGTCGGGCAGCAATGGCGGTGCGTTCGATGCAACGGGCCTGCTTATATCCGCCTGCCTGGCTGTGATACTGATCGGTGCACTCGTCTATCTGCTGCAACGAGAGTTCAAAAAGCAGCGCATGATACACCAACATCAGCAGATGGAACGGACGGCATCCGAGCGTCGGGGTGCGGCCGGCGTCACCATGTAGTATGTAGCGTTGAACTGAACTGATTAGAAAAAGCAATGCTCGCAATGCTTTACCTCTTTTAGCCTTGCGACTGCAACATTTCCATTTCTCCTTTCGTTACTGATGCTCCAAGCACAGCGGCGCAACTATGCTTGGTGCTTGGGGAGCATAGTTATTTATATTCCGTGAGCTACTACTACGATTCAAACGCCTGTGACTGCAACTTTAGACATCTAAGTAAGCTAATAACATTTTAACGAAAGCCCAACGACGACGGTAGAGGGAAAATCACTCACACACAACTCACAACATTGTACGTGCGTACACACGAAGCAGCACGAACCTAGGATTTAGCGATTTAGCATGTAAGCGATTCACACAAAACCTCCCAAATGCTCCCCTTTCCCTTGTTTTTTTTTGCCCTCCCATCCCTCTTCTTATGCTTACTCGTTTCCTTTGAAACGACGCTACGACCGAATGCAACGGGGTTGTATCCGCGTGGTAGCATAGAACAATCCGTTTCAGCGTACGAAAATGACTGAGCATAGAATTAGCCCCGATTTAACTACTTTCCCGCACCGTTAATGGTGCCTCCGAACCTGTACCGGGTGTTGCAATCGATTGCAACGACGCTAAGCAAGGGGTAGCAGCACCATAACTTTAATAAATGCTTCACTCCACTCTTAGGTGCGTAAGTGTCGGAACAGGAAGGAACAAACAAAACGAAACAACAAACAAACTGTCTTTAATAAAGATTTTAACTACAACGAAGCGCCTGTTAAGATTTATCCCTTTTTTTCTGACACGGAGAAAACTGCAGTAGGTTTGAAGGGAAATATCACGATTGCTTCGATTCGATTCACAACGTTCCGTAGTTTTGTCACACGAAACAAGCTCGCTCAGCATGATACGCTAAAGCCGGGGAGGTACATTGCGTGGATTTCACTGCAATATGCACGTTGGGTTGTATCATACAAGAACGTTAAACGTTATCAAGATTATATAATTCCCTAGATATCGTTATCGCGATATGCTTCTAGCCGTGGTAATGATTTGTACATTTCTTATCAGTTTCGGTCGATTGCTAGGTCGATAAATATAGCGAACGCATAGTAGGTTCGCTAGCTAGACATTACGTTAGTAGGCTGCGAAACGTCAAAATGTTTTGTTCATTACTGAGCTGGCTTGGACTGTACGTTGGCGCTGTTTGGTTGTACGAAAACCTTCGTTCGCCCGTACTTCTGATACTTCTGAGCCTTAAACAGTTGGTATTCCGTCAGAAACTTTCCCAACGCTATGGCAAATGGGCCGGTAAGTGTAGGACATTCTTGGATGTTTGGTTGAATTATTCCAAAGGTACTGTCGTTGTAGTTATCACCGGTGCATCGGATGGCATTGGAAAGGGTTACGCACATTATCTCGCCCGGCAAGGCATGTCGGTAGTGTTGGTAGCACGCAATGAAGCCAAGCTCGCAAAGGTGGCCGCCGAAATAAAAGCGAAACACGCTGTGGAAACGAAAATTGTTGTGGCCGATTTCTCCAAAGGGCCCGAAATTTATCCGCATCTCGAGAAAGCGCTCGTTCCGTTGGACATTGGCATTCTGGGTAAGTCTTTTGTTTTTGTAAATTGTTAGTCGCTATTCATTAAGGTTCGATTAACTCGATTCGTTCGTACAGTAAACAATGTGGGCGTTTCCCACGACACACCCATGTACGTGGACGAAGTGCCCCAGAGTGTGCTTTGGGATTTGATCAATGTCAATGTGGCCGCTGCAACACTGCTGTGCAATATCCTTGTGCCCGCGATGAAACGTCGGCAACGTGGCCTGATCGTGAACGTGTCCTCGGTCGCGTCCGTCAGCCCGTCGCCCTGTTTGGCGACTTATGCCGCCTCGAAAGCTTACCTGACGAGCTTCTCGGTGGCGTTGCAGGATGAGCTACGCCCGTTCGGCATTGAGGTCCAAACCGTACGCCCGTCGTTCGTGCACACCAACATGACGGACTTCTTGGTGAAGGATATGAAGGACACACGGATGCAGAAGTATCTAGTCAACGTTGACAGTTTCATGGCGTACGCGGGTTGCACGATCGGTAAGGTGGACATGACTTCGGGCCATTGGTCACACGGGCTACAGACTGCCGGGCTCTATCTGGTGCCGGAGTGTTTGCGTGTGTTCATCATGGGACAAGTTAACAAGAAAATACGACAAGATTTTCACGTTAAAAAGCAGAAAAAGGTGCGATAAGACTAGCGTCTCTTTGCCGTCTTTCAACGTTTATGTATGTATGTGATAGTGAAAGTCGATAAGAACTACATTTTTGTCGTTAAAGCGTTAAAATTTAACCTTAACATTCCAAAGCATTTTATTTTATTGTTTATTAATATCACATTATTTTCAAACACTGAATTGTTATTTCTCATGACACGGATTTAACAGATATTCGCCAACTGTTTCATCTCTTTGCTCCATTCGCTAATTTGCCTTTTCGCCCATTTAAGGATGCCATTTTGCTTTCTCTCTTACGCACGTTATCATAAGCTT
The DNA here is from genome assembly GCA_018908115.1 of Anopheles rivulorum. Taxonomy (NCBI): domain Eukaryota; kingdom Metazoa; phylum Arthropoda; class Insecta; order Diptera; family Culicidae; genus Anopheles; species Anopheles rivulorum. The sequence goes on along the minus strand of STHB01000003.1, from coordinate 21,446,759 downwards.
TCCATCTTAATCAACTTTATGAACACCATCGGGCTTTCGCAAACCGTTGTAAATTGTTTTCAGCACAAAGATGCGGATGGATTCTGGCACGAGCTTTAGGCCAGCGTACTGTAAACCGTGCGTCCAGTAGCCACAGGTACGGTCCGTTTTCCCAATCGTGAATCCGGCGTATCGTACATAGTCATCCACCTGCACAAGATGTTTGGCCACTTGCCGGTCTTTATGCTCGTTGGCAACGAACGCGGTCATATTCGTTTGCACAAAGCCTGGCAGGACGGTCTGTACTTGTACGCGATGGGGTCGCAATTCTTCACCCAGCGCCAGGGAAAAGTTTCGGACGTAAACCTTGGCAGCGGAGTATACGGTGAGATACGGAGCGGGCGCTGCTGCCGACATGGATGAAACGTTGACGATCAACCCACAGCGCCGTTGCTTCATCGAGGGCACCAACATATGGCAGAGCATCGTAACCGAGGCCACATTCACGTTAAGCAGATCCCATACGGCTTTCGTTGACAGTTCGTCCACGCACATGGCACGCTCGTACGATAAGCCTACATTGTTCACCAGTATGCCAACGTCCAGCGGCAGTAACTCCTTGGCAAGATGGTCGTACACGGGTTGACCCTCGGAAAAGTCTGCCACCAGTACCTTCGTTCTGATCGAGTACCTTTTGCTAAGTTCGTTCGCCACACGCGTCAGTTTCTCCTCGTTTCTAGCTATCAACACAATGTCCATGCGATTACGGGCAAGATATTCGGCGTAACCCTTGCCAATTCCATCCGACGCACCTGTGATTACTGGATTGATAAGGCACGTGAATGTAGAGAAACAGTTTCGTTCCCAATAATTACCATGGTTACGGTAACTTACCAGCCCATTGCCCATATTTTGCACTAAGCGTTCGTTTTGGTCGTAGCGTCTGCAGTAGCCCGTTTACGAAAAGTGATACGGGTGTACGAAGGTTGTCGTACAACCAGCAAACAGTACAGTAAGCTCCAATAAGAGCAAGAACAGGATAAATGAACAACATTTGTACGTGTGATAACACCTGCGTCTGTGGCGGGTGAAGACCGAGGACTAACTAATCCAGCAGCCAGAGTAACATGTACATCATGTACTGCTAACGCGGAATCGATATTCACACCATGATTATTACTAGATAGAGATCATTCTACCCTGATTGCTGTATCGTGTTGCATTCCGCGGTACTGTTTGCAAACACAGCACGTCGCACCTTGAACACGCGTGAGAAATAATTATAATTACTACCTCGGTGAGGTGATACCGTGGCAGCGTTCATTCATGGTACAAATTGGTTGACGTTTACCCCGTTGCCGGAATGCAGGAAATGATGCTCCGTTCTCAGTCGCGATAAGAGGTGCATCTTCACGCGTGATGCAAAGCGTGTGTCGTTGCACGCTTCCCGAAAGCTGATGTGTATCATTCAATTTATCCACCAAAACATCTCATTGACTTTTCTCAAGAGAAATGTTGAGAATGAGTAAGAATTACAGTTGTTGTTAGTATTTAAATCAAAAGAAACCGAATTATATAAATTAAATTTCAAAGAAGTATAGTTTCTTGTAAGAAAATAAATAAAAAGATGTCTAGTTCCTAAGCTCATGCGGCTTTTAATATCCCGCTCGCATCAATTAGCTGACCGCTCGAGCTAGCACAACAACTCACCACCACACAGCAGCATGTCGTGCACACATATGCACGTAATGCCCTTATGGCGAGCCATTCAAATTCAACCATGCAACAACCAACCATAGTACCAATGCGCCACCCTTGGTTGCTTTGTTGAAAATGATGATTGAGCGTTCTAGCAGAGATTTACGATGAACGCACACCACCATGCATAGCATAAACATACCACACGTGATAACGCACCCTTACACAACGAATCCCTAAAAACCGGATTTCTATACTGCTCAGCCGCATGGTACGCGCCATGCAGTGCGTCATCATTAACGAAGGCAACGATTCGTGTACAAGACGAAACCGATAAACCGCTTAGCCGAACATTAGCTGGTTCAATCCATTACGTGAGCCCATCTGCATGCGGCTTGCCAGAATCCAATCTCGTCCAAACATCAGTTGTGTTTTGAAACGCGAACAGCTCGGTTAGACGGTATTCGCTCCGGAATGGTACTGATACAGCTGATCACAGCAGTCGGGGTGTACAGCACAATCTGCTGGCTGTACGACAATCTGCATACACCGCTGTTGCTACTGTTCCATAGTTTCAAACAGTTGTTTTTAGGTGGCCAACAATCGCTGTCCAAAACGTACGGACCATGGGCAGGTGAGTAAGGGGAGAGAATCTGTTTGTGTATGGCTGTGTTTGTACACATTTGCAATTAACCAATCGGTTGTTTCGTTCCTACAGTAATTACGGGCAGCTCGGATGGAATCGGTAAAGGTTATGCACACTATTTGGCCAGCCAAGGCATGAAGGTGTTGCTCATCGCTCGCAACGAAGCGAAATTGAAACGTGTAGCAGAGGAAATTACGGCCAAACATGGAACGGAGACCAAAATACTGGTGGCAGACTTTTCGCAAGGAGAACAGATCTATGAGCGGCTCGAGAAGGAATTGAGCACGTTACATATTGGTATCCTAGGTAAGCTGAACCACCAGTAAGCATCGTGCAGTAGGCATTTTGATTAATTCCGTTTTTTGCAGTTAATAATGTGGGCGTTATCAACGAGAAGCCGATACAGTTGGATCGGATGGAAAAACGTTTGCTGTGGGATCTAGTCAATATTAATGTCGGAGCCGCAACACTCCTGTGCAACATTGCACTGCCAGCAATGAAAAAGCGACAACGTGGACTTATCATAAACATTTCTTCCTTATCATCGCTCGCTCCGACACCTTATCTGGCGGTTTATGCAGCGACCAAGGCTTACATGACAAGCTTTTCGTTGGCTTTGCGTGAAGAAGTTGCCCCGTACGGGATCGAATGTCAAACCGTCTCGCCCGGGTACGTGCATACGAGTATGACCGAGTACCTAACGCCAACCGATGGAAAGAAAAACTCTTTCTCTATTCGGCTGGTCAAAGTGAGCGATATGATACGGTACGCCGGGTACTGTATTGCCAAAGTTGATCAAACCACCGGCCATTGGTCGCACGGTATACAGGTAAGCGCTTCGCAAACTTCCGGTGATCATTTTCTAACACTTAAATTTTTCATTTCCCAGACCGCCACACTCAACATTCTGCCTGCTTCACTAAGGCTTCGGGTGTTCACCCGTCTTTACACGCAGCTCTTGCACGAATATTCCGATGGGGACAAAAAGATTGCGTGATTGATAAATTTACACCAAAACGTGATTCGTAACGATTAACTCGCTAACCAAACGCATACATTGAGGCACCTGTGTATTATATTAGCTAAAAATAAATGACCAAACTATCAACTAGCCAGGCGAAGTTTTATAGGTTTGCTCATTGGTGGATGTTTATTAAAAATAAATAACTCGGATTATATCCAATCGTAGTAACCAGAGCTGGTAAACGGAGCAACGGCACTTCATTCCAGAACCTCTTCGCCTTCTTTGATTTCTTTTAGGTTCAACACTTCCAACGCTCCAGCACCTTTCGTTTCGGTTCGAATAATTTCATCCATCTCCCGGAAGTGTCCGGGATCGATGAGGCACGTTAGCATAAGCCGTTCGCCTTCCCACTCTTCACCTTCGGTCACCGTCGAGCTTAGCTTTGCTATTCGCTCCTTCAGGCGTTTCGCTTCCTTCGCCGGCAGGGCCACCTTCAGCCGCATCTTGGCCCGTTCGAGTGGAATGGTGTCCTTGAGCAGCCGTATCACATCCAGCGCTTGCTGTTTGGCGTTCCGGTGTGGCTTGATGGAGTAATGGATGTCCTTCATCGATTTTTCGATGATCGACACCGGGTAAGGTCGTTTCGTTTCCGGATTTACACATTTATCGGCAACGGTCGTCGCAATCTCCTTAAACATGCAATCTAGCTGATCTTGACGTTCTTTTTCCGACACTTGCAGTTCACCTTTGGCAAGAATTTCCTTACAAATGTCTGTGACATCATCTTTGCCGAACGCTTTCTGAAGTTCCTCCTTTTTCGCCACTTCTCCTTTCGAAACGTTGTTAAACACCGCTATCGTTTGCAGCACTTCGTCCAAATCTTTCTCCGCGCCGGATCGCCATGAGAGCACTTTGTTTTTGTAGCACGCTATCTCGAAACGCTTTCCTCCCTTCTTCATTCGGACCACGGCCACATTCGTTAGCCGGATCTGATTCGTTGGGGTGAATATTTTCGGCATTTTGTGTTCGATTTACGCAGCAACTGCACCCGCTGTTTTGTTGGTGTATCCGGCCGCTAATGCACGTTTGTTTACGTTTCACTGACAGATGTCAAGTAACAAATGTGATGCGGCTGCACACTTCGCAGCGGTTGCGTACGTATTTTGATTTGAACACGCTCATGCATTTGGCTGCATATTTTCGATTCGATCGATCACTTCTGCCGTTGTAACGGCTTTTGTTGATTTGTGATTATTGACCATGTGATTCCGTAAACCTGCATGTTGTTTAAAGGATTGATTGCACAACTTACATGGAAACCGATACACTTCCTCGTGTGTGTACGAATGGGCTTTCAGATTGCTTTTCTTGGTGAATTCTTTACCACAGTGCACACAGCTGTGGATGGGTTTCACCTTGCCCACGGACGCATGATCGGGATGCTCTTTGCTGTGATGTATTTCAAGATCGACCTTTTTGTAGTACACCATCCCGCAAACCACGCACGCCATCTCTCTGCCACTATCGTGCACCTTCATGTGCCGCAACAGGGGCGCTTTGGTTGAGAACTCTCTTTCACATATATCACATTTAAACTGCTTTATACCGGTGTGCAATCGTTTGTGCACACGCAGACTATTTGCAAAACGAAACTCTTTCCCGCATGTATCACACTGAAACGGTAGCTTTTTTTGGTGTAAAAACCTGTGCGACCTCAGTGCGCCAGGGAACCGAAATGACGAAGCGCATTGATCACACTTGAACGGTCTAGGGTCATCGTGATGTTGCATGTGCACTTTCAAATCTTGTGCGTATTTAAATGTTTTGTCGCACATCTTGCATGGTATTCGCTCATGCTCATGCTCCGTTCGTATATGTTTCTTAAGGAAGCACCGAAAACCGAAGGATCGATGACACTGATCACACTGAAAGCGAGCACTGCGGTGTTGTTTCACACGATGAACGGAAAGGGTTGCGGACGATGCATACAAATTCCCACATATTTCACACATTAACGACTCCTGTGAATGAAGGAAAAATTGTCAAGGGGTGATAAATAGAGCACCATAATCGTCACAAAGACACCCACCTTGGAACTAAATTGTTCCTTTGCCACAGGCTCACATAGATGGAGACGCAAACTCGCCGGTCCATCGCAAAAAATTCCACATAACTGGCACCATAAATCATCGTTTGTGTTGTGTCTAGCTTTTAACACTTTAACGTTCGTTGGGCTAGCTGGACAAATCTAATGAAAACGGAGTATTTTGTTAACGTTTTATAAAACAGCTAAGTATCGTCTCACTTACCACTTTGTTCATCTTCACATCACTTTTGAGATCTGGTTCCTTCGAGAATTCTTGTTGGTTCACTTCCGAACGCAATTCATTCGTTTCGAATTCGTTTTCATGACATTCACCCGCCATCTCCTGTACAGCCCGATCCAATTCTATCTTAATTGCTATCATCGGTTCTTCCTTGCCATTCAAACCATCATCGTTGTTAATATTTTCAGTCTCAGCATCAGGTTTCGTTGGTGTTTTGGCACGTTTTGGCTTTGGGATGCCTTTTCGGTTCCATCCATTCTGAGGTTCGGCCACTCGTAACCGCTCCAGTCCCATCTCCCTCCAATGGGTACGTTCGCGAATGGGTGAATGTTTTGTCGCAAAAATCACAGGTAATGGCACTTTTGCTTTCGATCTGCATGGAACGAAAGAATCATCGGTTAATTTTAAACAAGGTATGTGGATTTTCAATATACCAACCTTGGCCAGTGGTTGACCATGTTCCGAAAATCCAGTTTTCTCATTTTCCTCGGCGGGTTGCATTTTCATCCAAATTTTCCCAAAAAGCTGTTTCCTCCTAGCGACTGCTGACTCCTTCTGCAGGACAAACTTCTTGAATTGTTTACAAATCGTTTACATCGCAGTAATCATCGACGTTGTCAATGAAACATCGCCCCGGCTGTCAAAATTATTCGTCTTTGGAAGCGCTTCCAAGAAGGTTAACTCTGTAAACAAATCCCTGGCAAGCGCAAAGAAGCCAAACGTTCGAAACGATTTTACTCAACCCATCTAAGCACTTTGGATTAAGATTTGGCCAATGGAGAGCAAAGGATCAACTGCAGATAATGGCCGAAAACCATCCGGAAACTTACAATCGTTGCCCACTAGACAGTATTTGGACCAGACAGTGATTCCTATCCTGCTGCAGGGATTGAAAGTATTAGCCAAAGAAAGGCCCCAGGATCCAGTGCAATATTTAGCGAACTTTCTCATGGAAAACCGGAGCCGGGTGGAGAAAAGCAATGGAGGAACTACGGAAGATGCTCAATAAATAGATAATGTTAACAAACTGGAAGAAGTGTAATTGTATTTGATGAAATGTATAGAAAGAAACAAAAGCAAAGAAGGCGGGAAAGGGAAAAATCGAGCAAGGGTAAAAACTTTCGATGAAACGACCAACATCACGTTGGCTGTCAAATGGTTGTATCTGTCAAAGTACAAGTTGGCAAAAATTGGTGCAAAATAGTTCTGGCTCGCTAGATTTTCCTCTGCGGAAATAGAATACTTATCGTGCGAAAAACGTACCCTGCACGATGGCCGAGCTGCTGATTGATCCCAACATTCGTGGTTGGGTGTTTTTGCCCATCGTTGTCATCACTTTCCTGGTCGGTATCATCCGGCATTATTTTTCCATTCTGATATCGTCTCAGAAAAAGGCGGAACTTACCCAGATCCAGGACAGCCAGGCAATGATCCGGGCACGGCTACTCCGAGAAAATGGCAAATACCTAACCCAGCAATCGTTCGCCATGCGGCGTCACTACTTCAACAACGAAGATACGGGCTACTTCAAGACGCAGAAGCGAGCACCGCCGAGTCCGAACTCGACGGCAATGCTATCGGATCTGGTGAAGGGAAATTTCATCAACGTGTTGCCCATGATCGTGATCGGAGGATGGATTAACTGGATGTTTTCCGGGTTTGTCACTACGAAGGTTCCATTTCCACTAACTCTCCGCTTCAAGCCGATGCTGCAAAGAGGCATTGAGCTTGCCTCCCTCGATGCTGCCTGGGTATCGTCCGCATCGTGGTACTTTTTGAACGTTTTTGGCCTCCGAAGCATCTACACGCTTGTGCTTGGCGAAAACAATGGTAATTTTCTGTGCGATCTCCGCTGTGTGCTTACGATCAATCTAAATTCTCGCTCTTTTTACCGTAGCGGCCGATCAAACGCAATCGATGCAGGATCAGATGTCCGGTGCCGCCGTTGCCATGCCACAAGACCCGAAGGCTGCATTCAAGGCGGAATGGGAAGCGCTACAGATAACAGAATATCAGAATGTGCTAGCCAATATAGAAAATGAGCTGCTGACCAGCAACGGTCTCTCTGGTGACCAGTTAAGCCAAAATGCACAGCTCGAGGACGGATCAGCGCTTCGGAATTGATGAGTGAGGGAAGGTCGGTAGCTAATGCATTTTACCAACATGGGTTGTTTTCGAAAGCGTCGAACCTAACTCGACAATGACGCATTGCGGTCGATTAAAGGATAAGTTCTTTTACGCGTTTCATCATAGATAAGTATCTGCACCCTAGTTTTCCTTATAAAACATGCATAAGGGCAAAAGACACGTTCCAGAAGCGAAAGTTAACCATAGTGCATGGTGTAAACCGTAACGAGTTGGTAGTTAAATGAATTATTTAAATCATCTATAATAACAACATTATCCAGAGTAGTGACTGCTTCGATAGAAAAGGAGGTAAACACATTTCAATGTGAAACCGAAGGAAATAAAACAAGGGAAAAATAATTGCAACTTTGCTACATTCTTCAAAGAATATTGCCTGTATCGTGTCGTTTCGGATGTTGAATAACAACGGGCTGCAGCAAACACATTTCTGTAAACGTTTATTACATGTCCTGTCCCTTTATCTACGCGATTCGTCCATACATGTGTGGTTAGGATGCATATTGGCTGCTGGACATAGCACTAAACATTAGCCTAAAACTAACTAAATTGGCTGTCTTTCCTAGGATCGCACTATTGGCCAGTCGTAGCACAAACATCCAAACATCGGAAGATCGGTGCATTTACATATTAGGATTGCAAGTCGTTATCTGTTCCCTACAGGAAATTAGCAATCGCTCACAACACACGTATATATATATAGCGTTTGCGACGCTGTTGCTTTCCGATTCGAGCGAACGCGAACACACATAGATGCAAAATGATTGTTGTTTTTGTTCTACACAACCTTTTTCTCATGCAGATTGCTTTCCTAAAGCACTCTACCTGATAAAATGTGATGCACTTTTTGTCAAAACGTGCTGGGATACTACCTCAATGATGCAGTTAGAGGTTGGCTGTGTCCCATTGTTGTTTCGTTTGTTTTGTTACGTGCGATCGTGGCAGAAGTATCTAAATGGTGTTCCCGCAGTTTAAAGAAATGTAAGCACAGTACGCAATATATCCGAAGGTAGACGAAGCTACATCGTAAATGTTCCTCTTTTATTTTATGTTTTGTTACACTGTTTCACAAAATGTCCACTACCATCATTAAACACACGGCAGGATTGCTTTAGGGTTTGACTTCATGCTGATTTTGGTTGATGTGGCTATGCGATCGTCTGCACGATCGTTTCTACTGGACAAAAAACACATAGTTCACCGTGTGTAGTTGCGCATGCTTTACAGAAAGAAAATTATTCTAGGAAACAACACACTTGAGTAATGTTTAAGATTTTCTAGATGTATAGTTAAGATTGCGACAAGAAAAAGCTACGATCAGCCCATCAAGCTTAACATCGGAACGCGAACAAATAGTATAGTATAACAGCTTCCTTAAGTTATGGTGTGATATGAGAGATGAGAGTATGTGACTGTTCGTATGATGAATAATATGTATGAGAGCAAACACAGGATATGAAACTTCTGCCACGTGTGTCGTAAGAATGGCGATACTAAAATCAACGCTCATGCCAGTAATGTGCGATCTTACAAACATTGCGCTCTACGTAAAACCACCTTTGTCAGTAAGTAACTGTCGCAACTATGCCTGAACCGCAGCGATCTTCTACCAGCTTGTGTACGTTGAATATTTTGTTTTGTTTTGTTTCGTTTTTTTGTCAAAATGAATCGCCACTCTCTTTCAAGTGTAGTACTATTATCACTCAAAAGTTTTTTTTTCTCTCAACGTTTGTCTGTAAATTTCTTTTGCATTACTCTAACGTTCTTGCGCTCGTGTTTCGGTTTATCACTGTGTTTACGATCTTGCTTCTACATAGATTACGATCCGTGTGCTCAAACCCCGTGATACTCAACTGAACATTTTGTATTATCAACACTTTTTACATCATTGCAGCATAATACTTCCATGTTACATAGTTGATTGAGCAATTTGAGTTGCATAGTGTAAGCAGTAGATGTTGTCAATTTGCTACGACAGTTGTTAAGAGTGTGTTCTATGTCTCTGTTCGGGTTTCGAGTCTGTCTCTGGATGAATTATATTTGAATGAAACTTATAAACACCACCCATTTCCATATCATGCGTCAGGACAACCAATGTGATGCGTAATGTTATTCTCATGGATTTAGTGTTGCGTATCAGCTACTGAGCTAGTGAGCGGGAGCAATTTGCCGCAAGTGTGCAAGACAAACTTTTTGAAAACTAATTCTCCTCAACACTAATGCGCAATCCGTCATCCATCGTAGTATTTTATACAGCTGTCCCTTTTCAGCACGCAATCAATGGGTCACGATTCAAGATATTCTACTATTGTGTATTAAAATTCACGTTGCTATCAAACGTCAGAGGGCGATCGATAGTGTTGAATAGGCAATAATAGAAGATCGCATGATCATTGGACAACTTGCGCAAAAGAGGACAGTCGTATGAAACACTATTACGATAAACGTTGGTGCTCTTTTGTTAATGATGAAAAAACACAATAATAAATGCTTCAATGTGATAAAAAATTAACGAAAATGAAATTGAACTTCCTTTTAACTTTCCTTATTTTTACTGAATATTTAACACATCCTTGAACCAGTTGGTGGTTTAAGCCATCGTGGAGTAAAAAAAATACGCCCGCTCAGCACACCCAAGACAGCTACTTTACACAACGCTGCTCATGATCTTGCACAGTTGCATCTTCTGAAGGTTTGATAATTGGCAGTGTACCATTAAAAGTGTGGGAACATTTTTTGTATTTTGTCTTCGAATGATTAAAACTCGAGTGTGAGAATCTTACATTAAAAAAAAGTTTTTTCCTTAACAACCTTAGTAAACTAAATGCTACATGTAAACTTAACCCAATTACAAAAAAAAACGATTACGGTTACGATTTTTACTTTTAAACTTACATCATAATTTGTAATCTGCTGTACCTACATCATCGTCTATGATCATTATTATTGTTTGTTTTGTTTGTTTTTCTTCTTCATAGTTAGCTTGTTTTGTATCTCTCAATTGTCCGTTTTTGCATTCTAAACCACCGAGCATGCGTTTCCCTTATATCTGTACCACGCGCTGTGGTTACGTCTATGTTGCTTGTTTAAAGTATTCTTTGGAGAAAAATTAAATCTTTCTCTTCACCCACACTATTAATCCTACCGTTGCTTCTGCTTGCGATTGAATTTTTTTTGTTATGCTGCCTGATGTGTGAAGCTGTACTTTTTTGTATCGTTTCATGCCGTTTCCTTCACACTTGTCCCTAAACTTGTTTGTATTTTGTAAAACGAAAGACGTGTACCGTGCGTTTTTAACTGTTTCATAATATATCCTTCCATTTCCCATACAGTTTCGATACGAACGTACGAAACACACGGTTTGGGGACATTTCATGCACTTATACAATGTTGATGTAATCATGTAACTGTTGCTAAAACGCACGTCAATAAAGCTTGGATCGGTCGGACCGGCAGCCCCGAAACGTTGCGCTTTGTGCCAGAATCACAGTAACAGATGGATGGAGGACCTTGGAATCTCGGGTTTTGTGCCTTGGTAGCAGCAATGGTAGGGTGGTGACATCGTTAAATGATAATACATTAAATTAATTAAACGCTACATTTAAACTGAAATGACCAGTCCAGCTCAGAGTGTTTTGGCCCTATCCAAAAGATCGCTAATGAATTTCTGTAACGAGAAAAGAAAACTTTGATAGAGTGATCCATTTGTTTCGAAACAGATATTTTGTTGGCATGCTAAACAGAGATCAATTTTCTTTAAAGAAATTAAATTAATTTTACATTCAAAATATATCTGAAAATAGCTAACAGAACTAAACAACCAATTTCGACAAATCATTTATTAAGTAAAGACAACAACAAACAATATTCTTCTTGCTAAAAACAAGTTAACCAAACCGTACTAAAAGAATACTTTTCCAAACGAGTAACGGTTCGGAGAAAACTTCGATCAAAGATGATTAGATAATGGAAAACGCCAGATTATAATAAAAAAAGTANCAATTTTCTTTAAAGAAATTAAATTAATTTTACATTCAAAATATATCTGAAAATAGCTAACAGAACTAAACAACCAATTTCGACAAATCATTTATTAAGTAAAGACAACAACAAACAATATTCTTCTTGCTAAAAACAAGTTAACCAAACCGTACTAAAAGAATACTTTTCCAAACGAGTAACGGTTCGGAGAAAACTTCGATCAAAGATGATTAGATAATGGAAAACGCCAGATTATAATAAAAAAGTAGCACTCAAACATGAGCACCGAAACACGTTTAGATGGAAAGTAATGAACAACAACGAAAACAACAACTTACCGATATGTCTTGCGGTGGTCGTTTGCATGCGGAAAGCAGGCTCTGCAAGATAGAAAGGCAAACGGATATGTAAATTAATTATAAGGCACAAAAAAAGACGACGGCGTCACGGTAGGTGCAGTGCGGCTGGCATGTGGTTGGGTAGCGAATTGGAAAAGATTGTGCAATTAATTAGTTCACTGAATTAGTGAAGCTGTTCCGATACGTTCGGAAAGACAGCCTTCGCAAGCCCATACTGGTCGCAATTTATTGGAGCTCATTTTGTTTTTTTTTGGTATTTGCTCGATATGAAACCACCATCAGTCCTGACCTAGAGAATGCAAACGAATTTAATCGTCAACGGCACATTCTAAAACTATTGTGCAATAGGTGTGACACAATCGTAAATGATGCAGACAAACACATATCTTTTACTGATGATATTCCTTCAAAAATATCATACAGTTGGAGAACTTGAAACACAATTTAAAACCTTTGAAACAAACAGGTCTACGCCTGTACACCTACCATAGTTGATCTGCGGTACTTCCTGAAGCAATCCAAACGACCTTTCTACAGTACGTTCCTTTTTTAAAATCCCCTTTAAAGTCATAAACCGTGGGTAGGAGTTGTCTTATTTCCGCATCTTTTTTAGCTTCTTATATTCAGCTCAGAAACCAGAGAAAAAACAATAACGTTAAACTGCCGACAAGAGTATAAAAAAAGGTGCTTGCGTAGTTCGAATGTCTGTCGTATTCATTTCTCGCCGGTTGCGATTTTATGAGATTTTCCCTCGGTCTGTACCGCCGATGATCAACGCTGCCCCACCAGATGCGTGCCCTGATACACCCATCACCAGCAGCATGGACGGTTTGTGACCGGTAGCACAAAATCCGATTGTTACGATATGGGATTTAAAAATATAATCTTCCGAAGCAGCAGCGATCGGTTCGGTGTACGGTGCGAACCCGCGAGATCGTTCCGATCGTTTCATTTCCAATCAAAAGAAGAATTATTTTTGGACCTTTCCACATGCACGGACACGTCGGGTAGCACAATGTGCTGGTTGGCATTATACTTACGAACAAATGCGATCGTCTTATGTCATCGGTGTCCATGTCTAGAATCTCATCGATGTCCACGTCGATTGCTTCTGTCTGTGCTCGTGGCGGGACAGAAGGAATAGGAGGCAACCAAACACAAACCGGAAAGAAGACAAAACAGAACCAAAAGTTAAACGTATTAATTAACAAACCGTTACCGGCAGGAGGCCAGCCCGTGGAATTAATGGCGGCAACCGGGACTTACGGGTGGATCGAACAGTTTCTGCAGCTCGTCGTACAGCCACATCTCCACCGCGAGCCGTTTCCGGATCAGACTCATCTGGTGCGAACCGTACTTTGCTGTGAGGAACTTCTCGCGGCGCTCCTTGACCTCGCCCTTCTCGGTGAAGTTGACGCGCAGTCCAGTACGGCCGGGTGATCGCTCGCAATCGTTCATGGTTTCAACGCCACACTGCATGTTCTGTGCCGCTTGGAACGTCGCCGGTAAGACAGAGCCGGACACACACACACGCACTCCACACGTATTCCGCGTCTTCTAATCGCCCGAGGTGATGAGATTGTCCGCCACGAAATTGACGAACTTTTGAAAGTTGTTTCTTTGCCCGATTCTGCTGCTAGCTGTTTTACGTACCGCACAAGGCAACTGCAAGAAGATAGAAGAACGAAAACGTGGGATTTAATAAATTAATAACACTAAGCGTTAAATTGATAGCTCAAAGCGTGATGCGCTTCGTTGTCACGTTTTTTTTTCTCGTATTTGTCTCTCTCCTGTCTAGTTACACACACACACACACACACACGTCGGGACTAATGTAATTAAGCCTTATTTATCATGTCCCTACTTAAGTCGGCATCGTTTTGGCGGCAGATTTTTCAAACGCACCGAAATTGACCACCGCCTGTGGTCGTTTTGGTGTGGCTGGGGTGGTAGTTACTGAGCGGGATTTTCCATTTCTCTTTGGACACTTTGGATTTTTTTTAAGCATCATTACAATATCACAACCACTAGCGGGACGCGCGATTGACTGATCGAAACGATGTGGAAAGGTGTGAAGCGGTGATCGTTTAGCTTTTTAGCTGATATCTATTATGTGCAGGTAGAGGTGAGCGGCAACAGAACCGTTCCCATTGCATGTCCAGATGATTTTGGGATTTCATCAATACAGCAAAAACAGGCACCATGATACGTGATAACACTGGTTCTCCATTAGATGGTGCGTGCTTTGGTATGCACGTATACTATGAATCACATGCGATGGAAGCAAATAGGCAGATATGCTATTTATAGGAAGGAGCAAGTGTTTCCATTACGCAGCGTTGCTTTACATACATATCTTATCACATTCCTGCGTCCGTTGGTTGGACGCGTTGTAGTTTCAAATTTAAGAAGCGTCACGTTGCACCTTATCAAACGCGTCAATCAATGATCGTTTTCTCAATGATATGAATTTATTTGTGGTACCAGCACGTAATGAGGCGCATCCATGTCAAGTGACGGTGCAATACAGCTTGTAAAAATTTATTAAATCATCGCTGGCGTGTAAATGGCAGCACAATGTTTAGGGATTGATAATGGAATTATCATGACGGAAGCTAGCGAGTAAACTGGAAACGGTCCAAGAGAATGTTTCTGGTGCTAGGGCCAATTTTCAGAGTCATCATTATTCATCGATATAAGAAAAATTGTGTCAGTAAACAATAAACCGTGGCTACAATGCAAGAAGTGATTAATATGAATTAGACCAATGTGTAGATTTTTTAACATTGTTTGACTTTTAAAAACCCTTTTTTTACACTATTTTTACTTGTGAAAGTCTATTATTATAACTCTAGTGACATTGTCCATGACCTACACAACCCTTCGTCACACTCTAGTTCGATTGTCACCAGTAGTACCGTGTTTGTTTCATGGAAATAATGCAAAACAAACAGTATAATTTTATGCATTATGCGTGCTAATTAAAATAAAATTATCTACCTTTACATGGCAGCTTCACAGTAAAGTTAGAATGTAAGTTAATTTTATTTTTCTTTCCAATGCAATGCAAACCATACATGTGGTGGTCAGCAAAAATTAACGGATGGGTGCAAATGAATACACCGAAACCAGAAACATCATTGCTGGCCGTGTGCAGTGAGCATGATGCTACTCACCATCATCATCATCATCATCAACAGTTCCGAACCGTACCGGGAAACAATATTTTATGTCTCTTTCTCCAGTCTGATGTGAAGCCCGAGCCGGAAGTCTGTTTTGAAGCCCATTTTGCTCGTGTTTTACTCAATCAACATGTAATCACGTATGTTCGGCGATACAAACACACCAGGCCTTTCTGTCGAATGAATCATCATCGTCAGAACAATGAGCTCTACGCTAAATCCCACTTCCTAGAGTCTCTGCTAGGAGACCCATTAGGCCGCGACATTTTGACGAGAGCCCACCCCCTTGCTACACTGTGCTCGAGGGAAGGAAACAGCCAGTGGCAGCGTTTCTATGTCGCAATAGTGAGGTGTGCTTTTTATTTTGCAATCATTACCTCTTCCTTTTGCCAATGCGGTAAAAGCTTGATTGTTTGATGCTCAGTGTACAGTGTACAGTGCACCGTGCAGCATTCTTGTGTCGTTGTCTGGCATGAGTGACGAGCTAAATGTGGAACGACATCGTCGGATGTCGTTGCTCCATCTTGCTTTGGTTGTTCTGTCTCCAACGGGCAGACACTTGTCTCATGGATCAAGTATCACACACAACGCTTTCTTGTCCGGGAGGAAGGGTCGATTCTTCGTGCACTATAATAATGATCGATATTTTATTATAATCAAACCACCGGGCATCCCGTTTCATGTGGGCAGACAAATGCTCTATCTCTCGCATGCAAATTCCGATTGGTTAGAATCAGGTTCACGATAACCACCATCGTTCCAAGCGTGCGCCGTATGCTGCTGTGCTCTACTTTCCCCACACTAGTGCATCCGTTTAGCTGCCTTTTACCGTTTCTGCAGGTTTTACACAAACAAAACAAAAAAATACATATACTCCACTGTTTGTACTACCTGCTTGTAATTCCAATACAATCCTTGCTACATGAATCATGAAAGGTAACAGATGACCGAGCAGCAAACTGGAGGTGAAACATGACAGTGATGTTCTCTTGTAGGTTGCTCTATTTTCATTAGCAAAGCATGCCACCTCACGCCTCACGGTGTCGCATCTATGTGGCGCACACCCCTTTTGTCCCCAGATTATGAACTGTAACATGAGTGCATGTCCCACAGCATCGGGTGTTGGTGCTACGTAATTTCACTTCTTTCATTGTATGCAAAAGCGGCGACTTCTTTGAAACGATGATGAACTTACGGAGGAACTCTGCCCATTGTCCTATTGGCACAAAGTAACATAACTGTACACGTGTGCTGCTGCCGTGGCCAGATCCATTTTACCGAGCAACAACAGCGGATGCGACAAAAGAAAAACAACAATGTTTCACTTTATAGACTGATCAGCGCTGTTAAAACATCAGTCTCTTTGTAATTTCTACATTACATACAGTACCGCACAAAACAAAAGCAATTTGTAAGATTAATGACATAAATTTCATTAATGTTGATTAATTTATCTAAGCTTATTTATTATAAGTGTTATGAAGGTTTCAGATTTATCCGTTGTTTGCAGAAAGTAATGACTAAACATGTAAAGTTCTTGAAAGAATCATGAGACGAAATGATCATAACCATGCATCTCGACCAGTAAAGCAGTTGGTGGAAGCTTTTCAATAGATTTTTTTTTTAATTATATTAGAACGGCCTGGCCGTATTAGACTAATTTTACCACGTAGCAGGCTAGTCAGACCGTGCTACGGGGGGACGGTCCGAATGGGATTTGAACCCGGTCAGGTCGTATTAGGGACTAGCGCCGTTGTCAAACACACCCAGCTTTTCAATAGATGTATGTTATGGAATAGTTGACAAAATCATCTGATTTAAATCCTTTAATCCTATATGTTCAGTATTTTTCAGGACATCTGTTTTTTTACATATTTTATTCCTTCAATCTTGTATCTAAGTTCCATCTTTCCTAATTGGTCGTTTTATCTCGTACAGCAATATGTTATATTTATTCATTCTATTGCTATTGCGCCAGTTGCACTTGCTTTGTTCGACACTGTACGTCACTGGAATACGACGGTAAATAAACGTATCCTTTGCATCTGCATTGAACGAAATGCGCATTCGCCGATCGGTTAATCGTGCTCGGCGACGATGCATCAAATGAATGCTGACGTCAACGGCAGTTTCTTCAAGTTCTAAACATTTGTTCTCCATCAACGTCAACGTCGTGACGATCGCGATCGCCAATTGCTTTAATTATTTTCACTTGCAGCAGCAGCATCAGCAGCAACAGCAGCACAGGATCGCGTGGACCGCAGTAGAAGACAGTTTACGAATGCATCACAACTTCGTGCGAAATCGAAACCAGATCCACACGCACGTATACACGTCCGCCGATGACTTTACGTTGGTCATAGAAGAAAAGAAAAAAGATTCCCTTCTCGTTTTACACGATTCGAACATCGTTACCGTGTACACATTTATAACCATAAAGATACATAACCGTACAGCATTTTCCAGCATTAACCATATCGCCTTCGGTAGATTCCACCGTCAGTGTTTTTTTTTTGTTTTGTTTTCGTACGTACACTCATCCGCCAGCCACAGCCGGTCTCCTTGGGGCTGCATAATTCGATCAACATAGCCAATGTGCAGCTGCAGCCTGGCTTCGCTTTTGCACCAAGGGAATCGTGCGTAACGACCGTCGAGTTAATTGAATGTGAAATGAGCACCCATTTGACGGCAAACCAACCATGATGGACAGTTCCACTCACTTCTACGGGTTGTGGAGGGTTGGGCTAAAGCAGAAGGGCTAGCCCTGCAGCCCTTTTTTTTTCGCGAGCTTACGAACCAAAAGAATAACTCGCATTGAACGGGTGGTTTATTCGCATATTCAAAAAATGGTTCAGCAGTGCAAAACAGCACTTTGCCACCTTTGACAAACGCATCGCAAGTGTCATAACAAAAAAAAAGTTTGCCCACTTGCGAGGTTTCCTCGAGGTGAATTATTAACATAAAAGCCCTTCAGAGAATAGTCTCAAATTGTGTCTGATCCAATTATGGAACTGGGGCAACACAAATCTGGACATATTCTTATTTCTTTAAGAAAACCATCGAAGAATAGGCACTGATCTCTGCATACTTTTTCCAACGTGCTAAGCAACTTGAGAAGGGAATGGATATCTAAACCTGCCTAAAATGTGATATTCTTTTGCATTCATTTTTCCACTTAATCGCTACTACAACAGTGTCTGCTTCGAACGATTCGTTTGTTTACTAACGTTTGCTGACCGGTTTACCGTCCCATCGAGCTTTGCTAGTGATGTGCGTGCAGGAAAAGTTGTGAAGTTGTAATTAAAAATAAATTATTGATGTTGTTCATGCAACAATGACAATCACACGAAGCAAAGCCATTATGTTTGTTTCGACGAACATCACGCTTTATAGGATAGACGCTTACTCTTTTTGGCTGTGCGGGAGTTCTGCTGCAAACAAAGCACGAGTATTTGCGTGATTTGTGCTGTAATTGAATAGAACTGCTACCGGTGTTTCATAAAGTTTTCACCAGCACCAGTCATGGTTTGGGATTTTATAAATCACCCTTTGCACCAAATGATTCGTCGCACACCGAGGAAGTGCCATTAGAGAGTGTAAAGTTTTTGATTCCATTCCTTCCACTCCCTAACAAACCAATATATACACATACACACAGACAGGTACTACTGAAGGTAAAATGTATTTTATCTAGCGAAAGTAAATTTCTGAATGTAGTACATCGAACACGCAACCGTCTGCGTATACTACCAAAGAAATTTATGGCTGCAATAGGCTAGAATCTACCTATGGAAGAACGCCAACACTCGTAGAGATCAAGCCAGGGTCGTACAAAAGCGTTGCACCCTTAATACAACCAACGGAATCGGTGTTACCGGAAGCACTTTATGGAGTTGCTCCATAAACCATTGTTTGAAAGAAAAAAAAAAGACGGAATTGTAGCCCAAAGGGGAACGCGCTCTAGCGCAACACATCCAATGCAGACCATTTTAATCAAGTATAATTAGAGGACTTTTTATGCTATTTCTCGCGCTTGTTCCGGTTCTTTGACGCGCCATAGACTTGACATTATTTAATTGGATCATAACGCACACGGGATGAAGCGCGGTGAGGAGTGACAAAATACATTAAAAGGCTGGGCTGTGAAAGCTTGGTGCGTAGCACATTTGAATAAATAAACACAAAACTTTTTTTTTGTACCAAGAATTCGACTTTGTTTGCTAGTGCGGAAGATGGTTTATGCTTAGAACGTAAGCAGTAGAATGAGTTTGGCGTGCGCCTCATGTATTACGCATAATTTAACCGCGCGCGAAAAAAAAAATACAAGTTGGACAAAACCGGATGAGCTAAGCTCTTTCGTGGAAGTGCTTATGGAAAAGCAAAGCCAACGAAAAAGCTTCCACAGTGGCTTCCGAGAATCGCCCATTTTCATGACGCACAAAATTACCTTTTGGGCTGGAAATTGAGTACTTCATCTTAATCAATAATCAGCCTCCAAAGTTGCTTCGTTTGTTTAAACTCGTGCTAAAAAAAGTTTTCGGAAACCATTTTAGATTTCATAATGAAGAAAATTTGATGGAGAAAAAAACAACAAAATAATGCTAATGGAGGCACCTGTAATACCATTTTGGGAAGCACCGTTCCAAAGAAGACAATTGAGTCGTGTTAAGTTCTGCTAGGCAGGAAACCGTTCAACAGCTGACGCAGGTTACTGCTTAAGTACACAAGTAAGACGTGCCAGAATGTCGGTGCGAAAGCTGGACCAGAGAANAAAAAAAGTTTTCGGAAACCATTTTAGATTTCATAATGAAGAAAATTTGATGGAGAAAAAAACAACAAAATAATGCTAATGGAGGCACCTGTAATACCATTTTGGGAAGCACCGTTCCAAAGAAGACAATTGAGTCGTGTTAAGTTCTGCTAGGCAGGAAACCGTTCAACAGCTGACGCAGGTTACTGCTTAAGTACACAAGTAAGACGTGCCAGAATGTCGGTGCGAAAGCTGGACCAGAGAATGATGTCACCTACAAACGACGCTCGCGTGACGACCTGAAACGTGAAACCCTGGCCCAGAGCCACAAGCAGGAGCCTTCCCGTCTGCTACACACGACTCTTACGAACCTCAGCTCTGTTTGTTCCAACCACGATCAATGGGGTCCCGCCGATCGCACAAAACCGGTTATTGAAGTCGCATCAGATCTTGCCCGGCGATCGACAGCGATTGGCAAACTTCCCAAGAGGCCAGAGGCTCTATCGACATTCGCGAGTTGAGCCCTGTGCGGCGAACGCGACTTGTGCGTCCTAATTGGCGAGAAGGGGGAATAACAACAGCACCGCAATGTTTCGTTACGTCAGAAGACGTGCACTTCTCCATTGCATGTTGGCAATGCTACGAACTTACTTACCGCCAGCCATGTGCTACCCGAAGGCTTTTATAGCCTCTGCTGTACTTGAACTATATTTTCCCTCTCGAAAAAGGTGAGCGTGGAGAGACATTGCAAAAAGTAGCAACATCTTCAAATGATTTGGTTAAGCCATACACTAACCGTGCGGTGTGGTGAAAAGTATTTCACTAATATCCTGAACGACGCACTCTTTTCAATAGATCGCTTCACCATAACAGCACAATTGCGTGTGGCAAATTTATTGCATCATCAGCAGTAGCTCCCGAGTGTGAAATAAATCCTGCAGCATGCTACCTTGCTGAGTGGTCTGGTTTCGATGTGGCTTTTTCACACTACGCTAACGATGTCAGTTCCTTGTTGCGAACTTTTTTATTCACTCCCACCCTATCCCCCAAATATGTTGGCAAGCTCCCGCAAAACCAGTAACGAGTAAATATTTAACTCACTGGACAGTGGTAATTAATGAAACAAAAGCTCGCTCAATTTTAGCGCACCAACGTTTGCCGCGTGTCACGAGAATGTCTGCGAGGTTTTTATCGACTGTCATCCATGTACTGCGTGTTCATAAAATGTGGTACAAAAAAGGTGAATCGTCAGGGTATATTGGCTGCCACGCTTGTTTGTATATTTTTTTTTGTACCCAAAGAATCTCAATTATTAGAGTTTCGAATGTGGTATTGCGTTGTCCGGTCCGGTACATTAAATATTGACTTTGATCATCGAAATTGCGGATGAATTCACCAGCATTTGTGGCGCATATTGAGCTACATTTTAATGTGTGATATTCTGTATTCGTTCAGAAAAATTGTTCACCATCTTACGCTTGGGATAGTCTATTCTTAAGCACATTACAGTAAACGACTCAAACGTATAGTTTCGGCGAAAAGATGATAAATGATACATTCCACAAATCACAGCCCACATCATTATCTTCTATTAGAGAACTCATCTACGGTGGTTCCATTTTCAGAGCTTTGTTAGATGGAGTCTCACTGGCCAGTGATCCATCAGGATGTAATCTAACTATAGCATAGGCAGAAAAAAACAACCAGGATTTATTGTAGCCTACCGATGTGGCCGTCATGCGATAAGCTATAAATAATACTATAAATCTCCCAAGTTATTTCGGAAGATTTGCCCTTCACTCTAGGCAAGTTATCCTTCCACACAATGTCACAGACCAAACAGCCCGTAGCCACACAGTAGCCACACTGCAAAAATCAGAAGCTACAGCTTTACCAATTAGCAATCAAATGAATACAAATGGTACTGGTGGGGTCCCATACGAGGTTATCCAGTAACAGACAAAAATATTGACCATATCTCACGACACAAAGAGTGACCCACGGTGATGCTGTACTCGGTGGGATTAATATCAATGTAGTAAGGTATGCAAATTAAAGACCGATGGTAATGGTCATTATTGTCACATACATTTATCACCATCGCTTCCTATACCTGAGAGAACAATCTCTCCCGTGGATTATAAGTTTCGCCATCGAAACGATTTAAGGCGCAAAAAAGCGAACAAACGAAGAAATATCCCATCACACGGCACTGCTCCAGCACTTAAAACAAACAATCGTAACGGTGCACTTTCGTACTGCAACAAATGTGAGTCTTTGTCCACAACTTGTTTAGATTATGTTTTGTGCCGGATTGTAAACAAACTTTCATCCCCAACTACTGCACCATTCCCATTCATGTTTCTCACCATCAAACAAGCGTACCGGGAAGTCGACGACTCCATGATCCATCACCCAGTTTCCCTTAGTCGTTGTACAAGGTGACAGAGATCTTCGTCTTCCAAACACACAAGTGTGCACAAGAATGCAATTCACATCCATTATAACTGCACTCTTCTCCCACCGCAGCCACGACCTTTGATGACCCCTTTTTTTGCAGCTGTTTAACGTCCGCTAAAGGTACACCCTCAGTCATTCACCGCTTTTTCATATGTTTGCAAGACAGATAATGTAGTCTTTTAGCAGCTCGGCAAAAGCGTATAAAGCAACTGGAACTGCTCGTGATAATGAAAAGCATTGGTATGTTGTGAAAAAATAACCCTTGAACTTTTAAGCGAATTCCTTCTTCAATAAGGCGTATGAGAACTTTTCTCAATATTGGCTTGGGAATTACTTTGCAGCGAAAGTTTTGCTATTCCCAGCCACTATTATTTATAATTGCTGTTATTATTAGGCCAATGCTCACCGAATTCCTGTACATGTATAACAATTTGTATTAATTTAAACTAAAAAACAATTAATAATCGCTTAATTGCACATCACACTCCTACTTCAACAGGGAGAAGTATGTGGTTTTCACCTGTCAAACCTACATTCCACAATATTGATAATTGTGATTGTGCTAATGATCGGATTATTTTGCTCCAGCTTATCGTTAAGCCACACTCCAACGCCGCTTATCGGATTTCACCCTTATCGAAAAATTAACGAATTGCTCTTGAAAGTGCTCAAACGCTTTAAACGGCAAAGCGCCAACCGGTAGAGTAATAAACCTTGCCAGTCTTTGTAATCTTGAATTTGACCCAATTCAACCGAGTTACAGTTCAACAATTACTTTAACAGGGTAAAGTGTACACGATTATATTTTCTCTGTTTTGCTATGCTCCCTATGCGAGTGTAAGGTCGCATACAGCAGGGTGTCGATATCTCACCTAATTCCAACGACAAGTACAATTTGTACTGGAACAAGATGTAAAAAATCCAGAATGTGTGACCGTGACACATTCTAGTTGAACATGTAAAGAATCTCGGAACATAAACTCGGAACCGCTAAGAGGTAATAGCAACTCTTCCTCGCATCATGGTACCAACTGGCGTACGAAATAAAGACATGATAGAAGATTTATGGAACTGCCGCATGCCCTTTCTCCCAGAAATATGGCGTTGATAAGATAGATGAGCGAATTAATAATCGAGTAATGCTATACGTGTACTGTTACCAGCGTTATCAGTAGCGAAGGAAAACAATCCTCCTCCGGAGCATTACACTTGGTTTAATCACTGTGACGTACAAAAATGCTCTGGTAACACCTTTTCTACCTTATCGCTACCACCGCTCGTTCTATCCTAAACTATCCAATCTTATCAAAACATCCACAAATACGTGATCTTATCATAAGCGGAACTTAGGTGTATAACAATAAATTGGATTGAGCATTCACATGTATGCTGGAACTAACAAATTTGTTTTCGTTATATTTAGAACTGTTTTACATTAACTTACCGTTCTGATACAATTAGTAGTCAGTAATTTCCGCAAAACTCCCCAAGACTAATCTGTAAAAACATAAAAAGACGATAAAACATTAGGAATATAATAAACGATTGTTATAAAATTATAAATCATAGAGATTTGTAAATAAAATTTATTTAATTCAGTAAAATATAGTATCAAATAAGAATTATCTTTGTCTCCAGTACGGAGTTGTCACGTATCTCATAGGTTTATACTAAAATTGCGGATTTTGTATTCAATGCTTGAGTTGCAAATTATATTCAAAAAAGGGAAATTCGCCTCACTTCACGTTAAATTGTCTTCCTCTTCCCGGTATGTTTCACACAATTGAAAGAATTTTTGATCGAACTGAGTAGGGAAATACACAGACAAAAAACCAATTATCAACGCAACCAATGCTAGACGAATTGGTTGAAATTTAAATCACGCCAACAACGTGATTCGTGGATCAAACAAGGTGGAAGAGTTTTGATTCGTTTTTACCTGAGTCAATTGGCAAATCAAGGGTAAATCCGTAGGAAATCGCCACAAAGAAATATCACGTGAAGGTACGTAAAGTTGGGGCCTAATGTTCAATCGGTTCAATTTCATCTGTTCGTCTGTACAATTTCAGCCGTCCGAAAGAGCCTTCACCTCAAATACCGTCTCTTCGTGCCCATGTGAGAGCAACGCCTAAACGAGATGCATAAAATATATGGCGTTTTGGAGTTGTGAAACAGCTCGCAGTAATAAGCCACCATAAAAGGAATTTTATTTACGCTAATGGGCTGTATAAACTGATACCCCCGAAATACTTCACATAGCTTCATATAGGAGAAACCATAAAAAATAAACATATTTTTTACAATAAATGTGACATGCCACCTTTCTCCAGCATCCTCGAAGCAATCGCGCACAAAGAAAGCAGTCGTTTCCAGCACGAGGCATAATGACTTCTTGCCACAAAGAAAGGGGAAACAAATATGGGCAACCTTTTATGGGTAGCACTCAAAAAAAAAGCCTTATCCTCGTTCTCCACACAAAACCGTACGCGGGCACCACCCAACGAGCCCCACATTTGCAACAAAGGCAGCAAAGCGATGTGCGCGTGAAGCTTATGCGTCCTTAATTATGGCGTCGCACGGGTAATTTTCTTAAAATCATCGAACAACACGGAACGGCAAGAGGCGCATGTAGCAGCAATAGAAAGGGTGCGGGAGTCACCGCCAAGGGCAGGTTACGGGGGGATGGTAACCGAGGGCGAGAGAAGTCGCCACGCATCGTGATTTCGAGATCGATTCGGACAGATTACGTTACGAGCTGGTCACGGGAGCTTGTCGTGACGGGGCTGGCGCTGCATCCTTTGTGTTCATCCGGCGGCTTCGGCATTGCGTTGCTGTGGTTTAAATGGTCAAAAGCGTCGCCAGTCGCTGGAAAAGCTTTTCGCTTTCCGTACGTTTGACGCAACCATGCCGTTCGTTCCATCTCGCTGCCATTTCCGTCGTACGGAACACGGCCGAAAGATGGACGGTGACGACACGATCTTCGATTAGCGCACAAAGGCCCTCGCATTGCACAATACTTTCAAAGGTGAGAAGATGTACCATTGACTGGATGTAAAATATGTAACCATCTAGAGACAACATATGCAAATGTTTTAAAGCAATCAATTAAAACAGCCACAGGCTAACGGAACTGGTGAATGTATTGCAATAGTTTCGGTATCTCTCTCCTCGAGTCAACATTTTTCATGCACCTGACAAAAACATTTCCAACCCACACAACCAACACGCCCGAGATAGCATGAATTGAGAATGCACACAAAAAAAAAATCGCTGAGCAAATGCGAACGAAGTAATGAATTTAAAATTTTGTTCTAAAAATACATACAACAGTCGTTTGGCGAGAAAGCGACACTCGATGGTATGCTCAACTGCATAAACGGTACAGAAACCGATGCAATGGTTTTTCGGAGACACATTTCCTTACACAAACTGTATGAATTTGTTTTAAGAAAATCGATAATCGATGCAAAGTGTGTTTCGTGTAAGCAATCAGAACAGTTTTCAACACAGCAGTTCGTATCTTAGAATCGCGGTCGGGGTGAAAAATGCCAGCGCAGAATGACGAAGGAAATCGGGTACGTGACGTTGCCCTGAGTCACGTTTTATTTTGGCAGCATTTTGAAAAGAAAACCATCAATTTTTGCTTCAAACATACTGCCCTGGTACATGTGAGGGACGGTTCGTTGCATGACCGCAGCGAGTAGTGTACGTGAAGGCACCACAACAGCTTATTGCCACAAACTGGCACACATCTGTTGTCGCTCCGGAAGCGACAGCTGGATGGTCTTTGGTGAAAAATTACTTTTCATCATTAGATACATTAGAGTAACGATTTCCCAAGAACTTTCAAGTGTGATTGCAAAGTTTTGTTGTCAAGTTCATCAAAAATTTAATATCTGGGGAAATCTGGGTAGCATTCCTCCTGCTGTGGCACTGCTGGTTGAACGCTGTTGTTTCGTCATTTCCATTAAACTTTGAGTAGTTCTAATGAAATTTCATACATTCGTATCACTTGAAACAGGGCATGAAACGTTCCGTCTAGAATTCTGGCCCTTGCCAATACATATGAGACACAACTCCAAGATAGTTGTTTGCTCAAACAAAAGTCAATAATAGAAGTAGAATGGGTTCCATCACATCTCCAGTGAGTGTATTGTGCGTGATTGTGTATTTCGCTCATTTTCCTATTGATGGTGTCAGTGAAAACATAACGAACTCATTTCCACTTTTAACTCCTCCTCAAACCGATATAAGTTTTATTTTGCGAGCATTCATTGAGCTCCAAAACCAGTGGTGTCCAACATGGCGCCACAAGAGACTGTTCGTTCTCAACTACAATCCGGAACCGATGTCCGAGGACATTTTGAACGCCATATTAAAGCTAAATGAACCACCTAAAATCATCTCAAATGAAGGCTCGGGATTGCCATACTGGACATTCGAGACCCGCCGTTGTGCTGTAGTAATGGTTCGAGGATATGAAATATTAAAGGTAACTGATTATACCTAGACATTGAATTTGGCAACAACTGATACTACTCCTTTTTGCGCAGCCGTCAACTCCTATATATTTTGGCAGTCGTTATATTATATTTCACGTTAAATTGGAGAAAAACGTGTTCATGGATGATCTGAACAGTGGCAATGGAATAATGCTCGACAAAGCGTACCACATTCTGTATAACCAGACGGCGATTGAGATCTACCACAAGAACTTCTTCACCAACCAAACCATACAGCTCGATCCGAGTAATATACGCGTTCCGAATGATCTGATGAATCTATACGGGCGTAGGCTACGCCTGGCGGTTCCTGATGGCAACCAAGAGGTCATCACTTTCGACGCCTATCTCGGAGAGACGATAGCGCGGCGACGAAATGCATCGTTCGAATTAGCACCAACGATAGATACCGACACGGACTATGGTGTAGTCAACATTGGAATACCTTTCCAGGGCACCGACAAAATGACTGCTATTGGGAGTACCTTTATCAGTGTGCTTGTTCCACGCAGTAAACCGAAATCAGTGATCGCGGTACTGGTTGATCCATTTGACTATTACAGCTGGATAGCCCTGTTCGTCTTAATTTTCGTTCTATCTGCGATACTCTCAATGTTTGGTGAATTTCTGAGCAGAGTATCGTTTTTGGAGCTCGTCGTCGAGATGATCATGTGCATTCTGGGCGGCCCGACACTCAAATATAGTGGATGGCTTGAGAACCAGATCATCACCAACTACTGTCTCCTTTCCATTGTGATTGTGTCCTCCTACCAATCGCTAATCATCTCTTACCTTTCGTTTACGCGCTACCACCCAGAGATCGATTCCGCGATAGACATACGCAACAATTGTATCTTCCCATACGATACAGTATTAGCCCCACAATTGAAGTTTAGAGTTAAAGGTAACAACAAATATACAGAGGGCATGTGCTACACGTTCAATAGTCGGGACAATAAGCATACTACCAACCTATTGGTAGAACATATGCGTTTCATTAATCCGTTTGTTCGTGAGGCATATGATCGAAATTATCGTGTCGCTGATACAACGTTCTACAACTTCCACCTGTTTTACTACTTTTTCAACAAATCTCTCATGCGTGAGGTATTCCCGTTCTTCATTCACGCGTTCTTCGAGTCTGGTTTGTTTGATCAGTATTATAAAAACAAAAGAAGCCATACTATGCAATACAAACAGGAAGTGTTTGTCATGAAAGCTTTCGGCGTAGCGGATCTTTCGATTATTTGGTATCTGTACATCAGTGGAGTAGTTACTGGTTTTCTTTGGTTTGTGCTAGAGATTGTTTTCTACCATTGCCAACGGGGTCTTCGAGCTCTAATCAAATGGACGAAAGAACAACGTTTTAGAACCAACAGACAGATCAAAAGGCTAATGCGTTTTGGGAAATAGTTCGCCTACCATTGCCTGTTTATGATGGCACTTGCTTGGAATGTTTACAAATATATAAACAAAACTTTTATAAACACACACAAACAATGCAAGGCACATAGAGAAATTGCCCTGCTTTGTTCCGCGTAGGTATAGTGAATTGCACCATTTCCCAAGAGCGGAAAAATCTATGTTGCACTTCAAACAATGTTGCCCAGATGCAACTAATTTACTACGCCGAATGTTTATATTTATGATTTTTAATTATTTCATTACGCCTAATTACGGCACAATACTTTAGAAACACCAGAACAATACTAGTAATAAAAGGTGTTATTTATCACATAAAAAAAGCACACTCCACCAACACAAAACAATTTTCTTGCATTTGAATCCGAATGAAATCAATTACAATATGCAAGAAAGCATAACAATTTCACCAATTCTCGTAATGCTTGTTTTTGTTTTTCGCCATTCGATCAACTTTCGTCGATGTCCACTGATGCGATTGATTTTGTTCTTCGCCTTGCCTGACGGTCTTTTAGTACCCCGAATAGTTTGCGATCGCTTTCGATTGCAATTTTCCCATTTCGGTCGACGCTACGGGCAGCACCAGCAGCCACGCTAGTATGCGGAAAGTGTTGGATTGTCTTTAATTATTTGCCTCCGTCCCCACAGCAGCCACACCATTATTTCCTCGTCCAATTTGTCCAAAAGGGAATAATGCTCAACTGGAGCGCCCGGGCCCCAGTGAAACATTCCCCACACACTAAATCGAGCTATTCGGTGCGCTTTTACTCCGGGATTGCACGGTGCTTGTGGTGTTTGTCTCAAATGGAGAATCCAGCAAAAGTTGTAAAGTTTAATGCTGGTTGTTTGGAACCGTCTCGCGATAAAGACACTGTCGAACCGTCGAAAAACAAACAAGCCAACAGAGAACTTCGAGCATGCAATGGGCCGACAGAGTCAAGAGTCGCGTCGACTGACCCAGTTTCAGGATAGCGGGTCGAACCGGGAGATACGAAATGCGTTCCATACGGGCAACATAATTTGGTGGGAAGATAAACGCAAACAAACTTCATGACAAACGTTTCAAACAGCAAAGTTTGGCGTCGTAGCAAATGGAAATAATTCTGTAAAGAGTAAAGCATTTCTTCTGCATTCCAAGTGGAGATAGTTGCTGAAGTTTTATGTAAACTTTTAAAGTTATGCGATTACATCGAACGTTAAAACATTATCAACTTGACATGGCTTTGGCAACCTTTAGCATGGCTGTACAATAATAAATTGATGTGGAAACATAATAAATCATGCGCAAAAGCAGAACAACGTGTCGAAGTCCAAAACCAAGACAGACATATTAACCGTAGATTGCAAAAGTCAACGGCAGGAGATTTTTTACCGGCATGTCTGTCCTTGGAATGGATGTCTATTCCGCAGCGAAGCAGAGAGAGAGAGAGAGAGAAAGGGCCAAACAAACCCCGAAAATACTGTCCAAAACATTCAGGTCATGCAGCTGCAAAAACCCAACCCTTAATCAACCTGAATTCGCATCTCGAGCGGACGTCGAGAGTATCTCATTTCCATTCGGACGGATCGAGGGCGTCTGAAAGATTAATGTTGACTCTGGCTGGATGTGCCGAAATCTACCAGCACATTAGATATTTTTCTGCTAAGTTGGATTTGGTTTATATGCCGTCGGCCTTTCTCTCCATTTGTACAACGGTTGCAATTTTGCATTCCTGTTTAGTTCTGCCAACATGGGTCTTCCTACAATTTTTTTTTTGTGTGTCCACCCTGGTGGAAGCAGCACAGCAAAACTCTGTCACTAGGAAATGGAAACCAAACCCTACCGTGCCTACTTATTTCCTGCCAACAGGTTAGCACCACATCGATGGTTCCTGTTTATGGAACACGGGGAACCGGAATTTGACTTGATCCACCGTACAGCCCAGGCAGACCAGGCAGAAGGGCAAAACGGCACTACACGAAATAGAAAGAAAACGTCGAAAGCTTGATTCTGGGAGCGAATTGCTCAGTGCACGTTCAGAAGAGGGTGGCCAGAAGCCAGAAATCAACAACAGTCCAACAGGGTGGAAAGGAGATAAGAGCAGCCAGTTTGCGCGACCGGGATGGATGCAAGAAACGGAAAGCATCGAGGCGCACAAAGATCTTTTCACCATGCGCCGCTTGGCGTGATTCGCGATCGCACCACACACACACACACACACACATGCGTACACAGGGGGAGAAACCCTCAGCATACACACATGGAGTCCACTCGCTTCATGCTCTTCTTCTTCCGCTCGTCACCATCGTAACGCAACACGGGGTAACACACAACAAAACACACTCCACACAATAACACGCTCTCCCTTCCTTCCCCCATTTTCTGTCTCCCTTCCGCCTTCCCGACGGCTCGGCATCAACCAAGGAGAATCTGATTTGGCCCACCGAAAGGAAACCGATGGACAAGCTTCGTTGCTTTCTCCTCCGGTTGATGCGAACACTGTTGCCTTCGGAGTAGCGCTCTGATCGATCGGTGGTGAGGGTTGGCGAGGGGAAAGGGGAGTTTGTTGGAGGTGAGTTCTTCTTTGATCACCGAAAGCAACAACAATAGCAACAAACAACAACAGCAACATCACAGCACTAGCGAATGTGTGAACGGTGGAACAGGGCTGCGGTGTTCGGCGCGGGTGCGTACGTGCAGTCGTCCTTTGTCATCGTTTCCCACCTCTCTGCTAAACAGTGCCAGCTGATTATTTTTTTTTTTTTCGGTTGCTTCTTCTCTGCACGCAGAGCCCTTAGGGTTCGTTTTCACGGCACACCTTGCGCCACATTCCTGCGGACAGCTGGAGCGCCGTACGCAGCCAAATTTGGAGGATCGCGCGGGGGACTGACAGCAAACGCCGAAACTCACACACACACACACACATGACCACACTAGGCGAGCAGAGCCTGCTTTAACATATTCACGCAGGCGAAAATTCTTGTGCCTTTTGCACCTTCTATCAACTACTACCACCACCAACAACAGCAGCATCAGGGAAAGGTGTAGCGCTTTCTCGTTCGCACACCAACTGCTCATCTTGCGATGTACGCTTTTTTTGCTTCTCTCGCTTGAGTTTCAACTGATGGGTGTTGATGCTGCCGTAGGTTGTTGCTGTTGCTGATGCACGAAGATCTCTAGTGGTACAATGTAAGGCCGAGTGTTTTATTTCTTCTTTCCCTGCTGCACCATACTACTCTCTCCTTTTACTGCGCTATCGAACGAACGAATGAACCGAGCGGAAGACGGCTGATGATGAGTGTTTTATCTGTAGCCCACACCTCCGGGGGGTGGCCACGGTAGTACTGGGTACTGTGTACACTGGCAACATGGGAAGAGCACAGCAGTGTTGTATTCACACACGCACGTCTGGCGGAACTTAAGCACCATCCTACACAGCTTGTATGCACACTAGCAATCTCTCGACCGACCGTTTATTACATATATATTTATATATATATAGGTCGGAATGGTATGACCGTGCCGGTACCAGGATGTTAACTTACGCACCGTAAAAGCTCTCACACGCACTGAGAACACTGGGGCAAACAAAAAAGAAAAGCACGGCCAAATGACACCGGGCAGAGACAGACTTGCGGGATCGTCATGCAAGTGCTGTATGAGACTTTTAATAGATTTTGCTCACCTTCGCACACCAATCTGCCAAACACACACACACACACGGCGTATACGCACACACACACACACACGCAACCCTACACTCCGCTGGAGCTGGAGTGATAGCGGGATAGGTGGACACGCAGACAGATGATATGGTACAGCAGCTTCTTCTCGCAGTTGCACACTCACTGGGACAAACAATCAACCAAAACAAGAAATAACCACCGGAATGAAGGAACGTAGCGAAAGAGAACGCACGGACANAGTGGTACAATGTAAGGCCGAGTGTTTTATTTCTTCTTTCCCTGCTGCACCATACTACTCTCTCCTTTTACTGCGCTATCGAACGAACGAATAAACCGAGCGGAAGACGGCTGATGAGGAGTGTTTTATCTGTAGCCCACACCTCCGGGGGTGGCCACGGTAGTACTGGGTACTGTGTACACTGGCAACATGGGAAGAGCACAGCAGTGTTGTATTCACACACGCACGTCTGGCGGAACTTATTTACCATCCTACACAGCTTGTATGCACACTAGCAATCTCTCGACCGACCGTTTATTACATATATATTTATATATATAGGTCGGAATGGTATGACCGTGCCGGTACCAGGATGTTAACTTACGCACCGTAAAAGCTCTCACACGCACTGAGAACACTGGGGCAAACAAAAAAGAAAAGCACGGCCAAATGACACCGGGCAGAGACAGACTTGCGGGATCGTCATGCAAGTGCTGTATGAGACTTTTAATAGATTTTGCTCACCTTCGCACACCAATCTGCCAAACACACACACACACACGGCGTATACGCACACACACACACACACGCAACCCTACACTCCGCTGGAGCTGGAGTGATAGCGGGATAGGTGGACACGCAGACAGATGATATGGTACAGCAGCTTCTTCTCGCAGTTGCACACTCACTGGGACAAACAATCAACCAAAACAAGAAATAACCACCGGAATGAAGGAACGTAGCGAAAGAGAACGCACGGACACACACACGGTGGTGCAAAAAATAAAACAAAATAGAACCGGACCTGGGATAGTGTCTAAACCACAAACCACGATACCGTGATACCGTCGGACGTTGCCGTGCACCGATTACTAAATCTCGCGAACAGCAGAAAACAAATGATTGAACCGGGAGCTGCTGGGATCGCAGCAAGCCATCGCAGAAAGTGCGGGCGAGCGTAGATGCGAGAGAAGTACTGCGTTGAAAGCTCGCGAAGAGAGCCAAACATCGGACGAGGAGTGAATGCGATCGAGAGAGTGAGAGAGAACGAGAATGAGAGATCAACCAATGCTCTCTGCAGTGTGAATGTGAAGAAAATGCGTTTTCATACCGCGTACAAAGAGTGCGCGTTGCAGACTATACGGTAATGGTTGTGCAGGGGAAGGGCAACCAATAGGGGGGGTGTGTAATGGAAGGGAGCAACGCATCTTCCACTAGTGGGGAGTACATTTGAGAGCAGTACAATAATCGCTCTCACTCGCACAATCAACGAGAGAGACACAATGAATGTCTGCGCGAGAAAACCCATTTGCGGGGAGCAGAGAATTGGGAAGCCAAGCTTAGAGGAAACAAAAAATACACACAAACGCGTACACAAAAGCACATCAATTATGCCGGGTTGTGGAGAGCAAAAACAGTCTGACCCTTGCAGGATGGAATAACTTTTCTTAACAAAAAAAAAAAAAAAAAAGAAAAGTTTAATAAAAATAATTGTTGCAAACAACCAAAAACTCATTTCCCGCAAGGGACGATGTTCGAACGTGTGTAACAAGCGGACTGCAACTTTCTGCAATCAGCGTGCCGTGGCCGCTACAATTCATTCAATTCCATTCCACCTGGCGGACGTTGCGATGACACAACTGCACCAGTGGCCGGATAGATGCACCGCGATAAAGAAACCACCCCGCACACACACACACACAAAATGCCAGCCGAACAGTGAGGTGAGGTAATCCAATTACACAAACAAAACTGCGATCGCCAAGAAGTTAGAATGAAGAAAACTGCACTAACTTAAACCTACCATGCCCGAGCCAGGCATCGCAATATATTACCAAAATGCTCGTGTGTGTGCGTGCATGAATGAGGGGTGGCCGTCGTCCGATCCGCTGGAATTGGTTTTGGGTTTGGTGGATGGCCAGCACCGGGAAATGCCTCAACACCCACCATTACCTCCACCTTCCCGGTGGGGGGTGGGAGGGAGGGGGGGGGGGCATAGCTAAACAGAAACTATGAAGATATGCAACAGCACATACGAAACCGATATCGAACGTCTTGTACAGGCGGCAATATAGGCTCACAAGGGGCGTTACACTTCGATGCATCTGCCGACTGAGAAAGCTCGAAACTGCTCGACAAGGCCGGTATATTGCGCTACCTGTCGATAACATTCTTCGAGCACAACCACACACACACCCTGTACCTCGTATGGCGCTTTAAAGAGTACGCAACGCACNGGGGGGGGGGGCATAGCTAAACAGAAACTATGAAGATATGCAACAGCACATACGAAACCGATATCGAACGTCTTGTACAGGCGGCAATATAGGCTCACAAGGGGCGTTACACTTCGATGCATCTGCCGACTGAGAAAGCTCGAAACTGCTCGACAAGGCCGGTATATTGCGCTACCTGTCGATAACATTCTTCGAGCACAACCACACACACACCCTGTACCTCGTATGGCGCTTTAAAGAGTACGCAACGCACCTAACATCGCCCAGTTCTATACGGCAATGACCTCAATAGAAAGAAAATGCATTAAAAATCACGGTACATGCCACCTAATCGCCACAATTGGGAACAACGAAGACAAGATTCCGCTGTCAGGCAGAAAATCGAAATGGCACGTGCCATCACAACTTTGTTGTTTTTAATGAAGCTGTTTATTTGTTGCTGTTCGATAACTGCTCACGATGGAACTGGGTCGCTTCTTGTTGCATCGGTGCACGCGGCTTGATAAGAATAATGTTGACAGAGAGTTCCATTCCCGAAAACCCCCGAATTGCATTGGTCTCAGTGGTCGGCAAAGTACAAAGCATCCATGCTAAGCTTTCTACCAAGTGATTGCAAGTTTATGAGAATAGTCTAGCAAATACTACACATTACTGAGAACAATGAGAAATTGGGATCCTTTGCAGCGATTTAATAGACAAATATAAGAACTAAAACGACTTCTAAACAACTCTCAATCGATACCATTAAGCAAACAAACAGAAAACAGGAATTCGTGACTGCTTAACTCTTCAGCTATCAAGTTATCGCCCAATTTAAATCTGGCCAAACAATATTTACTTGTAAGTTTGCCGACCACTGCACTGCACCAAAATGCAGTTCCTCCAACAACAATTCTATCAAAAATGTGCATCAAATGCAGGTTTCTTTTCCTCGCTGTAACTTTAATCCACATTTTGTACAAAACTTTTCGTCATGGCCATTTGCTATCGCCTTTAGCCTTAAGAACAAATCGTACACATTTCCTGCCAGCAGTGAAATACGAAATTGCGAAACACAAAGAAACTGCTGAACAAACACATTCTGCCGAATCGGTTTGCGGATCGTTGCCGTGTGTGCGGTTTGGGGCAAAATAACCGAAAATCTCGACAACCATGCCATGGTGCCGATCCAACCCAGCAGTGTCATGGTTCCGTGCGCGCTAGGAATTACACCAGAGCTTTGTCGCTTAACCGGCAAACCGGAGCTGTTGTGTGTTGGTGTGGAATTCCGCGCTCATAACACCTAACTTTTCTATTTCCCATTGTCGTCATTTCGTCATTAGGCGATCAGTTGATCTGTGGAGCATATTCTTCTTACCACATACAGAGAGAGAGAGAGAGGTTGTGCCAGATTGTGGTTGCTTTCCACTTGGGTGATATGCACGGATGGAAAGTAAACCAACGGAACACTTCATCTAATAGATGCGTATTTAATTATTCCACTATTTAAGATCAGTTGTATAAGATCACCACATTTAACATCCAACAGCTTTACGCACTACATTATTCGCAATCGTGCCCGCAATCATACAAGTACGCTGTAGGAATTCCGTTTTGCTGGTATCTTGCGTTCACAACACGAAAAAAAAACTGTTCTCCCTGAACTAGGGCTGAATTTCAATTTTACGATTGCAAAATTTACCACACAATTTCCACCGTCACAAAGAGAAGGTTGGCAATTAATCTCAATGTATCACACCGATGACCGATGACTCATAAACAATTCCACCGGGGTCGTGGGTTTTTGCACTGGTAGCAGTGTGTCAGGCATTGTGTGTGTTCGGGGGGTCCTCTTTCCCAGGGCAATCGCGAAATCTCCATCCTGTAAGACATCCGAGCATCGTTTCTCTCTGGAAGGAGTGCTAGCATGAGGTTCCCTCTATCTGTTCGTTCCCTGGTTTTTTTTTTTGTTCCATCCGTAGCGCTAGTAGCGCAGCGTTGTTTTCCCAAAGCCCATCGTTAATTACATCTTTATGCAAGTGGAGCAACAAACAACCGCGACTACCGCTAAGCGGATGGTAGTTAAACTTATGGAACAAGCAACAACAACAACAACAACAACAAAAACCGTCTTGTACACGCGCATCAAAACCTTCCGTCTCTAAAGTGGTTCTACGCGCGCCACAAGAACTAGTTAAAGATTATGTTTTTCCCACACCGCATGAGTTCTAGCAGTGGTGAATTGAAACGGGTCCGCGAGGGGGCGCACAGCCGAGGAAGGGGATTGGTTGGGCTTTAAATGATTCGGAACTGCGGACAGTGCGCCGACATAGCCGGGCCGGGTTGATCGTCCAATTCAATCCAAGTGCATGGATCCGTGGCGGATCGCGATGACGATGAGAGTTTGATGAGGCCCTTCGGCGGCAGCGAATCAATTCTACCCTGTACGCACCACCACCAGGGCGGCCACCAGGGGGGTTGTATGGGGAAGGTACACAAGACATTAGCAGCTTTGCTTGCTTCCCGTTCCTTGGCGGCAAACCAAGCACCAGTATGCTGCCGCCATCACGTCCAAGTACTCCACGTGTAATAAAAGGAAAAGAGAGAGAGAGAGAGAGAGAGAGAGAGAGAGAGTGAGAGAGAGAAAGAGAGAGAAGAGAAGAGGTGCGAGCAACAGAAAGAAAAAAAGTACAGAATCGTTTATTAACCTTAACTTGATCTTCCGGGAAGCGAACGAAGGTAGCAACGGCGGTTGCGTTGGGCCTATGGAGGCTTGTGCTTGTGGCGATGAGTTCTTTAACGCACGCACCAACATGGCAGCACCGGTAGACCGGGCCACCTCTTTCCAAACGGACGCGAACCATTACCGGAGCGGACCGGAGGGCCCNGAGAGAAAGAGAGAGAAGAGAAGAGGTGCGAGCAACAGAAAGAAAAAAAGTACAGAATCGTTTATTAACCTTAACTTGATCTTCCGGGAAGCGAACGAAGGTAGCAACGGCGGTTGCGTTGGGCCTATGGAGGCTTGTGCTTGTGGCGATGAGTTCTTTAACGCACGCACCAACATGGCAGCACCGGTAGACCGGGCCACCTCTTTCCAAACGGACGCGAACCATTACCGGAGCGGACCGGAGGGCCCGTGGTCCGATTGCGAACCCGGTTCCCGGCCGTACTGTTGTTGTTGATATGATAATAACTTCAATTACACCATTAAGCAGCGTGGCAGCCAAAGCGTAAGGGAAAAGCGACCGTGATTACGCCGTGCCTATCACCGTCCGGGATCACGCTAGGGATGTAGGTGCGTAGAGAAGAACAGGTCTTTGTTTGTTTAACGATTTTCCCCACCCCACACACACAATTTTAGGTCTCGTTATCTTGTTTTTCACCTCGATTTGGCACGGTCGATAGAAATTGTCCTCCTTCGAAAGGAAATCCCATGACCACGAAGAGTTCGTGTTCATTCTTGCAGCATGATCCGCTTCTCTTTACCTTTTACCTTCGAACCGCATCGATCAGCGACCCAAACCGTGATCCAAATAAAATTCACCAAAAATTATAACCAATTGCGTCACCAAGCGGTAAACGAGTTGGGAGTTGAGTCTCCCAACACAGCTGCCAACGATCCGCGTCACGATCGGTCTTGTTTTGGCCCGGTTCCCGGGATCATTATTGCGATCCGAAGACCGATCCGCTACATGATTGATGGCTAAAGCGGCTAATGAGACTCTCGGGCTCGGTTTTGGTCAGCTTAGTCTCCTGTCCGCCTCTTACCTTCATTGTGGCCATCTATTGTGTGAATTATGCTGGTGGCTAATTCCCGTCGGGATAACAGCCGACCGGTCAGCAGTGAAACGTTCTCCACCGTACATCACGCCGGAGAGAGCTTGTGGCTTGTCATCCAGGAGTTAGACTATGCAAC
Source organism: Anopheles rivulorum (assembly GCA_018908115.1). NCBI lineage: Eukaryota > Metazoa > Arthropoda > Insecta > Diptera > Culicidae > Anopheles > Anopheles rivulorum. The sequence continues at coordinate 21,408,329 of STHB01000003.1, read as the reverse complement.
CCCAACCCTTGCGCGTTGTCGCGAGTCGCGCAACCCGTCGGTCCCGTCGAAAAACTGAAGCCATCGATAACCTTTCCAATTCGTTGCCGGTTGCACGACGGGGCTTTACGAATGACGAAAACGGTGGCTCCATGCGGTTTGGCTCGTGATGGAAAATCAACGAAGCGTGCACGCGACGTTCGCTCGTGATGCAATTTCCACCTAGGCCACCCCTCGACAACGCGATCGCGAAAGGATCGGCAAGAAGAAGAAGAAGAAAAAGAAACACGCACTCACAAAAAAAACAAAACAAGAGCCAATTTTCATAAACAGAAACCTTGAGAGTGTAGCGTCTTCAGTGGGCTACACTGCCAACCGCTTTGGCGTTTGCATTGCGTGGCGATGGCGGTTGCACATAGCAACCGCGGTTGCCAAGCAGCAGAAAACGATTTGCGATCGGTTGATTGGGAAGCATTTAATGGTTCTCTTACTGTTGTTGTTATTGAACTGTTGGTTCCTTGGTACGGCCGACCTTCTTTGGCATTTCGAACCGAACCCTCACCGTACCGCGGGTGTAGTGTAATTGCATCATGTAAAAAAGATGAACCAATGCATTACGCTTGGCTAAAAATTCACAATGCGAAAGAAAACTGGCTCAATGTCGTTGCTGCCAGTATGAATGCACAAGTAGTGTTGAGGTTGGGTGATATTTTCTACTGGCGTATCTTTCGACACCGTGCTGATATTCCGCTTGCTTCGTTTCTAGTTTGTAACATAATGGTGGAAAAGAATGAGAAATGAGGACTGCTCATCTTAAACATCTCAAATACACTTCGGCCTTTAAGGTATTGGTTGTAATTTATGAACAGAGTTCATAATCTGGGTCTATTCGATATTCATTAATAACAAAAGAAATTGAAAAGAAAGTGTAAACAAAAGAACAGAAATGTGCAAGCAAACCCCTTTCTTTTGTAACCTCTTAAGCTTATTGGAGTCATGTTTTTTTAGTTGGTTTTAGTTGGAACTCTTGCTCATTCGTCAACTTTGCAAAGATTTGTAGGCGTACTTTCAATCAAATTATTTACAATCATCTGCTTAGAATTTACTCAAACGCTCTAAGACTGTAAATTTGAGCTTTTTCTGTACAATTTACTTGCATGCCTGGAAGCATTGAATGGTGTATAATCGTATTGCAAAAGGACATTTTCCTGCGATATCTGAATATGGATGAAGACCATTGTCTATCTTTGCATTTCTGCACAAAAGCTGAAACAGCAAGAGCTCATATCAGTCCAAATAAAGGTGTTGAATAAATGGTTCATTTTAATCAAAAAATGAACAGTAAAATTCAACAATTAAGGCATTCGGTTTGTTGTAAACACTTCATTTATCAAACTTGAAAACATTTTACAGAAATGGAAACCAACACAAAGTAGGTGCAGCCATATTGTACATCCTTCCTATAACTTAAGCATCCACTCAGAACCAGAACCTTTAAAGCTCAACCACAGATTGATATTTTCTCCTTCCGGCCCTTGAATGTGACTAATAAGTGGATATATTACCAAAGAAAAGTCGTAACGGGAACACAGATTGACATTACGCAATACATTAGGGACATGGGAAAGGAACAGCAAACAAAATAAAACAGGAGCCCCCCGAAACACAGCAGCAAAAAAGCACGAACACAACACTGAAGAGAAGAGCAAAACAAAATCTAATAAAAGCCAGCTGAAAAATTGGCAAAACCATTCGTTCCGAAAGAGGGTTTCTGAGCTGACCAGCATCATCGCACACAGCCGCCAACCGGCAAATCACCGGTCGAAGCGAATGTTGAAATCATATCACGTCGCTGCGAACCGCGCGCGGGAGAACACATCCTCGAGGACGATTTATATGTCACTCGAGCTGTGGTGGCNGAAGCAAAAAAGCACGAACACAACACTGAAGAGAAGAGCAAAACAAAATCTAATAAAAGCCAGCTGAAAAATTGGCAAAACCATTCGTTCCGAAAGAGGGTTTCTGAGCTGACCAGCATCATCGCACACAGCCGCCAACCGGCAAATCACCGGTCGAAGCGAATGTTGAAATCATATCACGTCGCTGCGAACCGCGCGCGGGAGAACACATCCTCGAGGACGATTTATATGTCACTCGAGCTGTGGTGGCGCCACTGGAACTGGAGAAAAGATCCATCCCGCACACGGCCATAGGTTGGGCGCGAGCTGATTCCCGGCTTCTTCCAAGGAAGACAAATATTTGTGCCCAACCCCACCACCGGCACCACCGGACACAATGCACAAAAGTTTATCCCGGTTTGCTTTTCAGGGCATTCCCATTGAACCGTGGAAAGCAGGTTTGTGATGTATTTTCCTTCTTCCTTTTTTATTTTTTTTTTTTTGTTGTTGCTACTTTATCCATATTTACAGCACCGACAAACACGACCAGATAGTGTCAACGAGCTAACGAGAAGCACTTTGGAAGCAGCGGCAGAGTGCTCGGATAGCTCGATGACTGCGGCGCTGTCCGACGAGACATCCCGTTTAACGAGACGACCGGTCGCTGTGCAGCTTCCCGAAAGTAGATTATAAATTCTAATTTGCATCGTAAATTGATCCGCACACGGCGCTGTGCGTTAGTTGCAATTTGCATACGGTGCAATGGCCCTTAAATTGCTCCCATCGTCGGCCCAGGTGACAGTGAAGCATTAATAAGGAGGAAATGCAGCGTAGAGGAAAAAAAAACCCGAGAAGATGTATTTCTATCTACGGTATTGCGGATATTAATAAGAAACTAACATCTCTACTAATAGTTACAATAACATGACTACAAATAAACAACACACTGTTGCAACCATTTCGAACCCCCTTTGAGGAACTTTTAAACAAATTTCTTCCATCACGTCTACACCCACACACCAATGGCCACATCAGGGTGACTATTTTAACTCTCATTCACTCATTCCCTCTGGAAATGCGCGTGCGGTAAGGAGATTAGCACGGAAATAGCCCGATCGTAACCAGCGCCCTGACCTCGACACAAACGTCACCTACCGGATCACCTACGGCGTATATATTATGGCGTCTTTGGCCCCGGCCGGATCCCGCAAATGCAAACAAACAATCGGCTTTCGGCTTACCGTTTATCGCATTCGCCCGGGACCCAACGCTTTGCGTAATTCCCTCGAAATGGCGTACTGGGGAAGATTTCCCTGTCAGTGAAAGGGATTTGGGAAGATGGACTTGGCCGGGGCTTTGCTGAACATTCCACACCTTCTTAAACGCCGCTCATCGACACCACTGCACGGCTTATGCTTTGGCTTCGTGTCATGTCGGCACACAACAGACAACTCATTTCGAGGATTCCAAACCGATCAAACCGACAAATCATCGGGCGCCTCCATCAGCGTCATCGCCCAGGCCCCTGCGGCTTCCTCGATCTTGCCCTTTCCGGGAGGCTTCATTTTTTTTTTAGAGCCGAGTGCCGCATTATCGCAAATTTCACAACAACGCCAGACAAAGACACCAGCCCATCTGCACTGGCAAGCAATTTGTAGCACGTCCCGAACATGCTCCGATGTCTATTTTTCTTTTACTCTTTGGGATCATACGATTAGCTGAAATGTGACACATTTCGGTCACATTAATGTCAGCTGTCAGCAACAGCAACGCGAGATATGAGAACTCGCGCATTGTTGAAAACTGTTCGTCCTTGAGCTTTTGCCCAATTTAAGCGGGGCACCCGATGGGACAAGCGAGCGTAAATTGAATAACTTTCAAATGTGTCAATTGGCATGGTCACTGGAATATACATTCGGACATATAATGTAGGTGAGGAATTCTTCGCTTTATCAAACATTAAGTTAATTCATTTTAAAGGTTTCTCTGCATATTCGACTTCAACTTGCAAAGAATCCACCATAGTTCCAACTTTATCACTTTAACTAAAAAAATTATGTAATACCTAGCATTTCCATATTTTCCATATCTATTTTGTCCAATGATCATCTAACAAATAAACTTAATTAAGACAAAACTCCCATGCTATCAAAATCAAAACCGAAACACACCTATAAACCTTCGTTTAATAGACCTCGCTGCTGAAAGCGCTTGCCATCATTTATCGTGGTGAGTGTAATAAAGCGCCCTGATCAAATCTGTTCCGACGCAAATGTCAGTAGCATTGATCAACGCCGTTGAAACTGTTGATGGTCACCAAATTATTGGGATTCTACCTCTACCGATCACCCATCGAAAACATTGGTCGACGGCCTCGTGTCTTAAGCGCGCCTTGGACGGCGCACCATTAAATGCCAAATAGATTTCAAAGTTCAACACCGTGCAGTTCGTGGCCGTTTAGCATGCAACATACTGCCGTCGTTCATTCTTTTGCCCCACGTTGCCACTTACGCAGCAACATTATTTATGCTTCGTCGAGGCAGATTTTGCACCGGTTGGTGGTTGGTGTGGTTATGCTTGGTAGAATTTTCCTTGGTGGTTTTGTGCTTTGTTTAATTCTCGGTCGGTACACAAATTTCCGTTCCGAATCGGTTGTACTGTGTGGTGTATGTTATATGTTCTTTCTTCGGCACTAGGCATAGGCGAGAAATGTTAGAGCCGGAGCCTACAATCCCCCATTCTAATTACCATACCATGGAGGCGACTCGTCCGGAATGCCCAGCGAAAGTCAGCATTCACGTACATTTACGTGATGCAAAGCACAAGTCTATGCCTGCGGTCGGCTGGATAGACCTTTGGCAACACTTACACGCTTACGGAAACGACTTTTACTAGAGACATTTACATACAACTCCTGGGGGAAATAACAACGTTCTGCTTCTGCCAGCAGCAAATTCTCGGTTATGCTGCCCTGTTCCAAGTGGTCCGCTTCACAACCATACAGAACACTATCTACCGGCATAATGGAAGTTTATTGCGTTTTTTTCTTCATCACAAAGTGCCCCAAAACACTTTCAATTCGTACGAATGATGATCATCAAGTTGTGGTACAATATGTTCCAATATCGTTTTTCTTTGGGGTGTTAGAAAACCATGATTACTAACTCATTCTTGACCAAGGTTCAAGATTTAATTTTTTTTTTTGTTAAATTGCCCACAAGCCCAAACCATTTCAGAAGATTGTAAATATGTTAGTAGGATGATTTTATTTAATATTTATGAATTAAAAGTTCAGTATTAATATTGTTTACACGTTTAAAAATGCCACATAATCTATTTCTCTATATCTGCCATCCAGCAAGATACTTTAGCTTCGTTCACGTATGATACTTTGCTGTCCGCTCGTTCGTACAGCCAACAATCAAGCTGAACTTGCTGACTACAGCAGATCCCAACAGATCCATTCTCGACCTGAAGGGGCGTTTGCATATTTATTTGCTTTCCAACTTATCGTATACGCGCGCGGCTCGTCTGCGTCCCATGGAGACCACACCAGACACAATCTGTTATTGGAGCTCATGCTGATTCATCGTCAAACATTGCAGGACCCGGGTTGCAACTTCGTTCCGCATGCGGTGCAGCACAAACGGAGGCAAAAGAATATTTACAATCATTTAAGGTCTTCCACCACTGCCACGACCACGGCTTGGGGTGGTTTGTCTGGTCCCATTCGTTTGGGGCTGGTTTGCCTACAAATTGATACCGCGTCCAACACACAGATATACATAACGGACGGTAACGGACTTTGTCTGCACCAATTGCACCACCCTCGGTGGATAGACGTTAGCGAAATCGTGTGAATATGTGTTTCCTTGAGCTCTTCCTGGTTCGTAGCAAACGCGACCAGCCCTCAAGCGTGTGTTTGAATGTTTTTTTTTCTTGGTACCCTTTCGATTGCATGCACATTACAGCAAAACAAAAAAACCAGAACTCTTTATATATATATGTAAGGGTGGAGAGTGGTTCAGTCTCATTAAAAAATACGCCATTTCATTACCACACGGAATGAAACAAAAAGTGTAAATATACCCCGGGACAGAAGCTTGGGCTGCGCCGGTTCAGGAGACGATTTTTGCTCCATTTGTTTAGCCGGGAGGTTTTTCTTTTTGTTTTATCAATTGCAATTATTCACACCACAAAATGCAAAGCCTCTACTTCATGCCAGACCACTTCAGGACGGACAATCTAACAGTGGTTATTTCTGTTTCGGTCGTGTAGGATTTTTGGTAGAACAATTGCTTCGTTTATCATCCCAAGATCCTCCCACACCGGCCCACACGATGGATTACGTTTTTAGGTTAATTGCAAATCACGATAGCTGGAAACTATCATATTGAAATTGATTTTATGCGTGTCGGTGTGGATCGATCAGACAAAACCTTCTTCCCCATGTTGGTTGTTGGTGAACATTGTATATGCAAAACATTGGGAAATACCTTTTACGTACAAGTCCTTCCAGCGATCGACGTAAATGCTGTCGAAATTTGGAACTTTTCCCAAACTCGATTAAAACATCTCCGGAACTGGAAAAGGGCAACCACTCTGTTAGATTGAAGCGCATGGGATAACACACCTGACGCACCAATAGCTGGTTTTGAGAAAATTCGGGGTTCGAGCAAAAATTCATAACAACACCCAGGAAAAGCATACTAAAACTTAAGCAGAGTAGACTAAACCTAACGAATACTAACTTAACTAAAGTTCTTTAAATTCACTCCAACAAAAGGATATCGCATATTGAAAAAGAAACAATTAAACATCTAATATTACCAGAAAAAAAACGTGTTGCTTTAAAATGTTCTAATTAATTAAGCCAAAGTGGCACAATCTCGCCGATTGAGCGGTCCCACTTTGCTTGGTATGGTTTTTGCGTAATGAACTGTGAAATGTTTCACAAGATTGATCGATAGCATGGCAAAAAAAGGGGAGCAAACGAGTGAACCGTTCAACGCCTAATTGCATAAATTAGGCGTCTGGGGACATTGGCAACATTCTGCCGGAAGTGCCACACGCTTTACGAGGCTTCTCACCACGCTGGTACACGAGCAGTTGACATCATTATAGCAGTAGGAATAATAAATGAAACATTGTTCAGATGTAATTTGTTATTTAAACTTGGCGATGAAATGTTATTTTTATATGCTTTCACACGATAGAACCGTTACCAAATCTCATCCGAACTATTCCCCTGTAGCTAAGCACGGCTATTCAGCAACATGATACAAACAAAGATCTGCTGAGACAAACAAAGATCTTGTAGATCGTTACACCAAGAAGAAGAAGAAATACAATAAATAATATATGTATTTGATGTAAATATGAGTAAAGTTCATGTTGTTGTAAATGCTAATCTTCAAAATTGTTCCGAAACGCACATAAAAATTTCCCACACGCAATATTATGACACCTGCTGCGAGAGAGGAAAAAAATTACAGGTGAAAGATGACATTTCACACAGCTCTCGGCCTGCTTCTCGGCTTGGCTGTAAACAATTCGCCAAAGCAATACGATTTGCTAGCCTACTCTGTTGCGCTAACTGATAACGTATTCGATCTGCGAGTCTCTCCCTCTTTCTTTCGCTCTTTTGAAAATTAATATAGACGTAAGAAAAATCTTGCAGATGGCTTTAACCGTAGGCAATATGCGTCGGATGTAAACACGACGCAAATGACTGGCACTGCTACGCTTGCCATACGAAATACTAATGCACACTTTACGCTGCAGTACAACGGCTAAACTGTTGCGGAGAAAAGATGTGATTTAATCGCCATTTTGTACCTGCGCCGTTTTGCACGTGCTGCGTGCATCCGCAGACGGCGATAAAGCTCAAAGAAGCTGATTTTGGGGGGCAAGTTGTACAGCGTTCGCCCATAAATCTCGTTATTTCCACGATGGTACATTCCGAGCGATAAAAAGCCATATTATAGTAGACATACCTTTCGGCTAGAAGCGCGTCGGATGTTTTAGCTGCTTCAGATGAGACTATTTCGCGCTTTTCTCTTGCACTTGGTATCCTTGTGTAATAGATCCCCTCTGATGCTTTGGTGGCACACGAACCACAAACTTAATGAACGCACACAGAAGCTACTTGGTTGAAGAGTGGCGAAAGAAAGACGAGCTAGGGCGCTGGAGTTAGCCCACCCACCAGTAGAGATGTAATGTGTGTTTTTATCACCTAAAGAAAGCAGTCCCCAAAAAAACGCACTGACACACCTCTCACCGACGCGACGATAGATAGGAAACTGAAGGAAACAAACGGACCTGTACTCGTGAAGGCGACGACACCGTTCTATAGCAGGCCAAGAATAATCTAGCAGTCGCGAACGGTGCAACTGTCGCTCACGGCAACACCCGGCTGTTGTATGGTGAGAAGAAGTACATATACACACACACATACACATACACACACACAGACGCAGACAATGGGAGATGATAGATGCTCGGTTATGTCTGCTGTTGTCTACTGTTGTGTACCGGACTGTATCCAGCGCACAGTTTCCCCTTTTTCAATTTTGGGGTACGTCAAAAATGGCGCCGGCGCGTTAACCATCTCTACGTTGCGTTACTTACGCGTACCGAGAGCTTTGCTAGCAAAGTTGAATATTGCGCGGAAGCTTTTCCGTGAAAATCCTTTCCCATACCCCATTTGGTATGTGTCGTACGACGGTAAAATGGTTTCGTTCAAATGACGTTCCACCAACTTGACGAATGTTTTGTGTTTTTGAGCGGACCCACCAGGAGTAAGCTGCTGGGAAGGTAGGGGTGGAATAAAAGGAAGGGCGGGATGGTAGGTTTGTGTGTGCGTAAAAAAAACCGAACGATTGCTATTGATTTTTCCTTCAGTACAGCACAGGACTGTCACTAGCAGAAAGTTGTGACTACATCCAAGCAAGCGTTTTCCTTTTTGTGTCGCTGTTAGTCGTCATTAACATTCTGATTGGTTCTAATTCCGTGGGTATCAGTGCTTGTGATAGTGAAAATGTTCTATTATTGCGGCGTAGTAGAGAGCTATACTAGATGTTGCTACCTTATGCTCTAGTTCTGGCAGTACACAAGGTGTAAACAGTGTACAATTTTCGCAGCGAAAAACTAATCCACTCGAACACCCAAACCATACGCGAAGTGACCGTCACAGATGTCACCAACAAGCAATTGAGCAAAGGTGCTTTCGGTGTGCATAATAATGTTTACCATGAATGGAAGGAGGTACTATCGTTTGCTTAATCGTTTTAGAAAACACGTCCAGTCAGCGTTTTGGGTTTAAAAAGCGGGAAAATTATCACACTACACGGGCAGAACAAAACCATCCGTCATGGAGCTAACCCGGAGGCAATTTAACTTAATTACTACCACAGAAAAAATGGCTCCCACCATTCTTTCGCTGCTGTTTCTGCTAGCCACCATTGTTCCGTACCGTGCAACGGTTGCACTACCGGAGGGAACGTTTCCGGTCGCGAAGCGTATGAATATCGAAACATGCTTAGGTAAGTGACCGCTCCCATCCAGTTAGCGGGACCAAACGCTTCCGACGCACTTCAGACGCTCAACTCAACTTTACCCTTTGCAGTTCGGTTCGATGTGCATCTTAATACGATCATACGCACGGAAGAATCGCGATCGATGGGTGCACGCTTTCTCGATGATGCCGATCTTAATTCGCGCGAACAGTGTCTACGGCTTTGCTGCGAAACCGAAAATTGTGACGTGTTCGTGTTTGAGGAAAAGGTAAGTNCCGCTCCCATCCAGTTAGCGGGACCAAACGCTTCCGACGCACTTCAGACGCTCAACTCAACTTTACCCTTTGCAGTTCGGTTCGATGTGCATCTTAATACGATCATACGCACGGAAGAATCGCGATCGATGGGTGCACGCTTTCTCGATGATGCCGATCTTAATTCGCGCGAACAGTGTCTACGGCTTTGCTGCGAAACCGAAAATTGTGACGTGTTCGTGTTTGAGGAAAAGGTAAGTCATCGTGCTCTCTACCAATACGGTAATCTTGCAATTTCGTGAAGATTTTGTTGATTATTGGAGGAAGTTAATGTTCGATCGTCAAGATTCTCATTGCCCAGGGCTTCTCCAACGAACTTCCAATCGTTTCCAAAACTTTTATCCGTCCATTTCATTCGTGAAAAGCGACTAACTTTATAAAAATGTAATGAATAATGTGTCTTAAAGTCTTTCTAAACATCAATGAAGGCAAAGAGGTCAAAAGCTCGCCTCAATGATCTCATCCGCCCTTGTCCATTAAATGACACAATGGGCAGCATCATTGTCTCTCCCAAAAAAAAAAAAAAGGGACAAAGAACCTGACGCAGGTGTTACATTGACGAGGTGAGAAAACGTCACACATTACAAGCGCAAACCCACCATTTCTGTATTGCTGGGCGCGCCAAAACTACACTGGTTTTATTATGTGTAAATATAAAACATCCTCTTCATTCGCTTCTCAAACATTTCCCCAGCTTACGGCTCAGTTGCGGAAGGTGTTTGGCGGGCGTGGGGCATCAGTTCAATTCACTTACCGTTACCTTCCTAAATGTTGCTTTGTTCTAATGTTGCTTTATTCGTTCCCATGCACGACCCATTCGCACCTGCGCCCACAGAGTCCGGGTACGTGTTTCCTCTTCCAGTGTGGTCCACCGGAGAACTTCCGCTGTAAGTTTACACGCCACTCGAACTACACCAGCGCAGTTCTGTCCATGCCACCACCTCCTCCCGTCGAGCAACCGCCTCCACCACCGCCCCCGCTAGCAGCACAGATACAATCGTTAGCTGCACAGCCGGCCGGCAGCAATGGTGCTACAAAGCTGCTCTCCCAGCACGAGATGGAACTGGTCAGCTTGAAGGACGGTGGCAACAGTAAACTGCAGGGCACAAACTATGCGCCCGCTACATCTACAACACCTTTGCCACCGTTGGGAGTGCGGCTGGGAGAGATACCGACGACGCCCAGTGCCAGTACACCGAAGCAGCAGCTTGTGATGCCCGCCCAACAGTGTGGCCATTTTGAGTTTCCCTGCCATTCTGGTGAATGCATCGCGGTGTACAATGTTTGCGATGGCATCCCGCAGTGTGAGGACGGTAGTGACGAAGGTGCCGAATGTCCGCAGAAGAACTCCGGCCCGATCCTATCTTCGCCGGCGTTGCAGGGCAGAGAGCAGGGTTCAGGGCATGGACGGGCGAGTATGAGCGGTGGTTCGGTGAATCAACCCGTCATGATGATTCCTTCGGGGCGTGGCGGTACCAGCGGGAATGGCCCGATCGGGTTGGGCTCCCAAGGAATGCTTCCACTCGAGCAGCGAATGTATCAACCGCTGGACTATCAGCAACCGCCCAACCGGTTCGGGCTGTCGTTAGAACAGCAACAGCAGCAGCAGATGCACCGTAATCGTGAGGATCCGATGACGGCTCCCAAACCATGGCCACGTCCAGCCATCAATGAGCCGAACTATGTCGGTAAGTTGCATATATGCCCCATGGGAGATATGCCCTCAGAAGCATATAAAAGTGTCTTGCTATTAACCAAACACTTTCTTTGTGAACCCAATTTCAGATTCCTCCGATAGTCATATCTTTAACCATAAGGGCGGGCTGCAGCTTTCGGCGGTGAACAACCTGGTTCCACCTTCTCAACAATATCAGGAAACGCTACCAGAGTCGGGCTACATGCCTTCCTCCTCCGTCATACGCACTGGAGGTGGAAAGTCTTATCTGACCATGGCAGGCAGTAATGGTTATCCTCAACAACCGTTGCCACAGTTCCCGGCCGAGCAACCGTCACAACAGCTGACGCCGTATAAATCCGTTCTTCCATCCCAGTGGATCGGAAGTAACAATATGCGAGCCTCCAGCTGGCCATTACAGCCGGGCGATGTTTTACCAAGCGGTAGTGATGGAATGCCACCAAGAGAACAGTACATACAACCTCCGGTACAGCAGAAACACCCAGCGATCGTAACACAAGACATTCAATCCACTTCCAACGGAGCGGATGGATCGTCGTCCTCTTCGATTCCATTGCAGCAACCGGCACTGAACCAACCACCCCCAGCTGGTGGTCAGTGGACAATGGGATCACAGGCAGCGTTGGCGGGAACACCAACACCGCCGGGTACTCCGTCCGCTGGCGATAACTCAGCGAATCGTGCCGGGCTCGATAGTTCAATGAAGGATCCAGCCACAAACCATGAATCTTTGCCTTCGGTAGCTGGCGCAGCTCAAGGTGGAGCCAAACATAAGCCACCGGCCAGCGCTTCATCGGACGGTGGGACAGAATATGAAGAAGATGCATATGACGATACTTACCCCGAGTCGACGAATGCAGCCGGAGCGGATGATCAATCGCAACCACCGACCCAAACGGAACCACCGAAGAAAAAGGTTCGAAAGCATCACAAACACGATCACGAACATGGTAAGCAGGGCGGTACGGGTACGGATGCGGACAGCGCTAGTGACCAGACGGAACAGAAGAAGAAGAAGAAAACTAAAACCATCAAAAAAGATAAGGCGGCCAATCAGGCCGATCACGAAACGGGCACCGGCCACCATACTGGCAGCGATCCGATCGTGCACGAGCATCTGAAAGCGTTGCACAAGGAACTCGAGATCGAGTTTGCGGATCACGATGGTTATGCCGACCGTCCCGGCGGTGCAATGCTATCGCTTACCCTCGGTGTGTTGCTGACCGCGGCCATGGGCATACTGCTGAGCTGCCGGATGCGTGTCGCCCGTCGAAGGATTCGTCGTCCGGGTAAATCATCCTACGCGCACGATGCCGATTTTCTCGTTAACGGCATGTATCTGTAGTTTCCTGTCGGCAAAGCAGAGCAACATCAGTGGAAGGTGTTGCAGGTTAGCTGTGTTCTACGCGAAGCACGGTTACAACCCATTCTTGTTGGTCCCATTTTTATGTTACACTTGCTGCATATGTATATGATGTATTTGGTTTCTTTCCGCCGAACAGATGATGGTTTGCGAAAACGCTAGGTTTAAAATATTTTATTCTTAGTGCTGTAATTAGTGAAGATCAGTAATACAGAATTATACAGAAAGAGAAATAAAATTAAACCCGACAAAATATTGACGAGAGTGGTAAACTCAACCGATGTGTTGTCTTTTTTCTGCTTGTGAGGAGCTTTCTCTCACCCTTCTTTTCGATGAGTTTAAAATAAGAATAAATAACTTGCGTTCGCTAAACGTTTCCATATCATTGAATGATATCGTTTTAATTGCAGTTATAACAGTCGATCGATAATCTACCATTTTCGAATTGTATAATTCTTCCTTGATTTGTGTTTAAACGATAATAAAAATCCAATTATTCGTTTATACCGGTAACTAACCGACGAAAACGTAACAAATCACAACGTCTGTGTAGTGTTCCCATACTTTCTTAACCCAAGATATGGTCTCAAGCCATTACAGGATCTTTAATAAATATCTTTTTTTTTTTCTTCTACAAGTTCTACTGAACCGCCTCACAATATGGTTCAGGCTATAGCTATGCGAGTAGAATTATGCTGTAACAAACGGTCTCTTACATGCTCTGTAAGGTATTTAGGTCTGTATGCATCATTTAGTTGTGCCACTTGTTTCCTGCTTTAGTATTTACGTTTTAGAATGATGGTATTAAGTGTTTAGGACCACACGGTAGTAGTTTGAGTTGTTTTACTTTTAATTTTACGAATATCTGTTGCCGTTTTCAAACCGATCGCCGATCGCACACAACGGCGTGGTGCGATAATTTACGTTTGAAACTTTCACTGACAAGTCTGTTATCTATTCTCGCGTTACTTATGTTGATTAGGTGTTTCTTCCTTCCTCTTGTTGTATAATTCTTTACATCCACCACACCTACACTAAAATCAGCCTATTATTCTTTTACACATTTTCATATGTCTTTTTTCCCCCTTTTGCTTCTAACATTACTAGCGTGTGCTGCCACAGTTAGGTTAGCATTTACTTCGTAATCTAACACGAATTGATATTATCTTTTGTAAACGCTAGCTTGTATTTCAGCTGCTACCTAGCTTTACAGGCAGGCTAGGATTATTGCATGATAAAAAAAAATCCGGAGAAACATATCAGTGCCTCGTGCTGAAAGTTTACATTAGATGCAATAGCAGAAGTTACAAAGCAAAACTTAAGGCAACATGTCACATCGTACACGAAACCGGTGCTATACAAACGAAAATTGTAGTATTTTACAATTCCTGAATGAACAATAGAAGTTTCGTGTAACAAGCTGCTCGCTGTGTGCTTTCTGGCTACAAGCCGCGCTTTGCTTTCCACTACAAATCACAGATCTTTAGTAACAATTACGTGTTGTTTCATAATGTCTTTCCTACCCGCTAATATACGGTAGGGAAGGTAATAGTACTTTGCAGCATTGGTTGCTGTAGGTTTCGGTTCATTACAACCCATAGGGGTTCATTGTTTCATCTACAATAAGCACAACGGCAAACAATTACACCCCACGTATCTAACACATTCAATAAATAGAACCTCCCTCACGACGTCAAATATTTTGAACGGTGCTTGAAAAGAAAAACAGAACCCTTTGTACGTATATATTATTTAGCACTTATCTTACAACACAGTTAAAACGGAGAACCATGAAATGGTACAATTTACTAGTTAGTAAATGGCATACAAAATGATTATTACACATTCCGCTAAACACACAACACTTGGAGGCATTAAAATTCGATACATTCAGTGTGTTTTGTTGTGCCCTTTCTAACCAACCATCATGCCACACCTAGCACTTTCTTCTAGCACTAAAAACTAAACCACGAGAGAAAATGTATCCGTTACAGATACGATGGGAAAGATGGGGAAACATTACAGAGAGTAGTATAAAATATGCGAGCTACGATCATATTTATAGAAACAACCGTATAAAAATGACGAGACTACCGATACGCTTTTAACCTTCCCACATTTAGGCCGTACTGGAGATGATACAGCGGGGCCAAAAATACATATACACTGAAAAATGGCAAAATCTTAGTCCAACAAACATAATGACCGATTTACAACAAAAAAGAAACACACACACACCACGAAATAGGCTCTATTTTCATGCTTTTCCCTCGCTTACTGGTGTGTGGCTACTGTTAGCAGATGACGCTACGGTAACCCTGGCATAATACCACCACTCAATCCGTGGTGACTGCCCGACGACGGGTTGGACTGGTTGTATTGCTGCATCCAGTTGGCACGATTACATTGATGCTCGAGCCGCTGTACCTGCAACATAAGCTGAGAATTTTCCGCGTACATATCTTTGACTAGTATATCGTTGTTGGCCAACCGTGCCGCCTGATCCGATATGACAATGCACTGCGCTTCCAGCCGATTGCGCAGATCGTTTATTTCGCTGCGTTGTTGCTGCCAGATTTCTATAACGACAGGCATACATAATAAAGCGTATTATTAATCGCAATTGCTTCAAGTTCACTAAGTTTGCCACACTCACGATGCAATAAGGATTCAGAGTACTGCTGCTGCTGTTTAACCATCATCTGCAGCCGACGGTTCTTTTGTTCCAGGTTTTGTATTTTTTGTATCTGATTAGGATGTGATGCCGTTTTTGCGTACGATTGCGCCAACACCGATTTCGCTTCCTTTAGTTGCTGCAGCTCCATCATTAGACAATCGCGCTCATGGGTAAGATCTTTGATTTCATCCTGCAGCTGTAGCTGCATTAAGCGCATATGCTTCGTCTGCAACCCGCTGGCACTACCCTCCGAATTAGCAATAGAATGTTGGCTGCAGGTAGAAGGAGTAGGAAAACGAGTTAAGTTATGCAAACAAAAAAAAACTCCCGAGTTAAATTGTTCATCGTAAAAAAAAACAAAAAAAAAGAACGCACACAACATGGATTTCTCAAGGTTGAACAACTTGCCGCAACGTGTTTACTTACATGCTGTGCGTTGAAGCGAGACTGTGCGTACTGCGTGCCGATCGAACTGAACATGCGTCAGACGCATCGATTTGATCGTACACGGCCACGGTGGTACAGTGTTGATTGGCGTCTTCTTTCGCATCAGAGCTTTCCCCATCGAATATCGGTACAGTGGCCGTTGGTTTCTGGATCGGTGAAATAATTCGATCGAAATTCGACGCCACCAAATCATCGACCTCTGTAGGTGAACCCGTACATTCGCTATCGTCCTTTACGGGCGCGGAATCGACGTTTAGCACTGACGGCATTCCATCTACAGAGCATTTGTCATCAACCGCAGGAGCACATTCCGAAATGGCATGAACAACCGCCGGTGGACGCCAATTGGGATTCTGATAATCACGAACCGGTCGCTGGATTGTACTTTGATTCCACAGATAGCTTATCGGGGAGCTGGCTGGACGATCTTCTACCTCCGGTGTTTCAACACGCGGCGAAGGAGAACTGTATACCGCGTATCGAGAAAGGGAGAGAGAGAGAGAGAAGAAAACAAGATTAATAAAACACTTCGCGTCACCTCACGTGCCACCCCTACAGTCCCACTTACAGCAGCATTTCCGAGGGATATTTGTGCATCTGTTCCATGTCCTGTATTCTTCTGCGCAGTTTGTCTACTTCGGCCGTCCGTTCCTCCAGTGCCATCTGTGCCTGCTCGAAATCGGCCTCCAGCTCGAGATACTGCTGCTCTAAGCCATCCTTTTCATCGATCGGAGACAGCCGGCCATCCTTCTCCAGTTTCGAATGGCCCGCAAACTGTTCCTCATATTCGGCCACCTTCTTGAGCAGCTCCGTGAACTTTTCATCGTTTATTCGTTGCTCTTCCTCGTACAGCACGCGCTCGTCGTTCACCTTCGCCTGCCAGTAATCCTCACAGTCTTCGTACTCTTTGCGCATCTGCTCCAAACTGGACTCGAGCTCCTCGCAGCGTGCCGTCAACTTTTTGCACTCCTCATCCTTGGACGGTTTATCGGCCGAGGAGGGCACCGTCGTGCCAGGTGCCACCGAAACTGCGACATTCTCCTCCACGGCAAACACTTTTTCCGGCACACTGATTTCTTTTTTCGCTTCCCGCAGTTGTACCTCCAGCTCGTCGATTCTCGTGCGCAGCGCTTTGATTTCATCGTCACGATTCAATGACGATTCGTTCATGCTTGAAATTCCTGACGATGCACCAGTCAGCTCGGTGCAGCTAGCAGGCAACGCACCCGCATCCTCAGCGCCCCGGATGCTATGCCCAAGCTCAGAATGCAAGGCCATCCAATCCCCGGACGAAGAGTCCGATTCGATGTCGTTCTCGTTGCTGCATCGGCGAAATTTGCCCAACCGGGGACTTTCGTCCGACAGTCTCGTTTTGCTCGGAGAATCACCACGCCTCTTGATGGCGGCTGAACCGGTCGGACCATCACCAGACGCTGTACTTAAATCATCCACCACCACAGTGCTTCGCTTGAGCTTGAACTTGCTGAGCTCAACGGTGAGCATTTCTATCTCGGCACTTAGCTCATCGTTCTTATCGCGCAAACCCGTATTTTCGCTCTGCAGCAACGATATCCGATCGATCAAGTCCAGCACCTCTTCGCTGTCCTTACGCACGAACCCACAGTCGTCATCGTCCGCATAATCGTTGCGATTGTTCTCCTCCAACTCGGCTATATCCCGGTTGAGCTTAATATTTTTCTCCAGCAGATCGGTAATCTCCTTCGTAAGATTCTCCTGATCCTGGCGCAGCTCATCATTCTCCTCCGACAGGCGCGACATTTCCGTCTTCAGTTTTCCTTCATCAGTTTCCAGTGCTTGGATGCGTTTTTCAAGCATCGCGTTAGCGTGCGATAGTTGTTCCCGCTCGAACGCTAGCTGCGATGTAAGCTCTTTGACCGTTTCGTGATGACGCTGCTCCAGATGTCGGATTTTCGTACGGGTAGAGTTCTCCAGCGAGTTGTGCCGTTCGTCCACTTCCTGCGCAAGCACCAGCGCCCGATGGTTTACCTCCTTGTTGTCGGCGTACAGTTTCTTGTTCTCTTCCACCAGCTGATGGAACGCTTGCCTTAGTGCGGTCACCTCTGCCTTGTGCAGTACCAGCGAGGCCTACGGTACGAATGGTAAGGAGTGGAAACATAAAGGTGAAAACTTTTATCAATCAATGACGATGACGGCGAAACATCGGTTACGAACGATGGCCATCATTGCGCGTCTCGCTTTATTTGTGCTCATAAAAACACACAAGAAAAACCCCACTCATATCCACTTGCAACCTACCCATTCATTATCACCAAAAGCAAACGTAATCGTATTAAAGCAAAAACAATGCAATCTTACTTCCTGATAGGCTAAAGAAAATCCATTGCAAAAGCCTGCAAGCTGTTTTAAAGTCTCAGATAAAGTCTATTCGCACAACCGCCAGAATGGCACAAGCTTCGCCTTCAGCTTATCTTTTCTTATCTTGTTGAAACATTAGTCATAGCTATAAACGACAATAGTGGCAGTAAACAAGATAACTTTCACGATATTAGAAAAGCAGCATCTCTAAGCGTCGAGTGATAAGAATATGCGTATGTTATTTTGTAAATTGCTTCTACGCACATAAATCCACAAGAACTACAATCGCTTATTTTTTGGAATATTGTTTACCCGCTGTCCAACGTACAGTGTTGCTCGATACAGCCACTCAAAGAAGGCCAACTGGTTAATGAATATTCATAACTACCAACATATTAGATCTAGTGCTTACAAAGAAAATTGACACTCGCAGGTTATGATCAATTAGCAAACAAGTGAAGATGTGTGGGTTAGATGCAACGGTACGAATGTTCGGTACTACATTCACCTACGCATGCGCCATCCGGTTTGCGCAACGGCTTCAGAGAGCAAATGTAAACATTAGCATATGACAAACGCGTACGCGTTCCGAACACCATTCAAATACGAAACCAAAACTACCCCAGATTAAAGCGCGCTCAATGAACAAAATATTGTTTTACTTACTCGCACGATGAGTGCAGCATCATCGAATGGATTGTTGCTGATGTTGCTGATGGTGCTGCTGTTCATGTGTCCACTAACAAGCCGTTGATGTTCCTCCTCGAGCGCCTGCACCAAGTCCGCCACATGTATCACGTCCCGATTGAAGCCCAGCTCGTGCAACAAATTGGCTGGCGTTTCTATACCAGCCGATTCCCACAGATCGATGATGATGGAAGCGGCCAGGGATCCTATTTCCGACGTCCAATCTGCAGCAAGCCGCCCAAGTCGGTGCAATCAGAAAACGGGGAGAAACCAAAAGACGTTAAATACCAAACAAGACGGAAGAATTATTGATCAAAGCCAATCAAACGTACCTGGGGGCAATGCGAGTGTGAAAGTGCTTTCTTCTGCCGTAACAACGGATGAAACCGCTGTGGAACCGCCGCAATCATCCAGCTGCAGTTCCTTGGTTTCACTCATTGGCAGCAGATCGGTATTGCTTTCGAGCAGGGCAATAAATTCCTCAAATCCGATACCCTCGCTCGGTTGCAACGACAGCTTGTTGAACACTTCCTGCGCAGCCAACCGGGCTGGCACTTTCTGCAAACCAACACGCTCGCACACCTCTTCCAGCTGTGCTTGATTGAGTAGATCTCCTTGCCGACGATCACAGTCCAGCAGCAGCGAGTTCCAAATCTCACGAAGATTCTCCGACAGGTTCATGAAGTAGATCTTCTGATCGATTCGCTCGTCGTCCATGTGCAGCTGCTCGCGTATC
Source organism: Anopheles rivulorum (assembly GCA_018908115.1). Classification (NCBI taxonomy): domain Eukaryota; kingdom Metazoa; phylum Arthropoda; class Insecta; order Diptera; family Culicidae; genus Anopheles; species Anopheles rivulorum. The sequence goes on along the minus strand of STHB01000003.1, from coordinate 21,388,678 downwards.
GTGACCGTGGTGGTGTTCCGTTTGCTTTCCACCGCCGGACGCTGCCGGTGTGTCGGTAACGAGGCGCATCGTTTTAACCGATGGACACCCGTACTACCGACCACTGGCCGACGTCGTTTAGAACCGTGTATGTCACTTTGGGACGCGGAACGTTGCACTTTCGTTGAGGCAACGGTCCCGGTTGCGGTTATGATACTTTGCCGCGTTCTACCAGCCATCTGTTCCGTGATCACACCCACATCTTTCTCTGCCGATGTCTTTTTCGTTGCCGATTGCTCCGCTACCGACTTCACCGTGACCGATTCATTATCCGAGTTGGAGGAAAGCGACGATGAATCGAGTCCGTTCACATCCTCCCGCGGCCTTGACCGACGACCGTACTTCTTGGTGCCGACGACAAACTTTGGTGATACTTCCCGATCCGAAGAGTCATCCAATGCGGCTTCTTCCGGTGGCGGTAGCTTCTCGGCATCGTTCCGCACAAGTGTCGTCGCACGGTTTGAATGATTCATGCATTCATTATCATCCACTGGAACGCCATCATCGCACGCCTTCTGCTTGTCGTGCTGTTGCTTCGGTTGACCGATTAACGCCGAGAGGCTTACGTTTTGCTTCGCGTTCGCTTTGGTAAGGCTTTGCTCTAAAGTTTCCACCTTACGTTGCACGTTTTTCGGCGCCGAGTTTCGCTGGGCTCGATGTTTATGGGTGTTGCTGCTGCTGGTGCTGCCATTTAACACATTGCTTCCCGAAATATGGAATGATGGTGAACCGGATATGGATGAAGCTGCCGATGTACTATTACTACCATCGCTTCTGCCGTTGCTGTTGCCATCGAAGTGATTATTTTTGCCAGAAACTGTCGAGTGAGCTGGCGAGGAGTATGTGTCCATTTGTTGAACCACAAACTGCTGTTGCTGTTGCTCCTGCTGCTGATCCGGATGATCGGAGTCTGCAACAAAAACGGGGAAACCGAAACAGAAAGCACAAAATCAATCAAAGCGTGCCAAGCGTGCGACCAAAAAACAGATGATCAACATTACATAGTATAATAATCATTTTGACAGATCGACTAGAAAACGTTGCTCGCTCTTGCACAGCAGCACAGGCGGATCACCAGGCGGACTAGAAGCGATGACGAAACGCGACACGAGTCGTGGTACGTTTGCTTGTTAACAGAAACCCACGTTTAAACACCGTTCCATAATAGCACCTGCAGCCTGAAACACACTGTGTTTCGGTTCTCTCTCTCTCTCTCTCTCTCTCTCTCTTGTTTATTTTTCAGCTCAAACACACATTTCCTTTCCCTCTATCGAAACACCACCCCCCGGAAGGTCGAATGGATTACGACGCGTTTCGCGTTCACGCATCAGGCCTGAACCTCGTCGGATCTTGGACTCCTCATCGCGTGCGTACGGTAACTCTCACTCTTCACGCCACACTGGTGCGATATGTTCGAACAAAAACCCCAATCTTGCTTCTTAAAGGGTGGCAGCCGTCCTATGCCACCGGGGACTACTACTCCTTCTTCGAACGCGCACTGCTGCTGCTACCTTGCGGACAACAAGCGAACAGACTGATTGACTGACTGGCCTAACTGGTTGGGCTGTCGGTGAGCGTTGTCTGTCTGTGGTCGGTTCGGTTCATTCGATTCGGCTTGGTTCGTGGTTCGGTCGGAGCATCACGGTGTTGGTGCATTCAACACGGACACGGACACTGCTTTTTAGTGCGTCATATTCAACATGATGCGACTAGTAATAAACAGTAGCGCGTTATTGCCCGTATGGTATAAGCTACACCGCATACTAGTGTTTAGCTATCTGGCCGTCTTAACGGGTGGTGCATCTGTGTGTGCGTAGTAGCTGCAGTCAGCCGAAGAAAACACAACAAACCACACAACGCACAGAAACAATGTCGGGTAGGTTATAAAAACACTAGCAAACACACCACTATCGTTTTCTCGCATATAGAGAGAACGGTAGGACAAGGAAGGGTTTTGGTGCAACCCGGTGAAGGAAGGCAGGCAACAATATCCAATAGAACTCACGTACACACACGCGTGAGCGCGTGCCCCTAAGAAGGTGTTGATTGGGGTAATGACATTGTTTATGTGCGTTGCTCTGTTCCAACAGTCATCCTGATCTGCTCAATACGTGCTAAATTTGATTGAAGAAAAAAGCTATCAAAACACGAAGTGATCGTGTTGAGGTCAACACTTATTAGGAATGCAACGAACTTACTCATATACATTACATTTGTATCATGCGAAACCTACCCATCTTTTCAGCAGAACCGTCAGAACCAGAACGATAAATTGCGCTTTATTAATATTATTCAATTGCTATTGTGTTTCCAGTTCAACAAGCAAGCAACCAGGGAGCATACACGAGATTTATGGTACCAAATTAGTTAGAGAAGAGAATGTAAAATTACTTCATTTATAAGTGCAACGAAAGAGGTAAAATCGCAAACTAGCACTGAAATCAAATTGAACAAAAGCTACATTTTTTCAATCTTACATATCTTTTCAGGAAAGAAAGACCCATTTCAAAGGTTTTAAAATATAAGAAATTAATGTACACCTGTACTGCAAAACCTTCGCTCCTACCTTACATCCTTACGTCATCTGTTAAATCTTAGCTTTTTAAACAAACCCGACCTGGCATGTACGGCATTATTATCACTATTACACAAATGTTACGTACGATGCTGGCGTGGGTCACAAAAGCATGGTACCATGTTCCAAAACAAAAACGAACGTATTTACACGCTTCACACAAATAATTAATTTTTCACCGTACTTCACGCTTTTCTCAAGCACACACAGACACACACACCAATCACTCCAATGTACAGCAGCGAGCGGGAGGAAAATAATTTTACATTTTCAATTCATTTTATTGTACCCCCCATTTTCCCAGCCCCCATTCTCTTCCTCTCAGGCCCTCTGTCTTTCTCTGTAGGCGCACATGAAAAAAAAAAACCCGTCAAATAATGCATTTATTAAGAAACCTTTTTCTATATCGTCGCATAAGATACTTTTTTTTTACCTCGAAAGTGTGTTGTGTGTTGTTCTTCTTCGTTTCGAGCGATTGTAAAAATAAAACACAGCACCCACCAAGGTCGTAGAAAAGTTTTTCGTGCACTGATCCCAGCACTGAAATATTAATACGCGCGTAAAACCTTTAGCAAACTTTTCCTGCCGTCGTTTGTGGTTCGAATGTCTTTGAGGCATGTAGCTAAGGTCATAAGACATGCAAACGCTGTTCGCTGGTAGGGCTCAACTTTTCACAGTTATCACCATCGATCAAACACAGATCGTTTGGTTCGGGTAGATTCCTGCACGACGACCCCGCAGGTCAACCGTACCACACTCGAGTTTTCGAGTGTCCTAAAAGAACAAGCAATTGACTAGTAGCACAGACAGTGGAATGGTTTTTGATGATCAACTCATCAGAATGTGGTTCCAAGCAGGGAGAAAGATAGTTTAATTATAACACTAACCTGTCAGCAAAATTTACGATCTTAATACCGAACCCACTTATAAACATGCCACACCAAGTGGAAAGGAACCTGGTGCTGCTCTCGTACATAACATACAAAGATACAATTTATGGCGTTCGCATATGTTTACGGTTGGCGTGTTGTGTGTTGTCGTTTCCATTCATTCGCTCGCTGTTGGTTTATGGATTATTGCGCTACTTGTTGCATTATGTAGGTTGTATTATAAATTGGATCAAGTTCAACCGATTCCGGTGTGTTCCGTTTGTTAGCCCGATGGTAATCTTATCAAAACTATCCAAAAGAAGGGTAAGACAAGAATGTAAGGAATAGGTACCTAAAATAAGAATTTCTATGTCCCTTAAAACAAACAACTGGTGTGACAACTATTCTGCCAATTAAAACAAACCTAATTGTTCATCTCTCCATGATCGCTTTCTCGATCTCGCGGTACGTACAGGGTGTATCACAGTATTCGGTGTGGTTTTTTACAGTTCAAGTGTTTCCAAATTGAATGACAGGATTTTCGTCGAGATAGGAATACGTTGGTTTTAAGATATATAAAAAATATATTGGAATGAAGATTATACTTGAAACCATTCTAAACAAATAAAATGTACTTCTGGTTTCACGGTTACTTAAAATAACAGTGATACACCCTGTTTGTGCTACACTCGATCCACTTCGTGTACCGAAGGCATAAACCAGCGCAATTTCAGTCTGATTGTTCGATCGTTTGTTGGACTCAGGAGTCTACTACGTTCGCTTGTTTGTTCGTTACGATTTGAAACGACGAAACGGTCAACACATGACACACAGCCGTAAGGTGGTAGGGTAGGTTGAGGGAAGTTGGGTTGATTAGCACGGTACAAAACCCCAACACCATTGGGTTTGTGTGGATTGTAAACGTATTTGCACAATGCGCCAAACATGCCAGTGGTGCCATGGTGCCGGTGTATTTGTCACCGTTATTACGAGCTTTATGATGCCTACCAAATGTCTACAGCAAAAAAAAAAAAGAAAAAATGTGAATCAATTTACAAACGGTGCATTAAAAAAGCGACCAACGCAGGCAATTCGAGTGACAGACATGCAAACTTTCGAAATGGGTAGAGAAACATTTTTAAATGGACCTTAACAACTAAACTAAATCTCAATGGACGAGATGCATTTTGATGGAATGTGTTAATGTCGTCGTTTGTGAAATGAATTTCAGTTTTAACTTTAACCCATTTCATTAATTTTTTACTGTTTCAAACCTCATTAGTGCGGGCTATCCATCATCTGAGATATTTGTCGCTATCACAATATTGAGCATGTTCCGCTTCACACAGCAAAATATGCGAGGAATGTACTACGACCAACGGCCCTTCACCCCCCCCCCCCCCCCCCCCCCCCCCCCCCCCCCCCCCCCCCCCCCCCCCCCCCCCCCCCCCCCCCCCCCCCACCCCCCAAAAACTGCATTAGTGACAGAGAATTCGACGTAGCATGGCACGCGCACACATAAGACGAGTGGCAACATGTTTCGGAACATTGTTCGCGGGTGTCTTAAGGGTATACAAAAACGAGTCTAATGAACACGCTGTTTGAATAGGTTAAAAAGATTGCCCTACAGTAAGGAAAAACAAACACAACTGTACAGCGCTTTTCCAACCAACTGCCACACCTTTTAACCTTTAACGATTCACCACATCCTTGAACCCGGTTTGCTCATCTACATCATCCACCGACTACCGACGACATTGGAATGGCGCGGAATGTGTTGACCTAATGCCTAACTTCGCGTCAACCTTTACAGACAAAAGCGTCCATACAGAACGAAACATTTCCTGTGGGTAACGGGGCAATCGATCGATAATCCGTGGGTTCACCCCCAAAGAAACTAGGCTCGGCTTCAACAGCGATAACGATTCTGCCTTCACACCAAACCATACACGCTTCCGAACTTACCAAACATTCTATTTCGCCGCGGCTTGTTTCTTTTTGCCGTATGTGGCGTTTTTAGTTAAATTAGCTCCCTGTTCCGAACGCGTGAACACCTTCACCTTCGCTTCGTGTATCCGCACCCACCCAGTTGGGAAAGGAAACTCCCCAGAGCGGGACCCTGCCCATGAAGCCATAAACCATTGCCGACCGAAGCCACAGAAAGAATGAAATAATTGCGCACCTGACACAGGGCGGAAGTGGACGGTCGAGCTGCGACAAGGGTCGTAGTAAAAACGTGATAAGAATCTACTATACTAACCATCGATCGTAACACTTTTCGCTTCTGTATATTTTTTTTTTTTACCGGAACTGTCCGTACTGGACGGATCAAAGAGCATGCACGTTTTAACAACACGCCCCTGTGTTTCGGTTCAAATCTTAACCGTGGCAAGCAGCAACGGATAATAATTTAAATCACCGAAAGATCATCAATCAAATGGTGGACCAATGCTTCTGGAACCAGATACAGTAATAAAAATAATGCTGTACTGTACAAAACAATGAAACAAATGCAGTTTCTTGTAAGATGATCAGTCATAAATATTGCCTGTGGATGGTGGTGCCATCATCGGTCAACGTATTGGTTTTGCGCAGATATGAACACAATGTTTCTAGAAAGTGATACCATGATGAATCGCACCACCGGACGACATTTTTTTTATCTAATCTCATGTTTTTTATCGGATTTGTGCAAGACAAATCAAGGAACGAAAAGAAAATAAAGACAAGACATACACTTCTTCTAACCAGTGTAACTTTACAATCGTTACTCCGATCCGTTGCTATGTACCACACCGCCTGCTGAAGACACCGAATCTACGCACGGTTTGGTTTACGTATCCGGAAGGAAAAGAAAAATACATCCGCTGCTGGGAGGAATTTCTTCCAGCATCTTCTCCGTTACGATCGAAAGCGGAATGTGTAAAGTTGAACGATCTATGCCTTTGGCTCCCATATTATTTTAGGGAGCGCATAGAGAAGCCGGACGGTTAGCGCTTAAGCGTTAATTATGACCGCAACCGTAATTAGATCGCTTCGCATTCGTGTTTTTGTTTTCCTGCCTTGTAGACTTGACTACGTTTCCTCGAGCATGCAATGGCGGGCACGGCACGATGGCGTTATTTATGTACATTGGGGAAATCCCACGTAAGGTCCCGGGCGAAGTAGAACGACATTTCGGGATGCAAAGAACGAAGCACCCGTGGGCGGAATGCTGGGGGAGAAGAATGGTAATTTTTAGAGCAAATTTCACGTCGATATTGATTCTTACCTGCGTACGCTTCCTCCGGTCTGCTGTTGGACGCCATCATCGTCGAAGGCGACGTAGCGTCCCCATCGCCATTGTTAGCAGCCGCTATCGATTCCTCGTTACCGCCTAGGATGTGCAGGAGTCCTTCGCGAAACTCGCGGAAGCTTACGTGCGTCTTGCAACCGGTCATCAAACACTTGACCAGCAAATGGCCACGCTCCTTCAGTTCCAGCGTGCGGCACAGCTTGATCAGGGAATCTCGATCGAGTCCACCGGTACCGTCGCCGGTACTGTGGGACTGGAACATATGATACAGCTTCTGCTCGTACGGATCGGATGAGAGCGCCATTTCGCCTATCTGCCACGACTGTGCCACAGATACAAGGTGTTTGTGTGTGTGTGTGTGTATGTAACCGTGGGGTGGGGATGATGCACAGTAGCAAGAAGAAAAAAAACTTACGCAAAGGAACACAATTTCGCAGGCATCAACGTATAGAAAATCGCACACAAACAGACCGCATATACACAATAACAACACAAAAACAACAAAAAAACACGCAAAACGCACGAACGTATTGCCCTTTACATGAAGAAGGAAGAAGAAAAAGGGCCACTTTCCAACACTACACGAACGCAAACTAGCTTAACTTTCTCACACTCAACACTGATTGCTTTTTTGCGTCCTCTCTTGAACGATCAGAGATGGCGCTAAAGCGCAACTTTCATGGACGTTGACTGGGGTAACCTGAGCTGGAACAGAGCAATGAATATTGCTTTACGATTGCATCCGGACCTTTACGAATGAGCACATAACATCAAATAGAGGGAATGACACCAGATAGCAACCAATGCCATCGAACATNGGGCGGAATGCTGGGGGAGAAGAATGGTAATTTTTAGAGCAAATTTCACGTCGATATTGATTCTTACCTGCGTACGCTTCCTCCGGTCTGCTGTTGGACGCCATCATCGTCGAAGGCGACGTAGCGTCCCCATCGCCACTGTTAGCAGCCGCTATCGATTCCTCGTTACCGCCTAGGATGTGCAGGAGTCCTTCGCGAAACTCGCGGAAGCTTACGTGCGTCTTGCAACCGGTCATCAAACACTTGACCAGCAAATGGCCACGCTCCTTCAGTTCCAGCGTGCGGCACAGCTTGATCAGGGAATCTCGATCGAGTCCACCGGTACCGTCGCCGGTACTGTGGGACTGGAACATATGATACAGCTTCTGCTCGTACGGATCGGATGAGAGCGCCATTTCGCCTATCTGCCACGACTGTGCCACAGATACAAGTTGTTTGTATGTGTGTGTGTATGTAACCGTGGGGTGGGGATGATGCACAGTAGCAAGAAGAAAAAAACTTACGCAAAGGAACACAATTTCGCAGGCATCAACGTATAGAAAATCGCACACAAACAGACCGCATATACACAATAACAACACAAAAACAACAAAAAAACACGCAAAACGCACGAACGTATTGCCCTTTACATGAAGAAGGAAGAAGAAAAAGGGCCACTTTCCAACACTACACGAACGCAAACTAGCTTAACTTTCTCACACTCAACACTGATTGCTTTTTTGCGTCCTCTCTTGAACGATCAGAGATGGCGCTAAAGCGCAACTTTCATGGACGTTGACTGGGGTAACCTGAGCTGGAACAGAGCAATGAATATTGCTTTACGATTGCATCCGGACCTTTACGAATGAGCACATAACATCAAATAGAGGGAATGACACCAGATAGCAACCAATGCCATCGAACATACTGTACCGAACAACAGAGCACTAGATTTATCGTATAATGAAGCCGCACTTAGTAATGGTCACCCTTCCGATTTCCAACTGACCGTTCGCGACGTTACGTGGGACAGTACTGTTGTACTGAGACGTGTTGTTACTGCTGCACGATTCCACCATCAAGATACGATCCGTCACCAGGGGGTTTTAACTGGGTTCCCGAATTCATTACCTTGGCACCAACACTACACACTGGGCAATGGCATCGCGCGCCTTCGCCGTGGAGAAAATCAATTTAATTTTTCTTCCTCGCTTGCTGTGATGTGTTTGTGTTGCTATACAGACCATCACGCTAGGGCTCTGCTGTTTATTGTGACCTGTTTCACTGTTTCTCTTCGCTTATCGCTCGCACTAATGCTTTTTAATCGCACTTACTAAAACACATACCCACTAACCTTCTCCCACATCGATGACCACATATCGTGAAACACTTAAAACCACCATTCAGGACCGCGAAACACTGACTTAATTATGTAAAACCAACGTAAGCCGTAACGAGACATATCCCGAATGTTGTTGGTTGCCGATGGAACTCTTCTAAACAGACCAAATCCCACAACACTCGGTGAGAAATTCTACATTACTCACGGTGGAATTACGAGTTGCAAGGGTTAGAATATCGTGTCCCTTGTTGTCTTAAGCCCTAGCTATGAATATCGTCCGTCTTTCACTTCTACGAACCGACCGTGTGACTTTTGTTGTACTTGCACATACACACACACACACTCATACAAAAAATCTATGCACACACATACACAAACGCGCGCGCGCACAAGCTGATTTTGACAGCTACTGAAATGTCAAGTCAAATTGGTAGTTGCAAAAAATATTCGACTTTGTTTTAATTGTGTAAATTTTAATTAATTAATACCACATAATTGCTGCTATATTACAAAAATACTGTCCCATTCTTATATTTATTTGCTATTTTGTCTTAATCACTATCGCTAGATCCAGACCCATAATTGCACAGCAGCAATTGAGGACGGATTTCGCCCTCATTCTTTGATGGTTTCGTTTCTTCAGCATTGTTGTTGTCAGGATTTACTATCGTTGCCACCTTGGGCCGTTTTTCCTCCATCGAATGATCGGTGGATTCCTTACCACAGCTTGTAGCTGATCGTTTTACGATACCCAAACTCTTTGGTTCCAGCTTAGTACCAGTGAGCTTGATAATTGTGGATTTGGTAGACGAAGTCGAAGGTAGCACGGGACGATTCAGGATTGCATTGCGCAGTTCTTTGTCTTTCTCGTGCACTGTTTTTGATGAGTGTAATCGCATTAGTTGTGCCATACGTCGATCGTTATCTGTTTCTGGAAGCAAGGCTACGGCAAGACTGGATCTTACCAGCAAGGCATTGTCTTTTTCCTCTTGAAGTTTCAGCTCCTTTTTTCGTGTCTGTAACAGAAAATTGCAATCAAAATTATATTAATTGTAAGATAATCTTCGAATCATTCCATTCCTTCATTTTACATACCCTAAATTGTGCTCTAAGTCGACTGTTTGCTTCGAAATCATCGCGCCAAACGGAATCATTGCGTTGAAACAGTCGCCCTAGAACGGGCTTGGCCTCTTCAGCTGCCTTTGTGTCTTTTGCTCCATGTTCCAGCTTATACATAGCATCATCGAACAACTTGCGTTGCACTTCCTTCGTTTCCGGTACAATCTGCTCATTTTGTGTCGGATCCCACCGGTTTTCCTGCCGTCTCGCTCCGGACACAATCTCATAATCAAGGTTCTGTGGATCAGTTTTGATTTCGAAGTGATTGTCACACAGGTGGCATTTCATCCGGAACTGGTAAACGGGTGTGGAGTAGTACATGCCGACCTTCTTCTTCTCTGCGTTATATCGCACGCCCATGCCTATATGGTTCTTGCATCCATCGCACCAAATGTTGTACGGCATCTCGAATCGGATAATCAAGATACCGAGATGGATTTTGCGGGCGCGTTCCCGCAACGCGTGCGTGCCTTGCCATTTGTTTAACCCACCGGCTTTCGGATCGTAATCCGGAGGATAATACAAGTTCTGTCCTTTACGTTCTCCCATTTTGGCAAGGTGCTGTACAGTTGTTTCACGAAGAAAGGCTCAGAGGGGTGCGTATTTTTAGAATACAATGACGAACTAGCGCTTACGGCATCGACACTTGCATTATTTACATAAAATAGTTTCAAATGAACACTGTTTTACGCTGAATTTATCGATTATTCACCTCCAATGCTCGTATTTTAATCCATTTCGGTTTGTTTTGTTTAGAAGATGTGTTGTGCTGTTTACGCAGTGGGATGTCATTATATATATCTTCGTCAAAAACAATCCAACGAAAACATTCCTTCGTTCAGGTAAAACTTCTTTACGCGATATTTTTTCAAGCAAATGTGCAAATGCGCGAAGGAATTTCTCGAAAAACGAATTCGCCACCATGTTACTATTGTTCAAAGTTTTTCAGCAAAGCGACACACAAAACAATAAATATACACTTTATTCTATTTAGTTTTATATTCCTTTTTTCTCTAAAACAGTAAAATGTTTCGATAGAACCGTTGCACCGCTTCTCCACCACTTTTACATAGACCACGGGCTAACGTTACACATTGCTCTTTGGGAAGGCGCCGGCGTAAAACAATTGCCACCTCGTGTTTTGACAGTTAACAATCGTTCTCCTCACCTTGGAACGGGATTGGGATTTTCTCGATCTGGGGATTTTCAATTTCGCTTTCGGAATTTTGCAACAAAAAGTATTCTCCTGGTGAATAGCAGATTCGATCACGCTTCTCCATTTGTGCATCAAACGTGTATTTGCAACATGATTATCTACACCAACACCGGTAACCCTTTTGGGTTGAAGCTGCTAATTTGTGCAAATTTGGCCAAAACCAACGTGGAGGTTAAGCATGTTACGCTCGGTGGTATGTAGTAGAATAAGATTTTACCGCATAGATTAGGGTCTCAGCTCAACTGTGGCTGTCTTCTTCTGTTTTACATCTTCTACAGATGCCGCCTTGGGAGATATGAAACATCTGCCCATCCTTCAGCTGGACAGTGGGGTNATACCGAGATGGATTTTGCGGGCGCGTTCCCGCAACGCGTGCGTGCCTTGCCATTTGTTTAACCCACCGGCTTTCGGATCGTAATCCGGAGGATAATACAAGTTCTGTCCTTTACGTTCTCCCATTTTGGCAAGGTGCTGTACAGTTGTTTCACGATGAAAGGCTCAGAGGGGTGCGTATTTTCAGAATACAATGACGAACTAGCGCTTACGGCATCGACACTTGCATTATTCACATAAAATAGTTTCAAATGAACACTGTTTTACGCTGAATTTATCGATTATTCACCTCCAATGCTCGTATTTTAAACCATTTCGGTTTGTTTTGTTTAGAAGATGTGTTGTGCTGTTTACGCAGCGGGATGTCATTATATATATCTTCGTCAAAAACAATCCAACGACAACATTCCTTCGTTCAGGTAAAACTTCTTTACGCGATATTTTTTCAAGCAAATTTAATATTTTTTGCGCGAAGGAATTTCTCGAAAAACGAATTCGCCACCATGTTACGATTGTTCAAAGTTTTTCAGCAAAGCGACACACAAAACAATAAATATACACTTTATTCTATTTAGTTTTATATTCCTTTTTTTCTCTAAAACAGGAAAATGTTTCGATAGAACCGTTGCACCGCTTCTCCACCACTTTTACATAGACCACGGGCTAACGCTACACATTGCTCTTTGGGAAGGCGCCGGCGTAAAACAATTGCCACCTCGTGTTTTGACAGTTAACAATCGTTCTCCTCACCTTGGAACGGGATTGGGATTTTCTCGATCTGGGGATTTTCAATTTCGCTTTCGGAATTTTGCAACAAAAAGTATTCTCCTGGTGAATAGCAGATTCGATCACGCTTCTCCATTTGTGCATCAAACGTGTATTTGCAACATGATTATCTACACCAACACCGGTAACCCTTTTGGGTTGAAGCTGCTAATTTGTGCAAATTTGGCCAAAACCAACGTGGAGGTTAAGCATGTTACGCTCGGTGGTATGTAGTAGAATAAGATTTTACCGCATAGATTAGGGTCTCAGCTCAACTGTGGCTGTGTTTTACATCTTCTACAGATGCCGCCTTGGGAGATATGAAACATCTGCCCATCCTTCAGCTGGACAGTGGGGTACAGCTGTTTTCCACGGACGTGGCGGCCAAATATTTGCTACCGGGTGATGATGCGTCTAAAGTGGTGCAGCGAGACGAGTGGCTGGAATGGTCGTCGAAGCGGTTGGCACCAGCCTTAACCCACAACATGGCTGTCGGTACACGTGCCGACCCGAACACGAAACCCATCTTGAACACGCTGGTGAAAATGCTGGACGATTGTCTTAGCAATAGCACGTTTTTGACGGGCGATAAGATCAACAGTGCCGATGTGGCCGTATGGAGTCTGCTCGCCCCAGACGGTACGCTCAAGGGTGCGGTCAACATTGACAATTTGCTACGCTGGTATCGGCAGATTTCGGCCCTTCCCGAGGTGCAGTCAGCACTGGCCGTACTTCCGCTGAAGGATCTTAGCTTTGCATCCCTTCAGCACAGCAATCGGTACGGTGGATTGCATCATATCGTTCTCAATCCGCAAATTGCCGATTTCGAAGGTGAGCTGCTGGCCGACACGTCCGCAAACATTGCCGAAACGGTGCAGCGGGAAGAAATCGAAGCGGCCCGCGCAGCATTCGGCGACGTGGACGATCGTGCGGTTCGCGATGAGCCAAGAATTGTACTGCCAAAACCGGGTCAGAAGAACAACCTCATCACGTCCGCCCTGCCGTACGTGAACAATGTGCCGCATTTGGGAAACATTGTCGGTTGTGTCCTTTCGGCGGACATCTTCGCTCGCTACTCGCGACTCTGTGGGTACAACACGCTCTATATCGGTGGTACCGATGAGTACGGTACGGCAACGGAAACTAAAGCCCTAGCGGAAAACCTTACCCCGAGACAGATTTGTGACAAGTATTTCGATATTCACAACTCGATCTACCGATGGTTTGGTATCGGATTCGATTACTTTGGCCGCACGACCACCACCGAGCAGACGCGTATCGTGCAGGAAATATTCAAGGAACTGTACGACACCGGGTACATTGAGACACGATCGGTGGAACAGTTGCTCTGCCAGAAGTGTGACCGCTATCTGGCGGATCGTTTCGTGGAAGGAACCTGTCCCCATCCTGGCTGCGGATATGAAGATGCTCGTGGTGACCAGTGCGACGGTTGCGGCAAGCTGATAAATGCGATCGAGCTGCTACGACCTCGCTGCAAGATGTGCAACACTTCGCCCGTTATTCGCGATTCGAGCCAATTTTTCCTCGATCTTCCGAAGATCGAACCATCGCTGCGGGAATGGGTGGATCGATCCGAGTCCGGTTGGACACATAATGCGCGCGTGATCACGCGGGCCTGGTTGAAGGAGGGACTGAAATCTCGGTGCATTACGCGCGATCTGAAGTGGGGCATTCCGGTCCCGGTCGAGGGGTACGAAAACAAGGTGTTTTACGTGTGGTTCGATGCGCCGATCGGGTACATTTCCATCACTAGTCGCTACTGCAAGGAGTGGAAACAGTGGTGGCAACCGGACACGTCCAACACGGGTGTGAAGGTCGACCTGTATCAGTTTATGGCGAAGGATAATGTGCCGTTCCATTCGGTAATGTTTCCGGCATCGTTACTGGCAGCAGACAAAGGATACACCCTTGTTTCGCACATCATGGCCACGGAGTATCTCAACTACGAGGATGGCAAATTTAGCAAGAGTCGCGGTATAGGCGTGTTCGGCAACGATGCACAAGATACGGGCATTCCGGCTGATGTGTGGCGTTTCTATCTTGGTGCGGCACGGCCCGAAGGTCAAGATTCGTCCTTTAGCTGGAGCGATCTACAGGCACGCAACAACAGCGAACTGCTCAAGAATTTGGGCAACTTCTTCAACCGGGCGCTTGTGTTTTGTGAGAAATTCTTCGACTCTACCATACCGTCGATGACGCTGCTCGAGGAGGACTTTACTCTGCTGGCGTTAATTAATCGCGAACTGAAGGGATACGTGAACCAGATGGAGAAGGCTCGTATGCGCGATGGCATTCGGCATTTGCTGCAAATTTCTCGCTACGGCAACCAACTGATGCAGTCGGAGGAACCATGGGTTAAGGTGAAGGGAACAGATGATCAGAAGGCCCGTGCTGGCACGGTGATCGCACTATGCTGCAACTTTGCCTGTAAGTGAGGGACATTTTTTACGACTCTCTGCATTATGTTTCTTAATGGGATTTTTTTTTTTCTATTTTGTAGGTTTGTTGGCAACGCTTATATTCCCTTTCATGCCTACAACGGCACGAAATATGTACAGTCAGCTTAATGTTCGTGGCGGTTTCATTAACTCCGAGTAAGTATCTACACCGACGCATTATGTCATACGTTTGTTTTAACGTTTCTTTTGCTTTACGTTTAACCCCGCAGAAAACCATTAATTCGTACCCTCCTACCGACCGGTCATCGCATTGGTAAGCCAGCAGTTCTGTTCACGAAAATCGAGGATGCCCGTATCGAGGAGCTGAAGCAAAAGTATGCTGGGCAGCAGCCCCAGCAGCAAACGGGTAAAACATCCGCACCCGCAAATCCAGCATCCGCCACGAGCTTTACCTCGCTAAAGGACGCCCAAAAGGCGGTCGACGAGCAGGCAGCCAAAGTGCGCAAGATCAAATCAAGTGGCGCTGAGCGGTCTGTATGGCAGCCGGAAGTGGACATTCTGCTTGGGCTCAAGAAGCAACTGCAATCACTAAGTCAACCGCGTACATCGGAAAGTGCTCCGGCAGCTCCGGGAGAAAAAACATCCGCCAAAGCTGCTTCGAACAATGGTTCGAAACAGACGGCGGCAAAGGTCCCTGCAACCACTGGTACCGCTCCCGTTGTAGCAGATGTAAAAGCACTAGAAGAAGAAATCGCTCAGCAGGGTAGTAAGGTACGGAAGCTGAAGGAAGCCAACTCGGATAAATCCGTCTGGCAACCGGAAGTATCGTTGTTACTGTCACTGAAACAAAAACTAGCAACTCTCACCGGTATACCTGTGGCTGCCCCTGCAGCAAGCGGAAAAAAGAAGGGCAAGAAGTAAAGCGCTATACTACTATCTGCTATTCTTATGGCACCACGTGCGCCAGTTAGTTTTTCTTTTGATTTCATTAACACCATGGTACTCTGGTGTAGAGATCCCACAGATCGAAGCTGCTGGCTACATACTGCAAAACGTACAGTTTTCATCGATTATTACTTTTGGCAATAAACGTTATTTAATAGCAAAGATATGATGATGAATGTATGATTTTAAATGTGGTTTTTAAATAGAAAGAAACTTGCTTACATACGTTAGGCAACACCTTCAGCAGGGGAAAATGTGAAAATGACTAAGAAACGTTTTCTTCTACTCTTTTCCCCGCGGGATGAATTCAGGTTACTAGATTTTTTTTAAATTACACAAATTGAAGACTTTTTCCGTGCGCCACTGTGTGTTGAATGGACGAAATGTCAAAATTGTTATCAACGCTGTCAAAAGTCTGTGTTGGTAAACGTGTACTGCTATGATAAAAATACGCTAAAATCATAGTTCACAATGAGTGTTTCAAGGCGAGGTAATACGGAACCCAACTTCAGTTCGTGGTAACTGCTGCTGCTGGTTGCCCTTTCACTAAACTGGAACGGACCGATCGACTGTTGTGCAATTCGGGGGGCGTTGATAATCGGGACCTACAGCTAGCCGACCAGAAACTTGTTTACATTCACGGGCACCTCCCCACCCACCAAATACAATCGCTGTTCTGTGCTTTGCGTTGTGTTGGCGTGAGTGAAACAGAGCAGGCGTCCTGGTCATGTTGAGATAGCAACCGAGACTCGTCATCATTGTTTCCGTGTTCTCTTTCCACCGCACCCTCCCGCCTTAACAAAGGCTCTTGAAAGCCACAAAAAAACTGGTCCGTTCGAAAGCGCGGTCGCTCCCTGCAACGGTGGGTCTTTCGATGGTGGTTTCATAGTAGTGTAGCATTCATTGTGCAACGAAACGGTCGCAGATTCGCAGTGCGTGTGTGAGCGAGTGTGAAAGTATTTGTTCGGGATGGGTGAAAGGTATGCCACGATTGCAGCACAACTGGCCAAATGGCACCAGGACCATCTGCTGACGTTCTGGGAAGAGCTGACGGAGCAGCAACGGGACGGATTGTTAGATTTGCTGCACGATAGCGTCGATTGTGCCGCGCTTGATGAAGCATTCCGTCGCGCCATGGCAACCGCCACGTCGACGAAGGAAGATTTAAACGAATTGCTCAAACCGCTCGCCAAAGAACGGTACCTATCGGTAGCCGAGGCTACAGAGGCCGAACTGGACGATCTACGGCAAGCTGGACTGGAGCAGATCCGCCAGGGAAGGGTGGGCGTGATACTGTTGGCTGGTGGGCAGGGCACCCGGCTCGGTTCGACGGCCCCGAAGGGCACGTACAATGTTAACCTGCCGTCGGGAAAATCGCTCTTTCAGCTGCAAGCGGAACGCATCCGGAAGCTGGAACAGTTGGCCGGGGGCGAGGGTCGCATCAATTGGTACATCATGACCAGTGAGCATACGCACACGGAAACACTCGATTACTTCAAGGAGAACCACTACTTTGGTCTCCCGGCGGAACAGATACGGTTATTCCGGCAGCGGAGTGTTCCGTGTGTCGATTTCGAAGGGCGCATCCTACTGGACGAAAAATGGAAAGTGGCTACCGCACCGGACGGTAACGGTGGTATCTATCGCGCGCTCAAGGACGAAGGCATTCTGGACGAGCTGGAGCGGTCGGGCGTCCTGTACCTGCATGCCCACAGCGTGGACAACATTCTAATCAAGGTGGCAGATCCGGTTTTCGTAGGGTACTGCGTCCGCAAAGGTGCCGACTGTGGTGTGAAGGTGATCGAGAAGGTAGAACCGGACGAAGCGGTCGGTGTGGTGTGCGAGGTAAAGGGAAAGTACCAGGTGGTCGAATACAGTGAGCTGTCGAGCGAAACGGCCAACCGGCGCAATCCAAGCGATGGGAAGCTAACGTTCAATGCGGGCAACATTTGCAATCACTTCTTCACGACGCACTTTCTACGGCGGATTGCCGACACGACAATGCCACTGCACGTGGCCAAGAAGAAGATCCCGTACGTCGACCCAGCGACGGGCGATCGGGTGAAGCCTACCACGCCGAACGGCATCAAGATGGAAAAGTTCATCTTTGACGTATTTCCGCTGGCGGAACGTTTTGTTGCGCTGGAGGGCCGCCGGGAGGAAGAGTTCAGTGCACTCAAGAATGCTGACACGGCTGGCATCGACTGTCCGTCCAGTGTGCGGGGCGACATCTATCGATTGCACCGGAAGTGGCTTATCAATGCAGGCGCAACCGAAGTGCTTGATGCTGCCGACGCATCCTTCGATTGCGAAATTTCTCCGCTCTTATCGTACGCGGGCGAAGGTCTGGAAACGGCTGCCAGCGGTCAAAGCTTCCGCTGTCCGGTGCATCTGACCGGTGCCGATGAGCGGCAACCGCACTAACAAAATACACGGACGAGCTAAAAATAATATTCCAAGCTACTGATCCACGCTGCCAGATAGAAGCGATGCTGCTGCAGATGTACCGTAATCAATGAGAGGCAACAACAAGAGCGCGCGATAACTGGAGCTGCTGCTGCTGCTATCGCCTTCGCCCATCGAATTATCGCGTTATTTCTTTGCTGGGGGCCCAGACAGACCACCAGAGAGAAGTGAAAAGTGAAGAGAAATAAGCGTACATCGAACCGAAAGATGTAATTACCTTATACGCGTATTGGCGGCGGCAAAGTAATGTTTTTTTTTTGTTCTTCCAAATGCTGCTCTATATGCTTATGTGCTCAATAATTGGAGTTCTCCTTTGAACAATGTTTGTTAGGCAAAACATTAAGCTTACTATCATCAGTTGATCTGTTTAAATCTACGAATCTTTATTGTGTGTATTAGTTCCAGTGCGTTAATGTATCCCTTTTTTTGTTGTTGTCGTGTGAATAGACAAGAAAAGGACAGTAGTTTCACTTTCCATTCACGACGACGTATCTCAATTAACTCGATTATTTTGCACACGTTAACCACTCAAAGCCCCCGTTTTCTTTCCGTGTACATTATTCTGCCTTTAACTTAATTTCGGCTAACGTTCGAACAACAAAACACGCGCACGCTACCGTGCGGCTGTGGCTTGTGTTGCCACGAGGCAGGGAGAGAGACAGAGAGAGAGAGCTAAAAACGATCCTCAAGGCCCAATAACATTCCGAAACATGCGCCAGTGTTGTTTCTACAGCGAAAACAATCCTCCCTCGTTCAGAAGAAATGAAAAAAAAACGGAAAGAAACGCTGAATGATCTCGTGGCTGAAGTGGATCGTCGCGCGTTTTACGATAATCATCATCACACACTCCCCGGTTAATTGTTTACACTTTGCTGTGTGGCTTATCTTAAAAATTTTGCACGCAAGCAAAACCCCGCAATATGTTTTAATCCTCCCCCTCCACTCCCTATTCTTCCATTGTTATCTGTTTAGTTATCAATCCTGATGTTAAGTAGTTGGTTTGCGAGTTGAGCATAAACCGCGTTTTCCTTAGCATCGGAGTCGAATGAGATTTCTTTTCCCTAGCGCAACGCTATACTTAAGTACCGTGTTTTTAATCAATTTATGCATATTAGATCAAATATATATGGCGGCTTCTTTTTTTATATAGAAAAATAAAAATAAAATACGGAACAAATGCCTTTTGATGCAAATATTTACGTTACCTGTTGTTAATTTAATGTGAGGGCGATACGAGTTAATAATTATTAACGAATATTCCGAAACGGGAAATCGCAGTAGCTGAACGGATTTTCACCTTGTGCCAGATTCTGGAAGAAAATGGTGCAGCAATATCTATTTCTAGGTCGCATACGATAATAAATCCAAGGTAAAGCTCCCAGCAACGTCATATGTGTGGAGGGACAATGGAAAAGAATAATTTGATTGACTGATCATGTCATTAGAACATCGGACACCGGACGACCGGACAGTTTGTAAACTAATTTTGGGACATCCACACGGCCACTAGACTTCACATTGCGTAGTAGATTCAGATTGAGATGGCGAGCTTTTCAGATAACTCCTACCGCAGGCCAAGACCGCGAAGCTGTTCTACATAATAATTACTATGCGCAAGGGCTCGGCTCTTCTCTCCTCATTATGAAGGGCTTTGCAGCAATGTTATATCCAAGAAATTGATAATCGAACTCAATTAAAGATGTCAGAGTCACCAATGTTGTGGAATCTTTTCTGAGTACAGAGCTTTTAGTGTCCGGTATATTCAACACCTCCATACATTCAATACGCTCGCGGTCACAGGTATTTTCTCATCGAACGCCGTTACATGATCTCCGGGATGCTTATTAGTGTTCTATTCCCTTTCGCACGAATGGACGACACGTGCACGTATCTCGTTCTTCTGTGGTGTTTGATTTCGAATGTTTGATGAGAAAACTGCCAACTTTCGCTAATCATTTTCATTTGCAGTGCTGTACACCCAGCATCGGAATTACGTTTATTTTCACGCATCTCATTCATTTGCACCTTGGTGTTAATTGCTAGGAAAAAAAAGGAATCTTATCACACACCCAAATTGTTTGTCCTCCGCGATTGCAGCCGATGATTTTTTGTGAACGATTGATGCGGTTCTTCATATTGTCTCACTTTCTCGTGCCGCGCGCCCTTTTCTGGACTATTGTGGTTGAGTTTTGCTGCTATCCCCGGCATTTGGTTGAACGATTTCGAACGATTTTATTCTTTTTTACTTTCGCAAAATTCATTTTTCACTCACTTCCACTTTTAGTTAGATTGCATTTTGTATTCTTTCTTCCCACATTGAAAAATGTTGGACGGAACAAGATTGATAAAATTTGCATAAACCGAACAGTATTTCATTACAACTTGTTCATCGCCTTAAACTTGATGATCAAACGTTCACTTTGTCAACACTTTTGTGTCGTTCTGATTTCCTATATGACAAGGAAAACGAAAACGACATTTGCTATATACAGTTTCTGGCTTATAACAAACTTAACAATAAGAAGAAAATAAAATATAAAATAGAAATTCACTATTGCATCATAATCTTGCGCTCTGGTGTGCGGAAAACTTGGGCTTTTCTTCACAAATATACTCGTAAAGCAAACCACACATTTTAACCTTTTCCTCATTCTGTTCTCCGTACAGAACTGTACACACTCACACAGTATTGGTACAGTACGGTTGAGACCCTTAACACGAATAAAAAAATTATACCTCTAAAGAAATTAAGCATAGCAATTAAATAAAACAGTAGTATCTATAGTTCCTCCTGCCGTCGTTCGTTATCGCTAATCTTTTTTGACTTAAGAGGCACATTGTCATACTTATAGGTACACATGTTCAAGTTGGGGACTTCAAATAAATTTAATTACAGTACAGTGCGGCACATAGAACTGGCATCTTTTGTGTTTCAGATTAACTCTGCGCCAATAACACTCATTAATCGATACACTTCGATGCAGTACTGTCTCAATAGCACCATCACTTGTACCGCCGCTGCGATTCTCACACACTAACGCTAGTCTATTCTATCTGCTTGATTCACCTTATATCTATTGTATGGTGCGTACGGAGTACGGCTTAATCCGTTGTCTTGAACGATAACGGAAGTAGTGCTTCTTACTAGATCTGGTCGCTTACCGAGTAACCAGTCCACGCACGATGCCCGTTGCGTGTCAGTAACATGCTGGTCTAGCCACCGGTCCACGACGCGCTTAAATCGCTGGTCCATTCGTGTCGTAACTCGACAGTGACTCTGGAAACGAGAGATAAAACGATTAATCTCCTGCCGATAACTCATTCTGGGAAGCTTTGCTTACCTTTCTCGAACGCGTTAGCGAGCCGTGCCAATACATGGTAAAGTTTTTCTTCTGCCCTTGAGATGTCTTACTTGTGCGGCTCACTTTCGTCTGCTCGCTATCGTCGACAGCGTACAGCAGATTACGATCCGCACCATTCAGACGGCGCTCCGATGGAATCGATGGCGGTTGCTTCTTCAAGCTACCAGCAGCACCACCACCACCACCAAACCAAAGCGGATTGTCCACATGTTTGTTGTTAGCGCCACTGTTGCCAATGCTATTATTATTATTTATATTGTTTGGATTGTTGTTATTGTTACCGCCACT
Source organism: Anopheles rivulorum (assembly GCA_018908115.1). Classification (NCBI taxonomy): domain Eukaryota; kingdom Metazoa; phylum Arthropoda; class Insecta; order Diptera; family Culicidae; genus Anopheles; species Anopheles rivulorum. The sequence goes on along the minus strand of STHB01000003.1, from coordinate 21,366,847 downwards.
ATTGGTACTTCCGCCATTATCCTTTAACGATGAAGTGGTGGATTGCGAAAGGGAGTTCAATTCTCCTTTCGCCGCTGTCGTATTTGCAGCAGCAGCAGCAGCAGTACCAACATGATGATGTTCATCGTTTTGCAATTTTCCGGGGCTTGATACGCCACGAGCATCATTTTCCTTCCGGTTGGAATCTGCCTCCGTACCAGTGTAGACGTGTGGTTTCGAGTTGTGGGTGACAGCACTTTGCAACACGTTCGTAATTGCGATCGTGTTTGATACGGGCGATGCATTTTTGTCCCCTGTCGATGAGATGGTATCTTCGGCGGGTTTGTCCTCCTCGTCACTACCTTGTAGCTCCACCATCGGTACCGATTTCCCGTCCACTGTCACCGAAACCGTTCGTTCGGTGTTTTTTCTTCGCTGTTTCGCATTACGCGACAGAAATACCGGCATACGTGCAGCGCCCGCTGATGGTCGCAACTTCTGGTTTGTGCCACAAAACGGTCCGGACGAACAAAAATGCAAAAAATCAACGAAACCAATCACGATAATAGAAGAAATAGAGAAAAAAGAACAAAGAAAATGGAGACGCATTAATTGCTTGGTTGTCTGGAGGAACTGGGGAAACAGCAATGGCAACGACCGGTTATTTGCCTGTTATGATATGTGATGTCCATATATAACAATACACTTTCAAAAGGGAAGCGAGATACTATCGGGGACTTTCAGGTAAGCGTCACAGATCACAAACAGGATAACGAAACATATGGATGGAAGAAGCGATACGCAACCAGAAAAGAAGTGTATTTAAACAAAAAGAGCGCAAACTTTTCATAACAAAACAGAAAATAAATGCATAAAAGATATGGTGTGATTTGCATAAATATAACGTAATCATAGAAATGAACAAATGAACACAGAGACATGCATGCATTTCGTAAACCCACAGCAATATATACATATCATCTAAGCAGAATGTACAATTTCATACCCAACCACCACACGAAGAAGAAGGACGACTCTGTCTTGATTATGAGATCACAAACACTTTTTTGTTAAGGATGAGAGGAGATAATTGTAGCTGTAGTTTCCGCAGAGAACAAGATAGATATTTTCCTTTTCTTCGTACCAGGTCAAACATAAAATTAGTTAAGAAAAAATATAGCTAATGCTTCCCTCCTTTTTTTCTCTTCGCTGACTTAGTTTTAACGCAACGTTTAGTTCCATTAAATATTTTCCCATGGCATGGTAAATAAGGCACTATAAATGTAACGCAAATTAACCCTACTAATAGTGAGCAGCTATTAGTCTATTTAAAAATTTTAAAATCAATAATAAACACGAGTTTAATAACAGCAAATGCAAAACGACGCCTAACGTTCGTCACTACTAACTAAGAACGGTAGATATAAATACCACACAGAATTAAAAAAGAAAGAGAGAGAGAGAGAGACAACAAAAAGCACACTTCACTTCAAAAGCTACAAGCTATTGTAAAGTTTTATACAGGGAAAATGATAATAATAATACATAAATAGTACCCAAGTTGGAACAAATTTTGCAAAACAAAGGACAGTAAAAGAATCGAGAAAATGCGTCTCTCTACCGGTGTCAAACAGTTTTGCCCTTACAAAACAATTACACCAAGAATACAATATGACAAACAATAGTAAAACGCAACAGTGCAAGCAATAATGGAAAGGAGATAAATGTAGTAAGAAAAGTACGCATCGAAGGTAAAACTACTTTATAATAAAACACTAAAGAGAAGTTGTTGTGTTGGTGAGAAGTGTTCAACATACCTATTATTTGCAAAAATGATTAAGTGGGCCATACCATTTCGCACACTCTATCCCCTCATCCGATCTCCTTTCTTTTCTTTCCCTCTGTGATGTGGTCATTCTGTGCTGTCTACGCAAAAGAACTTACTTTCTTCGAACGATAAAAAAAAACAACAAGTTATCCTTACCACGAAAAGCATTTTACCAAAATCATGTTCAATTTGTGCTATTATGAACAAGTTTCAAGGTGGAAACAATACTAGAGGATACTTTAAAAACAAAAACGAAACTAAAAAAAAGAAATAATAAATTACAACGAAAATTTGTAACGCAAAAAGCTACGTTATGATTTCGGGTGTTATGATTTCTTCCATAATACAAATGCAGTGACAAGGCACGCATAGTGAAGTAAAAGAGAAAACGATCATTTATGGTTTGTTTCGTAATATTTGCAAGTTTTCTTTTCTTATTGTTCATGCATGTTTGGTTGAAACATTCAATCAGACACAACTCCCGTTCCTTGCTCTTTTAGACGTAAAAGATTAGATTGCATTTTGTTCATATAGATTTTAATGGGGTTTCCTTTACATTTCCATCTCTGTTGGGGCGCCGCACTGTTAAAATTACGGAAGAAATATACCCTCTCTCTTCTTTTTGCTGTTGCTGTATGTTTTAGGATGAATTTGTATCCGCGCTCGCGCACCTTAATTCAGTGTTCATGCGTACAATTCAAACATATCGACTCTTCTTTCTTTCTTTGAAACTACGAACCGAGAGAAAGTACGTATGTACATTTATGGAAAATACTGTTTTATAATCGCGCGCTCCCATACATGCTCTATCATCTATATATCCTTCAATACATTTTGTCCAAGTAGAGTTAAGAAGTAAACAACTCACTACTATTTACAAATTACTAAGTTTAAATTATTCCTCTCTCAGTCTCCTTCTTCTGTGTTATATAAATTAAAATATTATCTGCATCAAATATTGTACAGAGATTGTTTTATCTTACGATTGATACGATTCTAATTATTCACAATGTGTTCGTCTGCTACGTGTTATCGCTGTAAGCGTTTTATTTCTTTACATAATTATCATACAACTCTTGAATTTAAACTTCCACTCGGATTTCTATAGAACTAAACCTCCTGTCGTCACCCTATCTCTCTCGCCCTACGTCCGATAGTACACTCCACCTTTAGCTATCCAGCAGCAATAATTTTCCTCGCGCTAAGATTCTTGTGTTCTACGGAGGAACATTTTGTTTCCATATGGCAAAATTAATAGAATCGCATCTTTTATACATCACTTTGCTTCTTCCTTAACGCTTGTGTGTGCAAATCTGTCCGTGCGTTTAGGTATTGCTGTCCGAAAGAAATGAAAGCCTTCATCGTATCCGTAAGATTCTCACTGCCTTCCGTCCTATAAATCGTCCTAAACGATCACTGCGCCATAACCTTTCTGATAGGTGTTTTTTCCTTTATTAAACTTGAACATGTTATGCATTTTCTAAGCCATTTGTCACAATCTCCTTGGCTTGGTGTAATCAAACGTCGGCAGCAGTAGCAAACGGATGAATGAGACTTCTCGACTCGCTTTTTCAAAATATTGCCTCACATATTCAAAGGTCTAAGGATTGTTTGTTCATTACAAACGATTCCTCTTGCTTTTTTATGGAGTGTTATTGTGTTTTACTGTATGTTTCATTCTTTCTTTATTAAAAAATATACATCTGTTTCACACCTTTACAGTACCTCTCACGCGCGCCAACTTTCTTCCCTTCCCACGCACGTATGCTCCGAGAAGGTAGATAATAAGGAACTGATTTGTCTCTAGTTAGTCACATCTGTCTGGTTTGCCTTCTACGTGCACTTTAGTTAGCAACTAAGTAAACAGAAATGCATCATCTAAGAAAACGCAGCATAACAGATGTGCTGGAGAAAAATTCAAATAAATAATAGATCACACCCGGGAATGATCGTTTGCATGCATGCGCAAAAATGAACGGGAAACGGTTTTGTACAACTTTGCATTCATGCTGCACTGCGGCAGCTTTCCAAAACTGAGCACTGCTCAAACTTTTTCTATTACGAATTGTGTGTTTGTTTCGTGAGACCACAGATCAACTGCTTAAAGTGTGAGTTTGCTGCTGTGTTTCGTTTTTGGACGTTTGTTTGCCTAGCTTATGAAACTCATCAAAATGGATGCTGATCGAATGATGGATTCATGATTAGAACGGATACAGAGTATGCGATAGTAGAAGAAGTAGTAGTAACACGAGGTTTTTGGTAGTGGTACACAAGTTGGTAGGTAGGGGGTTCTGGTCACATTCGTCCCGTGTTTAGATCGCATTGGATGCGCAACTTTCGCGCAACGCGTTTGTGTATGTAAGCTTTTGTTCAATTTGTAATGACATTTTAAACATTTTGTTTGACCTGGCACAGAAAAAAGAATGGTTAAAAAAGAGAAGAAGAGGTAATGAAGAAAAAAAGCTTAAATTAGTCAAACGTATTTGGAAGAACAACGGTCGATTATTAAATGTACGATTGTGGTTGTACAGAAATTGAATTGTTTTTCTAACCCGAGATGGCAAATTGGTGGCTCGCCGCCGCTCAAACCTTCAAAACATTTATTTTCAATCATAACAAATGGCAAAGTATGGGGAAAGAGGAGGTCAGCGGTATGGGTGGACACAGGAGGATTGTTTGCAGATTATTAAAATTAAACAAAAACATTAATGGATTTGCTCGATAATAGTGCACGACATAACAAACATAAATATACGAAAAATATAGAAATATCAAAAACAAGGACAAAGAATCATTGAGTAGTCTTTAGTGTGTGTATTACACATTATTTGTTGCGGAAGTACAATACTCTTGAAGAGTACTCACAGTGTACAACGGAAAATCGAACGAATAAAAAAAGAGAAGAACAAACGAAACCTAAACGGGTGGATGGTAAATTAAACAGTATAATTAAAAAAGAACTACAAAAGTTGATAATTGAAGCGTGTGTGAAATTGCGTGAAAAAGAGCTGTAGTACAAACATATTTACACAAAAAAGCGTACATTTTTCATTTCGCGTCCCCACCAATCCGCCATCCATACACGCCTCTTCACACTCGAAACAATGTCCCTCCTCCTTCGTAAACCTTCACACACTAGCAAAATTAGTTTTTGGTATAAAGTGCAACAAACAATTTTTTTAGCACACACACACACACACACACACACAATCAATAGTGAAGGGCAGGAAAACGACAATCAACGCGACCGCGGAAAACCACAATTTCCTGTCGCTCAATCTCGCGCGTACACTTAATTTTGCACAATTTGGATAAAAAGGCACTAACTTTTGCTACTTACCAGCTCCTCGTCGGGAGTTTCGGTTTTGACTTCGGCATTTGTTGTGTTGGCTCCAGTGTTACTACTGCTACTGCTACTGCTGCTGCTGCTGCTGCTACCAATGTTGGTTCCGGTGGGAGCGTTATTGAGATTACTACTACTGTTCACACTACTACTGCTGTTCGTGTTTAAAGGTGCACCAGTTTCTGCAACGCCACTGCCACTAGCACCACCACCACCACTACCAACCACACCGCCACTTCCAACGACACCTGCACTTCCACTAACTGCGCCACCACTACCACCGCCTCCTCCGCCACCACCACCACCACCACCACTATCACTTCCGGTACCAGTGGCAGCAGGGTTTGAGAGACGATTTACATATGAACCGTAGGTTTGCGTGTTGGCGAAATTAGTAGCCGTGTCATCCGATTCGGTATCCAGCAGTTCGATTGTAACCCGACAATCGATTTTGTACTGAAAAAAAACAAACAAATAAAAACACACGATCAATCAATTAGCTCTGGCTACATCAAACGCAGCTTCGTAGGAATTTTTGGTTTACTTACTATGTAGATTTTGAAACAATTTTCATCTTGTAACGCCGTTTCCGCTTTCCGTTGGTAGGCAAGCTCGGTAGCAATACGACGGTTAGCCGTGCGGCACAGGCCACCCGCGCCTCCCCGTCTTTGTTCGGCCTGGAACAGCTCCACACAGTCGAGTGCTCCTCGCTCTGTAACGCAATGTTGGAGCTGCCGTACAGCGTTTTGTACAACCTGCCAAGTACACGAAACATATGAAACAAAGGGATCTTATTTTATCCTTCAACAATACAAATAAAGCTGCATCACTACATACCCGATCGAGCGTAAATGCAATGTACGCGTGAATGCCAAACATTTCGCGCAACGTGTCCTCGTAGCTGCTCGATTCCATATTTCCGTCGAGCAAATTTTTCAACATTTCCAAAAACGTGTTGTAGTAATCCTCGATACGGATTTCACTCTTCGTTTTTAACCGCAAAGCGGTAGCCGTGCTGTTGTTGCGTGTGCTCTCGTACGCACGCTCCTCGGCGGCAATTATTTGCGCGCGCTCGTAAATCGTACGCAATCGTTCGCACAGAATCGCGTGTAACCTCAGGAACAGGTACCAGCTGTTGTTGGTGAAAAATAACGTGTATGCTTCCTCCTACAATCGAAAAAAAAAACAAAACAAAATTAATAAGTTTAAAAACCATCAACGGCTAAAATCCTCCATTCCACGTACGATATGTTTGCTCACGGCGTGTGGTGGTAGTGGTGGACTTAGTGGCTGTTGCTGCGGTGATGATGTTCCAGCAGCGGCCAAACCTGTTGCTGCACCCGAATCCTGCATCACAGATGCATCATTTTCTTCCTTAATTTCCATCTTTATTGTCGCCGATTTATCCGTAGTACTGTCGTCCTTTCCACCCGCAGCAGCGTTGCTGCTGTTACCATTGCTGTCCGTTTTTGAAGTGTTATTATCTCCAGAAGTTTCAGAACCGGATAATCTCGTCGTGGACAACGGTGTCGTCGGTGTGGAAACTGCTGGCGTTTGTTGTAGCAGCTCTGAGGAGGCTGATGCGAGAGATGTCGCCTTTGTTGCCGTGGCATCATCTCCACCTTTGCTACCTTCTCTATCTTTCGATGCACCTTCGGATTCTACTGCAGCTGTTGCTGACGGATCGGAGGAAGAAGCATTCGACACTCCGGCGGATGCATTGCTGGATGGATTGAAACTGCTCGTTGTATTACTGCCAGAAAAGCTGGAACCAGTACTTGAAGCTTTCTTAACGCTGGTGGTAGATGATTTGTTACCCGCACTGCTAACTTCCTCATCCTGCTCCATCTCGGTATCTTTATCGTCTATAGAACAAGAAAGATAATAACATCATTACAGTTTAAGAACAATTGATGATACGCTGAACATTGATGCATCTGTAGCCACGTACCTTCTTCTCGCTCGTCTTCACTGAGCTGCTGCCGAGGAGCGAAAAACAGATCCGGCACAAACTGTCTCAATATGTGCTTTATTCGGGCTTTTTCCTGCTTTTGAATGCTCGTCTGACGCTTCACGTGGTGTATGAGCAAATTTGCTGCATCCTCCAGTATTGTCTTGTCTTTGTACGGTATTGTCATATGGGGCCCACTGGCCTGTGGGACCGTCTCCGAATCATCGTTCTGTTCATGGCGCTGCATAAATTTAAAAGATAAAAACAAACAAACATTAGTTCGCATTTCTATTTCTCGCCAACACGCTGTTATCTACTTCCACTTTCTTCTCTTCCTATCTTCTCTTTCTTACTCTCTATGCATCATAACTACGTAAACAAATACAAACACAAGATCAATTTATCCATTTAACCACAAAACAACGCAAATTTTGTCAACATTCTATCCCACGGGCACGAATACAATTATTTTACGACAAAACGACAATAAGATGACAAAACAGAAAATCATAAAAAAAAACTGGGGACGATCGTGTTTACCTTCATGTAACTCACCTCATCAAAAAGTGTCTCAATTTCATTGAACAAACTTTTCGATCGGAGGGCTTTGATGTCCGTTTGCTTGAAGTTGATACCCTGATGGTCCAACGATTTTAGATAGTATTTTTCATTCTGCTCCCGCCATTGCTTGTTGAAACTCTGTCAAAACAGGGAAAGAGGCGTTATTGTTAATGTTACAAATTAAATAACAAAAAAAAAGGCACAGCAAAACTATACATCTCTCTCTCTGGCTCTCTCGCTATGCATTACCTTTTGCGCTTCTCGCCATTCCTCCTCCTTCGCTTTCATTCGTCGCAAAACAACCGGTACAGCTACGGAAGGATTTTTCTTCAGACCCTGTATAATGTCTGCTGCTTTGTCACCATAAATTCGTCTAAGCGCTCGCTGATGAATCGTGGATGACGTACCACCGAGACAATCGTCCAATCGGAACCGACTCACCTCGTCCTGCGACATACGGGTTAGCTTTTTCTGGACGCCTTCCAGCACGCGTATGGTGGCACTGTTTGATTCGATCACAACGTCCAGCTCGAACCGTTCATCTTCGCAACGGTAAATAAACTCTTCGTACTGTGTTTTGCGTGACGTAACGAACGTTGAATCTTCCGCCCAGGTTGGGAAGGATACCCACGTGTCGTTCAGCACATCCCGGCAAAGGCTCGTCCGGCCGGAACACTTAACACCTTCGTGTGATTTGGGCAAGGCGCAGTAGCTGGCGCCGAATCGTTTGCACGTGGACAAATCTACATCCGCTGCTAGTTCGCTTTGCGTGCGGTCCCGATCCTGGCGGGCGGCGGCCGCAGCAGCCGCCGTTAGTGGTATACATTCGTTCGATGCACCGCCACTGGTACCGGTGGATGGACCGAGGAAGTCCTGGAACCACTTCAGCAAATCAGGAAACCGGCTGAGAAACGGTGTGATCAGCGTTTGCAATTCCGATTTCGACACAATCTCCTGGTTGTACAGCGTTAGACATCGCAAGAAATCTTCGTACACGTCCGGACTACGCAATGCTTTCCGGACCTTGTCAAAGAACGCGTAATCGTTCAGGGTACCGTACTTGGACGCTTCTGCCAGTGACACATCGCGGCAGATCGGCTTGTGGCGCTTAATAGGTGGTGGACCCGTACCGTCACCGCGATCACGCGCTGAACTCATGTTGTTACCGTGCCCGGAAGGCCCACCGGATCCTACAAATCCAATCTGCGACGCGTACGATGGTGATCGTTTGATTGCATTCACACCACCACCACCACTGCCAACGCTGGCAGGGACTAAGCTTGCCATTACGTTTGACACGACATTGGGTCCACCTGGTGGAAGTACATTCCCGCCCACTAGTCCAGCATTAGGATTCAGTGCGGACATGCCAGCACCATGAATATATTTCGCGTTCAGACCACCGGCACCGACGAGTCCTCCGGCACCACTGCCGGGCCCAACGCTACCCATATGATGGTTACGATCTTTCTCCACCATTACTGCACCGGTACTGATCATGCTTCCACCAGCGGTTCGAATCGTACTGCCGACGGGGATACCACCACCACCCGGTGCCATACCTCCGCCAACACCAGTACCATGCATTCCGACGCTATCAGTCCCCATTGCGACATAGTCACGATCCTGCTGCAAACGGGATATGTTCGAGGGTTGCATACTGTTATACAGCTTCAAATTCGCGAGTCCTCCACCGCCGCCAACGTTTCCGATATTGGAGCTACCCAGCTTTTTGCCACTGCCTCCATGCACAACCGGCACGGCCGCACCACTCCCGAGACCAACGATTGTGGTCGTGCCTGTTGTTGGTCCACCGCCACCGCCTAGTTGCTGCTGTTGCTGCTGCTGTTGCGCATGCTGATGATCATGGATCGAAGCATTCACCACCAAATTGTGCGAGTTGCTCTTGCCCGATGCCATATGGTGCTGCTGCATCGCTGCCTGGTTGTGATGGCTTGTTGCGTCCGGCAAAAATTGACCAAATTCGCGCAACAAATCCTCCTGATTGTCGAACAGTTGCGCGACCTGCGTGTACACTTCCGCTTCGGTAAGCTGCTTCGCGTTCGATAGGCAACCGCTCTGGGCGCCTTCTTTGTACGTTTTCTGCTCCTTCTGGTACGTGTGCAGTATCTCGAGGAACCGTTTGTACTTCTCTGGCTGTGTGTGGAATCGATTTTTGATTTTATTCACGTACGTAATGGCATGATTGAATTCAACCGGCTGGTTCGCGGTTGCGGTCGGCGTTGGTACCACCGTCGTTGTGGCAGTTGCCGTCTGGGCTTCGGGCGGTGGCTGCACCTGCTGCATGGTCGTTTGTTGATGATGTTGTACCTGTGTCGGTGCGGATACCAGTCCGGTCGGAAGCATATTACCAATTCCCGCCGGTCCTGTTGTCGCCTGCTGTTGCGATATGATCTGCTGTGTTAATATCCGATGTATACTTGACGGTGTAGTGGCTTGTGACTGCTGTTGCTGGCCGCCCGTCACGATCGTGCCACCCGCCGATGAGGCGTCGACGGCCGTCACGACCGTGGCCGCGACTGTCGACGATGCGGTTACGCCAGCAGGAAGACTCGCATTGCTTGCGGCTGATCCGGTAGATATTGTTCGCTCCCGATGATGATCGCCGCGTGAGGAAAAGTTTTGTGCGACTTGCGGACCTGACCCTCCTCCCACTCCACCTCCCGCCGTTGTCGTCGTGGTTGTAAGTGATTGCGCATTCTGAGCAGTGGCCGGACTGGCATTACCACCAACTGATCCACCCGTAGGCTGCTGCAGCGACGTTCCACCGTGCACTGGTACGCTCGCGCCGGGTGTTGTCGTTGCTGCATGACTACCGCCACCACCATACGCCATGAGATTTACGGCACCAGTAGTCGTCGTCCCACCGCCGCCCCCGCCTCCACCTCCACCAGCGGTATTCGCTCCAGAGCTAGCAGTTACTACGTTCGATCCTCCTGCTGCTCCTGTTCCACCGCTTCCGGTCGATTGCACTATTTGACCGCCGCCCTGGAAGATTGTATTGTACTTGTGCGGTGAGGGTTGTGGCGCTACTGATGCACCGGATGATGCCGTCGGCTGTACGGATACCGACACCTGGAACAGATAGCAGCCTTGATCGTTCGCCTGCACCTCGATCTTGTACCCTGGTGGTAGGAACGTGTTAAATCCGACTATCAGTTCCGGGTGGCCGCGGAACAAATTCGACACGCGCTGTATAACGCCCGGCGTGTCGATGCTTTGCGATTTGAACTCTTTCATGATGTCCAGAAAATCGTTGTACACCTGCGGCTGATTACCGAAACGGTATTTCACCTGATCGAGATAGCTGAGTGCATCCTCGACCTTTAGCCGCTGCAGCTGCGCTTGGCCTTGCGGTGGAGGAGGCGGCGGGCCTTGCGCCGCGCTCCCGCTTCCTGGTAGAACGCCCGGCGACATACTGGTCGTGATTACCTGCTGTACTCCACCGGTTACGCTCCCGGTACCGGTGCTTACTGTAACGTTATTGTTCGGAGTAACCGCGTTCGTCGCGACCGCCGTTGCATTTACCACCGCGTTTTTGTGGCTTGGGCCGCGTACTTGATTGGACGCGTTAACTACGTGTATTTGCTGTTGTGGATTTGTCGTCTGCTGCGCCTTCACCAAATTGCTTCCAAGCGTCGTATTGTAAGCTGTTAACAAAAAAAGAAACGCACAGTAGTGTGTGGGCAAGGTATTAGTGACTATGCTTTTGCACCATTTCGCCTGCTTCGATTTTACTTACAGGTCGTGTACTGTACACTGGTAGCTTGTTGAGGTGACACGAGCTGGGTCGCTTGTTGCTGCTGCTGCTGCTGCTGCTGTTGGCTGCTCAAATTTGTCACTGAATTAACTGATTCGGGCGGTGTGGACGTCTTAATGACGTTCGGCGGGATCTGATACTGTATTGTCGTGCCAGTACTGCTGGCGACATTATGTGGTTGCGTTGTCGTGATAATACGTTGCTGTCCCGTCGGTGGCTGAACCCGCGGTTGCCCAAATTGTATCTCTTCCGTTCTCCCGCGCTTCATGATGGGTTCATTTTTCTTTTATTTTGTTTCTTGCTTTTGTTTCCTCCGCTGTAATGCTTCAGCTTCAATCAAAGCTATCGCAACGTTAAAACGCACTGAACTGAAGGAAAAGCACTCAAATTTATTTCACCCACTTCATGCAAAACATGAGACAAACACACACACACACACACACATACAACTACACACCACCGTTGATGCACAGATTTTTTTTTCTTCTTGGTTTTACTCACTTAAACACTAATTGTACCAATGTTTGTTTTTTCTTTTACACTTTTGCCAATTTTTTCACTATTCCAATATATCTGCAGTCCTTCCCGATGACGATGGAGCTGTTTTATAATCATTTGCACTTAGATAAATGGAAAAAACGCTCTGATAAATGCTGTAAAATAGAAAAAAAGAAATACATTACATTAGTACAACTTATTTATCACAAAACTGTCGCTATTATCACATAGAATAACACCAACATCCTAAAGCTTTGCATTACAGCAAAACACGCTTCTCCCTATGTTTCACGATTAACAACATTTGGTAGGAAAATAATGTTTCTTTGTTTCTTCGTTGCGTTCTCTTCGGCTCTCATGGAAAAATGCCGATCGTAGTAACACAGTTATGCGCTCACACAGAGTCGCACTTATGCTGTTTCTCTTTATCAACCAAAGAGAACATATCGTATACATATTCGGTTTTTATCATCGAAATGTGATGAGCAGCATCATCCCGTATCAATTATCTTTAAGTTTGTGAGCGAAATAAGAGCGAAACATCTGTTCGAACGGAATCGTTTGAATCGATCTACACAAGCTCGCTTCTTTCCCTCTTTTGCCGGGTGCTTTTGTCTTTCTCACACACAACGAGAATTAGTTGTGATAGTAGTAGTAGTAATAGTACACCACGGAGATGACTCCCGGGAATGTCATTGCGAGTCTGCGCACTTGCGCATCAGTGTATCCGGTTCACAGTACAACAAGAATTTACGAGTAAAATCATCCTTTTCCGCTTCCGGGCGAAATGAGCATAATATAAAGTGAGAGCTAAAAAGCGCTATTTCGCCATTGACGCGAACACCAAATTTAATTCTTTGTATTTTATTAGCAAAATGTTCTTCATATATCAGAATGCCAATACAATTTAGCTGTATGTATTTTTGTCAGTTCCAAAACTTATATTATTACATTACATACAAAGAGAGATATAAATTGTGGTCATTCTTGGGTTTTTTTATGAGAATCAAAACCTTCTCTCTTCTTTCGTTCCCCAACAAAAACATAGCGGACAAACCAGTGAACCGGTATTTACTGCATTATTGTTCATCAAGCCCTGCATCAGCCAGCCAGAAGAAGCGCGGGTTTGGGTGGACAAAAAGCCGCCACAGTGAGAAGGCGTCCGTAGGTGTTTGAAAGTATGCAACACTTCAGTCAACTTGGGAGAGCGGTGCATTTTTATGTGCATTTTGGGTGGTGCGCATCGTTGGGGGCGATCGTCTCTAATTTTCGACTGTGGGCCGATACACTATTTATACGTACATCCCATGGAGCAGTCGGTGCATTTTTGCTCCCTGATAGTTATGGAGAATAGACAACAAATATTACACAACCATTCTATTATTTGTTCTCTTCATGACAAAGGATTCTTGGGAACCCTGGGATCTTTTTTTTTTGGAGTCTGTGCATTTAGATACGATGTACATGAATGTTGAAATGTATGGAAAAGCGTCTATATTAATTAAGGTTAGTGTATTTTATATGCAATCCAACACACTAAAGTCTTTAAATCAATTCATCGATCGTTCCGAAAATGCCGGCCATAATGTTTATAATAGAGAAAAAAGCGGCCCCATAACTTAACTGTGAATTACTACAGATGATTGTAGATGAAAAGAAAAATAAACGTATAGATTAGTAATTCTCGTCACATTAATCTGGGGGAAAAAACAATTTGTAGTTAGAAGCAATCTTTACTACATTCGGTAAAATAACGGATCAATCTTACAAAAACATAACTTCACACAGTGTATATACTGTTGTGTGTAGAAGAGATAATACTGCATTCGCAAAAACATATCTAATCTACACGGTCAATTTTTGAATGCTACGTTGGTCCTTTTCACCCATATGTTAACTGCTTGATCACAACGCAGTATGCCGTATCATTGGAACGATGTATCCCTTTCCACTAAATGAAAAGTGGCATAACAAAGTACAACTTATACGAGATTTATACATCGAGCCCAGCATCGCTCCTGCTTCTTCTCCCTAACAAGCTCGCTCGCTCGCTCGCTCTTCTAACACACGCACACACGAAACGCGAAAGCAGAGAGAAAAGTTTGCTCACACACATTCGTAACGATGTTGGTTTGATTGTAACCAGAAAAAGGCGCGGATTACACGATCTAGTAGTCTCTCACGCAAAATAAAAATACTACAATGCATATTTTGTTGAACCGTTCGAGTTTATTTTCTTACAAGGAGTTTCCTGCGTCGCATATTGATTTAACATTCTGCAACAAACAAACAGCACAACAATTTCAATATGTGTAACTCGTTCGGCTAGGACAAAACATGCGTAAAAGATGAAAAGCGAGCCTGGGGACGGTGGATGACAGCATAACAAGTATTTTTCCCACTTTCTTTTGACCTACATAATAAAACTAGATTCGCCGCTCGTATCCAACTTACTCGTCCAGATATGAAGTTCATGTTACTTTTGTTACTATGACGACAACGGGGTTTGTTGGATACGTACAAAACGTTTTCACATAAAACGAACAAAACGAACAGAATTTAATGTTCGTGTAGGGATTCTCTTCATGTAGACAGTGGCCAAACCCTTTCGCACGTATGTATCGCGCAAAATGTTCAGCAACGATTAGACATTTCAACTGCATTTCAACAAAAAAAAAGCCCCCAACACAGAGCAATGATAGGGAATATGAGCAGCACACGCCAAATCAAGCCAATACACTTCTTCCCGTTCTTTACTCTTTCTCCTTGTACTCATGCACAAAACTCACACAACACAACCAGAATGTTCACCTCCAATTGGACCAAATACCGCAAAGTCGAGAAGGAGGCCAACACCATCAACGTCCTCTGGCCTCCAACCAGGCCAAGGCGGTAAACACCAGCGCGTCACGAAAGATATGCTTGCTGCGTCGTGTGTGCGTAAGTCTCACACACGCACACATAACGAGCTGCGATTACGTTTTCACCGCGAGAACGTATAGCAATTGCAGGGGCTAGTGGTGTTTGTGCGTACGCAGTTGAATGTGTTTGTGATTAGACCCACACACGCACACGGCCGTTGTCTCTTTTCTAGTTTGTTGAAACCGTTTTTAGCTCGGAAAAGATTGGGGGAGAGATTTTAACCACACACATGTAGAGAGTACACTACACAAAACATGAAAAAACCTGTCTGCAATTGGTATTCAACGATCCCGGGGGGCTCTCTTCCATGAATGCTTTGTCAACATTTGATGATCTGTATTCAGCAACATGAATGGCTACATATTCTTTTACCAGTGTTCTCCGGTTGGTTGCTGATAAAGAAATTTATTTCGCATTCACTTCATTCTAATGTACATTTAGTGGTTGCGTGGATGATCATTTCCTTATTATTTAAGGTTTAATTTTTTTTTGCTATGCATTCCAACTGCGAGAAATATCACCAACACACACACGCACACACACATATATATACATTAGTGCGCACAAATGGTACACACACACACTGCTCACACAGAAATGCACTTAACACCACCGGTTTTCTGTTTTACCTTCCTTAATCGGACAAAAACGCCATCGAAAAAAAAACGCACAAAAACGATAAAGAGAATCGCACAGGAGGAAGGAAATGGAAAACCAACGCGAGAATCACACAAGACCGTGTGCACACACACGCACAGTGCACACCGCTGTCAGTGTAGTGGTGCAAACAAAAGCAGTCCACGCTCCCGCGCGATATTTCCCGCTTTCACCACTACACGCACACTTTTACTCCCCACTAATATGCGAAGAGGTACAGTACGCGTCACGAGAATGAGAAAACGAAGTAGTTGCTGCTCTGCGCGACAAACCGAGGGCATTGTGGGACAAGCAAAAAATAAAAAAAAAGCGTATGAACGTATCGGAACCGATCGAATCAGCGCGGGTCACACTAGCGGTCCTACGAAGAGGAGGGGATAACTCAAGTCGCAAAAATGGAATACGGCATATATGCCTAATAAAAACTTATTAAAATGTCCATGGACAAATCACCACGGGTAGGGGGAGGAGAGTTCGAAACGATTTAATTGTGTCCTTGTGGAATTTCAATATTATTTTCACGCACATTCGAACATTCGTACCACACGCAGTACAAATTTCTATAAAGCCCGCCAGACTGGAAATACCTCTTTCCTCCACACATTCCGCTTGCGCACATACTCAACCTCAACCTCAACCACTACCACCGCTCGTGGACATCATGAGGGATGTGTAAAGTAGCACGAATATTATTACGTTTATCATAAGCGATGGCAAGCAGTAATCACACGCATCCGACACTTGAGCAACAGAATACACTGGCCACACAAAGTAGTGCAGCTAGAAGAGGGCACATCAAAAGCACATTGATTTCAATCCCGAAATGCTATCCTATAACGGGGGCTGCTCACCTTTGTGAAATACACAGCGCCATGAGAATAAACGCATCGTAGACGCTAGCACACCTAGAATTATGTCTTTCAAACACTGGAAAACTTACAGCACCATAAAGGCTACTTTTCCAAAACTGTGTATTCACCATTCCCGTACTATTAAACCGGTGACACGACGGAGCGAGCACAAAATGGGACTTTTCTTCTTCGCATACGCGACGCGTCTCGGTTGCACGAACAGCCGGACGGACGAAAAGCTGCTGCTGCTGCTAGCTACTCTGCTCTTTTCGTTTCAAGACGGATGACGACTGCGGAAAAGATGACAACGAAGGCCAGCAGAGCGGGAGCGAATTTGCTCTGCGTTTTCGTCGATGCCATACCAACACACACACACACACATAAGCGTTGGGTGCGCCTGCACGCACACTGTCGAACACAGCGAACAGTGCGAACTGTCAGTAACGCCATTGCTGTGACGTCCGGGAACACTTCGTATCGAAGCATGCCTTGTCGAATGAAAACGAAATTGTTTCAACGGTAGGCACAATCAAATTTCGACTATCTAAAGCAGTGGTGCTGTAAACACATACTTTGCATAATCATCTGTAATAATCAATACAGCAAGATTGTTCTTCTTTTACTCTTCCAATTGTGGTTCGCCTTGACGCTTTTACCCGGCATTACAAAAATATATCACAGTTTGACAATTTTGACCGACACACATGCAATGCAGTGTGTCAATCTTACTTCTTTTCTTCACTCATTTGCTCAAGTGGCTCAACGCACTATTCAATCTTCTACTACTGTCTTTGTTACTTTTCTTTCTACCCTCAACACAAGACTGCGTGCAGATTAAAATGTGTATTAAAAAGCGGTTAACCCAGTGGCAATACGATACTGGGTTGTCTGAACAATGTGCAACGCTCAGCTTTTCATCGCATCATACAGCACCCGATGGGCAAAACACCACTTCCCGTTCAAACCCCCGTTGGGTGACAATTCGTGTGGTTTTATCACTGGAAACTTACAACTCGTGTGGCGTACAATGTGTACACAAATAATCAAATATCTAATCACACACATTCTAGGGCGCTGCCTAATGTTCTCCATTTGCCACGGTGGCGACGACGACAGAGACAGGCACACCTCACGCCGTTGTCGAAAGCAAACATGTGCAAACTATAGAGGTGTACAGTTTTGCAAAACGTTCCGAGTAGTAGGCTGTGTTTTAATGCGACACCACTTTACAGTTCTTTTTCGGCTTTTGCTTTTGCCAAAAAACCATACAAAGATGCCGCACGTTTGTTTACGGAATGTGAATCTACATCTGTGCTAAACTTGATTGTGGGGTCTATGCACATGTAGGGTACAATATCTTTTCACTTCACACAACAGCAGATTCCAATTTACATAACAAACTGCATTGGCATACGGTTATCGGGTAATCGGCCAAGCCAGCGTTTTTAGAAAATACGGCTAAATACGGCAATACCTTTTCATGCGGAATCGTCACCGTTGCGTTTTGCTCTTAGCGAATAGTTCTGTTTTGGATGCACGTACACACACACACACACACACACACATACACACACACACAGACACACAACTACATATGCACTTACATACAACCGACGTTGCACTATCCCAGTTGAGTAAGAAATTGTTGATCCAAGAGTGAGCTACAGCTAATTCCAACAGTATTCTTCATGCACACGATCCGTTCAAAGGGTGCTGTGGCTGCTGCTGTTGGGATGCGGTGAAATAATACACCCCCTTTCCCTCCGCTCCTACCTCTACTCCACCACCCTGTCCCGGTTCATCCAGCTTCCACACCCGTTGCTTCCTTGCTCATTATGACTATTATTATCTTTCTATCTATTACGCATGCATCCGATCTGACTCGGTCTCCACCAAATAAAAGTTGCTACCTTGCGCGCCGCAAAACCGGGAAAAAACAAAATGGCGCGTGAAAGTTATTTTTCTTGTTCTTTTATTTTGCTTGCATCAGATGGTAGCGGCCCGTATCGGTACACGGCGGTCGTGGTACGCTTGTGTGCGTGCACGATTCGCCATTCCTTTCTTAGTGTGTGTGTAATTCGTTACATCAACTCTTTGCCACTTCTGCTCTCTTTTCATTGCGACCCATCCACCCCGTCTGCCCACTAACGATCAAAGGTGGTAGGTACAGCCACGACGAACGAAAAACACCACTGACAACCGCATCGAAATCTAGCGCAACTGAATGAGAACACAGTAGCCAGTGGTTTTGAAAATATTCCACCGTCCGTCCGGAACCATCCATCCACGGGGAACGGACATGCTTAGCAAAAATAAAAAAAAAAATAGCAAAGGACGCCACCTTCGAGGCACATTTGTTCCCAGCTCGTTTGCTTACGAGACCGAAAGATTAGGTACAATGTGAAAACTTACCTTATATGTAAAAGATGGCATTTATCATTTGCTTGCTGTGTGTGTGTTGTTTTCCCCGAACTGCACAGCGCTGCCTATTATGCGAGCCACGCTAAGATTGCGACAGTTTCGAACCTGAACATACCGCACATGGATGCCAGCGATTAGTTGGTCTGGAACAGGCTTTACTGCGTTTTGGGTCGCACAAAGATGAGATTGGCCTTCAACAAGCACCACCAGCGCAACGGCTACAGCTCCGGCGGCAGAGGTTTCTTGCACGCGTAATTAACGCAAAGCACGACGAGCACAAGGAAAGCACACTAAACGCCTAATCACATGCACACGTACATTCCGTGCTACGGTTCCGTGTTATCACGCGAGAGCACACTGTTGAACGAGAGCAAATAACGCAATGTGAACTGCTTTACTGCTTCTTACTTCGATTTTCACTGCAAATTCATACCACGAAATTAACTTTTCCGACGTTTCGCCTCGGCGGAGGATGCTTCTACCGATAGAAGATAATTTTATTCTCAGCGCACACATCAAAATGAGACTGAAAGCGGTTGCACCATGAAGGGTGTGTTGTCAAAAAAAAAAAATCCCTTTCGAAATTGACAACTGGTTTGCCAGCAGATTGTCAAATTGATTTCATAACAGCAATTTGTTTTGATACCGATTTTGCAAAACCGGGCATGTTGCGGGTAAATAAATAGACAACGATTTGATTTAGCTGTATAGTGCTAAAAAGTTTTCCCGAAAATCAATCAGAACACCCAACAATGGGAGAAAGTCGTGTACATCCGGAAGATATAGACATCGATCCACCATCGGAAAGGGTAATCAGCATGATAAAGCATTATCGAACTGAAAAAAAACTAATCTCCATGTTAACGCCATCGATTGCAGTCTTTGTTCATTTTTGGGCGAGATGTGAGCACGATCCCGTGCTTTCGGAACAGCTTTCTCTACGGCATCAGCATTGGAATGGGAGTCGGATTTTTGGCATTTCTGAAAACCTCTCGTCCCCAACTATCCACACACATCGGGTTTGGAACGTTCATGGCGACAACGATTGGGTATTGGTTTCCGTGTCGCTACAATTGGTCCAAGCAAAAGTTCGATACTGCTCTATTGCAACAAGCGCTGCAACAGCAAGCTATTTATGAGGGTACCGAAAAGGAGCGTGAGCAGCTAGATGCAAAACTAGAGCAAGCATAATGACCAGTGAGTTTGAGTAGTTGTTGAAGGGGTTTCGTGTAAATTGTATTAAGATCGATAAAAATGTTACCAAACATTTAAACCAAACATTTGCATTTTTTTTATTTGCTCTATTCTAACCCTAATGCACGTCTCATTGCTTGCGATTCGTCAAATTCGTTCATGGGAGAATGACCATTCGGTTCCATCGAGACGCTCGCCGTTCCGGAACTTATCGTACGCAGTACTGTAGAATAGTCACCCAATTCCGCAAGAGGCGCATTGACCTTCACAACCTTATTTGCTGAACCACGCTGGGCCACGTCCTCTATACGCGCCCTTCGTCGACTTAAATCAGCTAGGATCGGTGGAAGATACTCGCTCGGTGTTACAATCTCCAGAAACATATCCGGTTCCAGAAGACGGCAGCGCGCATTCGTCAATATATTACTTATGCATTGTGCAGCGGCCGCCATAATGAAAGGGTCAGCAGTGCCTCTCCCAATTGTGAGCGCATGCAATTTTACTGCACAGTTTGCCAATTGTCCACCCAACTTTGGACCTCGTTCGAGGGCACCGAGGGTTCCTTTCCGAAAGTATGTCATCTGCCTTGGCCGCACAAGTTTTAGCGTTTCTTGCGCTTCCGCGGAATTGTCCAGTACAAAACGCTCCCCGTTACTCTCGGCAGCATACGGATAAATGGTCATATCCATGTGTACAGATTGTTTACTGCCAGCAATTTCCTTTTCCGCAGCCCACTGTCCGCGCGTCGGTTCTTCGAGCGTTTCCTTGTAGGCAATCTGAAGCTCACCCAGATCAGCATCGATCCGATACTCGGTTAGGATGCGAGATTTCACTATATCTAAATGCAGTTGCCCCATGCCTCCCAGCACAGTCTGTCCGGTCACTTCATCGTACCGTATTCGTAGGCTTGGATCTTCTCGATGAATTTCTCGCAGCGCATTATCTAATGCCGCTTGTTGTCCCGACGATGGAGGTTCTATCGAGCAAAAGTAAACTGCATCCGGGATGGTTGTTTGCAAGCGTAGCTTTGATGCCAGTAACATCTCATCGTCTGGGGTCTCTTCCGCGGAATCACCACCCAAGGAGAGTCGCTTCAGAGCTTTTTTTAAAGCTGCCGCGTTCGCTACTACCAAGTCGCCCGTTACAGTCGATTTCGGTCCAGCACAGAGTCCTATATTACCTGCACCAAATGAGTCAATTTCGCGATACTCATCGGCAAGCGGTTCATAGATACGTTGTATCGTCTCCGAACCTCCTGTGGCTGTGATAAATTTAGACCCTTTCCTCGCCGTTCCTCGAAATGCGCGAATCATCGTGATTGGACCACGCTGCTTGTCGTGCGTTACCTTAAACACCTTGCCAACAAAATCAGTCCTACAAGTGTTGCATAGAATAACATTTGTTTCACAGTTCTCACGGCATTACCGGCTACATACCCAAAGCAGTCATAAATTTGGTTTCGTTCACTTGGTGCAGGCAAAAAATTCAACACGCTGTCCATCAGCAGTTGCACACCAACATTCTTATACGACGATCCTAACAGTACGGGAACGATTTGCTGTAAGAAAATATTGTCTAATTAAATATCCCATTATTCGTAGCACGAATATTGACACTACTAACCTGCTTCAACGTGCAATTACGAACGGCGTCTAGGACAAGGTTCAGTTTAATGTTTTCGAAGCTATTCGCTTCAATGATGGCTTGCGCCAGACTGTCGTCCATACCCGACAGCAGATCAATCAGTTCGTACAGTTTCTCTTGCACATGATCGTGCAAGTCAGCATCGGTGATTGGTATTGCTTTGTACGATCTGCCTTTATTTTGACCATCCCAGATGATTTGGCTCGAGGAAAGCACGTCAATTACACCTACGAAACGAATGCAAACGTTAGTGGTTTTTTGACCGTGTTAAAACAATCTCCAACGATACCTTACCCACCAATTTTCCTCGTTCTTTTATAGGCATTTGCAGTGGCACAGGCACGGTGGACAGCTTTTGCTTCACGTCCACCAAACATGCTTCGTAATCCGCACTCTCTTTATCCATTTTGTTTACAAAAACTAATCGCGGCAATCGGTGCCGATCGGCTTGACCCCACACGGTGACGGTTTGTGCTTCTACACCGGCTGACCCATCCAGGATGACCACGGTACCGTCGACTGCTCCGAGCGACTGTTCAACTTCCATCGTAAAATCTATATGACCCGGCGTATCGAGCAGATTGATTCGATGGTCCTTCCAGTTGAAGCTAACCGCCGCGCTACATATCGTAATGCCGCGTTCACGTTCCTGTAGCAAAAAGTCCGTGACGGTAGTGCCCAACTTTACCTCGCCCAACATATCAGTGCGACCGGAATAGTACAGCATCCGCTCTGTTGTCGTCGTTTTGCCGGCATCGATGTGTGCGAGTATTCCGATGTTGCGGATCCGCTTTTCGCTAATCGTTCCATCAGAGTTGTGGATATGTCTGCAGTGTCGCACTGTGCTTGGCAAACGTAAGCTGAGGCGTGTAAATGCAGCTTTGTGCAACCGATTGCACAACATTTTTGTACTGGTCAGTGGAGCACAAAAACGGCAAACGAACCGTTGTGTTTATTTACGTTGTACTTCTCCCGATCAGGACTGACAGTTCGCACTCCACAAGATTGACGTTTGCGGAACGATACGACTGGCAGCGATGACGTTTGACATTTCTTTATTTTCATGTTTGCTTGCGTTTCATTCGCTTCAGCAACAGTGTAGCACCATCATCACCATGACCGATATCGAAAACAGTTCAACTGCGGAGATTAAAAATTGAACAACAAAATAACGCGAAATGCCTGGCAAATGAATCTGGCCGATTAAGTGAAGCCGCGTTCATCTGCAAGTGTAGTGTCAATCTCTCTGTCTGGCGAATCCGAAATCGACCAGAATGTTGCAGTTTCTCAAGAAGACAGGTTTGTGTTTGTCGTCGTTAAAGCAAGTGCGACATTCCTTCGGAGCAAAACTACTAGTTTTCAATGCTGCAAGTGGTTCAGTGCAGGGGTGGTTAGTAGATTGTTGGGCGGAATCGTTGGAAAAGCGGACGCGAAGGAGGAACGGTGAACGGTTAGAAGCGCAACGCTTTCCAACGATCAAACTTTCTCCATGTAGTTGTTAGGGCGAAGGGAACGATAGGGTGCAATGGGCGGATTGTTGCTATTTATGTTCCATCTCGTTTGATTTCCCCTCGATGCAGCAACGGGGCGGACGCCCAAGCCAAAAACCCAATGAACTGACGCATAAGCGCGAACTTTAAGGCAGAGTGTAACGATTTTACATACGTTTCGTTTCACGTATTCATGTTACAGGTCGAAGAAAATCTATCACAACCGGCAACAGCAGTGAATCGTCTCTAGCATCGATACTAAGCAATGATCCAACGGCGGTACCACCATCACTCAGAACATCCGATGATGTCATCGATAGTGCAAAATCACCTGAAACTGATGAGGAGGCGCTAAGACTAGCGGAACGGCATTGCTTCGAGAAGCGAGGTACGAGAACTGACGGTGGTTGCAGCGAAACGAGTTTTGTGTCGATGTGCGTATGTAAATAATTGATCACAATCGGTTGATTCACCTCTTTGCAGATACTGCCGTCCGTGTTTCGAAACTTTCGCGCCGTATGATTGATATACTAGTGGAGCAAAGCTGCATCTGCTACTTTGTTCAGTTTTTAGAATCGAAAAATGCTCTTTCGTTGATTAAATTTTGGTTGGAGGTGGAAAGTTTCAAGGCGGCAGCTTCGGAAAGTGTACGGGGTGTGCTTAGACCGTCCGGTGGTTCTGCCCATGCCCATGGTAGATTGCACCGCAGTGTTTCCTCCGATGGATACGATAGTCTATCGTACTTCAGCATAGACTGTGATTCGTTATCGACCAACTCGTACTCTGAAAATGCCTTCGAAGACTCGCAATCGGCCGACGATGTACGCGAGCTGGATTCTCGAACGTCGCAAAGTTGTACACCGGTACCGCCTCCCACACCGCTGGAAGTGCTAGAAGAGGTCGACATTAAGGATGATGGGTCCGAGGATGGTGGAGTGGCGATACTGGAACAGGACCAGTCTGCTGTTGGTAAAGAATCTAGAGACAAACACCTGGAAGTCTGTGATATAACGGTCATGCGGCAATCGTTAACTGACGATGAAAAAACACAAATCTGTGAAGCAGGTAAAGGGTCTGCGATGGAGTCGATGCCCGCTTCGTCCACGACGAAAGCAACCGCACTAACAACACCGACCGTTAGCCGACCCTTCAATTCGCTAATCAACTCGGACGCGGTGAGAATATATAGGAAGTATTTGATTACGAATTCACCGCACTATATTGAGATGCCGGCTACGATACTGTCGAACATCTCGCTAGCGCTTTGTAGTAGTGGGACGTGCAGTGAGGTTATCTTTAATGAAGCTCAAAATTTTCTGCTAGAGATGCTGGAGCAAAACTATTTAAACCCATTCCTGGAGAGCTCGTTCTACTGTAAGTACACGCTGGAGGTGCTGACGAGCGATAACCTTACGCTGCGAGACATTCTGGGAAGCGAAATGGCGCTGTTCTACTTTATGGAGCATCTAGAGCAGCAGCACAAGCGCCACTACCTAGAGTTCTACGTCGGAGCGGTACACTTTAGGCGTTCGTTCGAAAATCAAGTTCAAGCACAAAAAGATGCCGTCGTGCTGTATGAGAAATATTTTTCCCTACAAGCCACTAGTTCGCTTTGTTTAAGCGATAAGATACGCTTTCTGCTTGAGGAACATATCTGCTCGCCTGAACCGACCATTGTAGCCGAATGCTTCGAGCTTCCGGTGCGAATTATTGAACATTTTCTCGAGCAGCGTTACTTTGTGGGATTTATCAAATCTCCTCTTTACTGCCGGTTTATAAGCGAACTGCTCGGAAAGGTGAAGACGAGCGCGAGCAACGATGTTAATGGGCGTACGGCAGAGCAACGGGGCGGTGGTATGGCCGGGGGAGCAAAACGTGGTCACCGAAAAACGCTTTCGGATGTAACGAGCGACTGCAGTACGGGTGGAGGACGGCGCGGAAACGCGGTCGCGTTCATTTCCTCCCAAAACACACTGCTGGCCATGTCCGATACTAATTACCAGCGCAACCGCAAGCATCTGGTGGCCGTAGCACTTGCTGCTGCCGCTAGTGGGCCTTCCGGCGGTGGAATGGGTGGCGCTTCTGGAGGTTGTAGTGGTAATGATATCATGCAGATCGACTCCCGTCAACTGTACAATCCGGACCTGTTGTGGCGTCGCACTTCGCCCGTTGCCGGCCTAACGTTCGGGCGAATCGATGCACTGGGGCGGTACGAGCGAGATTTCGACATCGCGGAACCACCGTCCGGTGATGACCGTTGGAATCGTAACCGGATCAAGAAAGCCGTACGAAAGCTTGTCAATTTGCCGGAAGATAAAGCGCAGGAAGAGTTGGCTTGGCAGGTGGCCGAGATGATTGTGAAAGACATTACTAACGTTACCATGAACAGTAAGACGTGATTGAAAACTGGTCCTCGCTGAGTGTTGCTGTATCGGAAGGTGGGATGGAGTAACAAATTCCAGCTAAAGTTTGGATGTTTGAATATTCCTACTCCACTGCATCCCCACGTGGACCGGGGGCAATAATCCATGGCGTACAGGAAGCAAAAAGTATTACCTAAATCTCATAGGACGAGAGGAATAGGTCCCGTCGCAATGCATTCGTTGCTGTACGTAATATTAGTAATTAGTAAACCGGCAAAGGTAGAGCGAATCTCTCCACTTCAACAAGATGGTGCTTATACAAAAAAAAAAAGGAAAAACATGTTGATATAAACAATGAAATGGTTCATGACCTATTATTTACTACTTACAGTAGCTAATCCTCTCCGAGCAGGAAAGGCATAATTGTATTATACAAATACGCTCTTACGTTCGAATGAATAGTGGCAACCACTAACACATTGTGCGGGAAATGGAGCCGCACAGTTTCGAATGATTTTGTCCATACGAACGTCCTTTTTTATTTACTCGTTGTGTACTTTCCTAAGATATGTATCGTTTTATCGGAAATTAGTTTTATTGCGAACAAAAAGCGTGGGATGATTTTTAATTAAATTTTAGTTTCACACATTATTCACCATGCCGGGAGCGGGAAGAAAATCGAAATTGGAAGAAGAACAAAATCCTGAGGAGGTCACAACAACGTTGTAAGCAAACCAGGGAATGCCTACAGCAAGTTTCTTAGTATTAGATGTAGACGTGCCAATACATTTTGGGACAGCTTCGGGTGAATGGTGATTGCAGATCAAAACGCAGAAAGGTCTTAGACCGAAACAACAACAACAACAAAAAACTAAATCGAATCGTTGTGCTACCGCTTTCAATGAGTAGTTAAAGTATCCTCGAACCACACGGACGCGTATTCAATGTTGAATCTGTTACTTTTTTATAGTTGGTAAGGAATATTAACATCATCCATTTTTAAACATGTATCTCAAAAACAAACAATGGCCGTGGGCCGTGGAAGCAAGAAAAAAAATGCATGACGCAACAACACCGTACAATGTCCAACTATGTTAAGGATATTTAAGGAATGAAATATATTTTCTTATGATAACAGAAACCCTTGCAAGGCGTGTGAATTTCTTTCGGCCAGAGTAAGGCGAAACGTTCGAATTTACACAAAAAAGTTTGTCCACATTTTTATTCGCTACCGGGAAGATCAAGACGTTAAATATGAGAAAAGATGTAAAACGCACTATAATCTAGCAAATGTTCTGGTGATAAGAGCAGGTGTTTATGTTTATGTTTACTTTACCTTACCCTTTACCACCGTTCGGAAACATTCGGATACTGTGATGCTAATACTGTTGACGTTGAGACAGACACCTACTACAGATACACTTTACTGTGTGTTGCCATGGAGCTTTCGAATTGTTGTGTAAAAATTCGTTAAAATCGTATTTTGCAAAATACTTGTAGAATAAATGCATGTCCGCCCTTTGTGCATTGTGCTGGGTGGTTGGGGCAGGATGTGGGATGGTTGGAACTTACAAGCCAGCACGCATATTTAGTAGGCGGTGCATATTCTTGATTGGCGTGTTGCAAAGCTTAGTCCTGAGCTGCCTTTCGAGCAAATTGGGTGAGTGACGAAATTTCGCTTGGATTCGAATCCGATGGCAGGTTGCTGAATTCTATCTCTTCACTCATAATGTTTTCTGCAAAAAAAAAAAACGAAAGAAAACGATCGGCGATGAAGGAGGAACAGAATAAGGAACATTCGGTCGTTTCAACGTGTTTACCCGTAGTTTCGTTGGTGGGCCACTTTTTGTGGCTGGGAGCGTACAGGACAATCAGCGCAAAGATGTAAATGTTCCACATGCCGTACACGCCGGTAAAGAAAGCGGACGTAAATTCCAGATCGATATTTTCATCCCATTTCCAGCGTCCTTCGGAAACCTGCCCAATAATAAAGCCGATAACGGTCATAGCAGCACACAGAAGGGTCGCCAACATCAGGAACTGGAAGCGGTAGATGATGCCCTCGTAGTGTAGCCGTCGGGCAGATGACATGGACGGGAGCGATGTGCGCTTGATGTTGATATTGCAAAACACTTTCCAGATCATGTAGCACAGAAAGAAGAAGTACAGCCCCGCTGAGATGCCTGCCAAGATGATGAAGCCAAGCTGGAACGGAAAACAAACCTCGCTTGAAACGTGATCCAGCGTAAGAGTGTGGTAAAACTTACAGCAACGTTCGCACCAATCTTAGATACCCAAATTGAGTAAAATGGATTCCGGAGCTGTACGCCTCGTTCGCACATATCGAACAAAAACAGCGACACACATCCAACGGCCACCGCGCTCAGATGCTTCCAGTACGTCTTAAGTCCCGATTTTTCACCCGTTTCTTGAATCTGTAAAGAAAATGTTCGACGATACATTGTGCTGAAGTGTTCGAATCTACGAAACAGCAATAATAATGCACTCACCAGCATGTGCTCGCCTGCAAAAACAAGCCAGAAGGATAGTAGCGTCGCGTAAAACACTCCCTGGCGTATGTCGCTAAGAAGCAGCATAAACGGCATGTCGAAGAAAAGCGTGAAATATTCGAACGGCATGTTCAAAAATGTAAGAGCACATCCCAGCGCTAGCAGCATCTCTTCCAGCAGGGCGGGTTTACGGTGCAGTAGATGGACACGCTGCCAGAACCATGCCATGATAAGGACGATGAAGGGAAGGAATACCGTCTTAAGCGATACCCAAACCTTCGTAAACCCACCGTTCTGGTAGATCACGGACAGGTGCAAATCTTTAATGTGTCCAATGTCCAGATTCATGCGTCGTTCGCTGTCGACTGGCAGGCGCACGTTCAGCAGGTAAAAATCGTGGTGCAGCGAACCTAGCTCGAACAGTGGAATCGTGTCACAGTTGTACAGATAGTCATCGGTCACGTTGTTTGCCGTACAGTCTAGATCGCGATCCTCCAACGACGATGCCAGATACTTCCAATCCTGATCAGCATCACCCTTGTTCCGGTACGCCAGCCGTGCATCGATAGTCATCTTGGTGTGCGGTTTGTGCAGCACGTTCGCATCGAACGCTATGTCCGTCTGCAGTACGCCAATCAAATTCTGCTGCCAGCGGGAATAGTCTAACTGACGGCCTTCCCGGGGCAGCGGCATTTGGAAGACGAACACTATCTGGTTGGCCATCTTCATGTCGTCATTTTCAATATCGAAATGATCCAAGCTTTGGCAACGATCTTCTCCCCGCGAGTATAACCATACCGAGGAATCGTTGTGCGAGCCGGGAATATCTTTACAAATAGTGGCAAGAATGGTCTGCACACTTGCCGGAACCGGTGCTGTGAATGGGTAAACGGGAGAATACAATCATTAAAAAACGCACACCCACACATAAACAAAGAAGAGAAAGAGTGAGACAGAGCGAGGGTAGTTGTTATAACGCATGCAATCACGCACATGCTAGCGCACTGTCCAACGCAGACGCGGCTTTTAAGGGATGGTTAAATAAACAAAGAAAATCTAGAACGCTTCTGCTTCATCAAGCCAGATGCTTGGGTCATAAAAAAAAAGAAACATGGAGTCAATTTATCCTGCCCAATTTGTTGCGGTATTTACGAACGTATAACTTTTACATCGTAGTACGCATGGAAATTTGTTTTTTTTTTGCTTTAGCAATGCACACTTGATAAGGTTTGCCAATTGCACCGGCAACTAATGTCGTACCGAAATGTGTGTCTGCTGCTTGATTAGGATAAATTTTCATTCTATTGTAACATTGTATTTATGTGGGAGGGATGAGTCTTCCAGACGACGCCGTTTCCACGAACGATGCTTGACTCACCGATAAGACCACCCAGCAGGAAGCAGAGGAATTGCAGAAACAGAAGCGATGCCACTAAAATGCTTAACTTTCTGCCGCTTAAATTCTCTAATATTGTGCCCGACATCTTGACGGCACTGATTCGTTGCACTTGTGAACCTCGGCACTTGGTTTTATCGCACGGGGAGAAAAGTACAGGTACTACCGCCGGCAGCAGCAGAAGCGCACTGAAACTGTGTATGCACCGGCATAGGCAGCAGCTCTGACAATGACATTAGCGCCAGACGCGAAGGTGTGTGTGGGGGATGCTCTGCCAACTATTTATGCTGCTGTACGAGAATGTCAACAGAACAGTATGGAAGAACTGGAAAGGGAAGCAATTTCAATAATAAAGTAAAATAATGGTAGCATTTATGAACTCCGCGATATACTGAACGGCTAGCATAAGCGCATTTGGTTAATAAATCTTTTCTCAATTAAAACATTCAAAATCTCATTCAATTTTTATATAAACTATGTATGGTATTGCAGCTTAACTGAAACATTCGGCAGGCATCTGTAGAAATGCTTTTGTACCTTTCCGATTGAATGCAACGAGATGCGTTACGCACGTTACCAAACCGTTATGCCGGTTGGTATGGAAACACAGTGGGACGACACCTATCACAACACAACTGTTTAAATATTGGTATTTTTCTGACGATCTTTACTTTGGGATTGTTCTTATTCCTTTTGTTTATTTTCTTTATTTGGAACTGAAAACAAAAATTCGCGAAGTAATTTGCTGTTGACTGTTGGTTAAAAAAAGCAAAATAAAGTCCTCTTGTAAGGCCCAAGAGAGACAAAGCTTCGTAGACAATTTATTTGAAGGCATTAAAATGAAATAAGACAAACCGAGCGGTAGAAACATTTTGATCACACCATTTCTGTTACGAAACGTTGTAAACGATTTGTTGTTTTTAATTGAAGAATAAAAAAACAACTCACGATATGTCTGCAGAATGGCCAAATACCGACCCACGGTGCATAAAGTGGATGACGTGACAAGAGGAAGAAGTGACAGGTTTTGGCCAGCAGAAGCAACTTTTTTGAGAAAAAGTTCCAAAAATCTTAAATCTTAGCTGGCCGGGGTGCGGTAATTTTAAAAGCAATCTCGAAAACTGAACACAGCTGGCACGGTAAGCCATTTAGAAGCGCACCCACTCCCGCCCTCTTGCCAGACAGTGCCCGTTGCACCCGAAGTCCTGTGAAACTCCTGCACCACGAAACGGTACACTGCGATTAAACACGCACTCGTTGTAGATACACCGATTGTTTAGTACGAATCGGCCAGTCGGCTACGCACGGTGTGAGAGCAGAGCAGTGGGAAAGTGCCGCTTCACAGTGCCAAGTATTTACAATATGCAAACATCTTGCACACGGCCACGATTCCAGTAAGTACACGCGACGTGGATCGCCGAAACTGGATGGGCAAACGGCACTGAGTGCTGACGCGAAGCACCTCCGCTGGTGTAGCATGACGATGTGCAGATGCACGTCTTCGTAACAGCGAGCCAGAGCAACAGTACATTAAGTCACGCTCTTTGCCGGTTATAATTAGACTGTACGGCATTCGGGGCGCACGAGTACAACGCCGGACGGAAGGGAAACGTAAGGATACCGTTTCGAGTGCCGCGGAACTCGAAATTAATAATCAACCGAAGATAAACAAAGCGATACGATGGCAGCGAACGATGGCACATTGACCGATTTGGTTAATCGTTCAAAACTTGACGACCTCTTCGATTTTAACCTAGACATGTCCGCGCACAAACGGGGCGATAGACCACATATCAAAGGTACGTGCAATTTGCTAGCTACACATGCATTGTTGGATAAACTAATTGTATTTTCTCCCTTCCTTTCCTTTCGTTCATTCCATTGCAGCACCGTTAATGAAAGTTAAAACGTACCTATCGGCTTTACGACCATGGTCCTTGTCGGCCAGTTTGATGCCAACGTTACTCGGCGCCACACTCGCATTACGTGTGCTGGGTTACGAGAATTTCAACTTATGGACGTTCTTTTGCACCGCACTAACGGTGATGACCGTACACTGTGCCGGAAATCTAGTCAATACGTATTATGACTTCGTGAAGGGTATCGACGATCGCAAGGCAGACGATCGTACGTTGGTTGATCATATTCTCAGTAAGGATGAGGTAAACAGCAAACGCATTGTGGTGCTGGTTAAATTGCCAATGATAGAGATGTTTTCCATTTGCTTTAGGTCGTCACCTTAGGCGTGTTGCTATATTTAGCCGGCTGTTTAGGATTCGGATTCCTTGTATATCTATCGCCCGCCAAGCTGGAACATCTTGCGCTGGTATACTTTGGTGGGCTATCGTCCAGCTTCTTGTACACCGGCGGTATCGGCCTGAAGTACATTGGTCTCGGTGATGTGCTCATCCTGGTCATCTTCGGTCCCATCTCCGTGCTGTTTTCGTACATGGCACAAACGGGATATATCGAGTGGGCTACTATTTTCTATGCCATTCCGCTCGCACTCAACACGGAAGCAATTCTGCACAGCAACAATACTCGGGACGCAGAGTCGGACAAACGGGTCGGCATCGTCACGTTGGCCATCCTGATCGGCAGAACGTGTTCGTACGTACTGTACGCCGTGCTACTCTTTACGCCGTACGTGATCTTTGTGGTGCTCGGTATGAAATACTCCGTTCTGTTTCTGTTGCCCATGGTAACGTTCAAGCAGGCGTTCGCACTAGAGAGACAGTTTCGCAATGAGAGCACCGTGCAGAAGGTGCCCCGTCAAACGGCTAAGCTGAACCTGTTCTTCGGTATCTTGTACGTTGTGGCCTGTTTCGGTGCGACCCAGCTGCCGCTTATAACGCAAAAGTGAACCAAAGGCCGATTCGTCCAAGTGCATTACATGTGTATCGTCATTGCGATGGTACCCCCCACACCCCCCCTCCCTCATTACCTATGGTAGAACGTTTTCTTAATTGTGCTGAAGCCCCCGTGGCACACTCCTCAAAGCTGGACGGCTTTACATTAGTTGCTATTTATTCGTTATAATGTCGAAAACACGCTGCCACACACTCTTCGGTAGATTTGTTTGAACAGTTAGTGCTTGTTGCGTACTTAAACGAACACGGGTATGTGTGTTCAGTTCAGTTGTGTACATGACTCTATCTCATTCTCATAAAAGTGCACCTGTGTTCGATTGTGGTTTGAATTGTTTCGCAAAACTTAAATATCTTAAGTTGTTTGCTAAACGAAGGAACGTGGGATTACCAATGTGCGATTGTGGAGTGTAGTATAACGGAATTTTACTATTTTATTACATTTTGACTTTGTTCCACCAGGTGGAGATGGAACACACTCCGTACTTAATTCCATGGATGCTTCAGATTGCGTTCTGGCCAAATTTAAGTGAGATTATGAAACAAAAACATAACAAAAACTCCGATGTTGATATATCCTCTTTCGACACAAGAGTATCCCATTTTCCCTTTCGTTTCCATGACCCTCTACTGCGAAACATTATAACATATCAAATTACAAATCCCCTTTATATAAATGGATGGCACCGGAACAGCCAACGCAAAGAAGCTATTCAACCTGCGAACAACAACATCAACACGGAAACCTTCGGAGAAATTGTTTATCTTTTCTCGTAGGTAGTACAACCACAGATCACATCTGTCGAGCAGTCGTCGTGATAGGTGCGAAACGAAACCGTCTCTGTGCTTTCGAAAAGACCAAAGTCACGGCAAAATTGTATACAACCAATCAACAGTCATCGCACGGAGTGTTAGCTAGCGTGTGCGTAAAACAAAATGTAATTATTTCTGTGTAAGTAGTAGAGGTTAATTTTTTCTCCCAACTTCTCTGCCCAATGTGTAATGAACGCCGGTGGCTGTTCAGTAGATTATCCCGAGATAGAATTGTGTATCCGTGTGTTGATCGGCACATTGGCAGACGATAGTGCAGCAGCGGTTCATTGGAAACTAATTAACTTTTTCTGTTTTTTTTTTTATACTCAAACCCAACCATAAGTGAGAGACAATAATTAGCTCATTAGGATAAGCATGTTGAATTCAACATCGATTATAAATACGGTAGGAAGCGAGGTGTCTTCAGCGCTGCAAAAGAAAAGAAGGAAGAATGAAGAATGTTGTTGCGTCTGGTGGAAGCAAGCGATATAGATGCGTACTAACCTCAGCTTTTTTTTTATAGCTTTCCGTAAGAATATGCACCAGATGGAGAATCAAGGAAACAGATGATAATTATGCTCGTTAGTGTACGCATCAAACATTAGCTGTAGGCGTTAGGCTTAGCCTACGCACGATATTCTCGGCGTAGGATAGAATTTGATCGTCATGCCCCGTCAAGGTGATCGTAGTAGGCATCATGTGTTGTACTACAAACTTAACAAAAGAGAGAAGAAAAAAAACACACACACAAACAACTCGTGCCTGTTTCTCAAGCAAAGCGTACGATTTATTCAACACAGAGAAGAGGTTTTGTCCCGCAAGTATATTAGTAGTGCCATCGTGTGGGCATTAGGGCGGTGGCATTTCCTTAGCATTAGGCCAGGAATGCTAAAAAGTGTGGTGTCGTTCGTTTTGCCTACGTTCACAATAACACGGACGATCTGAAACGTTGGTTCTGCATGTCGGTATGTTTTGAACGAATTAGAATTAACAGGAACGATGGATACCAGCAACCAACCAAGGAGGATAGAACGCCGACTGCTGAATGGTTACAGTCCCTTGTTTAGCAATATGATGGCATGCAGTAGTACACTGTTAGCTAGCGCATGTATTTGTATAAAAAAATAAGTTACATTTATAAGAAAAATTTGCAGCATTTTTGCTTACAGTTGATTGTTTCTTAATTCGCATCGTAAGGGAAAAGGTGTTCCAGCTCTTCCGAACGCCTCGCGATTGCTGATTCAGCTTAGTAAAGATATGTTTACCGTTTTTTTTTTGCTAATACCGCGGATCAAAACGTACCCGAATATATCCGAATACATTAGATACGAATACAAATACTTTGCAATCGTTAGATCTGTTGTACAGTGTGATTCGTAATGCTCCCCCATATGTTTAACGCCCGGTAGCGTTCTTTAGCTGTAGTTTGGTAGGAACGAATGATTGCGTTACTCAGGCGTGAAGGGTCTTCCATGCATAGCGTGTAGCCTGTAAACGGGCAACACGTGGAAAGGATTTGAATTGAAACGTGTCTGTAGACAGCGGCAGCGATATTCTGTGTTCTGTGGCAACTATTTATTATTCGAAGGCCTCGATTTTTGTTCACGGTTAGGATTTGTAATCGTACACCATGATGAAAGTTTGCTAGTAAGAAATAAATCATTAGATGCAGTAAATTCAAGCATACTTTGAAGTGTTTTTTTTTTCTTGATTTTGACTTGCAACTGAAAAGTGCATTCATAAATTTGTACGATTTGTACAAACGTAAAGTTGAGTAACACTGCAAAAACAAAAAAAAAAGATCACGCGAACGACAAATTCAAACGACTCCAAGCGAACAGCGAACAGGCGGGTGGGGGTTCGAAGGGAACAGAAGAACGTTTGTTTACATCTTTCCATTTTGACAGTTCTTTGTATTTGTAAAATTTTGCTTGCCGTGCTGGGCTATTTGTGCAGGAGCACGCATACGAGACGGCAGTAAAATTTAGTAGAACATCAAAAAACCTGTGAAACAGTAAGCATTTTCGTTTCCTCCCGTTTTTTTTTATTATTCTATATAAGTTCATACATTAGCTCAGTGATTGAGAAACATTGTGTTGGTTTTCGGAAATATGTGCACCATACCAATGCAGCCAATGGCTTGCAATCGGTCGTCGTTAGCCGGTTCGTGGAAGGAGTCGGAATCGGTTCTGGGCAAGGGAGGAACAAAAAACATTGTGTACATGTGTGACGATTCGAACGATACAAAATCTCCGATTAAGGATGAGGTAAAATTAGACTACGTAGAAGTTATCTGATGATTGCTAATGGGTTTCACTTTAACTACACGCACACACGGCATTCCGATGAATGCTTACACTGCACACTCATTGATGTTGGCTCCATCGTAGTCTGCCGAATCCAGCTCGTCCAGCTGGTTCCCTAGCAGAATGTGCTGAATGCATCCGTTGAACGCCGTGGCAAAGTGTCCTAGTGTGCGGTTGTAAACATTCTCATCGGGAAATCCACCTATGAGAACAAATACGAAACGGAGATCATTAATACATTCCCAACATTTGTACATTTTAGATACGAACGTACCTAAATAAGTGATTTCCTCACTCAAAACCGGCTTATCGTATGCTTGCGAGTGGACAGTTCGGATGTTTGGGATGAGCGTACCAGCGATCAGCTCGTAACCATCAACGTACAGCTGAAGTTGTTGTGATTTTGTCTCGAGTAACACATTATGCCAATCACCGTCGGCCACAAATGCTTTCCAGGGGCCGCTGGGACTCGCCACATTTGTGGGGTCCTCTTTTAGCATATTGCTCACGACGACAAGGAACCCATTACGGATGCCGATGCCAAAGTACCGGCCCGTCTCGTCAGTAGTCCACGCAAGCATACCATCTTCCAAAGTGGAAATGTTGAAGGAGATTTGTAACCCAAACGGCAGCTTGCCAACCATGCTTGTGCTATCATCATTGCGCTTGTCCTTCATTTTAATCTTTTGCGACGGAATCAGAATGTAGCTGCGATCGTTAAACCCGAGCGATGAATACTTTGTGGTAGCAATCTCGCAATAATGACCCGTCCATCCAACGCCGCAACTGCAGCGACCATTGTTAAGGCATTGTCCATTGTTTCGGCACTGTACAATTTCGCAGGATTCTTGAATCTCACAGTTAACACCCTTCGAGTACTCGGGACACTTGCACCGTGGTTGCGAGTGTTCATCCAACCAGCAAAGGCCACCATGCGCACATATGTCCCCGCCGCAAGGTGTACCATCGCAATCGTTAATGTTGCGCGATGCCACGATCGTGCTGTCGTTGAGCAGAATGCGCGTCCCGTTCAAGTTAACGTGTCTGATACAACCCCGGAACGACACGGGATAGCCGGATATGGCATCGTAGGGAAGTGTAGATAAATCCGGCAATCCACCCAGGTATAGTTTCTTCGTAAGACTCACATACTCCTCGCGCACGGAACCGATAATGGAGGTGCTTTTTCCTTCCACCCATAGTGTTAAACGTTTGCCGTACTTGACAATGCGAATGAAATGCCACTCACCGGTGGCAAGCACATGGTTACTTCGCACAACCGCCGTTTGCGTGCGGGTAGAAGATATCCGATACTCGACCACGCCACCCTGCAAGCTTATGCTTATAAATCCCTGCTCCTGTGCATTGGAATCAAAAGTACGGACGAAGAGAATGAGACCTTTCTCCGATAGTGGACGCACCTGTAGCTCTATGGTCAGCTGTCTTATCCGCAGCTGTCGGTAATTTTCCGAACGGGGAAGCACCGAATGGCCGGCATATTGTTCGGTATCGTTCGACTCTGGAAGTACCTTCAGCACATCGTTAATTTTGTCCAGCTCCCGGATGGACTTGAGCAAAATCGAATGATTGTGCGGGATGATGTGCGAATGTTGAACGATCTTTTCGTAGCGTACTTCATTCTCCCGGTAGGAAGCAATCCAGTCGCCTGTGCCGATGGTTGGCCACCGTAGCGCAAGGTACGATCGACGACCGGAAAACGACACGTCACTGAGATACTTCAGATTGGACTCGCACCGTTTGCCCACCTTCCCGAAGGGACAATCGCATTCGTAACCGGCCACCAGCGGAAAGCACGTTGCATCCGATGCGCACTTGCTTACGCTTTCATCGCAGGGATTCACCTTCTGCGAACACAGTATCCCATTCCAGTCCTCCTGGCAGATGCAAGTGAATGTGGAACCATGCTGCAGGCAGGCACCATTGTTCTGGCAAGCGTGCCGATGGCACTCTTTCGTACCGCACTGACCAACGCTCCTGCCACGCATACCACCGATATGTTGGAGCGGTATGTGTACCGGTCCAGCGACAAGTCTTATATCGAACAGACACCCTTGAAATCCGGAGTGAAGCGGCAAATCGTGTGGCAAGCTGGAAAAGTTAACGCCTTCGTGGCCACCGATGTATAGCTGCGGTGAGACGTTAAGCTTTCGGCTGCTTCCTGGCGAATTGCCGGAAATGTTCACCTTGCCATCGATCGACAGCCAAGCGGTGCGTCCGTTTCTGCCCGCATGGATCGTGGTGGGGCGGGAAGATTGCACCTGTATCGGTTGCTGCGTGAATATTCTTCGCGGACCACTTCCCAAGTTCCATGTTACGAGAATGAACCCTTGAAAAAAAAAAAACGACACAATTTAAACCGTTTTAACGGACTTTAAACTGTAAGTATGCCGCTGTCAACTAACCTTGTATGAAGCTGACCGAAAAATGATCACTTTGATCGTGATGATCGTACGGCTGGCCGATGAATGCAAGCAGCGAAATTTGTGCCGTCGTCGTAGGAATAATCTTGAAGCTAAACTCAAACCGATCCTCCACCGGAAATGCGATCGGGTATGCGACGTACGACGAAATGCCCTTGATGCTACCGAAGAACGATGGCTGCAGGATGTCTAAGTCGTGCTCACAGAAATGGCCATGCTTTCCGTACGGGCATAGGCAAAGGTATCCACTTTCTGGGAACGTTACGCACGTGCCACCAAACCGGCAGGGGTTGTTATCACACACCGATCGTTCACAAGTTTTGCCCATGTAGCCGAAAGAGCACTTGCAGCTCCACGCACCAATACTGTCCGGTTGTGCTGTGGCGCTTGGTGAATAACGTCCCGTCAAACCGGAGCCTTCCGCTTCCACACATATCGCACCATTGCGGCAAGGACTCGAAAGGCAGGCGAGCGAATTACATTCGTATATTTTGTACGCATCTTCCGCATTACTGTAATTAAAAAGAAATTGTTACAATTGCACCGAGAGAGCTCAACACGCGAACGGGTTTTTAAGCTTACTCAAAGATGGCCACTGGAGCGCCGTTAATTTCCAGATCGTAAACACATCCGGTAAACCCGTGATAGCGTGATATGTTATGGCTCAAGGTGTACATCGTTTTGATGGGCCGCCCACCCAAATGCAGCCAACTTTGCTTGATCGAAGCTAGCGCGGCTATTCCGTATGCTGCTTCCTGTCCCTTTTGCCGTCTCGTACTGAGCACATTTCCCAGCCAGGTCGGTTGTTCACCGCTCATTGCCAATGTTTCGTTTACATGCAGCGACGCATTACAATGGCTGTAGCGATCGTTGAAATTTAACCTAAAATGCAAGATTTAATGGAAGAGTAACTGGCACGCTCTAACGCAGTCGTGTGTTTGGGTCACTTACTGTACTTTAACGTTAAGCTCATAACCATTATTGACGGTGCCTTCGATTTCACTCAACAGCATCGTTTGCAGCCCGCAGGAGAACTGAAACTGTAGCAAACCCTTGTGCAGGAACAGTGCCACATAGTGATTCCCATCGTCACCTTCAGCCGTGGCCAGCAGTATTAAACCTTCGCGAGACGTTAGCTTAGCCTTGAACCGTACCGCCATGGATGCCAGCTGTTTGAGTGTATCCACCGATTGGTTGGCAGGCTCGATCGTACTGTTGCGCCGGTATATGATGTGACGCAGAAAGGATTCCTTCGAAAAGGCGGCATTCTGTATGCTGACCGGCACGTCACAGAATGGTCCTGCGTAGCGAAAATCGCAATGACATCGAATGCCGTTCGGTGTCAAGGCACAAGTTCCTCCATTTGCGCATACCGTATCGTCACACTCTTGAATCACTTCCGGTGAACGTGTTGTTACGCCTGGAACGATAGAACCGGCGGATGTGGTGCCAGGGTATTGACGGAACGTTCCATCGCTCATAGACGTCGGTACGGTGGGTGTCGTTTGCTGTACGTTTATGCCATTCGTTGTGAACGATGGTGTGTCTGTAACTTGATCTTCACCCTGGAATGGTGGAGTTGATCGATTTGTCGGTGATTCTGTAAAGAACGAGCTCAACTCGGGCGTGAGTGTGGACACGCGGGATATATCCAAAGTTGTATATAACGTGTCCGTTGGTGTCGTTACAAACTCGGAAGGTGTCGAACCATCATCAATGCTAGGATGTTTAGATGAAGGTTTTCCAGTGGTGTAATCCACACTGGAAATGTCCTGAGTGGTATCTTGTGGGAAGCCGGGCACTGGAGATGGTTTTTCCTCCATAGATGGAGTAGTCGTTCTATCTTTTGTAACTTCTGTCTCTCCACTTTCAAGGGTAGATTTTGTATCCTGATCTGGCGATACAGTACCACGTGACGCTGCGTCAGTTACGCCTTCACCAAGAGAAGTTGTCGTGTACGGATCGCTTCCTGCATAGGTAGGAGATGCTTGTACCGGTGTTCCGTTGTATGTCACATCCACGGTGGGATCCGTAAATTCACCCACAGTATAGCTCGTAGTTCTTTCTACCGATCCTTCACTAACTTTCCAAATGCTATCGGTTGAAAATGGAAATGTTTCCATGGTAGACGTAAAGTAGGAACTGTCCGTAACGTCCCCGGAGGTACTGGTAATGGGTGCCGTATAGTTGCAGTCCATTTCGATCTGTCCGTCCTCGTCCAGTATGAGACACTCACAGTTTTCACCGGTAAAGTTAGGCGCACAGGTGCAGAAATATTCATCCACCCCGTCGACGCATGTCGCACCATTCACACACCGTGGGTCCGGTCCTAGCTGGCATTCGTCGTACTGCAGCTCGCACCGTTCGCCGTGAAAGTCCGGCACACAGTAGCACGTGGGCGAATCTTCCTCCATCAGGCAAAGGGCCTGGTTGGCGCACGGTGAGCTAGCGCACACCATTATCTCCTCCTCGCAGTTTGTGCCACTAAAACCCATCGGACACGCACAAATGTACGACGCGAACTTGTCGATGCAAATTGCCCCATTCTGACACGGGGACGATGCACATTCGTTTATCTCAGCGTCACACAACCGCCCTTCGTAGCCTTCGGTGCAGCGGCAGGAGAATTCTAGTCCGGGTCCTTCCATGCAAGCGGCACCATTGTGACACCGATCACCCGTATCACATACGGCTATGTCCAGCTCGCAAAACTCTCCCTCATAACCCAACGCACAGGTGCAGTAGAAAGCATTATCCTTGTCGTGGCACAGGCCACCATTCTGACAGGGGTTCGATTGGCATTCGTTGAAATTTTCTTCACAGTTTAATCCTGTTTGGAAAGAGAATCGTTAAAATGCCATAGAGTTTAGTTCATTTTTTTTTCTATTCTCTCTAACGATGCCGCACATCGTTACCTAGGAAGCCTTCCGGACAGGTGCAGTTGTAGGATGCGACACCATCGATGCAAATGCCTCCGTTGAGACACGGATTAGACCAACATTCATCCCAGTTCGTTTGGCAATGCACACCGGTATACCCGTCGATGCAGTAGCAAGAATATGTGCTGAGGGAACAAAAACAACAACAAAACAAATGCTATGAATGCGGTTCTATTCCGGAATGCTATGGTAAACATAATACCATTCCATCAACATGCTGTTGATATAATGGTAAACATATCTCTAGGATACGCGACAAATTCGTCTGCCCCCATTATGGTGGATAAACAAACAAAACAATCGTAGCAGCCGCGAACGTTTTTCCATTTGCTCCTTTTAGTCCTTCCGGATTGGGGGAAAGTATTAATAAAATCTTGCGCATAGCTTCCTTCGCTGCCGTAGTTGGTGGGTAGTCCTGTAATGCGGGATGTAATGGAAGGTGGACCACCGGGGCTTTGCGGTAAGCCAACACCGGTTGGCAGGTGGTATGGCGTTAAGATGTAAATTATACCATTAACTTTTGGGAACTATCAATATCGATTATACATGCGGACTGCAGCCACGTTCACTTCAGTGAACCTACTCGAAACACCGTGTGCGTGAATGTGGTTGGGCAGAGGATATGCGGTGAATTACTTCGAACCTCCTGCACACTGTCTACACCGAGTGTCCGGTTTAGGTAACGAGCATATGTTACATGCACGAGAGCCAACCAGCCGGTACCATGCACCATTAATCGTGCTGCTTTTGATCGATTTTTAATGAGCCAAAGGGCGGAACAACGAAATGGAACCAATACCCGTACTGCGAACTTTGACTCCAATTCGTGAGCGATGGTTATTAAATGTGGCAGGTTGTACTAGCCCACTGAGCAGGTTTGGGATGATTACCTATTTAGATCATCGATACACACTCCATACACGCATGGATTGCTAAGACAGGCGAAGCCTGCTTCGGTCAGGTGCATCAGCGTACCGGAAATGAGGCACAGCGCTATTACGTGCCACAACCGACCGCACTGTGTCCTTTCTGTAGATTTGTTGCTTTGGCTTATCATCCTATTGGTGCGTTTGAAGGACTTTCTTCTCATTTTGTATTCCATTGGCTAGTACGAATTCGGGACACTTTTTTTGATGGCTTCAATGTGACACTTATCGTACGGCAGACCTGCACACTGGAATTGTATCTTTCCTACCACACACTTTCTATCCTTTCCAAGATCACTAGAGCACCGAGCGCACTGGATTCACTTTTTCCTTTTCAGACATTTTACAATCAGGTGCCACCATGTATGTTTGAAGAAACGCCCGTCAAACTAGACCGAAAAGAGCTAAAAGTTGTTCCACATTCGAGAACCACGTTCTAGCACGACCCACGAAATACTATTTACGGTCCATAAACAGAGAAAACGGTGTTCGTTGGTTTTGGTTGCTTGCGACCCTCTTACACGCTTGCGGGGTCGATGCGTGTACGAAGGTATGACGAGGGAGTACTATTTCGTACGATAGTTCACGTTGCGCCTAACACTACACCCCCGCTAGTTAAAGCATGTCCGGTGGCGGTGTGACTAACGCTGTATCCTGGGACCAAAACACATACCACACGTAACTATCCGGTCCGGGTTGCTAAGGGTTACCGAAATAACAACCAATTTCAGCTGATCCAGCAGGAGCCGCTATTTAGATCTGTTCGTGTCGTGGGGGGTGGAAAGTTTTTCCCCTGTTGGTTGGTAAGCTTTCAACACTTCCACGATGTAGAGCACATGGTTTGCTTCGATTGTCCCGGAACTAGCAGTGCGCTTTATTATGCTGAAACATGCAATTATATTCTTGTTGCATGGTGACCGCATATTGCCGGTATGCAATGCTGGAATGAGGGGATGAGCTGCGATCGTTTTTTGTCAGTTCTCTTTTTTTTGCTAATCCATTGGCGCGTACTACTTGCCGGAATGGACAGAAATAGTTCTCTGGTAGGCACAACAATGCACAAACTGCTGGAAAGTGTTAGGCGAGGGTTAAAGAATTTCCCCAACCAAGGTACGAAGTTTTTTTGGTGTTAGATGGAATGTTTTACGCTGAAAATATTAACATGTAATTGCATTTGAGCAGTATCAATTACACACAACCTGTGGTGATACGTGTATTTTAAGGAGTACAACTTTTCTTTAATCTTTTGCTTTTCTATTCCTTCTTTTAGAAAGATGCACTATAGCCAAGATTTGATGTGTGTACGCCACTGCAAGCAAACGATTTTCTCATACGACACTTTAACCCACTGTCCGGTGTGTAGCAAGTCTTTGGGTGAAAATCTGGACAGTACACCGATCACGTAAGTAATCGTAGTTCGTTAGTGTCGAAGGATAAAAGCTATTAATATGTAATATTTCCTTACGCGCAGGCTACCCTGTCCATTTGTAAGAGCAAGCCAGTACCCATGCTCGATTGTTTTGCGACCTACCGTTGGAGATTTTCTAAGGTAAGATAGGAAAATTCAATCGTGTGCACCAAACACTCAATTAATGTTGTTTTTTTTTCTTCTAGTTCCTTTCAAAATCAAAACAATCTCCACATAGGATTAACTTCCTCCAACGGAACTGTAGTTGAATTCGATGCAAACGGTTTAACAAAAATACCTCCCAAAAGTAACAAGCTCCTCGGAGACGATTGGGACCAGTGCCTTGTTATTGCTCGCGTACCTGAACCGTGGTATGATCGTTGGGATGAAGTTTTGGAAAAGATCTCATGTGATCCTGCGTGGGATAAAGAAATGTATAGGGAGAACACACATAATTGCTACGCATTTGTATTAAGCTTCCTCAGTGCGCTCGAGTATGGGGAATTCTATCATTTCTGTCATGATAAGTAAGTTAACAATCACGTTAGAGATTTTTCACAGATCAATAACTATCTTCGCTTTGCAGGTTGTCGTTCAGTAAGCAGATCATTGCTTCGAAGACGCAGAGTGCTGCTAAATACATCACCATTCATCGTAAGCTTCAATCACGCAACTATTTCATCGAAGAACAAGGATAGCAATGATGACCTCATGAGCGTGAACCGGTTCCTAATGTACCGAATTGATGCATTTAAATTCATCTCGGTTGCCCTCCAGATGTAACAGCGTACCATTCGTCCACTTGTTCTAGCAGATCGTTTAGCTAAGATATAGATTTTTTGACTCGTTATCTGACTGTGACTGACTGTGGTATTTGTGCATTTCATTACTTTAAAGTGTAGTTAAACGCGTAACTGTAGTATTAGAAATAGTAAGAGACTGAAAAACGTGTGTAGAATGCAACAAAATCAGCAGTTTATGTGCAACGTTCCTTACATAGCTACGCAATCGATTTTGATATAATGTTTTCCAAGTAACTGTCATTTCAAACTGCCGTAGATTTGAAGCTCTTTATTCGAGATATAAGTGAGCAAAATATCTTATATTGCTTAAGCTAATACTAAAGCAAATTGGTCGTTTTGTTATATTATATAATTTTATAGAAG
Source organism: Anopheles rivulorum (assembly GCA_018908115.1). NCBI lineage: Eukaryota > Metazoa > Arthropoda > Insecta > Diptera > Culicidae > Anopheles > Anopheles rivulorum. The sequence goes on along the minus strand of STHB01000003.1, from coordinate 21,322,592 downwards.
ATTTTGTTCTTTTTATGTCAATATTGATTTCCAGCTTTGTCCATTAAAAGAGCGAAACTCCCATTGTTAATGGTCAGAAATGCTCGAAATAATAATCTTAAGGCACAGTTACACAGAGTGCGTATGGTATATTTTTTCAAATGTAGATTGGTTAATTATGAAGATAGCACGATATTTAAACGGGTGCAACACTAGGTGAAACAATAAAACACATTCCTTTCTATTGATTGATTTCTTTTGTGTTCGAAGTACTGTGATAAAAGGAAGAAAATATAGCTACAATAAAATAAATCGCCAGTATTTGCACGCACGATGGTGTTTGCGGTAACCAGCAGTCAGCCCGTGTAAATAGGCCTTAATGTTCGAGCAGCTGCTCGAGTGGTTTTGCTGGGTGTGTGAGTGCGTGAGAGAATTCAGTCGTCATAATTTTCTTCGCAAGATCCAATTTTTTCATTACCAATTTTTGCTACAATTTACCATCGTGACGAAAAGAAAAAGGTGCGTGTTGCTGATTTGTAGGTTGTTGCATTACATCGCATTGAATTGTACGGTCGAAACTGCGTTATTGTGGGGCGGTTCTAGTGTGAATCCTATTGGAATGTGTTTTGCATAGTGTCGGAAAGGGGGAACGAGTTAAATGGATTGTTTGTCGTACATAGTGTGCTTACGTGTCCGTGCGTCTTCTGGAAGTGTGTTACTCATCCCCGCCCGCGACGGAGATAATTGGCGTATGTCGTCGTCGTCCCATCAGAGCTCAAGTACATACTTTTATTTTCGCATTAACGCAAACGACGACTCGAATGCAAAGCCGAGCGTGTGCGTATAGTGCGTCGATTCACCATTATCGCGTAAGCATCAAGTATCCAGTGTGAAAAAGCTGAAGCTGATCGATGATCCTCTGGACAAAGCGTCGTGATGGCGTAGGGGTGGTGTACAGTACAGGAAGGAAATTGATCGCATTGGAGACAAGTGGGGCAAATTGGATGCAGGAACAAAGCAACCGAGTGTCGCAGAAGAAATGGGTCCATCTTTGTAGTAGGGGTGCGGCAGTTTCTATCTCGGCTGGATTTGTAAAAAAAAAATCCTGCTTGGGATAAACAGTACCGAAAGAGAAGGAGAGTGAGAGCGAAAAAGTACAGTGTGCGTGTGTGTGTGTGTGTGTGTTTGTGTGCGAGCGTGCGAGAGAGGGAATGAGAATGTATTTGCATGCGTATAAGAGCAGGAGAACAAAAGAGGGCTAACGGGGTTTTTTTTTTCCTGACAGAACGGAAATATCCAGGTTCCGCGTCATTGACACCCGATGGTTATCCCACCCATCGTAAGGCCGTTGTAAGGCATCGCAATTAGGCTGGACAAAGAGTACGAAATGTAGGGACAGGTGATGATGATGTGTGTCGTAAACAGCAACAGACAAAACCACGGTCATGGTGACAAAATCTGGCAATAATTGAGAGAACCAATGGCAGAGATTGGCTGGTGAGCAAACGGGAAAGAGAGAGAGAGAGAGAAACTCTATCTGTCACCGGAGCTGCAGGTCCCAATGGAATGGCTGTTGGAAACAAGTGTATACTAACACTACGGCAACGCTAGTAATCTCGAGCCCTTGTATCACCTATAGTAACGGTGCTAGCTTACTTTATTACGCTGCGATCGATACTGTAGTATGCAGAGCAGACAGGTTCAGCCATATAGCGCCATAACACTATGGCCGTATGTTGCATTTACCAGCGTGGTGCGTGGCTCTAGCAGGACAAAAAAAAGAGAGAGCGCTGCAGCACTGTGCAAAGATTAAAAGTGCATTCGCGAAGGCAGTGATCATCTCATGCGAGCTGTAAAGAAGCAACAGCAAAACAACCTCAGCAGGTGCGATAAAGTTTGATAAGAAATTGAACGAAGATGAAAAAGGTGGTGGGCTGCTTTGTGAGAGGGCAGCCGAAACGCAATAGGTACCCAGTTTGCGTGTGTGTACGTGTCAACAGCAGCAGCAAGCAGACAACTCTTGACATCCGCTTGTTTGGTGATCATGTTTTTTTTTGTACCATTCAACCGAACTAACGGTGTGAGTGCCGACTGGTAATGATAATGGATACAAAAGATTGCTCTGACTGCGAAAAGCAGGCTGTGAATGAATGTGTCGCATTGTGAAGGAAGAGCAAGCGAAACATAGCAGGCTCCATTTAATTTCACAGTAAGCGGAAGAAAAGTGAAAGGGCAAGACAAAGCAAGGATAGAAGAAGCATCGATAGAACGACCAGGGGGGGAAGTAGCATGAATGAATATGCAAGACGATGATGACGATGTCGCGGTTCTTCCTTTATTAAATTATCGATGGAAAAAGTAGCGGTCGGGGAACAGCCGAAACAACAAGGGGACACATGTGCCTGCATACGAATGCGTGTACATGATGGTGCAGCAGTCTCGTACAGCGCGCCGTCCGTCGATGGCTCGTGATCGTGCCCTTTCCGCTGTTGTTTGTAGGCGTTAGGTTGGATGTGTAGTACACAAACAGTGCTGTGTGGTAGTTGTTGAACGTTGACGTGAGATAGAACTTGCACATTTGGAGTTTCACCATCCTTCTGTGTAGCCTTGACGTAGCGAACGTGCCCTAGCAAAACAGCAAGTACATTTCTCTCTCTCTCTCTCTCTCTCGCTCTCGCTCTCTCTCTGTCTCGCCTGGTCAGCTGGTGGGTAATAATTTGGCGAATGGTGAAATAATTTATCACACCAGTAAATTTAACAAAACCGTGCGTGCGCTACTACTGCTCTCTGTGACTAATTGTGTACAAGTATTTCGTGTAAATGTTCGATAGATTTAATCTGACAATGATGTGTTGCAACCCAATGCGGGCTATTTGTCGTTCCGTATCCTGCATAAAGGCAGACGATAATTGCCCGTGATTGTGTGCCACGAGATACCGTCCTGTTCGCTTCGGGGTTAAATTTTACGGCCCTCCATCATGTGATGAAGATGACGCTTCGCTGGCAAATAGTGTGCGGAATCGGTGTCGGGCGTCATCTTCTCGTCGGCAACCTGAAATGAAATGTGGTTGCGAGTTGTGTTTCGCGACGGAGCCGCCTACTGTGACGCCCCTTTCGTCTGTTGTCTATGATGTTGCTAGGGCCGGATATATACGCATATGTGGGGGAAAAATGTAACCCGACAGCACACACATTCCAGCGTAAGCAGTGTGGTACAGCACGATAAGCACTATGAATGCGAGCACAGGAATATTCCCAAGACCCTGGGAATCGATTGATGTTGGTCGGTGGGCGTACCAGAAGCTTCCGGATTTAGTTTTTCTTTTTATTCCATCTCGTGAACCGATTGCATTGCGAAGCACTTTCTGGAGCAGCATCGAGCTTGTTGATGAAGGCATATTTTCTCAATGACACGAACGTTTCGTTCTTGGGATCGTAACGCGTGGATGCGAGGGGAAGCGTAAGTGTAGTAAACGTAAATATTGACTGTAAACATTGGACTCTGTGTATGCGTCAGTGAGTGCGCGATTGTGTGTCTGTTTGCGTGTGAGTGGTTGTGTGTATGCGTGAACTCTGGACCGTTCTTTGTTTCTGACGCATCCATCGTGGTTAAGTGTTTCGCGTTTTGCATGGTACTAGAAAGGCATGGATGAAGATCCTTCATCCGGTACAATAGTAACGTATCGCAACGAAGGTTTCATATTGATGGGCATTTCATGCAAGTCAATCCTAGTGTGCTGCGAACCGCATCGAACGAACGAGAGCTCCGTGTTATTATACAACCGTTTATCAGTGGCGTTATATCAGTCTTAAAGCCTCGACCAAGGGTCGACCGAGTTGGCCGTGATCGTGGAGAGCATGGTTGTGCTGTGCGAACAAAGTGCGCCTTAGCAAGCAGCGAATTTTGGCGTACGTTCATTGCTCTGTGTTATGTTACGGATTTTCCGGCACAGCAGGTGTACACAGGTGCTGCGCCGCGGTTGTGACGATTTCATTAGTACGGTAGAGAAAAATTAAATTAGCAATCAGTTCCTGCAAAAAAAAAAGGAAGCTACTAGAAGCACTGTGTGTATGTTTGACTTTTCTCTTTGTTTCGCTCGCTCTCGTTTCCGAGTTCATGTTCGGCAAACATACGACCGAGAGCACTCCAATTTTGTCCGACTTTAGGCCAATAATAATCATTCCTTTTTTCCCTTTGTGCAAAATATTTGTCGTCCAATTCATTTGTCACTCGTTGACTTTGTTCGGACATAGCACAGGTGGTGTCTGCAATAAGGAAATAAAAGCCAATGTTGCGTCGTTTGCTGGTTGCGTGAGTCACACATTTTCGTGTGCTCATTATGAGTCACTGATTAAAATCCACTCCGACCATCGCTATGTGCGAATGTGTGTATGCGGTGAGAATGCGTAAAACGCACAATCTGTCATCTATCCAAACAATCAATGTTTGATGAGAAAACTCATTCCGGGCTACTATGTGTAGGAATTAATACTCATTCAAGTAACCATGCATCTCCAGCTGTCAAAGAAGTGTGTGCGCTAATGGATTTATGTTTCTTTCCATTTCAGTAGAAAGTACGTAGGATAAAGTTATCCTACCACACGAACACAATACACAACGGTTTGAAGATTGTTGCACATTACCACGTACAGTGTGAGTGAATTTTAGTGGCTTCAGTTGATTACTATCCCCCCGTCTGGGCAGCACCGTAACAACCAAAAGTTTGAATAGAAGAATCTGTTACATCGGTTAGCGTAGCAGCGTTTCGTACGATCAAATCGATGGCATCGAGTCCGCGAGCCGGTGGCGCAGCGCAGCGCCCAAACGGTGCCACACAGAATAAAATCTGTCAGTTCAAGCTTGTCTTGCTGGGCGAATCAGCGGTCGGGAAGTCATCGCTGGTGTTACGCTTCGTCAAGGGCCAATTCCACGAATACCAGGAAAGTACGATCGGTGCCGCTTTCCTCACACAAACCCTCTGCANGGATCTGTTACATCGGTTAGCGTAGCAGCGTTTCGTACGATCAAATCGATGGCATCGAGTCCGCGAGCCGGTGGCGCAGCGCAGCGCCCAAACGGTGCCACACAGAATAAAATCTGTCAGTTCAAGCTTGTCTTGCTGGGCGAATCAGCGGTCGGGAAGTCATCGCTGGTGTTACGCTTCGTCAAGGGCCAATTCCACGAATACCAGGAAAGTACGATCGGTGCCGCTTTCCTCACACAAACCCTCTGCATCGATGATACGACAGTGAAGTTCGAGATTTGGGACACTGCTGGACAGGAACGGTAAGGCATGGGAGGCAACAGCATAATGCTCTGAAACATAAGCAAATCTTTTCTTCTTGTGTTGTTCTTAATTTAATGTTGGGTGCATCCATTGCAGGTATCACAGTTTGGCGCCCATGTACTACCGAGGTGCACAGGCCGCGATCGTGGTGTACGATATTCAAAACAGTGATAGCTTTGCGAGGGCCAAAACGTGGGTCAAGGAGCTTCAAAGACAGGTAAGAGCGCCACTGATAACCCACATAATGGGCCAGTTTGCTTGTGTGCGTCGCAAATACCATGCGGAATCTGTGAACTGAACTGACAACGCGGCCACGTATGTTCTTTTCATCTGTCCAGGCATCGCCAAACATTGTGATTGCATTAGCCGGTAACAAGGCCGATCTGGCGAACAGTCGCGTCGTAGACTACGAAGAAGCCAAGCAATACGCGGACGACAATGGGCTACTATTTATGGAAACATCCGCCAAGACGGCCGTCAATGTGAATGATATATTCCTTGCAATAGGTAAGCGAATCGTAGTAAATTGTATTACTTTTACATATCGTTTCTTTATTTTACAAGCTGTTAATTTCATCCGACTAAGAAAGGCAGCTTAAAGTTCAAAACTGTTTCAAGACCTGTTTTTCTATTTAAATCATTCGCGAGTTATTGTACTCTTGAGTGAATTTCTTTGATTCTTTGTTGACGTGTAGCAACTAATTGTTAGTGATTTTGTAGTACTTTCTTAATTTTTAAAGGAATTGCTTTTTGTGTAAACGAATTCCTCGTTATTTTTATATCAACACTTGCAATCCAGTTGTTTAATCGAAACCGAAAGATAATGTGTAAACTAACGAATTTTTGGATGATTGAATGGAACTTTTTTTTTAAATTAGTGAGACGATTGGAATGCTGTTAAATAGTATTGTAAATGATGAAAAGATTCGTCACGTTTTGTATTCCTTCGCACTTACATTTATTTCATTTCTTCAAGTAGGAGTTGTTATTGCGATTAGTAACATGATTCCCGTCGCAAAATTGAAATTGTTTCTAAAGTATCCACGCCAAAACGCTTAAAAGGTATTGTGTTAAGTTCTATTTGAACACCACAAAAACTATTAACGTTGGTAGTAGTTTTGGTGGCGAAAATGAATGGTTATGAGTTACTACTCCATCGCCGCTTGCTGGTGGTGGTGATGGTGTGCAAGGAAGCGTAAAAATAGCTAAACTTCGTGCGCTGTGTTTACAAAAAGGGTTGATCGATCGTTCTAGGTCTAGGTTATTACTAAGGTTTCGCTTAATTTGTTTGCCACAATTGGCGTCATAGAGTTTGATCGGATTCTGTCCCTGCCCGTCTGCGCATTGGATGATTCCGGTTCGTTCGAACTGACCCCAGAAATATCAACCACGAGGCGGGTTTGATTTAATCCTATTTGTACCATGTAACTGCTTCGAAATGCTCGTATTCTTTAGCTTTAATGTTTTAATCTTCCATCTTGCCATTGTTTACCTTCATCAGCTAAAAAGTTACCCAAGAACGAGGGTGCTGGACCGCAACAAAACATTAGACCAACGCAAAACGAAACCAATAGGCAGAACAGCGGCTGCTGTGCTGTGAGCAAGTGATGTTATTCAGCAGGTACGTGTCCGCCCGGTCGGATCTTTCTTCCGAACATGCATTTTAACATGGATTGTAAATTGACTCACTTTAATATCTTTTCTTCCAGCAAATGGACTGTTGAAGAATGCGTGTGAAAACTGCTGCATGAAAAATTGTATAATGGTAATTATCGTTATGTTGAAGCCGGTGATGGTGAAGATAATGCCGGCCGGTATGATAAAGATGATGAGCAAATTGATAGGAAGTAAGACCGATTCCAAACTAGTTATGGCATACCAGAAAACAGTAAAGCATTATATTTAAAGCAAAGTAAAAAAGAACACACATACATACACACACACAAAACAACAAAACAACAAAATGTAGAAACGGAACGAAACAAAAAAATCAAACAAAAGAAAGAAAATCAGAAGATCATCTGCGGAAAACGAACAAAACTCACACACGGATGCAATTGTGGCTGATGGAGTGCAGTTAAGGTAAAGTGAAAAGTGGAAGGATAAGTTATGGTGTGCCGGACGGGGACAGCCGATGCAGATATCTAATGCGCGGACATTGATTGAGATTGATGAAGAGATTGAGCAGAATGATACGGAGGGGTTCCTGACGCCGGTTCGGTTTAGTTTAATTGGGATGTGTAGAAAGCAGATATTTTATTTGAGTCTACGCGGTGAAATGATAATATAATAGTAATATTAATATTCACTCTATACTACTAGCAACGAGCCGCCGCCCCAACAAGCATCATACCATCATATGTAACACGCGGCAACTCACGCCAAGCCTATCAACCTAAACCTTAAAACAGATAAACCAAACAACTGGCAACAACAAAACACAGCAAGAACCAATAATTCCTTCACTTGGCGGGAATAATTTATAAAACCACAACACAGGCGAACATTGACGAACAAAAACGGACATACAAAAACCTAATGCAAAAAAAAAAAAAAACATAACGCTCCAGATGATTGGAATCGTGTAACTGCTGACGAGCTGGTTATGTGAATACCTTTGTGCCCTCCAGTTTCCAATTCCATAACATTGGATCATGTGACTATTTCTTTCGGTGGACGACAAAAGAAACAGTTCGCTAGCAGCAGCTCTCGGTCGCTTCTCGTATGCGTAAGATGTGCTATTTATTGTGATGAGTTCTGTTGCATTTGTGATTCACTCCACTCTTTAAATGGTGTTTCTCTTGGTTTTNTGATGGAGTGCAGTTAAGGTAAAGTGAAAAGTGGAAGGATAAGTTATGGTGTGCCGGACGGGGACAGCCGATGCAGATATCTAATGCGCGGACATTGATTGAGATTGATGAAGAGATTGAGCAGAATGATACGGAGGGGTTCCTGACGCCGGTTCGGTTTAGTTTAATTGGGATGTGTAGAAAGCAGATATTTTATTTGAGTCTACGCGGTGAAATGATAATATAATAGTAATATTAATATTCACTCTATACTACTAGCAACGAGCCGCCGCCCCAACAAGCATCATACCATCATATGTAACACGCGGCAACTCACGCCAAGCCTATCAACCTAAACCTTAAAACAGATAAACCAAACAACTGGCAACAACAAAACACAGCAAGAACCAATAATTCCTTCACTTGGCGGGAATAATTTATAAAACCACAACACAGGCGAACATTGACGAACAAAAACAGACAAACAAAAACCTATTGGAAAAAAATAACATAACGCTCCAGATGATTGGAATCGTGTAACTGCTGACGAGCTGGTTATGTGAATACCTTTGTGCCCTCCAGTTTCCAATTCCATAACATTGGATCATGTGACTATTTCTTTCGATGGACGACAAAAGAAACAGTTCGCTAGCAGCAGCTCTCGGTCGCTTCTCGTATGCGTAAGATGTGCTATTTATTGTGATGAGTTCTGTTGCATTTGTGATCCACTCCACTCTGTAGATGGTGTTTCTCTTGGTTTTAGTTTAGTCTCGGTCTATACGTACCACCACCAAGAGAAGTATTTAGTCGTACGTATCAACGCGACTCGCGACTATTTGTAAACGGAACAATAACACTTGTCTTACCGCAATTCGGTAATTTACTTTTTGTCCTGCTTTGTTCATGCATTCTACGATCACTTACGATCGGTTACGGTCGGTAGCCCACGCTCACGCAAATGTTATGTGCGTGTTGCGATTAAATTGATCCAAACGATACAATGGCATCATCCATCCGGTATGTGTCCGGTGCAAACGTCACGATTTTAACGCGATCAATTCCATCGCCAAACGTCCGGCTTGTGTCTGGTGGTGGTGGTGGAATGGATTTGATGAGCAAAATGTGGTTGCTAATACATAGAAAGATGAGTAATTATAAAAAAAAACAAACAAACAACAAATTATAAAACAAAACTCAATATCGTACTATGGGACGCAGGGAATGTAGGTGAATATTAGGTTAAAATTAGTTTAACAACTTGATCAGTCAATCAGTACACAGAAACACACACACACACACAAACGCGCGCGCGCAGGTGTGAGAGAGAGAGAGCAGAATCCCAAAATGCATGTTGCAAGTTGTACTATAAGGTAAGGTGCAGCAAATTATCTGAACATTTTGAAACCCGTTTAAAGCTTTATGTTTTGTGTGCGCTTAGCTGTAAGCTGCATATTTTTGGAGGATATAGTTAAGAACGAGATCTATATATATGTGTATGTGTGTGTGTGTGTGCGCGCAACATTAGGTGAACAAAAAGTGTAAAAAAAAGAAACAGGGGGAAAGAAAAACAAGGAATACTATCCAATACTTTCCGCACTATTCGTTCGTTGTTGTTTAATGTGAGACACATTTTGTACCAACTGTTCGTGAACGTTGTTTGGGGAAGGAGGGGGAGGGAGGCGAATATCATCCTGTTGGAAAGGCGCGTGATTTCTTCAATTTACTGAATGCACCGAGCGTTGTCCCGTTGGATGTTTTCCCTTGAAAGCACACGCTGGGATCGAAGTGCGGCACACACTTCGTTCCATGCATTCTAGTTTTGAATATCGTTTTATTCCTCACCGATTCATATTTTGGCGTACAGACGTACTAGGTCATGCTGCCGTATATACATAGGGATACTAGACTTACTATGTTACTAACAAGCAGCTGGATAGTTAGTCCTTTTCCTTGTACACGGCGTGTTCTGTCCAGATTAGATGCAGCCCGAGACCTGCATGCCGGCCCTGAAAGGTTTAACAGCATGCGATCCTTTTGATTACAAATCGTTTAAATTTGCAAATATTGTGCAATTGATCTGCTACACACACACACGTATACACACCCGCATCCGTTGGAGTGCGCTCGGTTGAATAAAAATGGTGAACATAAATAGACCCAAAAGACGTAAGCGACATACTTAATATCGCGGAGTTAACAACACATTCTTATCGGCATTACAGTAAACAACGGCTCCTTCGGTGCTAGTAGTAACTAGAAGAAGAAAAAAAGAAGTAAAAGAACATTCATTACACACACACACACACACACATGCATACGACGATACAAAACCAACCATTTTTCCTTAATTAGACACAAAAGCAAGGAGAATAATTATTACGAAAAAAATAAAACAAACAAAATAATAACCACGTTGCAACGTGTGGAAAAGGGTGCAACCAGGGGCGTTTGTGTGACGTGGAATAGCTGCTAGCCGTTGTTATTCATCCATTGGCCCAGTACGAATCTTTTTACATATGGAGCGAAAAGGGAAGGTATCTTTATGCAGCGCATCGTTCAAGTACGTGGTGGTGGTACGTGTTTAGTGCACACCGCCCATACACACACACACGAACACACGGACACATGGACACATAAAATTCATGAATAATTCCACCAACCACCACACCCGCCCCACAACAACACAACTACAAAAACCCAAAAACTAAACACGCTGCAGAAAAGTGCTATAATTGCGGGAAGCGCGGTATACACCGACGTTCGAACGTTGAAGTCAATAAAGAGAAACATGATACATTCTGTACAGTTAAATGTGTTTCGGTTCATTAGCCTGCGTGAGAAAAGAAAGACCAGTTCCTTTCGTTAACAGTTGGTGCACTAGGGGAGGGGGGATGTAGCTTTATTCTTATGATTCTTAGTTCAAGGGAGTACATACATTAACTGGGAGCACGCACGCACGCATCTTTGCTCTCGTACATCATCTGTTTCATCTAGGAAAAGTCGTCCACGGATAGCAGTGCGTCCCAGTCGATGTTGTTGTTGTATACCTCCTGCTGCAACCAGAGCTCGTAGTTTTGTTTGAATTCTTCGCTCAGTTCAATCTCTTCCGGCTTGCGGGCGAGCCCACCATAACAAGCGTTACCACGTTCCGATGGGCCCAGTCCGGAGGCAACACCGGCACCTCCAGCACCACCGGCACCACCATTGACGCACCCGCCGAGTGATCCACCGGCACCGGCCCCGCCACCATTCAGCCCATCGCCACCTACACCACCGCCCAGGCCGGTTACCCCGATGCCACCGCCGATACCACCGATGCCTTCGATCGGATCGTCATAGTCGAGACCCTCGATACCGGCCAGGATGCCATTGTTAACCTGCAGATAGCGCCTGTTGTTGAACCGATCCACACCGCTCTTGAGTGCGCATTCGTCCGCTTGGAAATCCCAGGGCCGCGCATCCAGATCGTTGCCAAATGCCCAATCGTCATTTAGCCGGTGGCGTACCTTCGCATAGATCGCACTGATCGTCTTCATGTTTGACTTGCGCCACTGGCGGCCCAGGTACTTGGTTTGCATTTTCAGCAGCTTCAGCACGTACAGCTGCATGAGCGCGTGGCGCACCTTGAGCGTGCGCTTCAGTATCGGTGCCGACTTGAACACGACCAGCATCATGATGCGCGAGTGCTTCCACTTGGTCAGCTTGTTGAGAACGCGCAGCAGATTGATGCAGGAGAACACGTTGCGCCACGAGTAGGTCGCCGAGTCACCGACCAGCATCGATTCGGACGTCAGTTCCGGCTGTTCGCCGATCACGCACGAAGGGAAATCGATTATCGGAATGCCATTGTTTGCACCGACGTACCCCATGATGTCCTGGTTGAAGAACTTCAGCACCAGCGGAATACAGTTGGCAAACACCAGATGTTGCGAAATGAACTCGAACTGATAGATGTGGTTGATTTTGAAATGCTTCAGGTAGAGCAGGAGGATGGCGGACACGGCCTTTACCGTGATTTCTTTATGCCGGCTCACGTCGATGCCCAGCTTCGACGATTGCAGCACTGTCATTCTGTTTGGATGGAACCGATTGAATTGAACCAGTGAATAAAGGTTTAAAAATAAACCCTAGGAGAGAGAGAGAGCGAGAGAGATGAAGAGAAAGCCACTTACGGCATATCTTCCGGAAGTACGTCGGCCATTATGTTAATGCTTTCGGTTTTGGCTTTCGAGGTTGGTGCAGCGGCCAGCAGGATCTTTAGCAGCGATATCATGTACTGCGACAAATTGGGCAGCAAGGCTTGGTACAATATTTCCGTTGGTGTTAGCGGTATTTCGCCTTCGGACGTAGAGAGCGGATTGCGATTAATTTCCTCTTCGCGCCGTATCTGCACGTCCGCAAGACTCACATACATATGCTGAAAAGAAGAAACACGAAAGAGTATCTGGTGTAATGGATGAATGTATAAACACCCGCACGCTGGTGTGTACCTTTGTCAGCGTTTTAAACCCTTCCTGTATCGGTTGCGGTAGTCCGGCTATGGTTTCATGATCGTCCTTCAGTGTGTAACCGATAAATTTGCTACGCGAATTGTTCAGAAATACATCAATATCCTTGCGCCGTATCTTCGGTGCCCACGGCAAACGGTTCGTAATCTCTTGCGGCGGTTCTTCCACAGGTTCGGCCGGTGGTGGTGAACATTCGCCATCCTTTGGCTCGCCACCATTTTCGCCCGCAGTCGCGACAGGGACGGCACCTTCCTCACCAGCTGCTGCTGCCGCCGCCGCCGCCGCCGCCGGATTGGCACCATTGATCGGATCCTCGTACTGGCGAAAGTAGTCGGTAATGTCTTCCTCGTTTTCGGTGGCCGCCGTTTCCATCTCCAGCCCCAGCTGTTCCTGCTCGTCCAGGGAGCTTTGCTTGATCAAGCTCTGCATTGGGCGTGCGGGTGTCCCGGATCGCGGAAAAGCAATGAAGAAGTGTGATTAGATTCGTCCGCTGGTGAATTCGTCGATCGGGAATGCAATTCGAAACATGGACTAAGAGATGGTGACTGATGACGTATGAATGGTTCTTATTGTTTTATTCTCTCTATGTTGATGGCAATGGCAATGGTGATCATGATCGCGTGTATTTACGTGTGCGTGTGTATACTGGGTGGATGTATCGGGAAGCAGAGAATGAACACAAACCATCTTGCGTATACAAGGGAATGCGGAACGTTTAACCAGAGTCTGATACTGCCGCTAACATAGTGCATGAAGATGGAACGTGATAAAGCATACCGAGACGTGATAAATGGGTGTGTCGAAGTAAAGGAAGATTCCAGCTAATGGTCACTATGGCACAACACATTACGGTAGGATATCAGTAACATCAATTTGCTGAGGTCATAGGGTAGGGGTAAGTATCAGGGGTAAGTTAGTTCGCTCTCAGAGCAAACAAACAAAATTCTAACATCTTAAACATTCAAAAATNCAGAGTCTGATACTGCCGCTAACATAGTGCATGAAGATGGAACGTGATAAAGCATACCGAGACGTGATAAATGGGTGTGTCGAAGTAAAGGAAGATTCCAGCTAATGGTCACTATGGCACAACACATTACGGTAGGATATCAGTAACATCAATTTGCTGAGGTCATAGGGTAGGGGTAAGTATCAGGGGTAAGTTAGTTCGCTCTCAGAGCAAACAAACAAAATTCTAACATCTTAAACATTCAAAAATTTGTTTATGTTATAAAAAATAACAAAATAAAAACCGAGAGAAAATATTGTTTTTTTTCTTTCCCCTATATGTATCACGTAAAAACGAGCATAAAATGATAGCTTCGAATGATCAACAGAAAACGGGATAATGGAATATCGAAACGACGAACTATGTTTCAGCGTGAAAATGAAAACACGGTTCTCTAGTCGTGGTTCATAAGTGACGAAAAACGAATAGAACACAACTCAAAACGAACATCAAACTACATATTACAGCAATCATGTGCGTGCACTATTATATCGGCACGTTCGATTAAAAAGCCAGTGTGGAAAAGCTGAGATAAAGAGAAAGATAGAGAGCGAGAGAGAGAGAAAGAGAGAGAGAGAGAGAGTGGGAAAGTAATTGAAATGCGTTCTATTTACATATGAGATAGTTAGTTGTACAGCAAAAGGCCAAAGCACCGCTAACATACTACCAGTAACACTAACAACAAGAAACTAGTTTAGGAACACCTAAAGACACAGTTGCACAGATAGGAATATCAGGCGTTTGACAGATGGGAATTTTTTTTGCCCAATCACGATCATTCCTATATAGAGAGCCGCATGTTCATCTTCTACAACAACAACAACAAAAAACTAAGCAATTCGCAAACGAACACGAACGTGTAGGGAACAATGCATAGCTTAGCCAAGAAGTAGTATGGTAGCAAACACAGTTGCAGAAGTAAACACGAACACGCATTACATGTTAACCACACGCACATAATATTCCCTGTATGCGAACGATCCTTAAGTGTTAAACATTCACTACGCACAACGGCTACACAACACAATGGCAAAGGACGAATACTAAAACAAACACATGGCGATACTCTCGGCGAGTGGGAGGATTAAATTCGATCGAGAAGAAACATGATGTGTGATGTTTTATGTTCTTATATGTATATAAACATGTATGTGTGTGTGTGTGTGGTGCTAGGAATGTTTTTGGTTTGGTTTGTTTGTTTGTTTTTTTACATTCTTGCAGATCACATTTCGATTACAGTGATTACGATATGTGGCGGCGAAGTGGTAGCATTTAGCTCTCCTGAGTTCTTGGAAAGAGAAAGACACAACTTAACAAATGAGAAGAGAAAACAAAAAACAATATACGGGGGTAGTACTGAACGCAAAATAATAGTGGCATCGGTGTTTTTGGGGGCGTAAGTGCCGTAAGCAGCAGCATAAAACGAGATCCCACTACCGTGTATCGAGTTTACGCGTACACGCTTTAGATGCATTGAGAGTTTTTTTTTCTTTTCTTCTGGGCAGCGCATAAAATACACCACCGGGTAACAGTGTAGAACCAATACTCTCGGACGAACCAACAGTGTCCAGTGGGTTAGGTGATTTGCTTGATTCGCCTGTAAAAGGGAACTCAGCAGCCCAATGGTTCTGATGGAGCTACACGAACGTTATTACATTTGGTTTTACAAAACAAAATTTTATCCGTCGGTCGCGTTACGCGTTACGTGACGCAGCGAATGATCGGCACACGCGGCACCGCAAATGTGGCACAGTTTTCCCTTTTATCTTTGCATTTTCTGTTCCCACGGAAATGTATTTTTGAGTGTGTTTAGAGATCTTCCGAAGCTTGTATCTTGCAAAAAAAAAAAAGTTAAACAAATCAATTATATTCATCGCTTGTAGAGAATAGGAAAAGTTTGCGGCCAAACAAGTTTCAGCAGTACAGCGGTAATAGTGTAGAGAAAAAGAGAGTAAAACGATTTGGACAGTAAAGATGAAAAGTTATTTGAAGTGGAAAAAGAGCTAATAGAAGAGGAAATTATACAAGAAACCAAACAAACAAAAAAGAGTAAAGGTGGCAATTATGGAAAAACTTGCAGCACTTGGGGAAAAAAAAAGTTCAACAGTTTGGCAGTAATATATATATATAGAGAGAGAGAGAAGGCAGTCAACAGTGAGAAACAGTCGCAAGTTAAGAGGAAAGAATTAACAAAAGGTATATGTTTGGACGATGAAAAATTCAACAAAGACATTTGTTTGCCAAACGACAGCGTGATAGACAGATAGAGAAAAAAGGGTGAGAAGTTTTGAAAAATATTTTGGGCAAAAGTATTGTAAGTAAGAAAGTTAGTAAGTAAATACTAAAGTGGTGGTAGAGAGAGAGAGAGAGAGTAATAGAAAAAGGAAGGGGCAAAGAATAAGTGAAAAAATAAAATAAAAAAAGAAGACCAGGGAAGTATAAAGAGGAGGGAAGAAAAAGAAATCAAGATGAGACTCAAGAAAGCTTCACTACCTCTTGCGTTTGACTAGGGTTCGTACATACTCTTCGGGATGGTCTGCTACGCTTGGCGTTCTGATTGTCATCATTTGACGGTGCCGTGATAGGTGGCGAACTGGCACGCATCACCTTTGATATCTCTAGTGTGTCCTCCCGATTCTGGGAAAGGCCAGCCCCACTTCGATATTTATCTGCAAACAGTGTGAGAATAGTACATCCTAGTTAGCATCGCCGTGTGTTATATGCGCTCCTGCCTTTGTCCGTGCTTACCTTTCAGACATTTGAGCGTATCCATGCCTCCCAAGGACACTAGAGATATTTTCCACAGTAACAGTAATACCTTTTTCATAGGAAAATGTGGCGCCATGCCGGAGCAGAAATGTGTGACCATCCCGAGCAGTTTTACGGACAGCAGTTCATCGCCGATCGGATAAGCTGGAAACAGAGAGGTGTAGATGAGTATTCAAATGTATCGCTTCTAATCTAAGCAACCCAAGGAAAGATTGCCATCGGCGCTTACTTATTTCAGTTACAAAATTCGATACCAGCTGAGAGTATTCTTGATTTTTGCTTTCCTTTTCCGCTCTCATCACCTCGGTGATAATGTACAGCACGGACAAAATGACACGCAAATCTATCGAGTCGGCCAGCGATACTGCTATTTTGCGCAACGCTAGGTTGGCTGTAGAGGAATTGCTGTAAACAAAAGCTCGCGTTGTGGTTAAGCTTGTTCTTGAAGGCACAACCCGCCCACTTACTCAATCTCCAGGTTCAACAGTTCCACAAATGCTCCAAACACTCCGGCACTGTACAGCATCATAACGTTCTTGCGTGCCCAAGCCTGCTGTTCCTGGTCGGATTGAACCTCCACCCAGCATCCTTGCGCAAGGTACAGGATGCAACGGGCAGCCTTCATGCGTTGCCCCTTTTTCGACATGTCCAGCTGATCGAGTAGCTTCAGTATGATGCCATTCTGTTCAGTTTCCGACAGCTTCTGCCAACTCGGTGGCAGCTTGTATAGCTCCATTTGGTCTTCAAATGCCTGTTTCAGTAAAAGGAAGAAAAAACATAATCTTTAGTATGCACATTATTCGAGAAACTTGAAAAATCTGATTACCTTAACATTGTGCTGGAATTCGGCCTGCTCGGTATAGCTATACAGCTCCGCAATCTCGTTTGCATGAGTGTCTGCATCCGTGTAAATAAAATCTAGATCGGGAAATTCTAATGCATTGTTCCCCTGTGAAAGAAACATTGAACATGGTGTGTATGTGGCGTGACTACGAAATGATACAAAAGTGCTATATGATTATTATTTCGTTTTTTTTCTAGCAAATCACTGTTCTAGTGCATGTAGCTGGTAGTTCAACAAGTTTGGAACTACTTGGCTCAATGAAAGGAAATCATCATCGTACGAGGGGTCAATAATATCGGATGAATATTATCATATGACGCACTAGCGCGGGGTAGAGGAGAAAGGATTCGGAAATGAGCGTGAACGGTATGAAAGAATGATACATGGTCGATTGTAAACAAATAAAAGAAACAACAGGAAAGAGAGAAATCGGACGGATCGTAGCAAGCGGGCACGGTGTCCTTTCTTCCTTCGCTATCCTGGCAGTTCTGTGATGATCCTGCGATCGAAACCACGGGTACAGATACGGTCTGTGGACCATGTATTGGCACATTTTACGCTCTGTAGTCAAGTTGGGGGGCAAGTTTAGAATAATAATCGCGCATAGTTTGGCCCGACCAATCGGTCGTTTCGGGTGGCAGTGCTTTGATGGTCGTCAATCCATTCCGCGTTGCCACTTTCTGGATGGGTAATTAATGTGTGGGCTGCTTGCATTGCTTGCGGGTCACTTACATCAAACTGGTGGAAATGGGGTGGTAGAAAATTATTGACCAAACATAGTTATGCACACGACACAGCACTTATTCAACAACTAATCCACCAGCTTCCATTGCGTGTTGTTGAAAGAAAAGTGTCACCATCGCACAGAACCAATGTCCGCGTATGTTTGTGGTACGGGGTGTGTTTTTTTTTTATTTCGGTGGAACTTGCTTTCTTCAACACACAACCAAGGAAGCGACGCAATCGATCGATCGATTGGTACGTGCGAAGAGAAAGAGGGGTGCTGGCAAACGATACTTACGTCGGGCATCTCGTTTTCGTTGAAATTGTATATCGCCAACATGTCGCCTTCCATCGCGATTGTACGGCGCGACCAGCAGAAAGAAGTAGTTCACGTTTCCTCTATCGAACGCATCTAGGAGGGGTCTCAAATGTTTTAGCTGCTCATAATCACTTCACAAGCACTTGGGCACCGAGAGAAAATTTATTTCTTTTTTACACTTTTGGTATGTTGTTGTGACAGTTGTGACAGATTGTCAACGATTGTCCAAGGGCCACTGCAGCGCCCTCTTGCTGCAAAAAGATGAAGCTTGAAGGACAGTGGTAAACCATTGCGCAAAATATTGTTAATCTAAAACAATGATTTAGATCTTTATTTTGGGAGATTGTTAAAATAGAAGCACGAACTTAAATTTTAGATTTTTGTTGAGTTTACTTTGCATCAAACAATAATAAACTAGCTTAATCAATTTCATGATTGCTTGTTTGACATGGTTTTTCCTATAAAAGGTTCAAATGTTTACAGAAAATCTTCGTTCGACTGAAATGTTCCATAACCGTATAAAATGAAGCATAATTCTGTTAAATTTTACATGTTTCAACAGTTATGTGATATTAATGCTTCACTAAGAAGCTGGAACATTTAACGACATCTAATTCACCCAGTTCGAATGAATAATTTGTCGTATTAATAGATGTATCTATCCGTATCGTCTGCTGGCTGGCTGGTTGTTTTTGTGCTGTTGCATTTCTTTCACGTGCACGCAAGAGCGGCATGTGCTTGAAAATATCCGCTAGGGTCGGCGGGTTCGGTTCGGCTTTCTTTAAGTTTAATTTGCTTGTGCATCCGAACCGGGTTGGACGTAGTTTCTGTGCAGTGCAGTGTGTGTGTGTGTGTGTGTGTGTGTGGTTTTGCAAGCTACCCAGTTCCGAGGGAACTACCAGAAACTGGGGCTCCACTTTCAAAGCGCACCGTGCAAACAGTTTGACGCGGCCTGTAATGGCAAACGGTTGTTGTTGGTTGTTGTCGGTCAGTCTTCACACTAAAAGGATTATCAAAGGCGTTGGCGAATGTCGCCGCGGTGCAGGCAGTTGTTGTAGTGGCGTAAACAACGAAACTTTACCCTGATTCGAGGGCAACTGCGACCTGATTGTGGCTGCCGTGGAAGTGACTGGTGCGACGCTCTAACAAGGTGATGCCCAAAAATAGTTTCCAGCACCCTTGAACCGAAAACATTGTTTCGAAAGTTAAACCAAACACACACACACACACACACACACACACACATACATAAAATCATTTTACTGGTTGAAGATTGAAGCAACACGAAACTTATCATACTCCCACATCACAATCATCACGTTTCGCGTAGGAATGGAGGCGCATGGTGTATGACACAAAGGAGTACTTGAGAATTGATTTAAATTGTTACGACTTCCTGGACGAGGCGGTGTGAAGATAGCGCAGATGATATGACCTGCGTTATTGCAAACGGGCAAAGATTGCTAAATTGATCGTAAAGGATAAACTTTCCCTGTGCGAGACAATTTAAACCGTCCCTGTAATGGAGCGGCACCGCTCGTAAACGCGTTGTTATACAATTCATTACGTTTGTTTTATGCATAATTTTTTGCTAGCGAGTTAAGCTAAACCAGCTAAACAAATCGTTACATAATGCGCCATGCAAATGGTGTGTTTTAAAAAAAAGTTAACTTTTAAATTACTTTTCAATAAAAAAAAAAGAAAGTTATATTGACGAACAGTAAGCGAGCGTATTGGTTAGCACACGCGACATTTACCCAACATGCTTCCTATTCATAGCTGCACAAATGCACTTAGAGCGAGGGGAGCATTGACTGCTCGCAGTGGAGGTTATTAGCGCCCTCTTTCCACCTTACTTGACGGTATTACCCCCCCTTTACGTTGGTATGCTGCAGTGCATTACGGTGCACAGGACCGGTGCATCCAAGGGACGGCAACGCCATCCCATTATAAAAAGAAGACGAGCTAATACGCAAAAAAAAGAGAAAATCGATATCGAATCGGAAAGACTCGCAAACAGACACACACACACAGACATACACACGGACCTACCCATACGTGGGTAGGCGCGAATGGGCACATGCATCGATGCCACCCGCAGCATTACTGACACTCGAATGCAAATGGAAAGTGCGGTGGGCGTGGTAGTGGTTAGGTAGTGCAATAGCGAACGGCACAATTTACATAAGCGCAATTGCAAAGGCATAAATGAATCGTACCCATCTTGATTGCTTGACCTTCACCGCGTTCATATCCGCGCGCCCATCTAAATAGGAACCCGCCAAACCTACCAGCGGCCGATTCTTGACTGATGGTGCTGCTGACGGTTTCAATTGAGCGATTGCTGGATACGGCAGAACAGGGCGGACGGACCGTCACTTTGATTAATTCAATTCGTTAAGGACTTTTGCCGAGATGCAAATAGGTTGCCGCGGCACTAGACTAAACAGTGAAGCTACACACACCGGCGCCCATTGCAAACTATCGGCCATCAGCATGATGTTTCTTGTGTGTGTGTGTGTGTGTGTTCCTCCGTCCCGAAATCATACGATCACGATCGCGTGCTCACCGGCCTACCCACTAACCCATTGTTTAAATAGTGCATCTTTTGCTAAAGCCACAATAAACGTCTTCCGCGGATGTGTTTGGTGCATGGGATGGCACAAAGTCAGCAGAGCTTTCTGAAGCAAGAAGCGGGCAACCTGAGCCGGGAGGAAACGCTGCTAAAAATGGCCGACCATCGTTCAAGCTGGAGCCGGATGCTGGCGGACAACAAGCTGATACTCATCACACTGAGCGGCGTACTGCTGGGCGTTCTAATAGGTGAGTCCGAGGGTTCTAGGTTTAGTGATTAGTTGATAGAATTTATGCTAGCATTTGGATATAAACTGGTTCGCCAAACATGCGCTGCTCGAACAATGGTTATGCCAATGGTTGGTGGTCCCACCTTAAGCCTTCTTCTCGATAAGGCTGTGTTGCTTCTGTTGCTCGGGGCAGGCCAGCTGATACAGGAACTGAATCAGCGTACGGGTCGGCCGGCCCGTCATACGATCATTTTCAAGGTACGGAATACCGGCGCCTCGCTTCAGCATCCCAACTCCGGTAATGTCCATATGCAACCAATCCACGCACGGTACGAACTCTTTGAGGAATGCTGCCCCCAAACAGGCACTTCCCTTGCCGCGGCCTGCATTGCTGATGTCGACGTTGCTGTAGTCTGCAAATATAGTCAGGGGGCAGGTGTTACAGCGACAATCCGCCTTTCAACTCCTCCCTTCGGCAAGGTTCATATCTTACCGGTGACCTTGTGTGTGTAGTATTGCCACAGTGGCATACGCCATACCCGGTCGCCACTGATGGCGCCCGCCTTCTGCATCTGCGACCACAGGAAGTCCGAGTTGGAAAAGACACCGCTAGCAGCACCGCCCAGCGCATGAATGATGCCGTCGGAAATGGTTGCTACGTCGATCACCACTTTCGGCTTGAAGGTCGTCTGGCCGTAGATGAACGCATCGGCCAGCATCAGCCGGCCGGCATTGTTCGTGTCGTGGATCGCCACCGTCTTCCCGTTCATGGCCGTTATCACATCGCCCGGCTTGAACGCCATCCCGGACGGCATGTTCTCGCACAGCGGTATCAGCCCGACCAGGTTGACCGGCAGCGACAGTGCGGCGGCGGCCCGGATCGTAGCGACGACCGTCGCCGCGCCGGCCATGCTCGCCCGAAACTTGGCCATATCTTCCGGANGCCGTAGATGAACGCATCGGCCAGCATCAGCCGGCCGGCATTGTTCGTGTCGTGGATCGCCACCGTCTTCCCGTTCATGGCCGTTATCACATCGCCCGGCTTGAACGCCATCCCGGACGGCATGTTCTCGCACAGCGGTATCAGCCCGACCAGGTTGACCGGCAGCGACAGTGCGGCGGCGGCCCGGATCGTAGCGACGACCGTCGCCGCGCCGGCCATGCTCGCCCGAAACTTGGCCATATCTTCCGGGTGCTTCAGGCACAGCCCACCACTGTTGAACGTCATGCCCTTGCCGGCGAGCAGTATCGGACGTCCCGACTTGTCATCACCGCAGTAGCTGATCTCGAGAAAGATGGGCGGCTCGCACGAGCTCCGGGCGACGGACAGAAAGCAGGCCATACTTTTCGCCTCCGCCCAGTCCTTGTTGCGCACCTCGATGTTAACGCCGCACGGGCAGAGCGCATCGACGGCGGCCTGCGCGAACGACGTCGGCGTAATCTGGTTGCCCGGTCCGTCCGACAGGCTGCGGGCCAAATTTTGGGCGTCCGCCTTGAACAGACCGCGCGTCCACGCGTCCACCTCCGCCGAATCGTACAGGTCGAGCTTCGGTATCGCCTTCCGGTCCTTCTTCATCTTGTTCGCCTGGTAGCGCCACGTTGCCAGCCCGCTGCCCTCGGCCGCCTGCTCCGGATAGTCCATCGGATCGACGTAGATCTGGGTGCAGCCTTCGTTCGACAGTGCTTTCGCACCGATACCAGCAGCGACGCGCACATTCTCCATGCCCTCGTCAATCGTTTCGAGCTCGTTGAAGCCGGCACCCTCGATGCCCAAACCAACGACCGCGATCGAACCGATCTCGGGATCCAGATTGTTAAACACCTTCACGCTGCCCAACTTGCCCTTCAGGTTGCATCTGTCCCAAACGTAGGTAAGGAAAGGAAAGGTGAACCCCCACCAAATGAATATGCGGTTCAATCAAAGCAGGCATATATCATCATCGTTCACTTACTCCTTGATCAGGTTCAAAAGTTGCCCATCGGTTTTGGCATCGAAATGGATGGCGGTTGGCGACAGGCGTGGCTCTTCCGTATCGATTTCCTGCTCGTACAGTCCAAGAACTAGCCCTTTCTGCGGTGTTTAGCAGCAATGAAACGATTATGTGCGACCTTATCACGATGATTCCCGTCCCTCTTCCCACTTACCTCAGCACGGTTTTCACCGATTTGCGTCGAATAGCTGCACGGTTTGGGAAGTACACAGCGTCCCACGGTTCCCAAACACCTTCTAGCGATGGTTGACAACATTTTTTTTTCCTTCGAAACGTTAACTTACCGACAGCTGAGAATGTACTCGGGGATGCTACAGGCTTCCAAGGGATGCTTCACCGGTCGGCTACAAAATGTGTCTGATCAGGACGTAATGCGTTAAAGGCTATTCAAGTGTTACTTGGATGCAAGCAGGAGCTTCCGCATTAGCAATCGATTGCACCAAAGCATGACTTACTTCGATGGGATTTATTTTATTCTGGCCTTTTTTTCTTTTTGCTTTGTTTTGTTGTTTTATTGTTCCCATGCAGGCTTTACGTTTCGACCGTTGGGACTGTCGAGTGACTCGCTGATGCTGATCGCCTACCCGGGTGAGCTGTTTATGCGCGTGCTGAAGCTGATGATACTGCCGCTCGTCATAGCGAGCCTCATTAGCGGTTCTTCCAGCTTAAATGCGAAGCTAAATGGTAAAATAGCGCTGCGCACCTTCGTCTACTTCCTGACGACCTCCCTGTTGAATGCGATCCTTGGCACGACGCTCGCACTCATCATACACCCGGGCAATCCGACAGCGGAGGATACGTTGCATACCGATCTACTACGTGACGCGTCACTCGGCAAGGCCAAAACGGTGAGCCTCATGGACAGTGTGCTGGATCTTGGACGGTAAGCAGGAAGCAAAAAAAAAAAAGGGAGCACAAATACTGACATAATAATAATAACATAACCACCATCTTTGATTGTTTTTTTTTTTGTTTTTTCTTTTGTGTTATGTCCCTTAACGCGTTAGGAACATATTTCCGGACAACATCTTCCAGGCAGCGCTACAGCAAGCGCACACCGTGTACGTCCCAAAGGAACCATCGGCCACACTGGCAAACGGTACGGAGCTGTCACCGCCAGCGACCGCCCCAGTGACGTCCACATCGGCCAATCTCGTCGACTGGTCCGAGCAGAACGTGGAATGGACGCGCATCGTCGAGTACCGGTCGGGCACGAACTCGCTCGGCATCGTGTTCTTCTGTCTGGTGTTTGGCACGCTGCTCGGCACTATCGGCCGGAAAGGGTACGTGGTGGTACAGTTTTTCTCCGCCATCTTCGACGTTATCATGAAGATGGTGACGGGCGTGATGTGGCTAACGCCGATCGGCATCAGCAGCGTGATAGCGGGCAAAATCCTAAGCGTCGACGATATCGGCTTCGTGATGACGCAGCTTGCCTGGTTCATCTTTACCATCGCGCTCGGCGTGCTGCTGTACCAGTGGGTCATCCTGCAGGCGATCTACTTCGCGTTTCTGCGCAAAAACCCGTACCGGTTCTATCTCGGGCTGGTGCAACCGATACTGACCGGTTTCGCGACAGCCTCGACGGCCGCCGCCCTCCCGCTGACGTTTCGCTGCATGAACGAGCGGCTGAAGATAGATACGCGCATCACGCGCTTCGTGCTGCCGATCGGCTGCAACATCAACATGGACGGTACGGCACTGTTCATCGCGGTCGCCTCCATCTTTATCGCGCAGATGAGCAACATGGCGCTGAACGTCGGACAGGTGGTCACGGTCGTACTCACCTCAACTGCCGCCTCCATGAGCTCGGCCAGTATACCTTCCGCGGCGCTGGTGCTGCTGCTGATTGCGCTCTCCGCGATCGATGCACCGATCAACAATGCGACGCTGCTGTTTGCCATCGATTGGTTTGTGTAGGTGTTGGAGCCCCGTTGGAGTGTTGGGGTCCCTTTTTAACGATCCTTTTTTTTTTTTTGTGGGTGGGTTTTTTTGTTTTGTTTTTACTTTTTGGCAGTGATCGTATACGCACCACGAACAACTTGCTGGGCGATTGTTACGCGGCAGCCGTGGTGGAGCATCTGTCCCGGAACGAGCTGAAGATTTCCGACATCGACGCGTACTACAAGGACGATGACATCACGTCGGACGACCAGTGCGAGCAGGATGTCAACGGCAAGCGGAAACTGTCCTTTCCCAACTCTGTGATTTTAAACGTAGAAGTATCGACACCGGTTTCCAGCACTTAGGATGCTTTTGGTTATATGCGATGTCGCCTCTGTTTTTTTTTTTGTTTTTAAAGTATGTATAACCCTTCCTCTATCTCCCTGTACACTGGGCGCGAACAGCTGTAATCGCGTGCGGGGAGCAAGAATAAAAGCGAAAAATCAAAACCCACACACTCGCTGTTCGGGCGGTTCGGATGTTTGGAGCTGTTATGCTGGAAAGGGTATCAAAAAAAAAAAGACGCGTGCTGATTATTTTGTTCCGTATAAAACATACTTTTATTTCACCTAAACTACACCTATAGACACATTCGTTCGCAAATTTATAAACACTGTCGCCTCTTGTACGCTCCTTACTCCTACAGCTACTTTCACCTCTTCCCTCCCCATTTCATTCACTAATATATGGCAGTTGCGCAGTTTGCTTGTTTGTGGCTTGGTTGATGTAGTTTTGTTCCTTTCGAATCATACGAGCTCGGGTTAAAATGTGCCGATCTTGCAATCTTGCTGATCGTTTAGCTTTTTTGTTTTTTGTAAATAAAAATACTATCAACATGAGTGTGTGCCGTGCGATGGAGGCGCCCGGTAGTTTAGTGTTTTTGGTAGGTAAAAACACACCATACCAATCGTCGCCCACTGACTCCTTCCCAACGTTGTACCGTGAAGAGAACAAAAAAAAGCAGTGAAAAAGAGGGAAAAGTGACCCACCATCACCGCCTCGTGTGTTTGGGTGAGCCAAATTTGGTGATCCTTAACGTTACCCGTCATTAGGTAGTTTGCGGTTGTTTCCTTTTTTTTTCTTTTTTGCATCTGCGCTTTGTACACAAACGAAACGTCACAAACGAAAGTAAAATGGTGGTTGCCATGGGAAATTTCCACGGCAGCTTGGATTAAAAAACGATAAAACAAAGTGTTTAAAACCACATAAAACACATAAAATTTCACATTTCTTTTCCGCGCTCGTGACCCCCCCTCACGGTGTGCCCGAATGGGGGTGAGTAAATGCAGACGACACGGTGGCAAAGCCACCATGTCGATTGTAACCACAAACCGATGCATGCACTGTACACGTTTAACAATAATTAAAAGAATCATTTTGCATTTGCCAGTTACTTAAAATTGGATTATACAGCCCTAAAGCCGGTTGCAGTCTTGTGTGATTCGGTTGAGAGCGTTGCTCACAATGGGAATCGGGATGAATACTAATGCTAATACTTCCCACTAGCTATCTACTGTTGTGCGTACGTACCTACTCTACTGCTAGCGCACCTATTGTGCCACTACCAACTAGCGTTTTCTCTGGCATTTACAAATCTGGCTGACAGCCGGAAAAAGATCTGGCTGGCTGGCAGAGCGTACGGTCGTGGCTGTCCACGACCCCTGTGTTGGCCGGTGTTACTTTCACTGAGAGTATTTACAGTACTGTAAGCTAAAGGTTTTGCTACACACAAACACACATTAAAAAAAGAAACCTGTACAATTTACGGCTAATGTGATTTCTGGGACGGACACTAGACAGCTGCCCGCTCACGTTGGAGCAGACACGTTCGGTTTCGCAATTCATCTTACACGCACTTAGGCACTACTATATACAGCTCTGCCCTGTCACATCCGCACGCAGCCGGTGGTTTGAATGCTCACCGCAACGAGATGAGCTTGTTTGTGTTGGGAGTTATAAATTTTTTTGCTACAATCGTTACAAGCCGGGGACAGAATGACCTCCGAATGACTTCCCCATCCGAATCGATTTACAAGACGTTAGTTAGCGATATTTACAACGCGTTTCGCTTCGCGTGCCGACGCTCACTTAGAGGGAGAGACCTTAGACCTACACAGCCATCCGAACAAAAAAAAACCCACCCACCCACCCACACACACTCAGTGTGTGCTCAGTAGGGTTTCCGCTGTCCAGCGGGCCCCCGTTGCTGTGGTGGCCGTGGCAGCGACACCATATGGTGCGTGGTTGGCATCCCGGTCGAGACGACGTGCGGCGAGATGGAGGGTGAGCGGGTGGCGAGCGGCGAAAGGGACGGCGAGAAGCTCGGTGACATGGCGGAGGAGGTGCTGAAGCCGGCAGCCGAATCGTGACTAATGGGTGACCGGGGCAGCAGGTACTGGTTGGGTGCGCCACCGTGATGATTGCCGGCATTGTTACGGCCGGCAAAGACGGGCACGTTGATCGAACGGGGCGCCACGTTCGTTAGCAGTGGCGGCGGTAGCGTTTTCACCGTGTGGTGTAGCGAGTTTTTGCTTTTCGCACTGGACGTACCACTGTTGCCGCTCTGCACGGACAGCGTGTCGTCCTTGAGGCGTGCGATTTCCGAAAAGACGTGCGCCAACGGCTGATACTGGGGACCCCAGTCGAGCAGATAGTCCCAGTTGTAGCTGCCGGTGAGCTCCTCCTCGCTGTGCACGATCGAGCTGAGCGAACCGTTCATCGAGATGCCCTGCTGGTTGCCGACGACCGGCACATCGCCGTACCCGCCCATCATGACGTGATCGACCGTCGCACCGATGCTGCCCGCGTTCGTCACCGTCTCGTCGACGCTGCTCGCCCGATCGCTGTTGTTCGTGACGTCGTTCAGCTTCGCGTAGATCAGGTTGGTGAGGTCCGACTCCCGGTGGTGCTCGTCGTCGTGGAACATGTGCAGCGTGTCGATCGGCAGCGTGTGCAGCATCGCATCCTTCGAGCTACCCAGCCCCATGCTTTCCGAGCAGCGGCGGGACGAGTTGGACGCGTTGCCGGTGGTACCGTTGTCGACGATGCCGAGCCGCGCCAGGTACTCCTGCGTGTTCTGTACCGACACGTCCGACAGCCGACCGTCCAGCTGTAGGCCGTCGCGCTGCAGCGGGCCACCTTCGTTGATCATGCGTATTTCCTCATCCTCGCCATCGTCCTCGGCCGAACCGCGCCCGCTCGAGCCGGACTGTTCCGAGCCGGACAGCTCGGACGTGGTCGCAGCGCCGGAGTTTGAGCTCGCCCCGTACGGTGGTATTTCGTCGTACTTGGGCGGTGCGAACTGGCCGGCACCGGCCGCCCCGCTGGACGAACCCCGGATCGGGATGGTATCGAACGCGCTCGGGTCGACGTAGTTGTTCGAGTGGCCAACCGACTCGGTGCTGAGTCCCGTCTTGTTCACGTGCTTCTGCTGCCGGTTGCGCAGGTGCAGGAAGAGAAAGACGGACGCCACACCGACGATGATTAGCAGCAGCGAGATGACAAGCCCGACCGCCCAGTTCGCGAAGCCACCGCCCGCCGACACCGATTGGGAGTTTTCGTAGCTNCCCGTCTTGTTCACGTGCTTCTGCTGCCGGTTGCGCAGGTGCAGGAAGAGAAAGACGGACGCCACACCGACGATGATTAGCAGCAGCGAGATGACAAGCCCGACCGCCCAGTTCGCGAAGCCACCGCCCGCCGACACCGATTGGGAGTTTTCGTAGCTACCACCGCTGCCGGCACCACCGCCCAGCTCGTTACCCTTCAGGTGGCCGAACGCATCGATCGCTATCTCGACCACCGTCATGTTGGTGAGGGAACCCTGCCGGCCGGAACCGGCCGTCACCACCAGGCTGATGTCGCGACCAGCGTCCAACATGGACGCCACATTGTCTAGCCGCTTCTTGATCAGGATCGCACCGGTCGTACGGTTCATCTTAAAGTACGGATGCTGCGTCGTGAGCTGGTAAACGATCCGCCCGTCCGGGCCCCGATCACGGTCCGTTGCCGTCACGTGCCCGACCACGTACCCGACGGGCAGTTGGCCCGATTCCGGCGTCTTGATCACGAACCGGTACGTCCGCTCCGTAAACTGTGGGCTAAACTCATCCCGACTTTCGATCACGATCTTCACGCGCACCGTCTTCGATTTGCCGCCCGTATCAGTGGCACGCAGCGCGAACGCGTACCGGTTCTTCTCCTCGTAGTCGAACACGGCGTTCGAGTTGACGACACCGCTCGTCGGATCGACCTTGAACAGCTTCCAGCTATCGTCCAGCCCGGAGTACGACCCGGACAGCACGCTGTCGATCGTGTAGTTGACGATGCCGTACGGCCCACGGTCCATATCGGTCGCACGCGCGGTAAAGATGCTGATACCGATCGGTTCATTTTCGCCCACAAACTCCAGGTACTCGGGCACCGGGAACTGCGGCTCGTTGTCGTTCTCGTCCGTCAGCGCGATCGCGAACGGGTGCACCGAGCAGCGCGGTGCCGCGTGGCTATCGCACGCACGCACCACAAGATTGTACTGCGTCTGGCCGCGATCGTAGTCCAGGTGCTTGTTCGTGTACAGCAGCCCCGACACCAGATCGATCGAAAACATGCCACTGTCGTTGCCGGACACGATCTGATAGATCACGTCCGAGCCGGGCGACCCGGACTGGTCCGCATCGAGCGCGGACAGCTTCGCGATCGAGTGCTTGATCGGTGCCAGCTCGCCGATCGTCGCCTCGTAGCTGCCCGCCTGAAACTCGGGCGCATTATCGTTCGCGTCCTCCACCGTCACGATCACGCGCACCAGCGTGCCGGCGCGGTTTGCATCCGGTCGGCTGATGTGCCTGGTGCCCGGTTCCACCGTCACCAGCTTCAGCTCGTAATAGTCCACCCGCTCCCGGTCCAGCCGATCGACCAGCACGATCGCACCGTCCGGGTACGTCACGTCGAACACCGCATCCTCGTTGCCGTCGATTATTTCGAACGCGACTGCCGCCTCCACACCGGACTGCTGCTGCAGTATCGACTTGGGAATCAAGCTGACGACCGTCGTGCCGGGCAGTGCTTCCTCGTTCACCGACACGCGGTACTGGCTCTGCACGTACTGTGGGTTCACCTTGCCCTTCGATTTCATCTCCAACCGCACGGTGGTGGTGGACGATAGGGCCGGTTGGCCGGAATCGGTGGCACGCACGGTCAGGTAAAGCGTGCCACCGACGCCACTCGTTGACAGTTGGCTAACGTTCGCAAACAGCTGGCCGGTTGTTTCGTCGATGGTGAACCCGCCGGTGCCGGTGCCGGAACCTTTCGGCGAAACGATCGAGTAGCGTACGATCGCGTTCGGTTCGCTGTCCGCATCGGTAGCATTGACGGCAAGGATCATCACGTTCGTATTGCTACCGTCCGTCGGATCTGTGTGGGAAGGCAAGCAGAAAGGTGTTTCATTTGAGACAATGCAAAGGCTAAGGGCAATTGTAAAGAAAAATCATATTCATGCACGCATCCTTACCGGACAGCATCGCGTGGTAGGTGATCTGCTGGAAGACGGGCGCATTATCGTTCACGTCGGCCACACGCACCGTGAGCGTCGTGCGTGCCACATGTGCCGAATCGGATGCGAGCAGCCGCAGCAGAAACTCGTGCCGCTCCTCGTAGTCGAGCGGGCGGATCAGAATGATTTTCCCACTGTACCGATCGATCGCGAAGTAGCTGGTCGCATCGTCATCGTTCAGCTCGGCGAAGCTGTACGTTAGCGGCGGATTCGTATCGACATCGTTGGCCGTGATCGTCGTCAGCACCGTCCCAACGTGTGTGCCTAAAAATAGAGCATCAGCAAATCAGTACCAATATGCTACGTTCGCGCAGATCGCGAGCGGCCCGTGCCGTAGAGCCTACCTTCGCTGACGCTGATGACGGTGTTCGGTGGAAAGGTTGGCTGGTTGTCGTTCACATCCACCACGTTCACGTTGATGGTGGCGGTACCCGTCATCTGCGGTACGCCCTCGTCCGTCGCAATCACCTTCAGCTTGTACTTGTCGCGTATCTCCCGATCGAGCACGATGTTCGTCTTGACGATGCCGCTAAACGCCGGCTCTATGATAAACGCGTTGTCGTGGTTACCATCGACGATGTGGTAAAGGATGCGCGCGTTCGCACCCTGGTCGGAATCGAACGCACCGACCTTGATCACGAACGTTCCCTTGCTGTTGCCCTCCCAGACGGAGGCCGCGTACTGCTGTTGCGTGAAGCGCGGTGCATTATCATTCTCGTCGCGCAGTTCCACGATGATCGCCGTGTAGCCGTACAGCAGCGGTGTACCGTCGGTGCGGGCAACAGCCACCAGCTCGATCCCTTCGCCCCTGAGCCGCTGGAACCGCTCGTAGTCGAGGTTTTGCGAGTTGCGTATCCGTACCTCGCCGGTAACCGCATCGATCGAGAACGTACCGTCCTCGTTGCCGGAACCGAAGCTGTAGATAATCTTCTGCCTGCGCCCATCGCTGCGGACCGCACTGAGCTGCAGCACCGGCTGGCCGACCGGCGTGTTCTCGGACAGCGACACCCGGTAGGTGCTGTTTTGGAAGCGCAGCACCGGCAGCTCCTGCTGCACTTCGCCGACACGCAGCTCGATCAGCCCGGTCGCTAGCTGCGGTGGGTTGCCCTTGTCGCGTGCCGTCACCTCGATGTGCAGCAAACGGCCATTTTCGCTGGCCAAACTTTGCGTTGCGCTTAGCGCGCCCGTCGTTGGATTGATGCGAAACTTGCCCGTGCTGGCGTTTTCGTTCAAGCTGTACACGATCTCACCGTTGCTGCCCTGATCGCTATCGGTCGCGGAGATGTGCAGCAGTGTTTGGCCCGGCTGTACCAGCGCACCGATCTGCTCCCGGAACGGGTACTTGTCAAACACCGGCTTGTTGTCGTTCACGTCGGCAATGATCACTTGTACGGGGACGTTTTGTGAGCGGGCATTGTACCGGCCACCATCCATTGCCACCACCATAAAGTTGTACACATTTTGGCGCTCTCGATCAAAAAGCCTGCCGAAGGGAATAAGAGGATTGCATTACCTTCGGTATATATTTTGGACGAAAAAACAGGTAACCTAGAGTCTAACTTACCCAGCAGTGGTGATGACTCCTGTTTTACTATCGATGTTAAATAACCATTCGGTAACGTTCGCCAGCGAGTAAACGATACGCGCATTAATGCCGACGTCCGCATCGATAGCTTTCACCGTGAGCACTGTTGTACCAATCGGCACGTCTTCCTCGATCGTAGCGATATATTTTTGCAGCTCAAACTTCGGATCGTTATCGTTTTCATCCTCCACGCGAATGGTGATGTTGCAGTGTCCCTGGTGCGAGACCGGCGATCCACGATCCTGTGCCGTAATTTGAAGGACGTACCTTGCGTGCACCTCACGGTCCAGTGGACGTGCCGTCAGTGCACCGGTGTGCAGATCGATACTGAACTTGTTGCCCATGTTTCCACCTGCGTAAACAAAGAATGGTGAGCATAGGAACACTTTCTCCGACACATGTTTCTAGCGCACCCGAAGATGCTTCACTTACCTGAGATACTGTAAGTAATCTCACCGTTCAGCCCATCGTCCGCATCGGTTGCAACCACGGTGTGTATGACGGAGAGTTCACTGTTTTCCGGCACTGCCAGCGGATAGCACGAACCCTGCACGAACTCTGGCGCGTGATCGTTCACGTCCGTGATGCGCACGACAAGCGTAGCGACGTCGAACTGTGCCATCTCCTGGCTGGCAACCGACGCCGTGGAAGCTTTCTTAAACCGGCCACCTTCCGTCACGTAGATCGGTATCGTGTAGATGTCCTTCGTCTCCCGATCGAACGTGCCACGTGTCGTGACGATGCCACGCACCGGATCCACCGCAAAGTGATCCTCCCCGATGCCCTTCGGTATTTCGTACGTCAGATTAAGCGAACCGCCTGCGCCGGCATCCGTGTGCGATCTGGCCGAGACGCGCACCACAAAGCTACCGCTCGGTACGTTTTCCGTGATGTTAACGTAGTACACCGGTTCGACGAAGCGTGGCGGATTGTTCGTCATGTTCTGGATGACGATTTGCAGCGTTATCTTCGCTTCGCGCGTTCGCGGCGAACCGTGATCGCTGGCCGCGATCACCAGCTGATACTTTCCGCTCACCGAGTTTCGCTTCCCACTGTCCATGATGAAGTTGCTGCTGAACGGTTTCGCTAGCCGGATGATGCCGGTGTTCGGATCGATCGTGAACCGCTCGTCTTCGTTGCCACCGACGAACGTGTACGCGATGTGGCCATTTTCACCACTATCGCGATCGATGGCGACCACGTGCGATACGACTTGGTTAATTTCTAGCGAATCGCTGATGTACACCACACCGTCCGCCGTCTGGGGGATCACAAACGTTGGCGAGTTGTCATTGACATCCGTTACCATGATGCGCGCCGTGGCGGAAGTCGTTAGACGCTCGGTGACGTTGGACGATTGGTCGGTAGCCTGCACGATCAGCAGGAACTCTTGTATATCCTCATGGTCGAGCGGTGCCAGCAGGGTAAGTGAACCTGTCAGTGAGTCGATAGCGAAGTACTCCTTCTGCGCGAGATGTGCCGGCTTGGAGAGGTTATATTTGATTTCCGCATTCGTACCGGTATCGTTATCCTGCACGGTAAAGTTATACACGATTGCCCCGACGGGAGTGTCCTCCGAGACGTACACATTGATCGGATCGCTAGGCCACTTTGGTGGATTATCGTTCACGTCGGCTATTTCTATCTTGACCGTGACGGCGGAACTCTGCGGATTGTTGCTAGCGCTCGTGTCCAGCGCACGTATTTCCATGCGATACTCACTCTGTTGCTCCCGGTCGAGCTGCCTAGCGACGACCAGCTTGCCAGTGTTACGATCGATATCGAACGCACCCTCGGTTACATCGTTCGTCAGCGGGGTGAGCGTGTAGGTAATATGCAAATCGTTACTGCTCGATATGAGATTTTCCGCATCCGATTGTTCGTTGCCACTGATCGAACCAATGATGTGTCCAACACCGACGTCTTCGCGTAACTACATTTACATAGAGAAAAAAAGACACAACGATGTTAAGATCATGACAAATCTACAAATGACCCTAGGTCAGCTAGTACTTACTCGAAACACCAAACTGGAACTGGTAAAGGTAGGCCGATTATCGTTCAGATCTAGCACCTCGATCCGCAGCAAGCGTACCGTTTGCTTCGGTGGCTTCCCGTTGTCGGTGGCGGCCACCGCCAATCGGTAGATGGTTTTCTCCTCATGATCCAGCGACGTTTTCGTCCGTATCACACCACTCATCGGATCGATCGAGAACATACCGTACCCGTCGGAGTCGCGACCCTTGAGAATGGAGTAGCTGATCGAAGCATTCTGCCCATGGTCACGATCGATGGCACGCACTTTCACTACTTCGGTACCGATCGGTTGTTCCTCGCGCACGCTTACGACGTCCTCCTGCGGGTCGACTATGTCGGGAGCGTTGTCATTGACGTCCAGTATCTGTATCTGGACCGAAACCCGTGAGCTCCGGTAGGGAGTGCCTTGATCGCGTGCTTCTACCACCAGATCGTAGGAAGCTTTCGTTTCTCGATCAAGCGAATCGCGTGTCGTTATTTCACCTGGAATAGGACAGAGTTCCGCAAACGTTAGGAAGGAAGTTTGCAAAAGGATTCTTCACATTACCGCTTACCTGAGACAGGATTAACCTGGAAGCTGGTGTTGCTCGGTATAAGACTGTACCGTACAACAGCATTAATTCCCGCATCGGAGTCCGACGCTGAGACGGTACCGATCATAGCACCGCGACGCATATTTTCCTCAATTTCAAACTCGTACGCACTTTTCGCAAAAATCGGACTATTGTCGTTGGCGTCCAGTACAGTGACGATGACGTGTGCGGTCGCCGTCAGTGTCGGTACACCATTGTCGCTCACTATCACAGTGATGTTGTATCGTTCCTTCACTTCCCGATCAAGCCTCGTTCGCAGATAGATCCAGCCACTGTTCGGGAAGATGCCGAAGATTTCTGCCACGGGTTCGTCCGGTGATGCCGGTTGCGTTGACTTGCCCGTACGCTGATGATCCTCGCCTAGAATTTTGTACGTCAACCGGGCATTGTTACCCGTGTCAGCATCGGTCGCACTGACTTGTAGGATCTACGAAAAGGGAAAGAATATGTTATACGACACGCCTCCAAAAATTTTATTATTCCAAAATACCTGTGAATTGCTGGGCGTTGACTCGATCACCGTGATGGCATACTCGTTCCTCTCGAAAATGGGTGCATTATCGTTCACGTCCTGCACCTCGACCAGAATGGTCAGGTTGGTGGATAGTGATGGAGTTCCCGAGTCGGATGCCGTCACGACCAGCGAGTGCCGTTGCATCGACTCATAGTCGAGCGGTCGCGCCAACGTAAGATGTCCACTGCGGCTGTCGATGCTGAACAAGCTCGTTCGCGCACCGTTCGGTGCGTTACCCTGTCCCGCCAGCATGTACGTTATGACGCCGCTCATGCCAGAATCTTTGTCCTGTGCGTTCGCTTCGTACAGCGGTGAGCCGATCTCCACATTCTCCGGCACAGAGATGCGCACCGTGTTCGATTCGAACTCGGGTGGATTATCATTCACGTCCTCGATGTCGATGTTGACCTGCGTGTGCCCGTATGCCGGTGGATCGCCGCTCGTTGCTTGGATGTTTAGCAGCACCTGTGGTTTGGTTTCATGGTCCAACGCGTTGGCCACGCGGATATTGCCCGACACCGGATCAATAGCGAAGAACCCGTCCGGATCGCCGGAGTAGATGAAGTATCGAAGCGATCCACGATTTCCTGGGATTTAGAGAATGTTGGTGCATTGTTAGCTAGAAAAGCAGTTCACACCGAGAGCGAATATTGCCGAGTGACTTACCAGAGTTGCTGCTTGTGGCCGATACCGTCCCGACGACCGTGTTCCGTTTCACATCCTCCTTCACGTAGTACGTGTAGCGCGGTTTGTCGAAGATTGGCGGCCGCTGCGTTGCATCGATGACGCTAATGAACACCTCCGCGTCATGTGTCGAGCGAAGGCCACCGCCATCGCTGGCGGAGATGTTTAGCCGATGGTACGGTTGTGTCCGGCTCGAAAGCATGTTTGGGCGCGTGACAAAGATTTCCCCCGTCAATCGATCCATCCGAAAGATGCCGGCCTCATTGCCGGCGACGATGCGGTAGCTGATCGTACCGAAGCTACCGGAATCCGAATCGGTAGCGACCACCACAACCACCGGCGTTGAGAGCAGCGAGTTTGTCGGCATGGACTCGCGCAGCGATACGTTGTACTCGCGCGGGTAAAACGTAGGCCGATTGTCGTTCACATCGGTTAGCTGGATTTTTACCATGGCCGTCGTGCTGAGACCACCTGCGGAACAAAGTAAAAAAAAAAAGGCAAAACCGAAATAGAATCCACAGCTTCAGTGCCCAAACCCCGCCGAGCAGCAGATTCCCTGGGGTGGAAAATTGTTGAAGATCCCACTGTTGTCACATACCTCGGTCGGTCGCAATGATCGGAAATTCGTAGGAATTGCGCGTCTCGTAGTCCAGCTCGCTGGCGATGCACACCTCACCGGTGCTCGGCCGGATCTCGAACTCGCTGTTCTTCTTGTAGCCCTCGCCGAGGGTGTAGTTCACCATTGCGTTAACGCCACAGTCCGGATCGGTAGCCGATACCTGTAATTACGGGGCCGAATCGATCCCAGAGGCCGATGATCGAGCGGGAAGAAGGAAAGAAGCAAACATAAAAAAGAGGCACATGAGAGAAGAACAAATGAACGAAACGATAGGCTAGAATGCCGACAGTTGAAACAAATCTAAATCCAGCCCATTTCCCTTTACGGCCCTTCGGCCGGTAATGGGCTGCCCGGGTTCGGGCATCATTAATTTCTAAGCGCTGCGGCCGAACGTGCGTACACGTGTTTCACATTGATTATCGCAAACGTGGCGCAATTGGCGCAACCGAGATCCGTCCGTGTTTGTGAGATGAAAGATTGATCGAGCTCTGCGTGCCGTTTCGGCGCGCTTTCTTTGATCTTCGACCAGTTTCCTCTTCGGCCATTACCGGCTCGGTCGGTCCGTTTGCCCCTGGTTCGGGCAACGCGCGTGAAGGTGGAAGGTTTCGGGTGCGGCCTAATGTGGAATTAAATTAATAATAATTATTCCATTGGAACCGTCCGAGAAATCGCGTCCCGAGTTTGCGTACCAACGAGTATCCAGTGCGCCAGGCAAAAGCTTGCAAAACTTTCCCGGCTGGGTTTCCACTTGTTGCGGAGCGCCATAGCGCCAAGCGTTTATTGACAAACGGAACGAACTTCATTCGATTGATCGACGAGCGATCGTTTCGCTTTAAGGTGCACCAAGTCGCTAAATCGTGCTAGTGCCAGGGTCAAACATGTCCCTCCAGTGACAGAAGCTAACGTTCCCATTGCGTACGAAGTAGTGGACGACGAAAATGAGGTTAGTGAGCAATTGTGCTCTATTTACATATAATGAGTAGCTGATCTTTGAACTGCAAAGATGGGGCAAACGTATCTTCCGCGTAGTTAATGCTCGCACAGTTGCTCTCCAGCTTTCATGGTGGCAAACGATTTGGATTTGCGTTGCACACACATTCACCGGTGGTTGGTAAAGATCTCACCGTTACGATTATGGTCGCCCGATACCACCACAGTAGTCAATAAAATTAATCCTTCCCAAATGTCCTTAACAATCACAGCAGCAGCCAGTGCTCGTTGTCTTGGACGAGTTTGGAGAAAGGCGAAAGTAATATTCCCAAACCCACCCATGTTAAAATTGGTGGTTCGCACCAAAAAAAAAAACGCAGTGGAACTAAATATATTGGGCGATCCAGAGCCAAATGGGCGAAGTAAAAGAGTAATGCCCAATTGGATGTTTATTCTGCTTCTTCCATTCGGTTTCATTGGATCTTGCGGAACTGTGTTCCAAAGTCCTGCATTGGATTTAGTATGTGAGCACGGGCTCAGTGTGTGTGTGTGTCTTGTGCCAAGAGACGCACATCGGGAGATGAAGATGGAGAGTCACATAAAATACCCATATTCGTAATTCGTGTTCTCTTGTCTTATCCCGTGCTGTTATCTTTTATGACTGCGCTGCACTGGCACGGTCGGTCCG
Source organism: Anopheles rivulorum (assembly GCA_018908115.1). Classification (NCBI taxonomy): domain Eukaryota; kingdom Metazoa; phylum Arthropoda; class Insecta; order Diptera; family Culicidae; genus Anopheles; species Anopheles rivulorum. The sequence goes on along the minus strand of STHB01000003.1, from coordinate 21,284,430 downwards.
GTCCGTCGTTGGGGAAACTTTCAAACTTCCAGACATCCCGCAAAAAAAAACCCCGAAGCCCGTGGATGTCCTTCCTGGCGTCTTGATTTAATGCTCCTTTCGGGGGTTGGCGGTAGCTTGCTTGGGGGCGCGATTAGACTCGAGGGGGCCTGATATGATGTGACTTTTGCGTCCAAAACGGACAGCCCAAAAATGCTTGCAACGGGATAGCCTTCACCGTCCGTAACACTGTTGCACACATATTTTCATTATTATCTCGAAAATAAATATATTTTTCTCTCTCCCCGGGTCCAGCAGCAGGGTGGCGCGGGTGACGATAGTGGCAGAAAACGGAACAACAACAAAAAAAACACACACACACACAAAATACTGTTCGAACAAATCAAGCCAACGAATGAGGTGGTGAGTACACGAAGAAAATCATCTTCCACGAAATGTTCCACGCAGCAAAGCAAGAAACCAATGCAGCCAAAAAAAAAAAAAAACAGAACGGAAAATAAAAAAAATCTTCGCTCTAAAATGGATTTTCGGCTGGCTGGTTCGGTGCGGCTGCTGAAGAGAAATGAGCCTTCATCCTTTATTTTTAATGATTTTCTGAAAGATGCGTTCGCGGTGCCGCGGTTACATTTTGCGCTACCGCAAAATTATCCCGGATCGCGGTGATCGGGCGGTTCCCCGGGCGGATAACGATCGGCCGTGAGCCGGTGACAGTGAATCATACACACACTCACGCGTAGAGTTAAACGTTGTACGGAAGAACACAACGACAAAACACAGAAGCTTCCTTTCTCCCTGAATTTGGCCATGCAGCAGCCATGTTTTGCTGTTGGACGTGTGATTTTTCTTACAGGCCGTATCTTTTGCGTGCGCTTGCAGAAGCTTGTGTGCTCGTTGCCTTTTTGTCGCTAAACACCACAAAGCCAGGCGCGTTGACAACGGCAATATTCGATGATGACACCGGTCCAACCTTTCGATGGTCAGTTTTTGTTTTTTTTTTTTTTTTGGGGGAGATCCTGCCGTATGTTGGCTTTTGCTTCCTTGCCGATCCGAACGCACCGTGTATCGCATTACGCCCGTACCCGAACGAACTCATCGCTATCGGATGGTTTTAATCAAATCAGGTGCATGGGTTTTTATCATTTAAATTCGAAGTGAAGATTAATTCGATGGGATCATAAATCAATTTGCGGTTCCCCAGAGCTGGTCCCAGAGCTGGTCGGACGGTGGTGCCACTCGTTCCACCCTACCGACCACGGTCCGGCCACGCCAGTGTTTCCGAGGTGCTGCTCGAGGGCTAACACGATCTTTGGTTGCGATCGCAAACACCTTATCTTGTGTCGGGGGCGCGATCCGCCGTCCCGATGCACCGGGCGCACATCTGTGCCACTCGGAGGTGACGATACGATTGCATACGGTGCGCGTGGACGAAACTTCACCAAGTCCACGTATTAGTATTGTGGTACGGTGGGTGAAAACCACTCAAGCTCAAGGGCCACGCCAGACTTTGTGCGTTTTGTGTGTTTTTGCATTATTCTCGTCCTAACGATACGGACTCAGTGCCCGGACTATTGCTACGGGTTCTACGGCTTCGCGTACGTCTGTACGCACCGACCGAAACACTAATGGTTTGTGGCCGTTCGGTTCGGTTTTGTCTTCTGCCTGGATGGAGACCTCCGTGGAGTGCGAGTTGGTGTGAACGTTTGGCAGGGTTTGGTAAGTGAATTTTCATGTCGCAAAATCGGTACACGCAAAACCCTTGCATTGTCAACTAGGAAAAAATCATGTTTTTTTTTTAAAACAAATAATGCTTAAGAATTATTTTCCCAAACTTCAAACAATGGCTTTTCGTTTATTACCGATTTGACCTTCAAACGGATCTTTTCCTTTTGCGACCCAATTTCTTGGGATGCGAACAGTACCGTTTTTCAGGTTCTGCGACACCTCCCCAACACCCCGTGGGCCGAGAGTTTCATTTTCCAACCCCGCACCGGATCTGCATTTGATCCACCCACCAACCGCGATCGGGCTCGATCGGGCCGTTTTGCTAATGCTGTTTTGTTTTTTTGAGGGGGTAACTCTCCCACAGTGGCATAAACCCACCACGAAAGGGCCCTCACGTGTGCCGGTACAGCTTCTGCTACTGGCTGCGCCACCCTGCGCACATCAATTCCCTTCGCAAATGCCGGCAGCCGGTGCTGACTCGTTTTCGGTGGGTGCTGCCAATTGCTGCATCCGACCATGTGCAATGAGGCTGGTACCATCATGAATGAAGGAAAAGAAGAGAAAAAAAAAACAAACCTTTGAGCCCTCCCTAGCCAGGGAGCTCGAGCTGCGAGCTGCGAGTTAGCGCTTCGACCGAACCGACGAAGACGATGTCGACGATGGTTGTTCTTATCATTCGCCGATCTGGTTGCAGTATTCATTTGCAAACCAAATAAATTTATGTATATATTCGCGTTCACGTATTATGTAGATGCTGACGCGCTTCTGAGCCCTGCCTGATGGCTAACGCCGGATGGCAACGAAGGTGAGTGAAAAACAAAAACAAAAACAAAACGATCCCTCCCGACAGTAGAAATAAGGCAATTCAATAGACAGATCGAAAGACGCGCAGTGAGAGAGAGAGAGAGAAAGAGAGAGAAAGAGAAAGAAAAAAAACACACACACAAGCAAGAAACAAAATGAAGGAGAAAGACATAACGAAAGGATAATCAAGAAACGTTCGCCACAAAACGCCCCGGCAACTCGGTTGGCTTTGGTTTCGGTTGGCTTCGCGCAATAAGGGAATATATTTTACGAAAGTTGCAAACAACAAAACACAACAACCCTGCAAGGCAGACCTAAAGGGATGGGGCAAAAGCGATCGCTATTTGGATGTATGGGAGTGCCCGTCGTGCTACGGTTTGCGATGCCACGGCATTTCGTAGCATAATTGGGGAGGGGGGTGGGGGGGGTAGGTGGACGGTAACATCTACCGGGAGGTTGTGGAAAAAGGGGGGAAGGAAGGGGGGAGGGAGTGGGAAGGTAGTACTCCTTTTTCCTACTAGAAGACAGCGGAGACGACAGCTCGGGGTTGACATTTTCGACGCACGGCGATGGCGATACGGCCAGTCGAAGAACGTGAACCTTGCACCATGCGGGAGGGTTTACTTCGGATTGGCGCTTCGCATTTTTTTCCTCACTTGCACCCCCCCCCCCCTCTCTCTCTCTCTCTCTCTCTCTCTCTCTCTCACTTCAATATGGGAGCATTTTTCAACGCTTGGAGATCTAGTGCACACCAGCGCCGTCCCGTGGTACCGAACGCAAGCTTATCTAATTGTAATTAAAACGCTTATCTAAATCTTGTGGTAAATCAATTAATCTCGAAACCTGCACCGACCGACCGACGCTTGAACGGATTATCGTGGAACTGTTCTAAAGGGGGGGGAGGTGGGGATGGAGGGGGTGGCCATTTTGGAGTGCCCAAGCACCTTCCCACATGTGCGCATGTGCAATTTAACCGGGGAAACAGGTCGCCCAGCACACACTCACACACACGCGCACACACAGACAGCAATCCTCCCCCCCTCCCCCCCTCCCCCTGGGAATGGTGGAATGTTTCAGTTTCATCCGGTGATCCGATCGTACGGATTTGCGGATCGTTTCGAATTAAACAGTTTAAGTGGAAAAATCGACCTACTCAGGCCAGCTGATGGGTTTTGCTGGCCAGCACGTGAATTGTACGTGTTTGACCACTGATCCACCGAAAGGTCACAACCTTTGTCTCACTTTCGCACCCGCAAAGGTGTACCGTGGTGGGGTTGGGTTCGTTTCATCCCAGCCCTGCCTTCAGCTGGAAGGTACTTCCGTGCCAAGAATTTGTGTGGAGCGGTACGAACGGGTGGGGGGGGGGGGGGGGGGGGGGGGGGGGGGGGGGGGGGGGGGGGGGGGGGGGGGGGGGGGGGGGGGGGGGGGGGGGGGGGGGGGGGGGTTAAAATTAGGGCAGCATTAGGGCGACGCCAGCACAAGGTACGATCGATTCGATGCGCGCAATCCTGTCGAAGAATGTAAAGTAAAGGGGGGGCGAAAAGAATAAATGTATCCGTGGCCGGTGGAAGAAGCCAAAAAAACAAACAAAAAAAATCGAGCCACATAAATGTTATAATTAATGGAAGGAAAAGTATCGTAATGAACTTTCCCGCGTATTCTAATTAAATAAAATATATTCCACCGACGTGCGCGTCAACACCGAAAGGCGCCTTCCGCCATCGATCGCAAATTGTTCGCATCGGCAACCCGCGTCGCGACCGATTGACGGTTTTGTGGCCCGGGCAATGGTCGCCGTGCAGGAAAAGCATGAGGACCTCGTACCTTTCGCGTCATCAGCACCATTGGCGGTGGCCTTGTTGCTCTGCCGCTTGCGTCTTGCTCAGCCGCTCGCACGGCATCTCCTCCGTCGATTAGTTCCTTCGCTCATTAAATCCGTTGGTGAACCTCGCGAGCAGTTATCTGGACAGTAAATTTACGTTTTATTTCCTTCCATTTCTTGTTTTTTTGTTTTTGTTTTTTGTTTTTTTTTTTTTTTTT